>CM057449.1:1343037500-1343635000 GCA_016271365.2 Neoceratodus forsteri | reverse complement strand
ATTCTTTGAGCGTGAGATTGTTTGATCATGACCTAAAAAAACAAATAGCTCAGGTGTGGGCTAGGGACACAAATGAGGGTGGGTTTTGCTCAGGGGGGTCCATTCTATCGAACCATGATGTTGGTTCACTTCAAATCGGTGAAAAACTTGTGTTTCACTATTTTTTATTCTTTGATCAAGAGCCTGTAAATTCTTTGATCATGAGATTCTTTGATTGCAATCATGCATCATGAGCAAGGAATGATATGGGCAGATTAAAAAATCAATTTTCTCAGCCCGGGGGTGTCCTACAAAGTCAAATGAGGGTGGATTTTACTCAAGGGGGGTCTTTTGTTCTGTTGAACCATGGTGGTGGTTTATGGCAATTCCTTCAATTTTTTTTATTTATAAGGTTTTTAATTTTTTGTTTGTGAGCCTACAAATTCTTTGATCACGAGCCTGCAAATTCTTTGATCGTGAGATTCTTTGATCACCATCTTTGATCGCAAGGAAGGGACAAGATGGCTAGATTTTTTATAATGGAATAGATAGGGAAATTTTAGTAATCTTTGATATTGAATATCTTGCAAACAGTTTGGTCTTTTTACTTGAAATTTGGAGGGAGGAAAGGCAGCATCACACAGATGTGCCTTTCTGTGGTTTGGTAATAAAATATTACAGGGCAGCAAAGTTATGGAACTATGAGGTTGACTCTTTTTCCCATAGGATAACATTACGGCATCCACCGCATTACAGGAATTTTTTGCTGCCCTGCTGAAATTTGGAGAGAAGAAAGCCAACATTCCACAGATGTGCCTTTTGGTGGTTTGGTGAAAAAATATGACAGGGCGGCAAAGGTACATTACTCTGAAGTTAGTGCTTTTTTCCATAGGATAATAACATGGCGTCCGTCACGTCTTTCATGGCCCGTATCTCAGAAAAGGTGCGAGATACGGACTTTTCAACACAAAATTGTTTAGCCCCCCAAATGGGACCTAAGCATAAAACTAGCCAGGAAAGTCATAATTCATACAAAATTGTAATTTATTTTCCTACGTCGTACGGTTCCTGAGAGATGAGCAATTTAGTATTACAAGTCCTAATTTTCTGCTCCAAGGTCAATTATTATGCATACATTCTTTCTTTTCACTGTTTTTTTTTTTTTTTTTTTCAATGCAGTTTTTGGGGAAAAGAAGGGTGTGCCCTTTCGTTGCTGTGCCACTTAGCGTTTTCAGTTGTGTTTCCGTTACCATTCGCATCACCGTTCCCGTCTACCCCACCGTGTGCTTTATGGTTTATGTTTTCATTTGCACTTGTGTTTCCATTTCTGTTTCATTTAGTGTTATTGTTGCTGTTACCGTTACCATTTTTATTTGCAACTGCGGTCCTGTGCATGTTACGGTTTGTGTTTCTGTATGCGCTTGCATTTCTTTTTCTTTTGGCTTTATTGTTGCTGTTACTCTTACCATTTGAGTTTACAATTGTGGTACAGTGAATGTGTGCATTACCTGTTGCATTCCATGCTCACTTAAGTTTGTGTCTCTGTTTTCTTCACTGTTCGCTTTGGCGTCACTTTGCGCTTGCATTTCTATTACTGTTTGCATTACCATTTACATTTGCATCACTATGTGCATAACTGTTTGTGCTTGTGTTTGTGTTGCACTTATTGTTACTATAGTCAGACAAAATCACATGGTGGGAGGGGCCCCGCGCTCCCACCAACTTCAGCAACTTTGTACTTTTCTATTCTTTCTTAAAAAGTAAGGAAATTCGATTCAAAAAACTTCAACAATGCATCAGTTAGGGTTCTTCTACAGTGACAGAAGTGAGGAAATTAAACATTAGGGTTACCACCCATACACCCCCACCCTGCCCCACCAACGGGCATCTGGGTGTGCGTTGGAGTCATCGGTCCAATTCTCACCCGTCTCTTCACACTGCACCACCTCAGCTTGTTTACACATGGAATGGGGTGAGAGTTAGACCGATGGCTCCTAACGCACACCCCTGATGCCTGTTGGTGGGGGCAGGTGGGGTGGGGCAAGGGTGGGAACCCTAATGTTGAATTTCCTCACTTTTGTCACTCTATAAGAACCTTAACTGATGCATTAACAATGATTTTTTGCATATAACATATATAGTTGATCCAGTAGCTCACTTGTATGGCTAAATTATACAGGATAAATATATTTTTTTTTCTCGGAGATTGCGCTTGCCATAGCTGATTTACCATGCTTTTTTGACATAAAATGATGAGCCATGATATTGTCCTTACACCTGATCATGTTTGAAGTCCATGTAATCTGCTCAAACCATTTCCTTTTTTTTTTTTTTTTTTTATCTCACCCAAAGCATGAAATTTTGATGTGATTACTAGCACAGGTTGCCGAGTCGAAAAATCTGACCAAGATTCAGTGTATTTATTGAGCCTCAAAATTGCAGTGTTGGCCAGCTTCACACACATAGCAAGTTCTGTTTTATCCTATACTATTTAACCATACAAGTATGCTATCAGATTGACCAAGTAAAAATCATTACAGTTTTACCCACACAAGTCAGAGTCGAAGCCACACCACAGTGTCCTTTGGCTAATATTAGCTCTGGAATGATATATGTAATATGTATCTCCTCATGTCTCTGATTTGCCATTTAGTTTATTATAATAATAATAATAATAATAATAAAATTTATTTGATTGAGCGCCTTTCAAATATTTCAAGGTGCTGTACAAACTTCATACATTTAACATAACCAAAACAAGCAATAATAATACAACAGATAAAATAAATAAAATAAACAATTTAAAATACAGCAGGGAAAGCCTGAATGCATAAAAATGACTTTAAGGCCTTCTTAAACCTATCCACTGTTGTACTTTCTCGGAGCTGGTGGGGCAGAGAATTCCAAAGGGTGGGAGCAGCAAAGCCGAAAGCACGGGCTCCAGAAGACTTCAAATTCACCCTCGGAATCTCCAGCAACCCCTTGTCAGCCAAGCGAAGCTGTCTGAGGGGTGTAAGGCACCAGAAGCTCTTTCAGGTAGTCGGGACCTAACCCGTGTAGGGCTTTGTAGGTCAAAAGACCCACTTCAAAGGTGATCCTCCACTGTATAGGCAGCCAGTGCAGAGTGCGCAGCACAGGGATAATACGAGATCTTCTAGACACCCCAGTCAACAAATGTGCTGCTGCATTCTGCACTAGCTGCAAGCGGCGGATTTCAACCCCAGCAAGCCCTAGGTATAGGGAGTTGCAATAATCTAGTTTGATTTACCATTTAGATAAATGTGGTGTTGGGTGTGGGGGATGAGGGTGGGGGTTGCTAAAACTGTAATGTATTCTGCAATATATATAGTGTAGCTAACCTCTCATTTAAAAAAAAAAAAAAAATGTCATTTCACATTATCCATAAAGTGCCTCTACGTGTGTCATGCTTTAGTGTAGCCTGCTGAAAAGTAGGGTAAAGAGAGAATAAGCAGTAAGTCAAAGGACTAGTAGCAAAAGGGAAGAAAGCAATAAGACTTTTTTTGTGCTGAGGGGGAGAGTGCCAAAAGATGGCAAACTGCAATAATATCCAAGTGAACAGTGATTGTGAATGTGTGTGGGGGGGTTGAATAATCAAAGCTCTAGTATAATACAGCAGACATGTCAAATTGGTATGAGGAAGGGTGGTGCAGCACCACCAAATATGTGTTTACAAACATTGTAGTTTATGACATAATGTCACTGTGCACTGAAAAAGAAAATCATAATTTTCAAACCACAGACACAGTTACGCAATAGCTGATCAGATGATGCACAAGAATACTGTGTGAGACGTGTCAAATAGAGATCCCTATCCACGATATCGGGCCACGAACTCTGTGTCTCTGCACCATAGAGTCAGCAGCTGAAATATTCACACTGCATATACAATAACAATGGTGCATGCTGTTTTGAGGCTTTGTATGACTTGACAGAAGGATGAGACCCACAAACACATCTACCCACCAGTATGATGACTGACAGATTTGCAAACTGTTTCTCCAAAACATTGTGCTGCCAGCCGCTGTTTGAAATGACCACTAATCCTTGCATTGCAAAGTGCAAAACAAGCATTGATTAATTCTGAAATGATAAAATGCAAGCCTCTTTTACAATAGCAACTTTAACACACTCGGAACAATATTAAATTATCAAAGCCTTGCAGGGGAAGGGAGCCGAGCAACAGGGAGAATGCTGCAGTGCTTAACTGATGGGTAGGCAGGAGAACTAGATGAACCACACCCATAGCCAGGATAAATATAGTCAGATTCACCAAGATTTGTAAATTCTGTCCTTTTATTCATGTAGATAGTGCAAATGGTGCAGCTCAACCAAGGATGCACTGCAGTCTCTGTGTGAAACGTCAATGTATTTTTCTTGTGTGGCTTAGACAACCTGTACTTGTGCGTGCTGCACCATTTGCGCACACTACATTAATAAAATGATGGAATTTACACACATTGGTGAGTCCAAGTATATTTCTGCTGGCAGCTGGTGCTGCTCACCTTGTTCTTCTAGTATCAAAGCCCAAACACTGTGGCAGGGAGATATGTCCAACCATGAGGTTATTCAGGTAGTAATATGTAAACTTGCATGTGTATGATGTGTGATGATAGATTGGGGGTATTATGAGTTGAAGAAAAACAGACTTTGGCCCAGTTTACCACAGGTGGTGTGATTTATTTATTTCTCTTCTGCTGCTGATGCTCCTGAGCTCTGACTGGGGTGGAGGGTGACAACAAACCAGTCACCACAGGCATGTCCAACACTTAATTTGTTGCATGCGATGAGTGGGCTCAATAGAATTAGGATTTGCATTTAAAATGCTACTTCCTAGCCTAAAATCTGTTAATCACAATAAGATCTACAGAGTTTGACAAGCATCGACTGCCAGCCTACAACCAATAAATGCAATTTATGCATAGCTGAATGTTGTGAAATAGATGGAAATGAAGTGTGTTTGTGTGGGGGAGGGAGGTGCCTGGGGACTAGCAATATGTTTTGATGTCAAACTCACAAATAAAGAGTAGGGAGTTCAAGCTGCCCAGGGAGCATCCCCAGGGCCTGGAGAGAAGCTCATGTGGTGCCTCTCCATAAGAGTGGGCCCAAGGACGAACCAGAGGATTACAAGACTGGTAAGTCTTACTACAATTGTGGGAAAAGTGATGGAGATAATCCTCAAGGAAAGACTGGTGTAATTTCTTGAAGATAATCTCCAGGACAGCAGGCAGCATGAGTTTTTCTCAGACAGATCCTGCCAGAAGAACTTGGTTGATTTCTACAACTGGGTTATGAGGGCACTAGACAGGGGACATGCAGTGGATGTCCTCTACCTGGATTTCAGCAAGGCCTTTGACTTGGTGCCACATGGTAGGCTGACCTCAGGTTGAAGAGTCTGGGAGCAGAGAGGAAACTGGTCAGATGGGTTGAGAAATGGCTGCAGGGTAGACAGGAGAAGGTAGTAATGGGAGGGGGGGGGAGGCATCTAAACCCAGGTCAGTAACAAGTGGTGTGCCACAGGGCTCACCGCTGGGACCGGTTCTGTTTTAACATTTTCATAGCCAACATTGCAGTGGGGATTAAGAGCAACATCAGTCTCTTTGCAGATGACACAAAGATTTGTGCCAAGGTAGATGGGAGGAAGGGGACAGAAGTACTTCAGAAGGATTTGGTAAAACTGGAGGAATGGTCTCACACTTGGCAGCTTGGTTTCAATGCCAAGAAGTGCAAAGTGATGCATTTAGGAGGCAAGAACCCAGGACACAGTTACTGGCTGGAGAGTGTTCCATTAACAAAATTCAAGGAGGAGAAGGATCTGGGGGTGCTGGTAACTGGGGAGATGAACCACTCTGCTCAGTGCAGGAAGGCAGCAGTAAAGGCAAACAGGATGCTAGGGTGCATAGCAAGGGGGATTACTTCTAGGAGTGTGAAGGTCATCTTGTCCCTGTACAGGTCCATGGCCAGACTGCACCTAGAGAACTGTGTGCAATTTTGGTACCCCTACTTGAAAAGGAACATCAAATTACTGGAGGGGGTGCAGCGCAGAGCAACAAAAATCATCCTGGGGTTGGGTGATAGACCATATGAGGAGAGACTGAGAGAGCTGAATACGTATGCTCTGGAGGACAGAAGGGAAGGAGGACATATGATTGAGACCTTCAAGTGCCTAAAGGGTTTGAACAAAGTAGACACCAGGTATATGTCCAGTCTCAAAGGCAAAAGAGAAACCTGGGGCACTCTATGAAGCTGGAAGTGGACAGGTTCAAGAAGGAACTGAGGAGGCACTAGTTCACAGAAATGGTGGTGGCAGGGTGGAACCCTCTGCCAGAGGAATTTGTACCATTGCAGAGTGTTGGAGGCCTCAAGAAGGGATGGGACAGATTCAAGGGGATGGTGCAGATCGGGAGGGGGGTGGGAGTTGGGGGAGGGCATATGGGGGGGCAGCTGCAGTCTAATGAACTGAAGTGTTGTACACTCCAGCAGATTAGATAGACCGAATGGCCTGTATCTGATGTCTATTTCTTGTGTGTATGTTAAATGTATACTAGTTTGTATCACAATTGTCATGGCAAGACACAGAGATGCTGCCCTTTACATGCAAATCGGAGTATAATTTGTCATCGGGACTAACTATGGAAATGAATTTAATGCGCATGACTAGAAAGAAGTATAAGCCAGCATTCTAATGTGGTAAAACAGTTTCAAAAGATGTCTTTCTAACGGATTACAACACTTGCATACAGTTTGATCTGTGACGGGTATTCATACCTCTCAAGTGTCCCTGATTTTCAGGGACGTCCCTGATTTTGCCTCAAAATTTTACTCTGTCCCTCCTAAAATTTGTGTTTTTGTGGCTAAATAGTGGGGACTGTAAGCACAAAACAATGTCAAGCATTAAAGTTTCAGACTTGTTCTTCTTTAGAAAATGCATTTTGCACTAAGCCCCATATTCTACCAGCTTTCTGGGTGGATATCTCTAATTCTGAAGATGTGTCCCTGATTTTGGACCTTTGTCACTGATTTTTTTAAGTCCTGTCCCTGATTTATGAGGCAGCAGGTTGAGAGGTATGCGGGTATTGCAGTTACATACTGAAGCTAAACAGCTGATAGCAACTAGCCAACAGATCAATATGATTAAAGTATTGTTGTAAATAATATCACAGATTCAAATACAAAATTATTGGACACAGCTGTACTTTCTTATGTATAGAAACTCATGGTTACAGAGCTAACGATTTTAATTTAGGCAGTAGTATACAGTGTACTAGACTAAATAAACTGACAAACATTAAATGTAATACCTTTCCTAAACAGAACACGCAACATGTGGTTTAAATTAATAGTGGGAGTGTCAACCACTTCACTATTATGCCCGTCAGTGTTGCCCACAGAGACATTACGTTGGTTCAAATCTAAATGGGATTATTGTTACTCTTGCACCTCAACTTTTATCCAGGCTTTGGAATGACAGATCCATATCGCTGGTACTTGCTATGACTCCAGTTCGGCAGACAAAATGCTAGGACATAATGCATGTCACATCATTTCTGGAATTAAAAAAACATGGACACTCGCTGGCCTGGTGGTGCTGAGGGTTGAGGTGCCAAAATGCCACACTTCTCTCCATGCTGGCGACCTGGGCTCGAGAACAAATACAGATCACCGGGGGCCTGCCGGGGGAGAAGGATTAAGTGCCAAATGGCTTGCTGTCCTTCTCTAGGGTGGGAGAGCTTTCCCTGCTGCTATACTACCACCTTCTGGGTAACTTGGAGGATGTTGGTGCAGTCAGCGGATGCTGCAATGCAGGCTTGATGCCAGCAGAGGATTGGAGCAGACGTACATCTCGGCATGCGCCTGACTCCTTGCTCTTCGTTGCACACTGATGTCAGGGAACAGAACAAGGAAACAAAACTCCACATCTCTTAGGTGAATGACCTCTTGAGCAAGCGTGCCACCCACCGATGAACAAGGCAGACTGCACTGTGCAGGCCCTCTCCCTGGAAGCACATTGAGGGAGGTAAGGGGAGATCTCTCCTCACCCTGCCTGGGGGGTTATCCAGGCCATCAAGGATCATAGGAGTTGAGCTGTGCACTCTAGGGGCAGACCTTGTGTCGGTTGGGAAAAGCGTGTGGAGCATTGTAGGGGTCTGATTGAGAAGAGAGTTGGGGGCAGTAGAGGTGAGGATAAATAATAAGCACAAAAAACATGGACACGCCAGTAGACACTCAAGGACACTGACACTGAGGTTTAAGAAAATCACATACTGGAAATAGAAACAAACTACACATAGTCATGACAAGATGTTTTTAAAATAATTGTTATACATTTATTAACACAGTAACCATTCGTTCACAGCAGTACTTCTTTAATACTCAAACTTAAAATGGAACTAGAATGCTGGCAAGCCTTACAACTCTCTATGGTAGGCAAAAAAATTGAGGCAATCAAGATGATGACCAGTCCTCAAGTATTCCACCTGATCTCCCAGTCACCTGTACCCATCCCACAGAGGTGGTTTGACACCTTATACAAGATGGTTGGACTAGTCCTATGGGGAGGATACCATCCATGGTACAGCTGTAACCAACTGTGCTCACAGTGGTATAGAGAAGCCTGGAACCCACCCTGGTTCTAAGCCAACCACTCAGCCTTCAACACAACTCAAACAACCAAATGGTTTGAAACAGTTACCACCCCATCCCCCTTTGGCTGGATATTGAGTCTAATAAACATCACCCAACCACCCATCACTTACACTGCTAGGCAAAAAAACACAAGTACCCCCCACCCTCACAATCTTCGCACCTATGACCATTTGGAAATGGGTAAGCAAGTGGGTGGGTCTGGAGTTAACACCTTCAACCCTAACTCCTCTCTGGGAAGGTCCTGGAATACTCATAGATAGAAACCTACCTCTTGGGCAGACTTGAAAAACAAGGGTATACAACACCTGGGAGAGCTGTTGGCACCCCATCAGACACTCTAGATCCTCTTTACAATCTCCAGACTCACTTTGAGTGTTATTAAGGTTATAACACTTACTGTCTGTATGTTCTGAAAGCAATATCTTGTTGGGAAACTGAAGAAAATGGGAAAGAATCTGAGGAAAATGAAACAAAATCTTAAACAACTGACACCCTCTCAAATTAAACAACCACAAATAAATTCCTCAGCAATAAATATGTTTTTAGTAACATAAAAAACAAACAAAAAAGGATTCACTCAGCAGAGCTACAATATGTGTGGAAAAATCTGAATTCTCATTTTTTGACATGCATTATTTTGTAGGACAAGAACCATAGGTTGTGTCTTAGAGAGAACAGAGACAGACAGACACAACAGTTTTGTAGAAATGTGTGACCATTTTCCTTTGAGAGACTACAAAGAAATCAGTTAGGCCCAAAGACACATCACTTAACTGTTTACCTAAAGCTTGAATTTGTGGGTTGCAGCATATGAACAAGTATTGGGGCAAATGAAGACAATTGCATTTTTATGGCTGTGTGGGTGGAGCTCTGCAGACACACTCCTGTCATTCTGTTTAGGAGCACTGTGGAAGTACAGCACCGGACAACTGTCCGGTGTGCTTCCACAGTGCTGGGGCACAGTTCCAGTTCATTGTGCTTAATCACCTGCGCCGGCCACATAAACACACCCCTATCACCTGGCACTACTTTTTATTTTGTAACTGCAGAAGTGACAGCCGAAGTTTCTCCTCAGTTGCCACACTAACAAAAATTGAAAAAAAATATACTCTCCCTTCCCTGACTGGCCTCAGTGTTCCATCGCACAATCCCCCACCCTCCCCCTGCAGGGGCACTATTTGTGTGCCCTGCATTTCTGCAGGTGCAAGTGAAAGCTGAATAAGGTATCACTTCCACACCTTGTGTGAAATCCTGTAGTTGGTAATTTACATTTTGTGATTACAGTGGCAGGCAGAGCTCTACCAGTGCTGCAGATAGAATTGAAAGTTAAATGTGGTTTGTCTTTCCAAGCTGCCATTGGAATAGAGACAGCTATGCACATTGTGAAGTCCATACAAAGAATGTCCTCAATGGTGGCAGTGTTGTGTTTGGGGGGGGGGGGTTGTTACTTCATCACAGCCACAATTTGCAAACCAGCAACATTACTAGTGTCTGCTTCATGGTGGAAGGAGCTTTGATCCCTTTCATGCTCTAGCTTGGCAATAAACTGGTTACCATCCAGTAGGGGTAAAGAAAGGGACACTTTGCTTCTCACTTCTGTATGCAGTCTAGGAGGTCATAATAAAGACAAATGGGCTTTTCAGATTATGGGGACAGAACAAGTACCCTTTATATTAAATTCTTGGCACTGCCAACAGATTACTAATAAATCAAATGAACACAGGTTGTGTCCTCAGCCCTGGTGCTGTTCTGCTGTTGTGTGTTGGTGGGAAGCTAAATCACTGCCGCCACAAGCTGCAAGTCAACAACAGTCCTAGTGTTTGCTTCATGCTGCAAAACTCAGGAGCGTTTACCAATTCATTCCTTTTCATGCTCCAGTTAGGTAAAAAGCTGGTTATCATCCTGTATGGGGTGAAAAAAGAAGGGTTTTCCTCCCATCTCGTGCAGTTTAGCAGGTCCTAACAGGGCAAATGGAATTTTCAAATAACAGACACAGAGCCAGTATTCTTTAACGTACATTCTAGACACTGCTCACAGTATAATAACACATTAGAAGTACACAGTGCTAATATAAAAACAATGATTCAGGAAAACAGAGAAATTATGCCACTAAAAAATATTTACTCGGTCATTTATCAATCCTGATAGCAACCCACTACCTCTAAAATCTGGTTTAATTACACATACAGCATTCTAGTAAATAAGACACACTACCAAAAAAGAAAATAATGAACAACTGAATCACACACCACAGTCTTGTTTAAAATAAACAAACAAAAAAAAAAAAACAAAATATTGTAGAGATAAATGAAAGTGAAACATGGTTTGTCTAGTTATTTTTTTCCCGCTGGTAACACTGACTATAGTTACCAGATGTCAGCTGAATAGGGACCATTTCCACACAACGTGTGACATCCTGTGTTGGTAATTAACATTTTACATTACAGTGGCAGGCAAAGCTTTACCAGTGCCACAGATAGAACTAAAACAACGATTAAGGAAAACAGAGAGATGATGCTACTGAGAAATATTTACTCTGTCATTTGTCAGTCCTCATAGCAACCCACCCTGACACCTACTGTGGCCTTGTGCCTCACACTACACCCCAGGTGTGGATTAAATGCTTATAACCCCATAACTTGTCATGGGTTATTGCTAACACACAACATTCTAGAAAATATGACACACTTCGGCAAAAAGATACTAAATAACTGAATCTCACCCCACAGTCTTGTTTAAAAAAAAAAAAAAAAAAAAAAAAAAAAAAAAAAACTAAATGAAAACTAGAAGGCTGGGGAGATGAGAAACTGAAGTGTAGTTGTACATTACACTTATTACAGTGTACAACTGTCTCAAGCCATTACATCTGACGTCAGATTAAAGAGCTAATGCTGTACAGTGATATGTTTAGAACTCCGTGAGTAGCGCAGTTGCTAGTTTGTTATAATATGGCCATTTAATTTTATTGTTGTAGCTAATTTTTACTTTTTGCCTTGTGAAAGTTCTGGTCTAGTATGATTTTGCTGCTGAATGAGAAGCAGACTGGCCATTTCCTGCTGATGGTAGGTGGTAGGAGGAAAGCTATCATAAAACCATGACTTGTAAAGTGACAGTACATGTAAATTATTAGGAGAGCCATCTAAATCTCTGTTAGCCTGTTTTTTTTTTTTTTTGTGATACACTTTTACCTTGTGTTTAACTCTGCACTTTTACAGTTACTGGTATTGAAAGATTTTTTTAAGAGCGTGAAGCTGTGAAGCCGTGAGGAAATAATCATCAGTGTCACAGAAGCTGATGCCGTTTCTGAAAGAGAGGGACTGCTATGTATTGTATTCCAGCAGTGTCACCATAAATGGATGGATGTGTACAATTGTGCTGGACAGTGCTAGGCTATATACATATGTAGCTTCTGTGTTTCTTTGACAGGTAGCACAGCAAAACTGATGCCCCAGAATGGTATGGTTATTCATCAGTGTGGCTGAGCTTCTGAAGAGCTCAACATATCGGATGCCATTATTAGATTCAACTAGTATTGACACTGCTGTGTGATTTCTTTGTGCTGGCAAAGTGCCCCCCCCCCCCATTTATGTTCCATTGAGAATGCAGTGAAGATTCCATCAATGTTAAGGTGCTACCCATGGCAGAATAACAGAAACCACAAACACTTAGCCCAGCACTGTCCACCACAACGGTACACATCCATCCATTTATGGTGATACTGCTAGAATACAATACATAACTGCCCCTCTCATTCAGAAACTGCATCAGCTTCTGTGACACACTGATTATTTTCTTATGGCTTCATAGCTCCGTGCTCTCCCTTCAGCCTCTAAAAAAATTCCTGTCAACACCAGAAACCATAAATGTGCAGAGTTAAATGCAACTTATCATACTGGACCAGACCAAGCCAAAAAAGTAAGAATCTGCTGCAACAATACAATTCAATGGCCACACTACAACAAACCAGCGACTGCACTACTAACAGAGTTCTAAACCCATCACTGCACACTAGCTCTTTAATATGCATTTTTTTTTGTCTAATTTTAACTTTTTATTGTTAGGAAAATGTATGCACTGGTGCTACAGGAAGTGCCACTACTAAATTTGAATCCTAACTAAAAAAAAAAAAACAAATCTATATCACTCGTGTTGGGATTCACTCTCTTGAAGGAATCGATCAGTTTCATCTATTACATCTGGGTCAGCAGAGTTATCATTTGATTCAGCACTTGGGTTCAAATTTGCCCAGCTTCTACAGAGTAGAGGCTCAATCTGATATGACTGTATGATCCTGTCACCAGCTTGAAAAATAAACATGCCATCACTTAAAAGGACACTGTCAACCCTCTTTGGCCTCAAAGTGTCCTTAGTTTAAAAAACACATTGTATAATTGTTCATATTCTATACAGCCTGGTAATGTAGCTGGTAGTTTGATTTAGATCATTTTTTTTCCCTCTTAAAAAGTGAAAAAACTGAGTGTCCACCATACTAGTGTTACCACACCAAAACATGTTTGTTTACATTTCTTGATCAACTCCCACTGCAGCTCAGGGGTGTAGCCAGAAATGTATGTTTTGTATACACAATGTCCAACAGTTACACCCCACCCCATTTAAAAAATGTACACATCCTCTCCAAATGGTGCCCCCTTCCAAACAAGTCAGATTGTACATCAGATGATTGCTCTAATCTCTAAAGAAGTTATACATGTATCTGTCTCCTAAACAGAAGTTTGAACAGAGAGACTCCTCAGTGGCCTACACTAACCCAAATACTACAGATTAGAATGAAAATGTTAACAGAAAGGCACATGGTTTGTGACAGGCATGCAACAAAACTGTACACAAATGTGTACAGTGAGTATGCCTGTCTAAACCCTTGCTGCAGCTGTCTTGGACTCGGAAGCACCCCCTGACACAATCCATCTACTCATTATGCAGTGGGAATAGAGGAAACCATGGTATCATGAGTGGCTGCAACTGTTTGAGTGTATTTCTAATGTCAGTAAGTATGCAGTAAGAGTACTTCAATGATGTGAAGCAAAACAAGACTTAGTTTATCTATACATTACCATGCATTTCAGTTCTAATAAGCAAGGAGGCAGATAAAACAACCAGCAACATCAGTGAATTTTAGAGAAGGTAAGCAATCAGAAAATGTGGGTTTTACTTAAAAATAATATGATGCAAAAAAGGTTGACAGTGTCCATTTAAGGCGAATATTCATTTGAGTTAAATACCTGAGATGCATCCGGTGCCACTTCAGCTGTTACATTTCTTATGACAACAGGAGTCCATGATGTAATTGTCTCTGAGTAACTCAAGCTTTATCTCGCAGCTCATAGCTACCGCTCGTTTGTGCAGTCACCTCTTATATAGTGCCATATTACAGTAAGTATACATACAGGAGTGCTCAATCTTGTCATTTGACAGTTTTATGAATAAAGACACAACTACTTGCCTTATGTTTAAGAAATTGAATTTTTATTTTGTTTCTCCTTTTAAAAACCTCAAAAGTCTGCTTAGTTCCATATTACAGATTTGGGAAAAAATGCAACTTCTGCCTCACTCATTATTGTAAAGAGATCATTTGCTACATATAGCTTTCTTATTTCTGTGTGGAGTGACGTCTTGCCATCACGTATTAATATACAAGTACCTTTTTACTAGAGCTTTTTAAAGCCAACACATTCTCTTATGATGGCTAACCATCATTTGCCTTATTTAGCTTTTACCTCTTTTTCTTCCAACCCCTCCCCATCCTACCCTATCAGAGCAATCTATTAAAAATGGATCCTGGTTGGCAAAGATTTGTACTTGGAAACATGGGCCAAATTAGTAGGGTTACCACCTTTTAAGAAGCCCAAAGTGGGACATTTCTTACTGAAACATGATTTTTTGCAGGACAATATGTAACCTCAACCAACACAACAGATGTTTTCTCTAAATAATCAGAATTAAGACTAATTGTTACAGTTTTTTAGGTGTTCCCTAGTGTTTCTTACCATTTTAAGGTATTTTAGTTAAGGTACTATAGTTTTTGCAACATTTAGAGGAAAATCTAAAAATATTTATTTCTACTATAATGTCAGGACAGTTAGTATTTTTCATGTTTTTTCGCAGGACACAGCTGCCTAAATCAGGACTGTCCTGCAAAAATAGGGACAGGTGGTATCTCCACAAATTAGAAACCAGAAAACCAGCTTAGATATTTGAAACTTCTATTTTGTATGCCTTCAGATTGTTTGATGACTTGACAGGCTAGCTTAAAATTAATAGCCATGTGAAACTTTTTTGGGTGGCATCTATGATGAACTTTCCTATCTATTATTTTCAGCCAGTACATATTAGTATTTGAACACAAATGTTTTTATGAATATCTACATATTTATATATTATGGTCCTTATTTGCCTTGGTTTCTCTTTTCTCCTTCATCCCCCTCCCAATCTTTTCCATGCTTTGGGACCTATACCTAGAGTGAGATAATAAATAGTAAATTATATGTATTGTATTTCCAAACATTGTAGTTGTTTCGTCCCAGAAATTATTGCTGCTATGACTTTAAATTAAGTTGGAAACTCATGATGCCTTTTTACTTACTTTTTTTTCAACTTGGCCCTACAGTAGTGTGTATGTGTATATCTGTGTACAGTTTGTATATATGCATGTATTTATTTATTAACTAATTTATTTATTTTGCAATTTATTTATACACGATAGCCCTCATGCAATGACATGTTTCTGCTTCTATCTAGTTATGCAGATGTGTGGTCTGAAACACAGGTAGGGGTCAAGTGACTTACTCAAGGTCATCCAGTGAGTCAGAGGCTGTGGTGAGATTCGAAGCTGTGATCTTTCTCTCCTATAGGTTGTCTTCTCTAACCACTGGGCCCTCTCTGCCTTGTAAGATGGTATGGGCTGAGGTTTCACTGCTATGCTGATACCCAGCTCTACCTGTCTTTTGCACCCGACCAGGATAGTGCTCTCTCGGTATTTAACAACTGCCACGCTGAAATCCAGGATTGGATGAATTCGAGCTGGCTAAAGTCAAACGTGGGAAAGACTGAGGTGATGGTTGTGGATCCAGGTCACTGGATAGAGGGGTTGAGGGCTGGTCAGCCCTCTAGAATTTATCTGGGGTGGCTCCCAGATTCTTACCTCTGAACGGGTGTGAGACCTTGGGGTGGTGCTTGATGATGGGCTGACCCTACGATGCCAGGTGCCGGCAGTTGTCAAGTCTGCTTTTTATCATCTTAGGAACATTGCCAGGATCAAGCACCTTGTTCCATCTGGGGATCTGCCTTCGCTGGTCCACACCTTTGTGACCTAGTGCCTTGACTACTGCAACCCCCTATACTTGGGGCTTCTTGGGGTTGATATCTGCTGCATGCAGCTAGTGCAGAACACTGCAGCACAATTGTTGATGGGGACTTCCTGTTCTTCCCATATTACCCCAGTGCTGTGTGATCTGCACTTGCTGCCGATTCAGTGGCAGATCACCTTTAAACTTGATTTACTGACTTATAAAGCCCTACACAGACTTGGCCCCGACTACTTGAAAGAGCTTCTTGTTCCCTACTGCCCTGTGTGACCGCTCCATTCGGCTGACTAGAGATTACTGGAGATTCCGAGGGTGACTTTGAAATCTTCTGGGGCCCATGCATTTATGTTTGTGGCCCCTACCCTCTGGAATTCTCTACCCCATCAGCTTTGGGAGTGCGTGACTGTGGGGGGGATTTAAACACAAGTTTAAAACCTTTCTGTGGCATCAGGCATTTCAGTAATGCATAGTTGTCTGGATCTGTTATTTATTATTGTATTTGTTTATGAATTTATGTTTTAATTTTTGTACAGCACCTTGATATTTTGAAAGGCGCTTAAAAATAAATATGTATTATTATTATTACCTTCTACACATACTATGTTTATGAGGAGCGACAGATGAGTTTAAATGTATAATGCAATATAAAAAGTCTACCTTAATAATGAACAGATATGACTGTTACTAACTTAGCCTAGGTCTTTTTGGTAACCGCATTCACTTGTAATGACTGACCGTCATTTGTTACATACAGGTTTCTTATTTCTGTGTGGAGTGCTGTCTGGCCATCACGTATTATAGAAATTGTCATCAGATAAGGACCGCCAGGCTCATCCAGTCTACCTGTAGGTTTTATACATTGTATGTGGCCACTGACCCTACGTGATCAATGGCTTTTCATTACTCCCTCCATTCTCAAGGTTCCCTTGTGCCCCTCCCAATATATTAAATTAGTTACATTTTTGCTAGAGCTTTTTAAAGCCAACACATTCACTTATGAAGGCTAACCATCATTTGCCTTACATAACATTTACTTATTTTTCTTGCACCCCCCACCACACGCACAAATACCCATCTTACCATATCAGAGCAATCTATTAAAAATAGATACTGGTTGGCAAATATGCGTACTTTGAAACAGTGGCCAAATTAGAAACTTAGAAAACCAGCTTAGACATTTGGAGCTTCTATTTTGTATAAATGTGTACTTTTTGATTAAACTGACAAGCTAGCTTAAAAAGAATAACCATGTGAGACTGTTTTTGAGTAGTATCTATGATGAACTTTTATATCTATTGTTTTTGGTCAATACATATTTGTATTTGAGCACAAATGCTTTTATGAACATCCTCATATATATTGTATACTATGTACCTTATTCACCCTGGTTTCTCTTTTTTTTTTTTTTTTTCTTCATCCCCCTTCCAACCTTTTCCGTACTTTGGGACCTGTACCTACAGTGAGATAATAAGTAGTAAATTATAAGTATTGTATTTCCAAACTTTGTAGTTGTTTGGTCCCAAAAATTATTGCTGTTATGACATTGCACAAATGATTATTCCTTCATGTTAACTTATATTTTTTTTGTTTTGTTTTTTTACACATCTGTAATAAAGCTGGACACTTTGGGCATTTGTGCAGTAATGGGTTGTTACACTGATGTGCTAGGTACTTGAAAATGTCCTGAATTTTAATTCAGTTGTTAACTGCACTGGTATTTAATCAGGACTATTCTTTATGTACAAGCCACTCCCCCTGAGCAACCTTGGGTCTAAGAAGCAAAGCGCTGGGGTCTAATGCCTTGCTGTCAGAATAAAATATTGGATTTTACGTATCTGCCCTCCTTTCATTATTTTCCTGCTGAGTGCTGCCCTGTGTGTTTGCCTTTCTCTTGTTTGAAGTTTGGCAGGCACCCTCTTTATTCGTGAGCGGGTGGTGTAATGCTTCACATATCATTTAAGTGAGCTGTGAAATGGCATCCTGCTCAATAGTACAAATTCTTGTGCCACTGCAGTATAAAAACTTGAGCACAAAAGAAGTGAAATGTCACTGCACCTTCTAGCCACATTATAAGAGTTCACCATAGACTGTTATTTTAATCAAGTGAGGAAGTGAAGGGAATCACTTTTTTCAAATTTTCCATATCATTACATTATTATTACTAATTTTATTTTTGTTGTGGGGAAATACATGATGCATAATCTCCCTGAGGCAGCTTACACTGTATTTACACTTCTAATCTTGCAATGGTCTCCATCTGGTTTGCATGCACATACAGACTTCTTCTTATGACCAGAACAGCAGGTTATTTAATTTATTAGTTTAGTTTTCATGTGGTATCTTGGTTTATCTCTGTCAGTACAGTACACTCTTGTTTATCTGACCGTCTTCGGAGACATCTGAAATGGTCGGATAATCGAGAGGTCGGATAAACGAGAAGTCACTTGTAGGGCTGGGGAGCAATGCCTCTGTAGTGGACAATGAGCATGTTGATGCTGGAGTAGCTGCTGCGGACGATGCTCCGAATGGTGGGTAGCTGAAATGATGCCTTGAAATTCAAATAAAAGGCTTCATAACGATTTCTGGGTGGTGTTCACTGATTCGGACTACTGTATATTAAATACTGCATGCTAAATGCTGGTTATTAGTTTTTCTTCAGATTCAGTGCCGTGTTTGGGGATGCCTTTAAATTCAAATAAAAGCCATCATAGAGATTTCAGGGCGGCATTCGCTGATTTGGACTTTAATGAATATCTGTTCTGCACACTAAAAGCTGGTTATTCATTTTTGTTCAGATTCAGTGACTTGTTTGGGGAATGCAGGTAGCTGTGTTTTGCTCCACACTGCTCACCTTTCAGCACCTACAGTTAAAGGGGGGATGCGGCAGAGTCACGCTTTCAGCTCTGTAAGGGGTCGGATGTTGTTCCTGGTAGAGAATCATAGAGATCCCTATATGACATATGGCACGCCCTTCTCCGGGTGGGATAGACTAGTAGGATTCGGAGCTGAGATAAAATGAGACACAAGGGCATCCCCTCCAAATGTGGGCTACTTGACAATTATGGCAGGGGGCGCTATGGGAGTTAATGTTTCCAGTTGTGCTGCATCATTGCAGAATTCTGAAAGGTACAGGTCTGCAACAATTCACAGTGTGTGGGGGACAATCCGACTGTCTGTTAAATAGGGAGTTCGGATGAACGGAGGTCAGATAATCGAGAGTGTACTGTACTTTAGTTTTTGTGGTTTATGTGTTTATGCTTGGAAGAAATGGACCATTCTTGGACATAACATCTGTGAACATTTCCTGGACTAAGAAACTGCAAAACATCACCAGCAGGGTGTGTGCTTGTCTTTGAGGTCTATTCCTAACCATTTTGGAGAACAAAGGGAAGGATTTTTGCATCCTGCATATGCCCCAGGCCAATGTTCATCACTTTTTTTTTTTTATTTAGTTGTTTAACCAGGAATAGCACACCAAGCTGAAAGCTCTTTTACAGGAGCGATCTGGGAGCACAGGGAAGTTAAGTGTCTTGCTCAGGGTCACACAGTATGCAAGTGGAAGCTGTGGGATTCAAACCCAGGTCTGGTCTGCTGGATGTCACCAGGTTTGCAGCTCAGAGCCTTTAACACAGTCTGGGTCTTTGATCTACAGTAACAAAAGTCTTCTGGTCCCCCAGCAGCTCACCATGAGTCACTCTGGAACACTCACCCTTGCCACAGTAAACATTTGCAGTCTCCTGCCAAAACTTGATGCCCTGCAAATATTTGTAAGTCAGCCCAAGCTAGACATCCTTGCAGTTGTTGAAACCTGGCTCTCACCCAAAATCTCTGAAATGGCTATTACCCTGCCAGGGTACAACATTTTCTGACTTGACAGAATTGCTGAAAGAGGTGGTGGCTGCACCTTACATCTCAAAGACTCTCTCCAAGGTCACCCTCTAAAAACACCCATCTCTGACTCTTCCTCCCAGATTCTCACTGTCAAAGTTCTACTAGGGGCCCACAACAAAGCCCTGCCAATTGCCACAGTTTACATCCCCCTAAAGAACAAGGAAAAGGCCTCAACTCAGTCCTTGACCTCGTCCGATCCCAACCACCTGACTCTGAGACAATCCTCATGGGAGACTTCAATATCAACTGGCTTGCTCTGGAGTCAGAGGGCTTCATAGCATCTCCTCAGCAAACCTTGCTCAACTGGTTGCCTCCCCCACTAGGCAAAATTAAAAAACAGGCAAATGTGCTCTCCTGGAATGGATACTGACCAGTCACCCATCCCTCATCTCAAAGGTCTCTATCCTTCCTGACACTTTAAGTGACCATTCCCCTGTAATCTGCATCTGGACAAATAAATTTACCATGACCCCCTCAAAATTAATCAGCAGCAGAGTCCTTCCACATGGGCAGCTGAAACACCTAAAATCCCACCTAAGACTGCAAGATTGGTCCCCAATCTTCCACACTCTGGATGTCAACACTGCCCTTGACCTCTTCATTAAAACCTTTAATGCTGCCTGTAACTCTCATGCCACTTTCAAAAAGTGGAAAGTCAAAGGCCTGTGCAACCCCTGGCTCTCTTCTGAACTACTAGCACAACTAAAATCCAGGGACCATCTCTGGGTACAGGTTCGGGAAACTGGAAAGCAAATTGACATATAGAATTATAAACAAGCTCATAATAACTGCACAACATTAGTCCACCAGCAGAAAAGTACCTACTATAAGGCTGCCCTGACAAACACTTGGGGCAAGGGGAATTCATTTTGGAACAGGACTAAAGAAATTATCGGAAAGCAGACAAAAACCTCACCCACTATGCTGGTCATAGATGGTATCACAATGCTGGACCCGAATACCGTAGCAAATTAATTCAACTCAGCTTTCACTGACCTCAGCTCTGTTCTTCCACCTGACTATTTCAACAAAACCAACCCCCAAACTCTCCCCTCAAGTCCCACCCTGTCTCCAAACCAACCTCCATTCTACTTCAAATTAGCCAAACCGTATGAAGCTCGCAACTACATCAGTAAAGCTATTGCTAGGTCCAGGTCAAGTGGGGACTCCCTTGACCTCAAGCTGCTTGCTCTCACCCTCAATGAGGTGCTCCTACTATTAACAAAAATCTTCAATCTCTCCCTCTCTCTCTCTCTCAGCCAGTTCCTGACAGATGAAAATCTGTCTCTGTCACCAGTCCACGAGGTCCTGGTGAACTATCGGCCCATCTCCATACTACCCTCACTCTCCAAGGCCATAGAGCGTATAGTATTGGACCAGCTTACGGAATACCTTGATAAATATGATGTCCTGTGTGCTCAACAGCATGGCTTTAGAAAAAGTCACAGTACTACCTCAGCCCTCCTTGAATTCACTGGTACAATCTGTAGTTCTTTGGACAATAGCCTTCTTACAGGGGCGGTCTTCATTGATCTGACGAAGGCATTCAATACCATGCATCATCATCTACTACTCTCTCAGCTGCTAAATACCGAAATGTCCCCTGAATCTACATCCTGGTTTAAGAGCTACCTGGAAAACCGCTCACAAAGAGTGAAAATAGCTGACTCTCTCTGATGTTAAACCAGTGTGCTCTGGAGTGCCACAAGGGTCAATCCTTGGGCCTCTTCTCTTCAGCATCTTCCTAAATAGTCTTCCACAATCCTGTCTGGAGCAACTTCTCCTATACGCTGATGATGCTGTCATCCACACCACCCACAAGGAACCCCACCTTCTGCAAAACAAACTACAGCATGGCTTCTCCTCAGTTGAAAACTGGTTCAGTAAACACAAACTCGTCCTCAACTATAAAAAAACAAAGTCCATGCTCTTCTGCAGCTCACAAAATAAGCACCAGGACTACCCCCTAACTATTGCAAACTGCCTAGGTGCAATCCTAGAACAAGTGCAAACCTTCAAATACCTTGGAATCACTCTTGACAGTTGTCTATCCTATGGGGCTCACATTGACAATGTTGCCAAAGTTACTAACACACATATTGGCCTGCTTTACAGGCATAGGCAATGCCTAACACCGGAAGCATTAAGGATCGCAGTTCAGAGCCTGGTGATCTCAACTATCGACTATGGCCTCATCATCTACGGTTCCACTTCCACTACCGCCCTCAAGCCCATATCTATGGCTTTGAACAAAGCTTGCTGACTCATCACTGGATCCCATCGTCTCACCCGTATGTTTGACTTATACTCCCAAACTGGTTGGCTTCAACTCTCAAGCTGCATGAAGTATCTGGAACATGTTACAAACTTTAATTACCTGGGCATCACATTAGACACCTCCCTCTCCTACCATAGTCACATCCAACTTCTCTCCTCTGCTGTCAGTGCTAGAGTAGACATCCTCTACCGACTCAAGCACTGCCTACCCGCACAGGCTATGCAACTTGCAGTCACCTCCTCCATACTCTCCCTTGTTGACTATGGGATAGTTATATACAGCTCAGCTGAACCATCCACACTAAGCAGTATAAACATTGCCTTGAATAAAGCCTGCCGTCTAGTTACAGGTAGTGACAGACTTACCCACACCTGCGATCTTTATACTTTGTCTGGTTGGTTAAACTTCTAACAAAGACTAAAGAACCACACCTGCATCCTCGCAAAAAAGATACATCTTCAAATAGCCCCCAATGGCCTACTCCCCATTATCAGTGCAGCACCCCTCAGGCGCAACACAGGACTCGCAGCAAACCCATCATTTCTAGTCCCCCTTTGTAGAACATCCCTAGGGCAAAGATCCTTCCGCTACTGTGCCCCTTGCTGGCTCAATACACTTCCACCACCACTCTCCCAGACCCACAGCATCTCACTATTCAAAACGGGTCTTAAAGCTCTACTACTTGAGAGTGCTAAATGTGTCTGTGGCTAACGCTGCCCACTCTATTTTGCTACCAAACCCTCCACATTTCCTGACACTGGGTCTCTCTAGACCCCATGAATCAGGACCCTACTAGTCTGTCAAGGGATTACAAGAATGCGGCTTAATACCTCACTGCTTAATAAGTTCAAGCCTGGACTGCTCTGTCAGTACTGTTACTGTAAATACTGCCTGTTTATGTTCGTCTATGTCTGTATTTGCTTACCCTCCACCCCCTGTAACCGACATGGAGCCTTTGCAAAAGAGTCTGTGACTCAAAGGTTTGTAATTCCAATTGTATTCAATAAATAAATAAACAAACATGCATAATGGCTAAAAAAAACATTGATGGGTGTTGCCCCCGGAGTTCAAGCCCTGCTACAACCTGCATAGAATCTCCACCTCACCAGGGGCTCTGAATCTCAATTATTGCATATTCCAAGGTGCCGGAACTCACAGGGACAAAGATCCTTTACCTACAGAGCTCCCAGCTGGCTAAATGGTCTCATCAGGGACATCTCCTCTGTACCTAATCTTGGCCCATTCAAATTTGACCTCTGCCTATTCCTCTCTGCCTCTAGCACATGCGACTGTCTTCTCTCTAACCTGCTGTTCCCTTTTTGGCACTTGTTCCTTCTTATCCACCCCACTACTCTCCCCCTCTACCTTCCCCCCTCCTCCTCCTACTTACACTTTCCACTTGCACTTCCTGTATGTTTTGACAATTGCCTCTAGCAGCATCTTCTTCCCGTGTCTCACCAAGTTCTCATTATCAATGTTATCCCTGTCCTCTGCATGCCCGTAGTACCACCTAATCTGTATATACTCATGTGATGATAAACAACTGTAACCTGTTATCCTGTAATAATTAATGTCCTGCTTGTGTGTTCTCATTCTGATGTGGGACCTTTGTAAAAGAGCCTTGGCTCAAAGATAATTGTAATCCTACACTCTAATAAATAAATAAAAAAAATAAAATAAATAAAGCTAGAGTCATGCTGTTGTAACATTCTGTCAGTGCAACATTATTAGCTAATGTTGGAACCCTTCAAGGACTGGAAGAAAATGTATATCCCAGTCAACGCAGCAACTCTTCACAATACAATTTGACCATGTTCTTAAAAACAAAATGTAACCAAAGGAATAAATAATTATTTGTTCCTGTGAAACATGCAAATCAGCTTTCTATGCTGCACAAGTAGGGCAGATCTAGTGCTGATCTGGTATCAGTTTTATTAGCTGACAGTGACATTTTGAATGTATTGTTATAAGTGACTGCATTATATTGAGAATTTTTTTTTACTCCCTCCCCACTGTGGCCCCCCATCCTACTGATTCCCCCCAGCCCCATCACCTGGCTCCTCCGGGATCTTACCTTAGCCATCCGTGACTTGGAGCAGCTGCCCGCCCACAGGTGTGGAGTCTACTGCAGGGGTCAGTCGCCATCCTACTACCACAAGGTGTTTTTTCTTGTGGTTTTCTTCCCAGAAACACACACATGCAATGGGCAGGGTGACTGCCTTTGCCTCCATGTAGGCCATATTATGCCCTGTGTATGGATCCACCCCATGCTGAGCAGAGTGCCTGTGCTGACCCGCAGCCTCCGCTGAGTGTCAGTCTACAGCATGCTGTGTTGTCCCCCAGAGGAAGGAGAGCTGTCATCGGACACTCAATCCTTCCTTGCCATAGCCGACCCCTGAATGACCCAAGTCTGTTCCCAAACCCAGGGTGCCAGCATGGCGCGAGGTGTGGCGTCCAGTGCCTCAACCCTCAGTGCCACTGGGCCAGCATACTGGACATTTTTTTATTTCTTGTACTTTGCTATTAACTTATCACTCTGTCCCAGCCCCCCCCACACACACACGCACATACACCTCTGATGCCACACATAAAACACACACCTGAGTGCCATCATTTCTTAATGGGTGTTCACAAATTTCATGTTTTCATATTGCTTATTAAATAAGTTACCACACTGATAATGTATTTGATTTGTCTGTATTTCAACAGCATACATAACAGAAATATACATATCAAAACCAACTGTGATAGATCTTGAATGACAGGTTGCTTATTGGGATTGTCATATTGTGGTATCCTTAGCATTCAATCAATCAATCTTTATTTAACCAGATGGAACACCATTGAGCGAGCTCATTTGCAAGGTGGGCCTGGGAAGTACACATAAGCAATTCAATAGAACAACAATAACACATAGTCAGCACAACAGGATAACAGACAACCTGACGAGGAATGTTAAGGCACAGGGTGATACAACAACTCTGGATACAACAAAAATAAAGAATTATATACAATAAGTATATGTGTAAAACAGTTCTTAATATAAACAATGTGGCAATATAGGAATCAACCTGCTAGGAAGAATGACAGAAATGTAAAGAGGCACATAGAATACGGGGAAGGGAAGGATGAGGGTAGGAGGAAGTATGAAAGCTACAAGTATCATTGTAGTGGCAGCAGTGCAATTAGTGACAGAGAACATTTAGAGGGCTCAAATAATTTATTTATTTTATTTATTTATTTAAGTCTAGGATTACAAAGTACCTTTGAGCCGAGGCTCATTTACAAAGGATCCACGTCAGGGTGTGCAGTCTTGGAGTTACAATACCAGCATAAAGCAATCACAAGGGAGGTTTTGACATGTTAATTCAAGGTTTCTTACATGTGAACAACTGAAAAGTCTTGGAGTTACAATATCATCATAAAGCAATCACAACAAGGGAGTTTTTTTACATGTGGATAAACAGAGAGGGTACATAGGGGTCAAGAGAGGCTAGGAAGAAAAGAAACATTGAAAGCAGGAGGGATATGAGAGGAGGGGTGTGGAGTTGTGGGGGGGGGGGTGAGATGGGTCTAGTATGTAGCAGCCGGAGGCAGCTTTGTCAAGGGGAGGATAGGATAAGAGCATAAGTTGGCAGTGGAGGCGTAAGTGCTGGGAGGTGGGGTAAATGGGCAGTCAGTTTGAAGAAGGGATCGGTCAATAGCAGTCGCAGGAGTTAGAGGCCAGAAGAACTTGGTGGAGTTTGGTCTTAAAGGCACCCATAGTTGCAAGGGCAGTGATGTCACTACTGAGATTATTTATCCAACTAGGTGCCCTATATGCAAAGGACCTTTGGCCTTGGGAAGTGCGACAGTGTGGGATATGCAGCCGGTGAGGTTTGGATTTCCTAGTGTTGCTGTTATTGGTCTTGAGATTGATGAGAGAGCAGACTCTGGGGGGCACTGCCCATCATTATTCTTTTCGCTGTGATGCAGGTTTGACATTTAAGGTGATTATTTAGTGGTAGCCACCTCGATAGAGAGTAGAGGCCTCAGGTATGGGTGAGATGGTGTGATCCAGTGGTGAGAC
This sequence comes from Neoceratodus forsteri, assembly GCA_016271365.2. NCBI lineage: Eukaryota > Metazoa > Chordata > Ceratodontiformes > Ceratodontidae > Neoceratodus > Neoceratodus forsteri. The sequence continues at coordinate 1,343,608,797 of CM057449.1, read as the reverse complement.
AGCAGGCCTTATTAAGGGTGGTTGAAATCCACTTGAAGGAGGAGGTGGTGGCGGAGCCATAGATAATTAATCCATAATCGATTATGCTAATGATGGAGCTCTGGATGGCAACTGTTAGAGCTTCAGAGGTTAGATGTTTCCTGTGTCAGAACAGCAGGCCCATCCTGATGTTAGCTGCTTTGGCCACAGTATTTATGTGGGCAGTGTAGGAGAGGTGGGAGTCGAGGGTGATGCCAAGGTAAGTAAAGGACTGTACTTGTTCGATTGTGACTCCTTGCTTAGTTTTGATGGTGAGGTGGAACCGTTTAAATTTGTGATGAGAGCTGCAGAAGATCATGGATTTTGTTTTTTTCTGGTTTAGGATCAGTTTGTGTTTTAGGAACCAGCTTTCAACTGAAGTGAAACCATGCTGAAGGTTATTTTACAGTTGTTGAGGAGCCTGGTGGGAGGCAAGGATGACTGCATCATCCACATAGAGAATGATTTGCTGAGGACAGGATTCAGGAAGCGAGTTTAGGAACAAGCTGAAAAGGAGGGGGGCCTAAGATGGAGCCCTGTGGGACACCTGAGTGGACTATTCTGGGATTTGAGAGGGTGTTGGAGATTCTAACTCTTTGGGACCGGTTTTCTAGGTAACTTTTGAACCAGGTTACTGAATTTGGAGAGAGACCCATGTTCTGGAGCTGAGTAAGCAGGAGGCCATGGTGGACAGTAGCTAAGGCCTTTGTTAGGTCGATGAAGGTAGTGCCGGTTAGATGCCCTTTGTCCAAGGAGTGGTGGATGGTGCCGAGAAATTTGAGCAGTGCAGTGGAAGTGCTGTGATTTTTTTTTCTGAAACCATGTTGCTGCCTACTCAACAGGTTGTGTTTGTCAAGGTAGCCTGTCAGCTGGTCAGTGACAATACGCTCCAGGGCCTTTGAGAGAGGAGGGAGGATGGAGATGGGTCAGAAGTTCTCAGGTGCAGTTTTGGTGCCACTTTTATGGATGGGAATTACAGTGGCTAGCTTCCATTTATTAGGGAACTGGCTAAGGCTGAGGGAGAGGTTGAAAATCTTCGTCAGTGGATGAAGCAATTCATCAACAGTGAGGGATAGAAGTTTGAGGTCTAGAGAATCAGTGCTGGTTCTGGACTTGCTGATAGCTCTGGTTACGTAGTCACGCACTTGGTACATCTTAACTGCTTTAAAGTAGAAGGGGAGTGACTGGTCGTGGTAGTGGAAGTAGGGGGGAAGGGGGCGGCCGTTTCATTGTAAAAGTCAGGAGGGAATACAGAGCTATGGTCAGTGACGGTGGTATTGAAGGTATCAGCTATGAGTTTGGGGTCAAGAGTTATATCTCTTTTAATACTGAGAACAAAAGGGGTGTATCTTGTCTGCTGCCCGGTGACTTACTTTATGTTTTTCCAGAAATCTCTTCCCTTTCCCCAGGAGTTTGTAAGGGCATTCTTGAAATAGGCTGATTTTTTTTTTTTTTATCTCGGATAGCTTTGGTGCAGTCATTTCTTGCATGTTTGTAGTTGGTGATGTCAGTGTGTTTCCCAGAGGCTCTGGCGAGTGCTCAGAGATGGTCTCTTTCCTGTAGTTGCCTGAGGAGGTCTCCTGTGATCCAGGGGTTACAGAGTGTTTTAACCTTCTGCCTTTTGATAGGAGCAAATATGTTGCATGCTTCATTAAAGATATTGATAAAGTGGTCCAGAGTCGTGTTCACATTTGTAGCTGAGAGGACCAGAGTCCAGCCTTGTTGGAGGAGATGAGTTTTGAGATAAATTAATTTGCCACGGTGTAGAACCCTGCCAGAGACAAATTTTGGAGGTGGTTTGATGAATTTATTTGACTAGAGGCAGCTGACTACGGAGTGGTCACTGAGTGTGTCTGGGAGGACAGTGGTTTTAGAGATCCGGGTAGGGTGGCTGGTTAGGATCCAGTCCAGGAGGGTGCTGGAGCCAGTTTTGTAGTTTTTTCTGGTAGGTGACTCAACCATCTGGGATAGGTTTGTAGCCGCAACGGAGTCCCTAAATGTTCTTGATCTTGAGTAAAGTGATTTGAACTCCACATGATTAATAGGGTTAACCAGTTCTACAGTTTTTAGGATTTTATTCCATAACTGGGGCAGCACATAGCTGAAGGAAGCTCTACCAAAAAGGGATTTGACCTTGGGTACAGATAGTGAGATGTAAGAGTAACTTCTCAGGGGCATAATTGCCTAAGGTGCAGAGGGGTAGACAGTCAGATATGCAGAGTTTTTTTTTTTTTCTCTTAATAACAGCTCTGTAGGTCCAGAGTATAGCATTCCTTTGACTCCAGAACATAAGTGATGACCAGCCCGTCAGGGAATAAAGTGCACAATGATGCATGGTGTAAGCTGCACCAGAGATGAAGCGTAGGGCTCTTTTGTACAGGATGCCAAGCTTTGCTAGAGGTGACCCTGGAACTTGACCATAGATGAAGTCAGTCCAATAGAGCTAGGAAAGTGGTTTGTACCAGCTTCTTCCTTGCCTCTTGGGTAAGCAGATGTTTAATTCTATAGAATAGAACAAGACATTGCCTCATTTTTTTTGAGTTCCCCTACATGCTCGGTGAAGGAGAGTCTGTTGTCAATCCACACCCCTAGGTATTTGAATTTCACAACATAATCCAGTGATTCCCCAAGCAATGTGGTGATAGGTGACACTGGGCCAGACTTCGAGGGATTTGAGGCCATAACAAGTGTAGACAGGAGTATGGCCTTTTTGTTTTGCTTTTAGGAGTAGTTTTTGGTTAAGGAGGTTACGTTGTAGTATATTAAAATCTGATTGCAGGTCCGTACAGGCACTCTCGGGAGTAGGCCTGGCAATGTAGAGGACCATGTCATCAGTGAAAAGGTGGATGCTGAATGACTAGATTCCATGGTCAATGTTGTTAATGTATAGCACAAAAAGTAATGGATCCAAAATGGAGCACAGCAGCACTTCTCTGCTGATCAGTTTCAGTGGAGAAAGATCACTCACTGCTTTGACTTGCTGCATACATTCTGACAGGTAACTAAAGAACTATTTCAAGGATAGTGCATCCAATCCAATATTGTGAAGGGTAACAAATAGCAGGTTATGGTCCACAATATTGAATGCCTTAGTTAAATCAAGAAAGACTGCGCATACCTAATTCTTTAAGTCAAGGGCTCTCTGCCAGTCGTTTGTTACCTTAGCAAGTGCTGAGATTATACTGTGACAGGGCCTAAAGCCTGATTATACTGGATTAAGCAGGTTGGAAGCATCAAGGTAGTTCCTAAGTTGATTTATTATTTTCTCCAGCAGTTTGGAGAGGATGGGAAGTAAGGAGATTGGCCTGTAATTGTTGAGGTCACTTGGATCTCCTGATTTGAAAAGTGGTATGACTTGAGCAATCTTACAGATTGATGGGAGTTCACCCATGCCAAGGGACAAGTTGAAGAGGTATGTGATTGGCATTGCCATGACTCGATGACTGAGCTTTAAAAAGTACGGTCCAATAAGATCCTCTCTCATGCTTTTTCTGGTATCCAACTGGAGGAGCAAGTCTTCCACTTCTTTGAGTGTAACAGGCTGAAAGGAGAAACCTATGTCTGGGGCACAGTGGTTAGGAACAGGGATAGTCATCCCTGGGTTGCAAGCTGAGTTCAGAGGTTGTTGGCCAGTGATGAATTGAAGGCTATCCTTGCGGTGGCAAAGTGTTTATTTAGGAGGTCTAGGATCTCGACTTTGTCAGTGATGAAGGAGCCACCATACAAGATTTTAGATGGGGAGGAAACCAGAGGATAAATGGCCTTGAATATCTTTAAGTACTAGATCTAATGTGAAGCTTTTTCAATTATGGCAGTAGTCTATTATTCAGCATAATACTGCTGGTGTTGATATTTGATAACCAAAGCACCATCTATCCTGGTTATACTGTACCAAACAAAACAAAGCAAAAACAATAACATTTGTCAATGTCGGAAGTTTGCTGTTGATATTGTTGTTATACGTGCTGGGCCAGATATTCAAACTGCGCCAGTTTGTGGCGCAAGCCCCTGCGCCGCTCAAAATAGTTGCGCAGGGGTGTGGCCAGCGATATTCAATGGAGTTGCGCTATGGCGCAACTGCCATGAATATCGCCCCCTGGCCACCCCCACTGTGCATGTGCAGTGGAACTGCGCCAACGCAAGTGGTCAGAATGGAGCATTGAGATGCGGTGGTGGAAGTTCCATTGCAACATGCACAGCACCGGTGATATTCAAAGGGTGCCATGCAAATGGGGCCATAATTTATGCAAGGTGCATGGGGTGCCATTTGCATCTGATTACGGCCCCATTTGCATGCCATTAGCATGCAGGTGCGCCGATCCCCCAACAACTTCTGCCTGGCGCCCTGCCAGGCAGCAGCCGTCAGGGACCAATGCCCCCTGCTGCCCAATCGCGGGACGTCCCGTAAGGGACAATGAAGGGCTCCAATCCCTGGTGGTCAGTGGACCACAATAGCCCGATCAGCGGGCATAACTGTATGTCTCCCCTGTAGCCCGATCGTGGGGCATAAGTGTTCCCCACCTCCCCGGTAGCGGTGACGGGCATAACCTAACCGCCCCCATTAGCCCGATCGTGGGCATCAGAACCCCAAAGTCCAATATCCCTGGTGGTCCAGTGGACGAGCGAGACCCGATCGCGGCTGCATTCCTCCACCACCCCAAGTATGATATCCCTGGTGATCTAGTGGACCCCCACCCACCCACACCATGGAGCCCCCACCAGCCTCCCCGTCAGCGATTGGCGGCAGCACCCACCGCCTGCCGTAGCGCTGACTGACAGCTCGGTATGGCTGCATGCCCATTGGTTCAGAGCATGAGCCAATCGGCATGTCTGTTCATACCAGAGTAGTCGTTCAGATATGTGAATGAAAAATTCATCTACATATCTGGACTGACTAGTAGAGTGGCTGCATGCCCATTGCCTCATGTTCTGAACCAATGGGCATGCAGCCATACCGAGCTGTCAGTCGGGTGGGCGGTGGGGTGGCAGGCGGTGGTGCTGCTGCCCGCCGCTGACGGGGAGGGGAGCGGGTGGGTGGGGGTCCACTAGATCACCAGGGATATCATACTTGGTGGGTGAGGAATACCGCCCACGCATCGGGCTCTGTTCGGTCCACTGGACTACCAGGGATATTGGACTTGGGGTTCTGATGTCCCGGATCGGACTAATGGGGGTGGGTTAGGTTATGCCTGCGATCGGGCTACTCGGGGAGGTGGGGAACATTATGCCTGAGATCGGGCTACTGGGAGGGTATAGTTATGCCCGCAATCGGGCTAATGGGGAGGACGTTACACTTATGCCCATGATCGGGCTACTTGGGGGGAGGTACAATTATGCCCGCGATCGGGCTAATCTCAGTCCACTGGACCACCAGGGATATTGGACTTGGAAGGGATACTAATGCCCGTGATCGGGGCATGGGGGGCGCCGCCAGGTGCGGCAGGAACAAGTCGAGGGCCACCCACAGGTGGCAGCTGCTGTGTTGCGCCCCGCAACTCGGCAGCTCACCTGTGGGTGGCCCTTGACTTGTTCCTTTTTTTCCGCATAACTTTGTGCAGGCGCAGGTAGGGGTTGCGCCTACATTACTCTGCACGGCCGGGCTGAATATTGGGCTTTGCAGTTTATGTATGGTTTCTCCCCCTTCAGTTGTGCATGCCTTCATTATCATTGCGCTGTTGCTCAGCATGATTTGGGGGGCACAACTGCCTCCTGATGAATATTGCAGAATGGCACATTTCAGACTTGCGCAGGCGCAACCCTATTGCGCGTGGCTCAACTCTTTTGAATATCTGGGCCACTGTGTTCAGCACCCACAGTATCCTAACCCATCCCCCTCACTGCCTTGGTGCCCCATGCAATTGCATGGGTGGCATGTACTTAAAGTAGCCACTGCTAACGGGGCAGGAAAGGAGACCTGCAAAGTATGAACCAGTCACAGTCTTTCAGTGTAACTTTTTGTTTCATTTGTAAATGAGGAGCAGATTCACAGCCACTTGCTATCCGGGGCTGCCTGTCACCAAGAGTCTGTGATAAGAAGAAACACAATTACACAGAGGCTTGATTCTGGTGACAGAGAGCAGTACATGGAGTCTGGGTGACCCCAATGGGTCAATTACCTGTGATTATGCTAGATGTTGTACACAAATGTTGCAGCCATAAGTGCCATAAGAGACACGGAAACTAATAAAGGATCTCCCTTCTTCCAGTGCCCACACTTTCTAGGCAGCTCCTGCATTTCCTTGCAACAGTTTTGCCCACCTGCCTTGTCCCCTAGCCATCTGCACACAGCCTGACCAATAAGTTTCAATCCGCCCACATGCCAAAAGAAGAAGGAAAAAAAAAAACTCGGCCGAGGAAGGAACAAGCCATGGTTGTATCTGCACTACAATGACTGCGTGGTCCCTCCTTACCTGCCCCTAAGGAACACCATCATGGCAGCACCCTCACACAGTCCTTTGGCACTTTCGCCAAGATGGTATGATGAGTCCAAAGTTTTCAGCTAAAGCAGCACAGCTGGACATTACGGCTGTAAGGACTTCAGCACCACACACAGAAATTCTCCCCAGTGTTGGACTTGTATTCCTGTGCTGCTTTTTCTCACTGTAGGGTTTTGTCCTGTGTGGTGCATGGTGTGTCTCTTACAGAGAAGCCCAGCAATTATTTCTGATGTTGTGATGTGGTGATAGTAGTGAGTTCAGCTACCTGAGGAGCAGGGAGAAAAGCCAGGACAGTAGGGGAAACAGGGTAGGCACTGGTCGTCTCTTCCCTCTAAGTCCCAGTTGTGCCATTTGACTCTAGAGGAGGAGCCGTCACTAGGATGCTGTGACCCCAGCACCAGACAAGCACAGATGGCCAAGGAATGAAGAAAGGGACCAGTGGGGTGGGGAGGGGGAGAGCACACAAAAACAAGAAACCAAAAGTGGGTGATGTTAGCTAGGCTGATCAGGACACTGCTAAACTGTTTGCTGGTTGCCCGTTTGGTGTCTGCAAATCAAAGGAAAGAGCCGTCATATAATTGGGTTGGCTCTTTCTTTCGAACTAGACAAAGTTTCTGCCCATCAAGCTCAAACAGTAACACAATCAGCCTGGCTGATTGGTGAGGCACTGCCTCTCCCCTGCAAACCACTCAGCATTGAACAGACAGTGTCACACCCTTCAGATACACTCTTATACCAAGAAGTTCACTGCGTGCGCACACGCACGGTGAACTTAAATAAAAATCCATTGCAGTCATCATCATACAGGTGTATGGTGGTGGTGGTGGTGGTGGGGGGCTGCTGGGTGACAAGGGGCTAGCTGAGTATGAGTACTGAATGTTTCCTCAAACATAACCTTGCACATCAACTTCAACGATCCAAGAAGGAGTGTTTCATAGAGACATAGAATTTGGCAGATGAGGACCGCTTGGCCTACCCAATCTTCCCATTTCCCTACCTAATGGATAAGCTACAGATCCTAGTTAACCAACAGCCTACTTCTTCCTACCCCCACCCCCTAGAATTGTCTTATGACTGTCCCATGCATTCTTGAATTCCACCACTGTTTTTGACTCCACAACCTCCTCCGGAAGGCTGCTCCATGCATCCACAACCCTCTCTGTGAAAAAATGCTTCCTTACATTACCTATGAGCGGCCCCCCTCTATCTTCAAATTGTGCCTCCTTGTTCTTGTACACCTATTTTTCTGAAAGATGCTACCCTCTTGGACTTTGTTGATTCCCTTGAGGTACTTGAAAGTTTCTATCATGTCCCCCCCCTTTCCTTTCCTTTCCTTTCCTCGAGGCTATACATATTAAGCTCCATTTGTCTCTCGTCATATGTCTTCCGGTGCAGATCCTGCACCATTTTAGTTGCCCTCTTCTGGACTGCCTCCATCCTGTTTATGTCTTTGCAGAGATTGGGTCTCCAGAACTGCACGCAGTACTCCAGATGGGGTCTCACCAGCTGTCTGTACAGAGGGATAACAACTTCCAGTTTTCTACTGGTGATGCTTCTCCCTGTGCATCCCATGATCCCCCCAGCCCTCCTTACTGCCCTCTCACATTGCTTGCCTACCTTTAGGTCATCTTATATGACTACCCCCAGGTCCCTTTCCATTTTTGTTGTTGTTAGTATCTCACCCCCACTGTGTACTCTTCCCCTGGGTTTTTGTTTTCCAGGTGTATTACCTTGCACTTCTTAGCATTGACTCTAAGCTGCCATACATTTGACCATTCCTCCAACCTTGCCAAGTACCTTCTCATCCTTTCCACCCCACCTTGTGTATCAACTCTGTTGCAGATCTTTGTGTCATCTGCAGAGAGACATACTTTTCCTTCCAGTCCCTCTGCAATGTCGCTTATAAAGGCATTGAAGAGGACCGGTCCTAGTACTGAACCCTGCGGTACCCCACTAGTAACCCCTCTTTCTTCAGAGTTGACTACATTTACTGTTACCCTCTGTGTCCTGTTCTCCAGCCAATTCTTTATCCAGGATACCATCTTGGGACCCACTCCCAGGCTGGCTAACTTGTATATTAATCTTTTGTGTGGGACTGTGTCAAATGCCTTGCTAAAGTCTAGGTAGGCCATGTCCACAGCCCCTCCCTGATCTACTACTTTGGTCACCCAGTCAAAGAAATCTATTAGATTCATCTGGCATGACCTTTCCGCTGTGAATCCATGCTGCCTTGGGTCCTGTGGCCCTTTGGCCTCTAGGTACTCGACAATTCTTTCCTTCACTTTAAATCAGTCATGGAGGGAACTGAACAAAGAGACTGCTACACCTGTGTGCATTAAAAAAAAAAAAAAATCTCTGGATTGTACTGTGTACACATTTTCTTTATTATCAGGCTAAGTAAAAATATGAAATAGCACAGTTTAAAGCATTGTTAGCTAAACAGGAGCAAATATTGTGTGTTTATTTGGAAACAGACAAGCTGAGTTACCTGAAACATATTTCATCTTGATGATCCTAATTAAACAAAGACACACACACACACACACATATATATATATACACTGTACATTACAGTATTCTTCAGGCTGAAGCTGGTGGTTGGCGGGGGGGGGGCAGCTGCCAGGGGGTGAACAGAGCTCAAGTAATAAATGTATCCTGAAATGTGTCCCTTTATATAAATCACAAATGTATATAAAAATATCTTGTTTGCTGACTTACTGTATATTAGCATAGATCAAAAGAGTTCAGTGCAATTCTGGTTGCTTACATTGTGGGATGGAAATTTTATCAAATGTGAAGTTTTTTGAAATCATATGAGTATATCAATCCCCTCTGACCTCTGTGACCTTCCACTGTGAGACTGTAAGGTTGAGAACTATGCAACTCAAACTAATAGTCATTTTTTTTTGGACAGCTCCCCCCCTCAGCTCAGCTCAGCTCTGCTTGCTGCTCCCACATGCCCCAGACTTACCCCCCTGGGCAGGGCCACTGGATGGGTGTCCCCTCCAAGTGGACAATGGGGTAGGTGAGACCAGCTTGCCTCCCTGGGTTGGGGCCATGTGAGTGGGACCCCCTTGCAGACATGGGTAGGCAGTGGGGCCAGCATCATGATGGGGGACAGGCAATTTTCTTTTATTGCTGAGATCTCGGGGGCAGAGACCTGCAATGATGACCAGCATCTGCCCAGCCCCCCTGACATATGGCACCAGCCATGGCAGTACACCCAGCCTCCGCTAGAGGTCTGCAATGAGCTGGACACTCAACGCCCCCCCCCCCGGAGAAGGAGAGCAGTCCTCAGGATGTTCAATCCTTCTCCCCCCAGCCATCCCTCTAACTTCCGAGTCTGTCCCTGAACCCGGGAAGTCGGTGCAACAAGCAGATGCCTTGCTGCTGTGCCAGCGGGCTGGCCTAATACAGTCATTTCAAATGGACACTGTCTTACTGTAGCTGCTGTATTGGTTCTGACCAGAGTTTTTCCTAAAAAGAGACAGCTCTAGCTCTGGCATAACCTTCTCCCACTCTGCGCCACTAGTTCACTCACCTTATTGGCGCTACTTATCAGGCTTTTTTTTCTTGCAGAGAACTGGTTAGTGTCATGTGACCTTCAGCCTGGGACTGATTGACTAGCCTGTCCTTTCCACTGATGTCCGTGTCTTCCAGTCCAACTCTTGTTCAGAGCCAGCAGCCCAGTGCAGACCCAGTGTGATGCCACCACCGATGATGAGCAGCCTTCCTGTGACAGTCAAGCATCAGACTTCTTTGCCCTGCTGCTCTGCACCTGACAGACCAGACGCAGTTGCACACATGATGGATTTTTAATTGTTTGTTAAATTTTATGACCAGTAAGTCTCACTGCTCACAAAGCTAGCTGCCGAATGGTCCATGAAATTAAGTTTATCTCTTCCTGAGATTTAACTTCTCCTTCCTTGCTGACTCTTGTTGCTAACACTAAAACTGTGACTGGACTCCAGTGAGTCTATCTGTAAGGTGCTTGAGGGGGACCTGGTCAGGTGTAATGCTTCGTCAGACCTAGGGCCAGATTAAAGAATGTGGGTGCCCTACTCCAAGCCATAGTTCAGGGAGCCCCTACATACCCACATGAGCAACACACAAATCATCTGTATTAAATAAATAACTTTACTGAGCTTTTTCCGAGTGATCACACCTCTTTTTTGATATGTGCCCCCTACATAGCCACTTTTCTGCAACAACAGTTTTCCACACTAGCCATCTTGCAGACAATGAGGACAGAGGGGACACGAATACGCAGAAATTGCTATAGTAATCCAGCTCTCACAGTAAACAAGTTTGGGAAGAAGGCTTCTAACACTGAGATGGAAGATGCTAAGGCCTTTGAGAATTGGAGAGGGTGGAGAGAGGAGAAGGAAAGGGAACAGGATTAGATCACCAGATAGAATCATAAATCATGTATACATCATGCTTATCTTAATGTACACTATTGCTTTGCCCAGACTATCAATACATGTGGAAATATTGCAATGTCTGGATAACCAGCAAGACAGTGATATTTTTACAACATACAGCATATGCTACAAAAGTGATGGACCTTACGTGAGTACCTGCATCAAATAATACCCAAAGGTTCAAAATGCTAGTTCAAAATGCAAGGCAAAGCAATTTTATTTATAAAGTGCCCTTTCTCAATGGCTCTGGTTGCTTTTACATTGTTTAAAATTATAAAACAAAACATATCCCATAAAGATAAAAACATAATAAAATAAATACATTATAGCCATTAAAATGCTTAGACTCTATACATCTGAAAGCCTCACAGGTCCCATAGAACAATAAATTCTTAAAAGCCGCAGAAGGTTTCTTTCTGCTTCAGTCACTACAATACCATACGTACATACATTACAAAAATACATTTACCTTAAAAACCAAGTATTGTACATACATCACTAAACCTGGATGAGACTAACTTGATCACCAAGGCCACTGGAAAATTGCACCCGTAATTTTTTTTCGGAATCCGCAATTTTCACCATTCTCCACAAAAACTGACATTTTCCACAATTTCTTGCAATTTTTGAGTTTTTATATTGAACTGTGTAAAACTTATTAACATTTTTAATAAAATACTCTCAATATATTGACAATTTTGCCTGCAGACTTGGGTTTGACCGAAACAATGCAGTGCAAGTTACAGCAAGGGTGTTATGTGACACTGATTTCCTTTGAATTTTTGTCTTGTTTGGTTTCAAAATCCACTGGCCAAGCATAAGTACACTTAAACACTTAACATTTGTTTTGTGTTGAAGTATTCTATCAGAAAACATTTTGTTGACACAGACTGAAACAAAAGATGGGAGAAAAGGTACAAATTATCCCATTCACTTAAATGGGGTGTTAACTATGAAGCCTTTTTATAAGTGGCAGGGCAAGTTATTCCTTGTAAGCATACTTTCATTCATACTAGTTTTGATTCAAACAGCTGAGCATTTTTAGATGACCCTGCTGATTTTAAACTTGAATAAGCTAGTTGCTAACTGTGATCTCACTCTTAGCAACTACCCCTAGATGCTCACATGCAAAGACTATAATAAAAACTGTCTAACTTCTGAAAACAAGCTTATAAAACACAACATGTATCTGAACATATATCTTTAACTAAACAAAATCATTGCAGCCAGAATAAAACAAAGGTAAATTACAGAGTACCCTGACTGCTGTATGATGCAGTAAAAATATATTGGTATTTTTTTACATTTTTTAGTAACCACATAAGGCCCACTTACCCGCACAAGTGCCTGTTTTCAGGTACAACCCAGGAGCACTGATGGGGTTAAGTGACTTGCTCAGAATCACACATGTATGCAAGTGGAGGTTGTGGGAATCAAACCCAGTTCTGCTAGATGTCGTCAGCTCATTCACAGTTTGTTACTCTTACCTCTAGATTATACTGCCAGCCCCAATAACCCCCATATTTAATGTTTAAATATGTGATTTCAAAAATAGTGTACAGTACCTACAGTACAAATTATGACCATTAAACACTTCAACAACATTTTAATAAAACTCAAGTATTCACCATTCTGTCTGCTTATTTTTTCTTGCACCAACATGGGTAAATAACTGGCAGAGCACTGTTAACAGCTGTTGATTAGGCTTCATTATTCTACAGCCAGAAACAAACAAAAAATATTTCTTCTGCCTTTATTTAATATTTATTTGCTGTAACTCACTTTCTAGAATCTATTTAGCACTGTATGAGGCTTATGTTTTTAAATTTTGGAAGCAGGGCTGCAGCTATGAATTTTGGGGCCCCGGACAAGTCACTTGAAATGGGCCCATGTTTCCCAAACCAGCTAATGCCAGGGGTAATGCTAGCTCCTCAGGTGGGCTCCTCCTGAGCTCAGGGCCCCGGACAACTTCCCCACTTCATTGCCGCGGCCCCAGTTTGGAAGATAGCAACACTTATGATAGCTTATCAGTTTAGTATTCTTGTTAGGAACATAAACTTTTCTTTATGTTTTAAACATATTCAGGTGTCAGTGTATTCATTTAGCAATTTATACTGACTAATATATTCTGCAGAAAACAATAAAAGATGTATTGTGAAGCACTCAGGGTCTATAGTGGAACCCTTGCAATTTCCCACAATTTTTTGCAAAATGCTCCACAATTTTGGGTAACCTTTTCCACAATTTTCCAGTGGCCCTGCTGATCACTGAAGATGGCAGCTGTACGCTGTGTTGCTGTGGAGGAGTGGCACTAGCAGGGTTTGCTGAAGGCTTTTTACTCATTTACAACAGGTATGCCACCTTTGCCTCAATAAATGAAGTGAGCAAACCTTACCGGACTGTCTTGTGCAATCATCTTGGCTAGTTGTCTCTGTCTGCCTGTTTTTGTCTTTCAGTGCCTGGATTATTGGAAGTTTTAAGGTGGAATAGCCCGCTACATAGGCTGAACTTCAACTGACCCTGCAGGGGGTTGGCACCGGCTGATGCAGACTACAACAAGGAATATTTTCTGGGGTTTATCTTCTGGAAGTTGGAACCTGAATTTGAAATTGGAACCTAAGCAGAACTTGAACCAGAATTTGGTTTTAGCAGACACCGTAATATAGGGGACATTTTTGTCTCCTGGTGTGTGTGTGTGTGTGTGTGTGTATATATGTATATTTAGAATATTTGAAGTTTATCTTCTCTTTCAAGCTTCTAAAGTTCCAAGCTTTGCATTTGAATTTTGGGTTTCAGGGTTCTGGGCTTTTGGTTTTTAAGCAGTTTCACATAATGTACGTTTTGTCCTTTGTGTTATTTTTACCTTTAATTTGTGGCCTTTCTGGCTTTTTGCTGTTTAATGTTTTTGTTAAAGTTCACCTCCATTTTGGCTAGTTCTGTCAGACTGCCCTGGAGGCGAACCCATGGTTTGTTTTTGCTTACAAACCTTTGATTGGCTGTGTTGGGATGGAATACATGTTTTAGAACTGCTATATAATAGAATTTGGGATTTGTATGTATGATTTTGTATAAATTGTCATTGTTTATTGTTTGGCATTGTTATATTTTTATTTGATTCATTTTAATTATCGGGGCTGTTATAAACGCTCTGCTTTGAACTCTGTCAATCATTCCTTAACTATCCCAATCAGTTTTTTTCCTGTAAATTACTTCTTTAGCCATCCTAATCAGTTTTAACAGATCCGGCAATTTTTTTTCTAATTATATTAATTGGGTTAACCGTGCTTCAATTTTTTTAATCCCTTGTTGTATTCAATTGACTGGACAAATTGTTGCATGTAATCACGTGTATTGAAAATCATTTAATGCCTGAAACACCCTTTTGGCTATAAATGAGAGAGCTATCTGCATTTGCTTTCAGAATGTTCATGATTACAGAATGCACCCCCAGCCAAAGGATCCAGAGTAATTCTAATTGACCCTAAGCGATTGTGGCAGCTTGGATACTAAGATAGGGCTGGCAAGTGATCCCTCTAGTTGAAGTGGCACTGTTCAGCTTTAATTTCAATTTTTTAGGCTCATATTGCATTATTGCACTATTGCATCACTCGCATCACTTCTTCTTATAGTCGATTGATAGCTACAGGGAGGTATCAGCTTCTGGGGAAAAAACCTTTTGATTTTCGCTTCTGGCTTCCTGCTGTAAGCCGAAATGTGGTTGTGGTTCAGTGTTTTAAAGGATGTATGTAAGTACTTTATAAAACAGTCTCTTTCTTGGAGAACTAAACTGCTGAGGTTCTAGAAATGTGGTAATTACTGGGGCTTTAACACAGTTATTTAAATATGTATTACTTGTTTGCCAGGATTATCAGTTGGCAGTCCCTATTATATTCTTCTATACTTTTTCCTTTTTATAGCTAACATTGGAATTCCGGAGGATTTTATTAAAGCCACCAAAGTCAGCGGAGGGCTCTGAATGCTGGGCCTTTGTTGGTCGAATTGGACAATCTGGACAGCTCTAGATGTTTTTTTTTCCTTCTGGGTTTTTAATATCAACTGTAAAGACTGAGACTGTAAATCAGCTATGAAGACCCACAAAAGAACATGGGAGTTTATGGGAGAGTATACTGATCTGATTTGAAGAATCGATGACCTAACTGTTGAACGATAAGAATAAATGCACTTTGGGTTAGATTTTACTTGCTGTCCACAGGTTTTTGAATCTCTGTCACTGCTTTGATAAAATTGGACACTGAATGACTTTACAGATATATCAGGACTCTTGTTTTTAACCTTTGCAATTTTTTCTTGTACTGCTAAGTGCTACTGTGCTGTTGTGCTATTGCTGGGTATACAAGTAAGTGGATACCATTGATATTGTTGTTAGTCCTGTTACTTATATATTTAGTTTAAAATGGTTAATACGCGGTTACAAAGATTAACCAATGGAAGGGTATCGCCTTTACAGGAGCTCCCAGAAAAACTAAATAGAAAAAAAGAAGGTAGTATACAAACTAAGATTACTGACCAAATGACTGTCTGTTGTAGTAAAACCTCAACTCCAAAACTGGGGTCTCCCATTGTTCTGCATACCACTGCACCCGTTATTCTAATAGACACTAATAGGAGATCTAGGCCTAGGGAACCCTTTTGTATTGAATTGTATAGTGAAGAGGAGGAAGATATTGTAAGGGAGGTAGGAGGACAGGAATTTTTCCCTGATGGGCAGCAGGATCTGAACAAAAGCTTAATCACATCCCCTTCTCCACAATTACAACTATCGCAAGTGTGTGATATAGAGAAATCCTTTCAATTTTGGTTTTTAAATGAAACAGCTGATAAAAGGGGGTGTAACATAGCACATTCAAACAAAATAGAACTAGAGTCTGTTATGGAAGACCTACAGCACACTACAGTTGGTCTAAAACAGCTTGAGGGGTAGGAACATTTTGTATGCAGTAATTGTGGTATCAAGCAGGCTACTAAATCACCTCCCAGAGAGCAAGATCCTGGAGCTTTGTACCACTGTATTTAAGTGAGGAATTGGTAGAATTATTGAGAAATCCTATGACTGTGCATACTATTATTATGAAACAGCTGATAATTAACAAAGAATTGATTAACTCTATGAGAAATGATGTTGCCTCGACTAAAATTAAGCTGGATCAGCTCTTAAATCAAGGGGCTAGTCTTAGCACAGTGGAGACTGTGAAGGATTCATATGGAAAGATTGACACTAGTGGAGAGGAAAGGATAAGGCCAGACTTTAGTGCACTATCTATAGCAGAATTACCTTTTAATGAAATGATTAAATCAAGATCTGGGAAACTTAGAAATAAGTCTCAGAAAAGGAAAAGGAAAAAAAAGTTTAGTGAGGACAAAGTCTCTGAAAGAGGAAAAGGAAAAATGGAGGAATCGGGTAGTTTGAATATAAGTAAAGCTGAACAGGTAACTACGACTCCAGGTCTCTTTAGGATACCAGGAAATGATTTAAATGAGGGTCAGTCAATGCTAGCAACTCACGTTGAGAGGCTGAAACAAGAGTTAATAAAGTTTAACCAGCAATTGGAAATAACTATGGGAGTTAATCAGCAGGTCTTGACCAGGAGGGAGGATTGTGACTTGAAAAGTAAGGGAGTTGATCCATTATATATGCAGGGCAAACCCCAAACTGACAATCAAACAAAGGTGGATTTTTTTCCCTTTATTAGATTATATGGCCCAGTGAACTGGGGGAATTTTGATGCTGCTAGAAGCGAGCTGCCATTTTAGATTATTTAAATTATGTGATATGAATTAATTTAACAGAAAAGGATATTGTAGAGATAAAAAATATCCAAATCACCTCAGCGACACTTACAGATATTTTTTTTAGTTTCCACCAGAACAGCCAACTACATCTGGATTAATAGTTGGATGATTCAGAATAGAGAACTTACACTTACATATCCAAATAGAGAACAGTTTAATAAAAGAAATGAAAAACAGAAAAGGGAAAAAAAAATCAGAATACTTTGAGTCTGTTTGGGTTGGGTTGTTTAAAACAAGAATCTGATTACAAGCTGGCACGTGAGATTAGTAATCTTTTTACAAATTTTTTGTCTATAAAGGTGGAAGAACTGGGTTCTATTACAGTTAAAAGAGTCAATCTCAACAGTCAGGTGGATATTAAAATATCAAACATATTTGGGTAGAGGCAATACTAGCACAATCAGCCAAGCTTGACCTTCTTTGTCTGAATTTAGTGAACTGCCAAATCTGGAACGATACCAATTTGGAATCTGATCCAATAAATTTCTCAAATTATGAAGCAGTAATACCCATTCCATTGTCAAACAGGTTTATGCAGTTAGCAGGATATAATGAGGAATGACTAACTAATATAGAAAGTTTATCTGTAGAGTCAGTAACACCAATTAATACAGGCATCTTATTTTTAACATGGAATATTACAGGCTGGCATAACAAAATGGTAGATCATGAGTGTAAAAATTTCTTGTTAGGTTACGATGTCATATGTTTACAAGAAATGTGGCACACTGTAAGTGATAGTGTACAGTTAAATGGCTGAGTGTTTTCAGACCCCTGGAACCAGACATGCAAGGTTTGGGAGGAACTCAGGAGGTTTCATTACAATGATTAAGGTTGATAGCTTCTGCAGGACTGAAAGTTAGAAAATTAATAATTTTATCATGATACATCTGAAGGAGAGGCATCAGGAGCTAATAATAATAAATTCCTATATTCCTCCAGAGAGTTTGCCTTATTATACTGGCTCACTATGGAAAGATCTGAATGAACTCATTGTTGAAACAATTCAGGTCTTCCCAGAAGCTGAACTTATGATGGTGATGGTGAGCAATTTTAATGCATGGATAGGTGCCTTTGAAGGCACCTTAGACAACCCTATGTTTATGCACGCCTGTCAGGAAGTTGCAGGGTATCCTAGGCAATCTAAGGATATAACTATTAATGCCATGGGGAAGATGCTACTGAACATCTTGGAGGAGCATAATATCTATCCCATAAATGGTAGATACAAGGGGGATAATGATGGTAATTACACTTATGTGTCAACAAGGGGTTCTTCCATCATAGACTATATCTGTTGGATGGGACCAATGGACTTTTGGAAAGACCTTAACATTTTCACAAGAGCTGAAAGTGACCATTTTCCTATAGTCATTGAAACTAAGATCTCTAAGAAAAATAGTGAAGCCAGAGTGACGGACGCTCTATTTACAGAAATTACAGCATCAAAGAAGATCTTATGCAGACAGATCCTACAGGGTGATATATCCATATTGATCAAACAATCCCTCTTAAATAGTACACCACAAACATTAAGGGCTCAGGATTTTTCAACTCTGTTCTTGGGTATGGACTCATTATATAAAGAGATAGTGTAAGCTCAAATGCCCTGCCAGGGGAAATCCCTATATGGGTATAAACACCTGGCATGACAAGGAATGTAGGAAATTGAAAGCAAATATAAGGAAACTTTAAAGGCTATATTGCAATTCAAAACTAGGCAGATGTTGATAGCGTTAAGTAAGGCAAGGAGAACTTATAAAATTCTACTTGGTGCTAAAAAGAAGTATTATGAGGGAAAAATGGCATCAAATGTTATTAGCAGTTGAGAACAAAGATATTAAGGTATTCTGGACATTGCTGGCCAACGAGACAAATAAATATAAAGGTGATATTGATACCTACATTTCTGAGCAAAAATGGATGGAGTATTTTAAAAGTATTTTCTATTATCCAGCTGATATATCTAATATTATTTTGACTCAGCCAACTATTTCCATGTTTAGATACATTACAGTGGATGAGGTTCTTATGGCTATATATTCCTTAAAAAAGAATAAAGCTGCAGGGCCAGATGGGATTCCCTCAGAAGTATATTTAACAGAACCTATACTGTGGTGTAAGTTTTTGACCAGTTTTTACAACAAATGTATTAAGTCTAACAAGTATCCAGAGACATGGAAATGGGCAAATGTTCCCATACACAAGAAGGGGAGTTTAGCAGACCCAGTGATGTATAGGCCTATTAGCCTTTTAGATGTTAATTTAAAGATGTTTTTCCAAAGTAATACTTGAGAGGCTTAGAAAAGAAGTAGACCGGACAGGTGGGATTTCAATATATCAAGCCAGATTTAGGTCCAATTATTCTACCATAGACAATTTATTTGTCCTGAATCATTTGGTTGAGAAATATGTTAGATTGAGAAGTCAAAAATTGTACACTGTGTTTATTGATTATTCTGGTGCCTTTGATAGTATCTCAAGAGGAATTTTATGGGAACTCCAGATCAATCGAGGTATAGATCAGAATTTAGTTGTTATGATGGCCCAGTTATATTCTAATACTTGGGCCAGAATTAGAATGGGCTGTAATGGACAACTATCCAGTTCTTTTGATAGCAATAAGGGTGTTGGACAGGGTTGTCTGCTTGCCCCTTTACTTTTTATATTGTACGTAGAAAACATGCTAATTGATATTAGTACTGCTGATCAGGACTCCCCAAAAATTCAGAACATGCCTTGCCCTTTGCTAGCCTATGCAGATGACATTGTAATATTTTCTCAGACTAAAAAAGAATTACAGTCTAAATTTAGTTTCTTATATGAATGATCTAAATCGTTGAAACTTGAGATTAATATGAGTAAATCCAAGGTTCTTATATTTGGGGACAAAATGGCCAAGGGCAATTGGCAGGTTGGAAATGATAAAGTAGAGGTAGTATTAAACTACATGTACTTAGGGGTGATGGTACAAGTAAATCAGTACTGGACGAGGCAGTCAGAATTGCTTGAAGCCAAATTAAAAAATACCATTTTGGGGTTAAGCAGGTTTTACCATAGATACAGAGGAATGACTATCAGACCCTTAATTCAAGTAATAAAAATGAAATATTACATGTAGCTCCTTTATGGATCTGAGGTCTGGTACATAAATGACATAGTTCAACTTATGGTGCCACTTTAAGACTCTTTGCAATCTATTAAGATTGGGTCATTCCTGCCCTGCGGCCTATTTGAGGTCAGAATTTGGACTTACAAATATTAACGCATCAATTGAAACCAAAAACTTGAGCTACTGGATAAAATTAACGAGGATGGAGGATGGTAGAGTAGCAAAACAGTGTCTTAAATAAAAAGAAGTCTGGCACAGTATGGGATTGAAGCAGGGTTATTAATATAATGGTATAAATTTATTACTGCTACAGCTTTTGGGTGAGTCATTGCCCATGTCTCTCCCCCCCCTTCCCCCCGAGAGCCTGCTTTGACAAGTGAGTCCACCTGATCATTGAATTCATGGTAAGGGTCAGATTTGCAGTGAGTCTTTACCTTGTATATGTAGTTTGTGAGTAAACTGTTGTCTCAGGGTGTGTATATATACAAACAGATCTCTGTAATTGACAGGTGTGCCATCAGTGAACGTAAAATTGTTTCTCTCCCAGAATGGTAAAAACTTAGTAACGGATGAGCAGACCCAGTTGGAGTCTGCAGAGATGATGGCATCCTTGTCACCATGGGACATGACTTCCAACACACAGGTCACAGCTGCCAATTCAGCATACTGTGAGGAGATAACAGTGCACTTCCTGGAAATGCACTGAAATCACCATCTTGATCTCGTATGAGCACTCCAAATCCTGCCACCTGCTCTCTGTCCAGAAAGGAGGTGGAGCCATCTGCAAAGATATGATACATGCTGATATCTTCCAGGACCTCAGGTGTAGCCAGTCAGAATGATCTTGGCACAGGTAAGTGGGGAGTGTGAAGGACACAGTCATGGGGCTGACCTGTATAGAGTAGGCCATGGACGAAGACTGAGGGCATTTTAGCAGGCAGTACTTTGCTTTTGCAAGACAGGGACATCAAAGACCAATGTATTAGTCTGGTGTTAGAGACTAGAAACATAGAATTTGATGGCAGATGAGGACCACTTGGCCCACCCAGTCTGCCCAATGCCCTACCTAATGGATAAGCTGCAGATCCTAGTTAACCAGCAGCCTACTTCTTTCTACCCCAATCCCCTAGAATTGCCTTATGACTGTCCCATGCATGCTTGAATTCAACCACTGTTTTTGACTCCACAACCTCCTCCGAAAGGTCGTTCCATACTTCTGCAACCCTCTCTGTGAAAGAATACTTCCTTAGATTACATCTGAGCTGCCCCCATCTTCAAATTGTGCCCCCTTGTTCTTGCACACCTCTTTTTTTTGAAAGATGCTACCCTCTTGGACTTTGTTGATTCCCTTAAGGTACTTGTCCCTCCTCTCCCTCCTTTCCTTGATGCTATACATATTAAGCTCCTTTAATCTCTCTTCATATGTCTTCTGGTGCAGACCCTGCACCATTTTAGTTGCCCTCCTCTGGACAGCTTCCATCTTGTCTATGTCCTTGAGGAGACTGGGTCTCCAGAACTGCACACAGTACTCCAGATGGGGTCTCACCTGCTGTCTGTACAGAGGGATAACAACTTCCTGTTTTCTGCTGGTGATGCCTCTCCCTACGCATCCCAATATTCCCCCAGCCCTCCTTATTGCCCTCTCACATTGCTTGCCCACCTTTAAGTCATCTGATATGACTACCCCCAGGTCCCTTTCCATTTTTCTTGTTGTTAGTATCTCACCCCCCCATTGTGTACTCTTCCTCTAGGTTTTTGTTTTCTTTGTGCATTATCTTGCACTTCTTAGCATTAAATCTAAGTTGCCATACATTTGACCATTCCTCTAACCTTGCCAAGTCCCTTCTCATCCTTTCCACCCCACCTTGTGCATCAACTCTATTGCAGATCTTTGTGTCATCTGCAAAGAGACATCCTTTTCCTTCCAGTCCCTCTGCAATGTTGCTTATAAAGACATTGAAGAGGACCAGCCCTAATACTGAACCCTGTGGCACCCCACTAGTAACCCCCCTTTCTTCAGAGTGGACTCCATTTACTATGCCCCTCTGTGTTCTATTCTCCAGCCAATTCTTTACCCAGGCTATCATCTTGGGACCCACTCCCAGGCTGGCTAACTTGTATATTAATCTTTTGTGTGGGACTGAGTCAAATGCCTTGCTAAAGTCTAGGTAGGCCATGTCCACAGCCCTTCCCTGATCTACTACTTTGGTCACCCAGTCAAAGAAATCTATTAGACTCATCTGGCATGACCTTCCTGCTGTGAACCCATGCTGCCTTTGGTCCTATGCCCCTCTGGTCTCTAGATACTCGACAATTCTTTCCTTCAGAAGTGATTCCATCATTTTTCCTATCACTGAGGTTAAACTAACAGGTCTGTAGTTTCCTGCTTTTGCCCTGCTCCCACTTTTGTGAAGGGGAATCACATCTGCCCTCCTCCAGTCCTCAGGTACCACCCCATTCTCCCATGATTTGTTAAAGAGGGTAGTCAGTGGTGTCACTAGTTCTACCCTTAGTTCTTTTAGAATTCTGGGATGAATCCCATCAGGCCCCATTGCTTTGTCCACCTTCAGTTTCAAGAGTTCTTTCAGAACCCTTTCTTCTCTAAATGGGCTGGTATCAACTTCTGTATCCAGAGTGTTTCTATTGTTTGTTCTAGGTACCTCCACCTCTTCATTTGTGAATACTGAGCAAAAATATTTGTTTAGTATCTCTGCCTTTTCACAGTCACCCTCTGCCCACCCCCTTCCCCTTCATTAAGCCTCACTATCCCTCCCTTAGTCTTCCTTCACTCCCTGATGTACCTAAAAAAGCTTTTATCCCCCTTCTTAACTGAGTTGGCTATCTTTTCCTCAATTCGGGCCTTTGCTATTCTGACTGCCTTACCAGCTTCCTTTTGCTTTAACTGATACAATTCTCTGTCCTGCTCCTTCTGTGATTCCTTGTACTTTCTGAATGCTTTCTTTTCTCTTGAACCTCCACTGCCACCTCCTTTGAGAACCATAGTGGTTTCTTACATCATTTTGTTTTGTTTATTTGCTTCACACAAAGGCTTGGTATCTCTGTGATGGCAGTTTTTATTATTCCCCATTGTTCTTCCACCCCTCCTTCCTGCCCATTTGCGAGTGCAACCATCTTTTACTTTATCTGAAATCAAAAAGTTAGTTGGGGTGTGGCAGGTATGCAAGACAATAGGAGCATATCCAATAATGTACAGAAAGTTCTTGACAGCCCAAAAGGTTGGCAAGAGTGTCCTTTCACAGACACTGTATTTCTTTTCTACTGAGGATAACATCTGAGATGCATAGGCAATGGGCCTGTGGTACCCATTGTACTTTTGTGCCAGCACTGCAAACATGGCCACATCAGAGGTGGCAGTTTCCAAATGGAAGGGAAGGTTTGGGTTGGGACTGATCAGTGCTGGGGCTGAGACTAAGGCCTGCTTGAGCTGTGTAACAGCTTCAGTGTGAGTGGGCCCCATGTCCATGGGACATTCTTTTTCAGAAGTTCATACAAGGGAGCAGCCTTCAAGACAAAGTCAGGGATAAAGTCCCTGAAGTAATTTACCATTCCTAAACAGCATCTGAGTGTTGCCACGCTAGTAGGAAGTGATAGATCTTGCAAACCCTGGATCTTCTTGACAGCTGGCCTTCTACCTTGGACTGTAATCCATAGACCAAGGAAAATGACCTATTTCTTGCACAGTTATACTTTAGAGGGATTGCACTTGAGGCCTGTTTTCTTGAGGAGACACAATAATTCAACTAGAAGTGCCAAAAGTTATTTTGTGTTGTTGCCAAGAGCAAGTCATCTACATATAGCAGGAGACAAAGGGGTGTGGAGAACCCCTACAGGACATCCATCATATGGAGATGGAAGAGGAAGGGGCTATTATGAAAGTCTTGGGGAGGACAGGTCCAGGTGTACTGGCATCCATCAAAGGTGAAGGCAACTTTGCATTGACTTACCTGTGCTAATGGGAGTGACCAAAACCCATTAGAAATGTCAAGAGCTGAGAACCACTTTTTGTTAGGGGTCAGTAACTTGAGCACATTAGGGGCCAATGCCACTGTTAGGGCACAGCTGGAGGTAACTTGATTAAGTTTCCTGTAATCGTTTGTAAGTCTCCAAGCTCCTTTTGGCTTTTTCACTGGTCAAATAAGTGAATTGACAGTGGAGACACAAGTCCTAATCATTCCTTGTTGTAGCAGTGATTGGATGGTCTCCCTCAGTGATGGCAAGGCTTCAGCAGGAAATGGGTACTGCTTTTACCTCGGAGGGTTAGGTCCTGGAATCTCAATAGTGGTGTGCATCCTACCACAGTCATGCTTGTTGGCAGCAAACACATCAAGGTATTTTTGCAACAAAGGTGCAAGTTCTGAAAACAGGCCGTGACTTTTGAACAAAGCCATGACATCATACTCCTTGTTGTTATCTGAGATGGCTGCCACCATGTGCGAATTAGGGATGGTGACAGCATGACATTGTCCTTTCATCTGGAGAAGTAGCCTATTGGCTAAGTCCACTACACAGTCATGCAGTGCAATTAATTCCTAGTATGCTGGGATGATGATATAATACCATGAGGTCAAAGGCAAAATCAGTCCTGAGGTGGCCTACCACCACAGGCAAAGACACAGATCAGTATGTGTGTTGCTGAGTACCATTTACACCCTGTACAATTGTTTTTCATCTGGTAGACCAGTCAGATGTGGCTGGGTTCTCCTCAAGGAGAACAGACATGTCTGCTCCGGTATGCAGAAGCATGTCCAGTTGATGGCCCCCTACCATGGTCTTCACACAAGGCCGTCCGTTCATGTCAACAAGCAAGTCACTCACAATCTGGACTGGGGCCTGTAATTGGGAATCCATGCAATTCTCAGAATCTTCATCACCATCCTGTTCCTGAAATCTGAGGCCTGTGGGATCCCGTTGGGACTCCATGATGTCCTGCACAGGATACAAATATTGTACCTGTGACATCACAGGTGTAACAGCGGTCTGCTTAGTTGGTTCCTCCCTGGTCATCGCATCGGTCTGGCCAGTACCTGATATCATGAAGGGACTAATTTTTGTTGCTGATCAGTGCAAGGTCAGCTATGGTATGCATAGATATGGCCTCTTTTCTAGCATGGGCGTCCTTCAGTTGTTTATGAAGGGTCTCATTCTCATCCTTAAGGGTCTGATAGCTGGGACCATTAAGGTATTTGTCATCAGATTGGGCATTTGGATTTTTCCAATTGTTCCTGTCCCTATTTCTGTTTCTATAATTCTAGTCCCCTCCCCGTACAACTGTTTGTCATCAGAAGGGGTCTCCTGCTTCTCATTATTGCCTTCCACAGTGTAGTGTGTCGGCGGAAGGTGCACTGCAGCAACTTGGGCTGAGGCTACCTGGGTCATCAGGGTTTGGAGAGTAGTGTCCTTGTTTTTACTGGAAGCAAGGTTATGGAGGTAGACCTGAAAGGCACGCTCCATCTTGGTGAGGATCTCGGCAAAGGTGTTGGTCTCTGGATAAATGCTGAGTTCAACCTTTTCCCAATGGCTTGGAGTCCTATTCGGGATGTACAAATCCTTGTACTCAGTTTGGTCCTTGTGTGCAAGCTCACCTGCTAAGCCCTTTCCGGCCTTGTAGGTGAGCCACAACTATTGATGGTAAGCTGCTGGGCTTCCCTTCACACTTTGCTTAACCTTATAGGCCAAGTGGGCTCAAATGATACCTAGGGCATTGGCAGTAAGGAGTGCCTGAGCAATATGTTTGTAGGCAAGTGTCTCACAATTGTGGACGTCATCTGGGAGCTTGGCCCAGAGTGTAGGTTCAACGGTCTGTCACAAGACTTGAACCTGGTACTCAGGTTGAAAAGAAAGCTTCTTGCAGAGGGAGAGATCTTCTCTAAATGACAGCTAAAGTTGTCAGTTGGGCCCATCTGTCCAATGCTTTAGGCAATTTGCTGAACAGATTGAACAACCTGTAGGGGGTTGGTCATAAGAGGAATCATGTTCAATTCCACGAGACCCATAGCATCGCGGAGGGCAGCTTCCACCGCCGCATCAGCGACTGCTCTAAACACATGGTCCTGGGTTACAGTATCTTCAAATATGCAATCAATTCGGTCTTGGATGGTCCTGTGAACCTCTGGTGTAACCATATTAGTAAAGGCTTCTTGTATCATTCCACGCACATCCATATTGTCTTCCCTGGAAAGGGGAGCCAATGGAAATGCAACACTTGGAGGTGGTCGACCTCCTGTGTCATAGGAGCTGCCATGTTTTTGTTGACATGGCATCATAGGGGGCGTGCCATGTTGTGGGTGGCTGGTAAATGCCACCACCCTATGGGGCATGGACTTGGATGTGACAAGACGAGTCAGTTCTCTGTAGTTGAAGTCGTCATTGCTGGATGACGCAATGTCAATGGGTGTATACTGGAAACCATTCATGGCTTTAACATGGCCAGTGAGAACCTCTCACTGATGGAACATTCTCACCATCTTTGCTCTAAACCTCTTATGACAAACTTTGCAGTACCCTGCTCAATACTCTTCTCTACCTCATGATGCAATACTAAGTACGCAGCACCCAATTCAACATTTTCCCTAAGCTAGCTCAGGGTCAAGTCTAGCTCATGCATCAACCTTTCATTCTTTTCTTTCAACTCAGCATTATCCTCTCTCAAGCCTTCATTTGTATCACTCAGAATATCATTCAAATAAGTTAACTGTTTCTTATTACATTTAAGCCTTTCACAGTCATCTCTCAACATGCAAGTTTCATGCTCAGAGTTTTGACAACAGTCTGTTATTGTGATCATGGAGTGACTGTGTCTTTTTTGCTGGTTTCTGTTCCCTTTTCTGCAACTCCGATGTCTGAAAGACCATCTTTTTTTTTTTTTTAGAGACGCATTTTGCAGTTCAAGGGAGGCACACTTCACTGTGAGACTCTCAACAGTGGTATGTAGAGCCACAGCCAAGAGACATTTAGGGTTGTTGTTCTTGGATTTAAGTTTGGACTATAAGTATTGGTCTGAAATTAGCAGCAAGGATTTTTCTGCAGACTTCACATCCAGTGCAAAATCTGTCCGTCCACCATGGGATGTGAGGTAATTCAAGACATTCAGTCTCAACTTTGTGCAAAGTTCAGGCATGACAAACAAGTGGTAAACAAACAAAGAAGCAGTCATAAAACTGCATAAAATACTTGGCACTGTCACCCAATGACTTTCTGGGTCTGGAGAGGATGTGCCACACCCAAGACCAGGATGGAGTGCATCTGTCACAGTAACAACCATTGGAAGTATGAGTAGGTCCAAGTAGGCAAGAAAGGCACTACACTACTCAACATTCAAAATTAATTAAATGGAATCCTCCTTTGTACATTCCAACCTGCACACGGTCACCAAATCTAACTGGGTAATAAAATTACCTTTCTCCGGTTCTTGTTGGAATTGCACAAAAGGAAGAGATGACAAACAAGTGGTGCCCAAGTAATAAATATAATTTATTATTGGTAAATAAGAATAATACAGGCTTACAACCAACAATGTAATAATCACTGGGAGAGTATTCAGTCTCCTTACCTATGGGTGCAGTCAGGTCTCTTTGAGAGAAAATATGTGATACAAAGGGTCTTATACCCGATAATTGCTATGGCAACTATAAAAGAAGATACATAAAAAGTAAGTAATTGGCTAAAAACAGGTGGCCAGAGAGTAGCCATCCAAACTAGCATGGGAAAGTTGCTTAACTAGCAAAAGATAAAATATGAACAATAAGATCTGTGATGCTTTCCAAGGTCACTTGCAGTTACAGTTTGCACAAGCACTAAAGATGGCACTGTTGCCAAACTAATTATTAGACAATAAAAATATACTAGAAATCATCTCCTAGTGGTACAATATATTGTGAGAATACAGTGAAGCATAATATGCATTACAAAACTACAGTAGAACTCTGATCCTGACACTTATGCTTATACGACAAGTGTCTGTGCCCTAAGGTTATTACATATACCTACATATATATTGCTGTCCACAAGGTGGGGGTACAATCGGGGTGCTGGTTCATGGATAACAATACAGACAAGCAACAATTACCAAAAATGACTATACTCGGGTCAGATTGACTTATGACTTTAGAAATAATTCCCTCAATACTCTCAGCCTACATTGGTAGAATTTCTGAACAAGATAGGAGCAGTTGCAGGAGATGAGCAGGGAATGGGCAAGCACTCTGACTTGTCAGTGGCAGTCACATTTGCACACACTTAAAAGTAATCACAGATAGGAATGAGCAAAGGGTAGAGTCCACTGGCAGCAGAAGTGGGACTAGAGGGAGGAGGAGGAGGGCAGGCAGCTCTCATTAGCATATGAGTGCTGCTGTGTTGTTTGAGTCCACTGACTGTGTTCTGTTGGGCAGTGAGTAAGTGAGTAGCAAAAGTGCTTATCCATAATGTCCTTTCCTTCACTCACTCACTTCTCACACTGGGTTAGTCTGCTCCTACAGGGGTCAGCTAGGCAAAGCTGGTATTAATGGCACTCTGACAGGGGAAATAAAAAAAAGTAAAGTCTGGGGGAAGTCTTGGAGGGCACTTTACTAAACTGGGGGGTAATGTATCTGAAGTGCTCACTCTTTTTGCTCACCTTGAGGGAATTGTGATGGTGGGGCAAGGAGAATGACGAAGCAAGAGCTCAGCATATAAAAAGTGAATCAGAGGTATTACATAACTGACAGGAGACAGCAGCTGTTTGACAGGATCAGCTGGCTCCTTTTAACTATGAGAAGTATAACAAAATCTGAAATAAATGAATTTTGCATCTCAGGGGCTGTCTCCAAACACGTTGCAAACAACCTACAGTAGTGTGCCCCCAAAGTCTGCCCCACATACAGAAAAAAATAGAGTTGAGGGACTGCTGCAAAGAATGGAGATAGTGGAGTTATTCACCTACAGTACCACAGAGGGGTCGGTGGTACAACTCCAACATGTTGTTCAGTCAGAAGGAATGTGACTGAGTCCTTTTTTGACAGCAAGAGGTCTGCAGAACTCCACCCACTGCAGCTCTAAAAAGGGGGTTGTTGGACCACAGCTTGCTCCTGTATGCACCTTGTGCTTGAATAGTCACTGTGACACCACTCCGAGAGACTGTAGCTGAACTGTTGCTGCTGCACACAAGCTAGCCCAATATATAGCATTTGAGTCCTTCTGGGATCGGAATCAATCCGAAAACAATGAGTACCAGATCAGTGCCTTGAGTATGCAAACTTTGAGTTAGTTAATTAGTTGGTTAGTTAGTTAGTGTAAAGGGTGACAGAATCCCTGGGCAGGACTGAATCTGTTTGGGAATGCCCAGGCAAAGACCAGTGTATAGGACATCAGACCTTGCTTTGGATTGAAAATAATCATTCCAATTCTTTTTGACCTTCCTAGCTGCGCACTGTTAATGCCCTTGTCTGCTTCATGCATTGAGCCAACAATGATACAGCTACTGTGGTACCAAGGAACTATTAAGCAATTATTTACTTATTTGTTTAAAACTTGGTAACCGGGAAAGGCACGCTGAGCTGAGGCTGATTTCCAGGTGTGGTTGGGGGTGGAGTAGAAAGACAGTAAACAACTACAATAAAGCATCAGAATGCAGTTACCTAGACAACACTTACAGATACAAGAACAATGTGGACTCACAAGTACTGTAGGTAAAAAACAGCATGGTACTTCACAATGATATGTGGACAATGTGCAGGATGACAAAGTGCTCAGTGCCTGTTGGGAAAAGGTGACAGTGCTACAGGGTACAGAATCGGGCTCTGAGCATAGGCACAATTAGCCCACATTAAATGGGGGTCCTGAGCAGAGGGAGGCAGAAAAGAGGGGCAGCAGAGTCAGGAGGGTGGTTGACAGGGACAGGTAAGATCAGGAAGGTGCCTTAATGACTCCACTCCCTTGTATCAGGAATGGCACTAGGAGATTCTCCAAGCTTTAGCTATAGAAAAACAAATTGCTTCTTTACATCAAGAGCTGAAGCATTTCTGGGATAGATGGGAGTCACTATATACATTACTATCCATTCTTGTTCAATTGTGGAGGGTTACATTGATCCCTTTATTTCCAAACTTATCCCCACTGACTCCTGAGCTCCTTTTAGTAGCTCATCTTGGACCTCTCTTGTACTATTCCTTTGTGTGGCAAGTTTGTTTTTTTTCAAAGCTCCAGCTGTGCCCCAGGAGGCTGGGTGAGGGTCAGGATTAGGGAGGGGGTGGATTAGTGTATTGTTTGTTGTGGGCAGTTACTTGTTTGATTGCTGTATTGTGTGAAATGTTAATAAAGAATATTCAACTATAGAAAAGAAGGTGCCTTCACTGCCATCTAAGAATTGAGAGTGAGGAGGAGAGGTGTAGGGAAGAGGGGAGCAGGTTCCAGATGGAGGGGAGGTGATAGGAGAAGGCAGCTTGCCCACCAAGAAGTGAGGGTGGGGAGTGGAGAAGGTTTAGGAAACACTATAGCAGAAAAAGTGGGAAGAGGAGGGGATGGAGGAGAGCACTGAGATGAGGTAAGAGGGAAGAGACCCCAACCAGTATTTAGCTAAGAAGGAGGCACAGTGGGATTGGTGACATGAAAGTAGAGGGAGGATGTAGAATGAGGAATAGTGGGACCGATGATGAGCTCAGAGGGGAGAGTTAGTAGCAAAACAACAGAAGGCATTACAGATGGTATCCAGTCTAGCAAGGCAAGAGGAAGTAACTGTCCCATAGACCAGATCCACATAGTAGAAGACCGGGAGAAACATTTTAATGACCAGTTCCTGGTAGACCTGGAGGGAAAGCAGCTCTTGTTGCTGTACAGAGAACCAGGTTTAGGACAAGTCTGGCATGGATGGTGTCAATGGGGGTAGACGTTTGCAATCAAACCACACACCAAGGTAATTGATGGCAGGGACAGCCTCAAGGGGGGTGCCATTCAGTGCAGAGAAAAAAGCTGAGGGTGAGAGCCTGGCAGTTTCTGGTTGGTGCTGAAGGTCATAGACACTGTCTTCTTGGTGTTGGCCCTAAGCTGGTTTGCATGGAACCAGCACAGTACATTGTGTAAGTCATGCTGGAGCAGACCTACCACAGACAAAGCTGGTGGGCTGGAGTTGTAAATGACTGTGTTGTCCATAAACATAGGGATATGCGAAGAAAAACAAGCAGAGGGAAGGCCACTGAAGAATATAGAGATCAGGATAGGACCAGAGATGGAGCCCTATGGGACCCCTGCTAAGATGTGGAGGTGAGGGGGACAAGACATCTCCCACCTGTACTGACTGCTGGCAGCCTGTGAGGTACAGTATGAAAGGAACCTGTCAACTGCATGAGCTGAGAGGCCAGCAGAGCTCAGCTTGTCCAGAAGGAGCAGGTAGGATGCTGAATCAGAAGCTTTGGCCAGATTGATGAATATGCTGTAGATGCAGTGATATGCCTCTCAGACCCATCCGAGAGAGAACATAGTCAGTTACTCACAGCAGGGAGGAAATGGTGGAGTGGTGCTTCCTGAAACCTGACTGGTAGGGGGAGAGGAAATTGTGAGGAGTGAAGGAAGTCAGCTAACCTGGAGTAGACAATGGTCTGTTTCTGGTTTGCAAGAGAGTGAAGGAGCAAGATTACTGGAAGTTGCCAAGGGAGGAGGCATTGCCCTCTTTGTGCAGAGGCAGAACCTTCACAACTTTCCAGACCTGAGTGACAGAACAGAGGGAGAAGGAGAGGTTAAAAAGGTGGCAGAGTGGAAAGGTAATGGTCAGAGCTAAGATTCACAGAAGATTGGGGTCCAGCCTGTCAGGGCTTGATTTAGAACCATTAAGTGAAGTAAGGGTGAGGAAGACTTCCTTGGAGAACCAGGAGAGAATAGGAAGCCCTAAGTCAAGTAAGACTGGGGGAAGGCAGCAGAGGGCAGATGAGGAGAGTGACCAGGGGATAGAGCAGTGCACAGGAGGTGAACAATTCAGTAAAATGAACATCAACCCAGGGAAGGTCGGAGACCAGTGAGCCATCCACCAGCAAGACTGTGGGAGTGGACTGAGCTGGGGGATTAAAGAGGGAGTGGATGACCTTCCACAGTTTCAGTGGGGAGCTGAGGTTAGACTGGAGGTTTGATTTGATACAGTGGGCCTTAGCAGTTTGGACAGCTTTCCAAGAGGAGTTCCTAAGTGACCTGTAGGAGAAGAGGTTAAACAGGGAATGGGAGGATTTGAAACATGTCCAGGTTTGATCCCGGGACTTGCACAAATCAATAAAATCAGATGTAATCTGTGGCTGGTGGGAATTTTTAAGCCTGGACTTTCTAAGTGGGGCATGATTGTCCCAGGTGCAGCCAAGAAGGGCATGAAAGAGGGAGAGGGCCATGTAAATGTCTGAGGCAGAGTAGACAGGGGATCAATCAGAGGCAGCAACATCATGTAGGAGGACATCAACGTCAAGCAACTTGAGTGATCTGGACCAAATATATTTAGGGGCAGATTTAGGGGCCCTCACTTTCCTGATACAGTAGATTATATAGTGGTCACTGAAGGCAGCCAGCAGAATGCCTACTGCAATGAGGGGAGTGGTAGGAAAGCACCTTATTCAGGAGAAAATGGTTAAGGAAATGAGGATTGAGCTGGGTGGGTTAAGTGATCAGTTCAGAAATGTTTAGGGACTTAATCCTGTGGATGGTGGGCCTGGAAGCAGGGGAGAGCAGATTTAAGTTAAAGTCCCTAAGGAGGATGAGCTCAGTAGAGGTAGCATGGGAAACAAAGGATGTGAGGGAGTCCACTGCGGAGGAAGGAGAGATTAGGAGAGACAAAGAAAACACCATCAAAGCTGGTGAGAGTAGAAGAGAGGCATAGCCTGGCAAGAAGAAGCTTGTGAGAGGAAAGGATTGACTGTCTGATTGTGATGGAGCAGAATAGGGTCTGACAGACATAAAGTACAAGGCAACACCACCACCATAATCCTGTTGGAAAAGGTGGAAGCATGGGAGAGCCAAGCTGGAGCACGGTACCCAGGACCTGCATGAATGAGGATACAGTCCACTTACAACTCCATTATCTTAAGAAGAAAGAAGATTCTTTGCACAATTCTGACAGGGGACAGACAGGGCCTGGCAGTCTGACAGACAGAATTTGTTAACTCATTGTCTCCTGGAATACGCCTGTAGGTGGCAACAAATGTACTGCAGTGTGTCCCAGAATGACTACAGAAGTTACCTACAGACTTCCTGTGTGCCCTAGTAATATCTGGAGACGTCTTTCACATGCTTTAATACTACTTGCCAGCCAGAATTGATTAGAAGTGACTGCATAGCACCATTAGAAAGGTAATGTTGTGTTGAACAACTTTGCCGCTGACACTTTGTGTGTATTGTGTTCACTTTAGGAGTTATTCACATTTGTTTATGACATGGTTAGTATAGCAGACATTTTGTCCATCGAGAACCACCTAAGCACTTTGAAGCAAACATACATTGTGGGTATTTCAGCCAGTGTAAAACAAAAACCAAACTGAGCACAGTTGATTGCATAGCACCATTGGAAAGGCAATTGTGTGTGGAACAGCTTTGCCGCTGATACATTATGTGTATCTTGTATACTTTAGGAGTTATACACATTTGTTTACAGTATGGTGTGTATGGTTCAGAGTCATCCCTCAAACCTCTCCAACACACTTTGACTAAAATGGGGAAAAATTATGTTTAATACTATAGAAATAGCTTTTTTTTGCAAAAAATTATTAAAACTACATCTGATGTGTGGATGCTTAATTTGGTGTTGATATGTTACATATTTCCCAACAAAAAAGGCTTATGGTGCATTTTTTTTAGTGGAAAAAATATATATATATTTTTTTTTGCTTTCAACCAGCATAGAAAAAAAACTAAATTATCTATTATTATTTGCATACCACTATTGGAAAGGTAATTTTATGCTGAACAAGTTTGCCACTCATACTTTCTGTCTACCAGATATGGTTTTCGTGCTATTAGCATTTCTTTGTGGCATGCCAATTATGCCTTGATTTTGCTTAGAAAGGCCCAGGATTCACTGTTAATAGTATACAGGAGACAAATGCTGCAACTTCAGAGTTCCTGTGGAGGCAATGAGTTAATGCACCAGTAAAGGTTCAAGTTAGCACCACAAAAGTAGGGGAAAGGTGGAGCTAGGGTTTCCAACCCTAATTCTCCCCCCCACCCCAATCAGGAAAAGGAAACAATATTAGAGTTTTTGGTCTCCAGAGACTTGCAGAATCAGTGGCGAGGCCTTCCTTGGGGCTATCAGCCTTAATGCCCATCCCGTTCCCTGAAAAAATGGCATCAAATGTGATCTCTTTTCTTCACGCAGGGCCTGCAGGGCCCTGCATGGCGAAAGCTAGAACACATTGTGTTGGTAACATGTGGTGAGACGTACTTCTCTACCTTTGAAGAGGGTACCACTATGAGGCACTGGTTGGAGAGGTACCCTCTGCTTTGGACAGAAGGTTTCAGACTGGAGAGATGGGTAAGCATTATGGCTGATAACCCAAAGGTAGACTCCCACCATTGATTCACAAAGTTTCAGAAGACACAAAACCTTAATGCTTTTTATCTTTTGTTGCTTGGGGAGTTAAGGCTACAAAACCCAACACCACATTTCCCAACTTTTGGGGCATTTACTTGAACCCTAACTGGTGCATTAATGAAGTTTTTTGCAAAGAATATCTATATTTATATCTGTATCTGTATCTACAGTATATCTATATATGTATGAACATACAAAATTTCCAGCAGATAAAGGCCTTACGGCCTATCAAGTCTGCTCGATTGTGCAGCTAGCAGCCCTTATACTACAGCTGCCCTTATATTTATATATATACAGTTTCTACACTTACATATCTCCTGACAATAGTCCACAAACTCAGGCAAGGCATCCAAGATTTTCACAGCTAAGATCCAATGTGACAGAAATCAGAGCAAAATTCTCTCTCTCTTATATCTGTGCTAAGCTTGGATTATGCTTAACACCACTACGTACCTGTTCTTTAGCCCTGACCAGCTTACTGATTTTATTAAAATCACAAAGCTGGGGAGGCAAAATTTTGGTTAATTTTATCTTTGTTTTGGGGTGTTGAAGTGTGGGTCTGTTAGCCCCTTTCACTTGTTAATTTTCCATTTAAAATATTTCCATTATAGTTGTTTTTACCAAGGTTATTTTGCATAATGTCAGTGACATCCATAATCCTGGCAAACCATATCGCCTCCTCCAATATTTTAAACATCAACAAACAGATTTTATATTTTTGCAGGAATCTTATTTATCACCTGAGAAGCATAATGGATTTGTTAAGTTTGGTTTTAATCATGTATTTTTTCCTCATAATTTGGGCTACAGGAGAGGGGTTTTACTGTTCTGTCATCGCAGATTGCCCTTTGCTCCCTATTTTTCTGTTAGTGATAAGGTGGCCTTTATGTACTTGTTACTGGTTCACTCAGAGGCCACCCTTTAAATTTGGTGAATAATTATTATGCTCGTCAGGTTTTTGTTTCTTTTTTTCTCTATTCTGTTAGATCCTATGCATGGCTAGTTATTGTGTGTATGTGGGGGGATCTTAATTTAATGTGTCACCAGATTGGGATTCCTCAAACCCTAAGGTTTTTCATCAATTGGCAGATACTAAATATTTTACTAAAATGCTTCAGTCACTAGGATTAGTCGATGTCTGGCAGTTTAATCACCCAAGACGTAAGGACCTCACACATTATTTGCCTTGGCATGGTACTTTCACATGGCTCAATTATTTCTTTACCATGGTAGAACTTGTTGAATTGCTTCATGAGGTGCAGCATGGCTTATTTCATCTTTTGGGTCATGACCCTCTTTATGCCTCTTTTGTATTGAGGAGTCTGCAGAGACAGAGAGAGTGAGAAAGCAGCCACAGCCTCCCTGAATCAAGGAGGTTATTTTCTAGACTACACTGAACTGAATTGCTACTTTTTGGACCTGTGTAAGTAACTAGCATTGATTCTGTTTTGGGAGTTGACTTTTCTTAGTTTTAACTTTAATTTGCCAGGGAGGAACTATAGCTGGAATATATTTGCAGTCATTTGTGACTAGACCTGTTACTTAACCTCTGTGAAATAGGTGTCTGGAAGGAAGGAGGACAGGCACTCCCCATGGTGGAGGGTCAGAGTTGTAGTTGGCTGGGGCTGGCAGTATAGCTTGGAGGTTAGAGGAATAAGGTGTGAATGAGCTTGGTACATCTAGCAAACCAGATCCGAGTTTGATTCTCACAACTTCCACTTGCATATTGTGTGACTCTGAGCAAGTCACTTAACCACCCAGTGCTCCCAGGTCACCCCTGAAAACAGTCACTTGTGCCTAGTGGGCCTTACCCGGCTACCAAAGACTAAAATAAAAAATAAAAATTGTTTATGGATGGCATAGGTTGTTCCCTCCCACCTCCCCTCACCCCACCTGCCCCAAGACATAACTTCTTTATAGCAGGGGTTCTGACATCACTTCCCCAAAACTGCTAACAAACACCTGTTCATATCCTTAAAGGCACTCCACACTGAATGGGGGTAGAGACACTCACATGCTTGTTCACACTAAAACAAGAACAAAAAAACAACAAAAGAAAAGCATCTGTAACAGAAAGGGACACAGACATGTGGGGAGTGTTGCAATGCACTGGCTATGGAGCAGCAGTCTTCTGGGAGACATTCTGGAGACTACGTTGCTGCCTTATTTGCAAGCACCTCTCTGGTCTGAAGGAGGTGGTTATTTATCTCCATGCTGAACTGGCAATGATTCGGGAAACCTACTCCCCCTCCCAGGCCACTGCCACTATCTCAGAGGTTGCCAAGAAAGAGAAGTGGTTGGACCACAGCGGGCTCAGAGAGGGTGAGGGTGGTGGAACATAGGTGCAACCCTCCAGTTGTGCCTCTCCACAGTTTATTCACCACTGTGGTGGAGCATGGTTCCTCTATGCAGGCACCCACAGTGGAGACCAAGGAGGATGCTGGGAACCTCCACAATGGAGACCCACAGGAGGGTGGCACAGGACCCACCAGGGGAAGGAAACAACTCCCAGTGGGGAAACAATGCCTAGTCAATTGTTAGGGGGTAGAACTGGGGAAGGGAGGGGAAAGGGAGGTAAGGTCCCTGCCCGGCACCATGGCTTGGATGAACAGGAAACCAATCCTCAGGATTGTGAGAGCAGCTGCAAGGGGGAGTGATCTGGATGTCATTATTCACCTAGGGACAAATGACCTGGCTGAGAATGGGATCAGAGCAGTGCAAGAGGGGTTTGTGGAGTTGGGGAGGGATCTTAGACAAGTAGCATACATGGTAACTTTCTTGGAAGTGCTACCTGTCTATGGCATAGATGAGGCTAGGGTACTTCTCACCATGGGATTCAATGACTGGTTGAAAAACTGGTGTAGAGCTCAGGGATTTGACTTCATTGGGGACTGGGGCTCCACCTGGAGGGATGCAGGCCTATACAGGCACGGTGGTCTGCATCTGTCCAGGAGGGGGACCAGGATCATAGGTGATAGGTTTAAATGCTTCATTGGCAAGCATTTAAACTAGCCAAGGTGGGAGGCACTGAAAAGGAGAAGGAAAATCCTAGTGTCCCCCCACTCAGTATTCACAGTGGAAAAGCAGGGTGAGATACCTAATCCAGTCAAAAGAAGCACTCTGGATAGGGAGGTTGATATTTGTCCTTTCACAGAAGAAAGGGTTCTGAAAGAACTCTTAAAACTGAAGGTGGATAAAGCAATTGGGCCTGATGGGATTCACCCCAGAATTCTAAAAGAACTAAGGGAAGAACTAGTAACACCACTGACTACCCTTTTTAATAAATCATAGAAGGGTGGTGTGGTACTTGAGGACTGGAGGAGGGCAGTTGTGATTCCCTTTACAAAAGCGGGAGCAAGACAGAGGCAGGGAACTACAGACCTGTCAGTTTGACCTCATTGGTAAGGAAAATGATGGAATCACTTCTGAAGGAAATAATTGTTGAGTACCTAGAGGCCAGTGGGGCACAGGAACCAAGGCAGCATGGATTCACAGCAAGAAGGTCATGTCAGATAAATCTAATTGATTTCTTTAATGGATGACCAAAGTAGTAGACCAGGGAGGGGCTGTGGACATGGCCTACCTAGACTTTAGCAAGGCATTTGACACAGTCCCACACAAAAGATTAACAAACAAATTAGCCAGCCTGAGAGTGGGTCCCAGGGTGGGAGCCTGGGTAAAACATTGGCTGGGCAACAGGACACAGCAGGTGATAGTAAATGGAGTTTACAGTGAAGAAAGGAAGGTTACTAGTGGGGTACTGCAGGGTTCAGTACTAGGGCTGGTCCTTTTTAACGTCTTTATAAGTGACATTGCAGAGGGACTGGAAGGGAAAGTATATCTCTCTACAGATGACATAAAGATCTGCAACAGGGCTGATATGCAAGGTGGGGTGGAAAGGATGAAAGGGGACTTGGCAAGGTTGGAGGAATGGTCAAATGTATAGCAGCTTAGATTCAATGCAAAGAAGTGCAAAGTTATGCACCTGAGAAACAAAAACCCAGGGGAAGAGTACACAATGGGGGGTGAGATACTGACAACAAAAATGGAAAGGGGCCTGGGGGTAGTCATATCAGATGACCTGAAGGTGGGCCAGCAATGTGAGAAGGCAGTAAGGAGGGCTGGGGGGATACTGGGATACATAGAGAAAGGCATCCTCAGTAGAAAACAGGAAGTTGTTGGCCCTCTGTACAGACAGTTGGTATGACCACATCTGGAGTACTGTGTACAGTACTGGAGACTCCATCTCCACAAAGACGTAGACAGGGTGGAGGCTATCCAGAGGAGGGCAACCAAACTGGTGCAGGGTCTGCACCAGAAAACACATGAAGAAAGACTAAAGGAGCTTATGATGTATAGCTTAGAGGAAAGGAGGAAGGGGGGACATGATAGAAGCTTTCAAATACCTCAAGGGAATCAACAAAGTCCAAGAGGGTAGCATCTTTCAGAAAAAGAGATGTGCAAGAACAAGGGGGCACAATTTGAAGATAGACGGGGGACGGCTCAGAGGTAATGTGAGGAAGTATTTCTTCACAGAGAGGGTTGTAGATGCATGGAACAGCCTTTCTGAGGAGGTCGTAGAGTCAAAACCAGTGGTGGAATTCAAGAATGCATGGGGCAGACATAAGACAATTCTAGTGAGGGGTAGGAGGAAGTAGGCTGTTGGTTAACTAGGATCTGCAGCTTATCTGCTAGGTAGGTAAATGGATAGACTAGGTGGGACAAGCGGTCCTTATCTGCCATCAAATTCTATGTTTCTATGAGTCCTGAATGTCATGCTTTTTGGAGTCTTCATCCGAGTCTTTTGATGGATCAACTTCTTTTAAATAAATTGTCGACTCACATCTCCTAATTTCTGCAGGAAAATGACATGGATGGGGTTACTCCCAATATTTTATGGGACACCCTTAGAGCTATTCTCCATGGTACAAAAATAGCTCATTTGTATGCTCTGCATCAGGAACTGGAATGAACATTTCAGAAGTTGTATTCTTCCCTTCATTCTTATCAGACACCATTGGATGCAGAGAGATTAGTCTGTTAACCATCTATTTTAGAAGTCCAGGCTCAAGTGCATAAGTTATTGGACCAGAAGGTGGTGCAGGCTTTGTTTTGTCTCTGTCAGCAGGCTTTCAAAGGAGGACCACATGGAGTCTGTCATTTGGCACATCATCTTCAGACTCCTAGAGCAGCTGTGACAATTGTTATGCTTCAAGATCCTGCTACAGGGTGATATACCTTTCATCATAGTATGGAGATCATCTCTCTTTTTTTTTTATCTTATTATCTTACGTTGTACACACTGGATGTCTGACCTCCTTCTCCCTCCTAGATACAATCTTTTCTATCTTGAGCAGGGCTCCCCAAGCTTTCCATGAAGCAAGCTCAGTGTTTATTGTCCCCTGTTTATGAATCTGAATTACCTCATGGAATACAGGAGGCTAAAAAAGGGAAGTTCCCATGAATGGATCACTATCCTTCTGAGTTTTATAAATTTGCCTCTCTAACTCTGCTTCTGTTATCAATTCTTTTGCATCTCTTGTGCTATCTTCATGATGGGAAGCCTTCACCCCCTTCTTGACGTTATGCCCTTAATGCTGCCCTACCAAAACCGGGCAAGGATCTTTAACTTCTATCTTCTTATTGCCCTATTTCTATTCTTAATATGGATTATAAGTTGTTTATGTCTCTATGGGCACATTGATTAGAGGACCTTCACCCCTTCTTGCCGGACCAGAACCAAGCAGGTTTTTTATGCACTAGACAAGCACATGATAATGTCCGTTGTACTCTCTTTCTGTTGGATTATCATAGGATCATAGGATGTTTTATGAGTTCAGTGAGCAAAACTGCCCTTTATGAACTTGCCGCCAACATTATTGGTGGAAGTTGAATTTCGTATCTCCCAAATATAAATCCAATTTTGTCATAAATGAAGTAATAGAGGTACTAGTTACAATACTATTTGGTAGTGCATTCCAAGAATAAATGACTCTCTTTGAATACCACTGGTTCCTCTTTTGTGTGTCATTATGAGTACCTTTTAATTTCAGGGAATTTGATCTGGTGTTAACTTTTGACAGATTTCTAGTTAGACCTATTGTTTCCAGAGCTGAGTCGTTATTGAAGGCTATATATGTTAGATATGTCACCTTGAAATCTTCTATATTCCATAGAATAGAGACCCACAGTTTTTAATCTCAATTTATAATCCAATTCCTTAACTGCATGGACTTTTTTAGTAGCTTTACACCAAACTTTTTCAATGAGTCTTTTCTTTCTGATCAAATGAGGAGCTACAACTGAGGAGCAGTATTCCAGATGTGATCTAATAAGGCCTGCATACAGTGGAATGATCACATTCCTGTCTCTACTTTTAATATTTCTAAGAATGCAACCCAGCATTTTGTTCCCTTTTTAACAGCATTTTTTTGTGTGACTCTCAAAGGTAAAGTCATCTGAAATAGTTACCCCGAGGTATTTTTCATGTTTTTATGTCTGCAATATGTCATTCATTTTGTATGAATAACATGGGTTGTTCTTCCCTAAATGCATTACCTTGCATTTTTGTTCATTAAATAATAAATCTTTTTTTACCATTCTTCAAGATAAGATAAATTATTTTGCAAATCAATAGCAGAATTAAAATCAGTTATAATAATTCCTAGTTTGCAGTCATCTGCAAATTTAGCTAACCAGCAAGTATTAGTCAGTGGACTCGTATATGATATTAATATGTTAAAGAGAACTGGCCCCAGAACCACGCCCTGCATCACCCTGCTGGCAACCTGTCCCCAAGATGAAAGATAACCCTTTATTGAAACCTGCTGAGTACAATTTGATAACCAAACTTTTATCCAGTTTATGATTGGTGGATGGAGTCTTATTGACTCTAATTGTTCTATAAGTATTTGATGTAACGCTGAATCAAAGGTTTTGGAAAAATCCAGGAAAATCACATCCACAGACAAACCTTTATCTAATGCTTCGCTAACAGGTTCCAGAAAATTCAACTGATTAGTCTGGCATGATCTACCTTTAACAAAACCATGCTGGAAAATAACCACATGTCAAATCTCTGCCAGATGTTTATTTATTCTGTCTTTTAGGATTCTTTCAATCAGTTTACAGAATACAGCAGTTAGATTTATAGGTCTGTAGTTTTGTGATAGATTTTTGTACCTCCTTTGTGTAGGGGAATAACTGTTGCTTTGTTCCAGATTGCAAAAGTAGAGCTGGCTTTTAAGGAAGAATTAAATAATATGGTTAAAGGTCCAATCAAATATACAGCTAAGGTTTTTAAGAATACTGGTGGAATACCATCAGGCCCAGCTGAGCCATTTGGTTTAATTAAGTCAATTCCTTCCTTAACTTCCTGTTCTATTATTAATTTGAATGGAATATCGGTATTCATATTTGGTGCAGAATCAATAGATTTAGGTTTGTAAGCACTTACAAAATAATTGTTTAAATTGGATGCCATTTCAGTCTCTTCTGTGAGAATACCTTCTGGAGTATGTAGAGGTCCTATGGTTGGATTATTTTTTTTAAGGGAACCAATATAATTACAGAAGGATTTTTTATTGTCTTTAACTGATGTGGCCAATTTCTCTTTTAATTTTAGTTTTTTGTTTTCTTATCATTTTTATTTTACTTTTATTTACTGTTTTTTTGTACAATTGCCACTTTCATGAAGTCACAAATTTTTTTGTATTTTATATATAATTTTTGTTTCTTTGCTAATTTTTTTATATTATTATTCCACCATATTGGAGTTCTTTTTTTGTTGTTGTAGTTCATTCTAATGGGAACCCATGAGTTTATGCAATGTTGGAGTTTTTCCTGAAATATGGTCCATGTTTTGTCAAAATCATAATCTATGAGATCCTTGGCCCAGTTCCAGTTTTTAAGATATACAGTACATTGATGCATGGATAGTTTACTTTGTTAAAATGTATTTCTGTAGAGCTTTTTATTATTTTAGTTAAATGTGCAAGGTTCCTCGATATACAGACCTTATTATAGTCACTGCTAGATAGGGGATGGGCAGTAATAACTTGAGTATTAGCATTCTCAATATTAGAA
Organism: Neoceratodus forsteri; assembly: GCA_016271365.2. NCBI lineage: Eukaryota > Metazoa > Chordata > Ceratodontiformes > Ceratodontidae > Neoceratodus > Neoceratodus forsteri. The sequence continues at coordinate 1,343,566,359 of CM057449.1, read as the reverse complement.
AAAAACTATCTAATATGTTTTTTTCTCTTGTAGGTTCTTTCATGAGTTGTTCCATATTATTTATTATCATCAGGTCTAAAAATCTGGAATCAGGAGGAGAATTGCCGCTGTTGATGTCCCAATTAATGTTTGGAAGGTTTAAGTCACCCATAAAAATGCAATCTCTATCATCTATCATAGCTTCGATATTGTTCATGAAGAAGTCATTCTCTTCCTTGTTTAAATTTGGTGCTCTGTATCCTAGGCCTATTGTTATTGTGTGATTTTTAGTAAGCATGATTTTGGTCCAGATTAGTTCAATATCATTATCTTGCAAGCAGGTACTATCTATTGGAATACATTTGATTGTCTCTTTTACATAAAGCACAATCCCTCTGAGCCTTGATTATTTGCGGTTTCTTTTTAAATTTTAGTATACCCTAGTATTTCTGTACCCCAATCATCATTTTTAAACCAAGATTCGGTTACCCCACATACATCTGTTTTATTTGTTTCCATGTAATGTTTTAGCTCATCTATCTTGTTTAGGAGGCTGTGTACATTTACAAGTAGCATGTTTATATTATGTTTTGTACTTGATTTAATATTAGACTTTGCTTGTTTTAGTATTTCTAGCTAAATTAGTCTTAGCATTTTTACTAGACATTTCTTTACTAAATTTTCTGGAGTTTATTATTGTTTGGGCTAGGATATAGTTCATAGAGTCCTTAAGGAAAGGCATCTCCTCCTTATGCTTCAGTTTAAAATATTTTGGATGTTTGATAGTATATGTTTCCCCAATAGAGCATTTCCCCTTCTACTCAGGTGTAGCCCATCCCAAGAGAAAAGCTCTCTTTTGTCGCAAAAGTATTCCTAGTGAGGGATGCATCCAATTTGTTGCTTTAAGCACCAATTTCTCAACCAGTTCTTTAATTCCTTGATTTTTATTTGGCTAAGATAGGAGGCTTTTGGAATTGGTAAAATCTCTGAGAAGGGGAATTTGCAATTTAAATTAGTAAGTTTGTTAGCCATTGCAACAAAATCTTGCTTTATTTTTGCTAATGGTTCTTTTAGAGTATTATTAGCCCCTGCATGTATAATAACTGAGGGCTGGGCTGAATTAGCCAAAATGTTATCCAACATTAAAGTGATATCACTTATTTTTGCTCCACTGAATGAAGATAATGTTCAAGTTATTTTGTCAGGGTTACAAATCATTCTATCTAAATGTTTTACTATGGAATCACCTAATACAAATATTGATGTGGATGTTATGTCAGTCTAGATAGCCATCAAATCTGTTTTGTAAGGTAAATGAACAGCTAAGGCTTCAGTGGGACCTGCGGGTTGTGCATTTGCTACTATATATGGATTTGAATCAAATGATATCAAAGAATGGTGATCAACAGTTAGATTAGTATTGCTGACCTCTGCTGCTTCTGGAACACTTAAGAATGAGTGATGATTTGATATTGGTAACTCAAATGTTTCTGCTCTAAGGCCTTTTTTGAAGCTCTTGAGCTCTGAACAAGGAACCATTCATCCTCTAAGTTGGTGTTTTGATCGCACTCTCTGAGTCTTTCTTATTGTTATTGTTAACTTTATCTAGCAGTTGTAATTGTGTAATTGTCCTGTCTTTATTAAGATTTTCCAGCATGGGAATACAGGTTAAGTTGTTAATTGGTTCAATAACAGTATCAATTGTACATTTATTTATTGATAAATATAAGATAACACCTTTGAGTCAAAGACTCTTTTACAAAGGTTCCACGTCATACATAAGAAGAGACAACAATGTACAGAGTAACAGGTAACATAGTAGTTAAACACAGTGGTTACAGAATGGTTACAGATGATTACAGAAACTACAAAAATACAAAAATAGCAGCTGGGAATAAAGGTTGCAGGTATATGCATAGCATTTCAGGGCGATGGCACTAGCCAAGCCCACGAGTTATTCATTGGCCAAGGCTGGACAGAGATGTCCATTTTCATGGTATAGGCATGCTCAGGGGCAGCAGATCAGAGTTAGGTCCATAGACATGGGGAGATGGGAGGTGGTCAGGTTTAGGGGCAATCACATACTGATCCTTGGATACATGCCCCTGTAGCATTCGATTGCCCATCAGTGTCAGTGTTTGTTTATAACCTATTAGCCATGTCTTTTTGGCTGGCTTCTAACATCTGTAATTTGACCTCAAAATTACGTATTTTGTTGCAATTCCTTGTTGGATACACATTGTATGCATTTGTAAGCTGATGTATTGCTTGGTGCATTACAAAACAATGAATACATATTGCAAGACAGACATCTGATGCCAGTATCGCCATCCATGGTAATAATGTATTCTGCCATTCTAGCTCGACAGTATGTGCAAATGCGAATGCTGGTAATTACTGTTCAGGTCAAAAAGTCCCCAGATCACTAACAACTTCAGCAATAGTGAACTAATTTTAAAGCATTATACTAGACACAGGAAATGCACTTCTATATCTTGCTTAAATAAGATCTTTTAGTAATTAGGGTTCAAATCACCTACCTTAAGCTAGTACTGTAGAATGTTGTCTTTCCCCATGCTGCCACACAGAACATGCAAAACAAGCACTAGATGCACATGTCTTTGCATACATCTTCACAGGCACAAGCAGGCACTAGCATGCATACTCACCCTGTTCATTGCAGGACTCATTTTTAGGAGTGAACTGACTCAGAAGTGTAGAGCAGGTTAGCCGGCTCGTTAGTTTGCAAGCACACAAAGGTTTATTTAAAAAGTTCCAAAAATCAGGCACTCTAGTATTTCTGAAGCTAGAAGCTGAGCACCGACTGGAAATTATGCCCAGAAAGTGTTTAAATAGTCTGCTTATTGAGTCATAGTCCTACCGAGCTCAGAGGACTACAGTTTCACTCTGCCTGCAGTCACTTCCTGATCACAGGGCATCTGAGCACTCCAATTTGGTGTAAGTATAACAAGGCAGTAAAATACACTTTTACAATATAATATCTGAACGTTTTATTCACACTAAAAAGTGCTTAAATGTGGAAAACTGTGCATCTCGCTCAGCTGCCAGCACAAATGCAGCTATCAAATGCCCGCTCTTCGCAGGGCTCATTTTAAGGCTTGAACTGACCTGGAAGTGTAGAGCAGGTCAGCCAGCTTGTTAGTTTGCAAGCACACAAAAGTTTATTTAAAAAAGCCCCAAAAATCAGGCACTCTGGTATTTCTGGAGTTAGAAGCTGAGTGTGAAATTATGCCCAGAAAATGTTTAAATAGTCTGCTTACTGAGTCATAGTCCTACCAAGCTCAGAGGACTACTATCCCACTCTACTCGCAATCGCTTCCTGATCACAGGGCTCCTGAGCACTCCAATTGGGTGCAAGTATAACAAGGCAGTAAAATACACTTTTACAATATAATATCTGAATGTTTCATTTACACTAAAAAGTGCTTAAATGTGGTATACTGTGTGTCTTGCTCAGCTGCCAGCACAAATGCAGCTGTCCAGATTATGGCTCTAGTCATTCTATACCTTTGGTCCTGGCCAGCTGGGTTGCAGAGAAGGTGTCTTGGGCTTTTCTTTGGAGCACTCTTCAAGCTTTCAGACTTCCTTTGTCATATTTTATTTTCATTTACTCCAGGCTATCATCTTTTTCTAATTTTGCTCCATATACACAGACTCCCCTTCAGGTTTGGGATAAGCTTGATTTCCCTTTTTTATCTACTGAATTCTCATTCATGACAATGTTAGCATGGGATTCATGCAACCCATTAATTGGCTCAGATGAGTTCCTGTGTTGGTGGGCTAGAATAGGTTTGATTTACTATCATCAGGTGTTGGAGTCTAAAGGAATGCATCTTTTTCTGATTTGCCAGATGCATATGCTGTATCTTGTTTAGACTAGTATTGCTATTTACAGTTGTGTGCCTTATTGAATACTTTACCACCCGAGAACGAATGTCTTCTTGATTTTTTTCTCACCACTTTTGACTTTAATTTTCATATATCAATCTGGGGAGCTTCGTCCCCATCTTGTAGGTTCTGTCTACTCTGCTTTGTGGTCCAAGGTGATGGATTCTAGTTTTTACATCCTAGCCCACTGGAATTCGGATCTGCAATCTACCTGTGATGTTTCTGTATGGGAAAAATATTTTCTCCCAATGGTTAAGTTGACACTTTTTTGTATCTAAAGGAATTTTCTTTATGGGGTACCAAATCCCCGCTTTTTTTTTTTTTTTTAGTCACCCTGTCCTATCCTGGGTTCTCTTTTTTTAGTATTATACTGTGGATGTTAGCCTTATCTTTATGCACTTTCTTATTTTTTAGGAATGTTATTGTTGCATTATTAGATATATGGTATTTTGTGGAGTGCCCTGTAAGCTGCCCACTTGTCTTTGTAGTTTTACCTCCTTGTTTGGGGGATACTAAGTTATTGTTTCCAGTTTATATTTATTGTTTAATTGCTATTGATGGTATGAAAATTATTCTCTGTAATAGTTTTTTTTTCTTCATGTTGTATATTTACTGTTTTGGACTTTTGTATTTTGTAAATTGTTTTAATAAACATGTTATTATAAAAAAATCACAGAGTTGCAGTTCAGGAAAGCACGTCATCCAGCAAGTTCACAGATTCTGAGATGGAAACACCAGAATTGGAGGATGTAAATGGTGAAACAGTGCTACAATTAGGACAATAAAATTATTAACTTTAGTTCTTCACAGCACCATAAGATGAGAAAGTAATTTGATTCCCCGTTATTATTACTGAACTTTTAACAGTTAATAGTGAGGTAAATTCCCCCCATTTTTCGATGTCAAAGTATAAATTATGCTTGTTATGTCTCAATGGCTTTTCAAATGGCTATCTATGCTTTAACTTTCTTTGTCTGCTGTATTTCAGTGGAGGTAATGTGGGGTAATTTCGATGCTGACACATTTTCATGAACTATTTCTTTTTTATCTTGTATACATGGTTATTATAGATAGCATGAATGCTCTATTGTTTAGGAGTTTTAGTGGGCGATATGACCCCAATATGATGTCTTTACTTTTTTCCCCTTCTTGATTTGATTGTCAACTCAATAAATCAAAATGCCTATATGCCTTAGGAGGGTCTAGCTTGATTGTAGGGATATATTTGATATTGTTTTAATTCATTTATTATTATATAGCTAAATTAATGGCCTAATTGTCTTCAAAACCTATGCTATATATGAGCTTTACATATTTGTTGTATGACTGATTACAGAAGTAATTCTGAATTTACAGTTCCCCTGGAAATTACTTGATAGTACAGAATTATTATCAATCTATTGTTGATTTTTTTATGTCCCTCCTTGACCTTCTTTGAGAACTTTTTCATACATTGATATTAACAGTAATGTAGTCTGAGTTTTTTTTCTTTCTTTCTTTATTGTTTGCTATCTGTTCAATGGTGCAACATGAAAGTGCCCTTTATAATATGTATATATATTGAAAATCTTATATATAAAAGAATTAAAAACAGATTGAGGTTTGTGGAATTGTTTGACAGGTAGAAAGCCAGTGCTACTGATTTAAAAAGTTCAGGGTCCTTAAAAGGTCACTTAAAGAGCAGTGGGGGGACAGTATGAAAGAGAGAGAGAGAGAGAGAGAGAGAGAGAGAGAGAGGAATGAAGAGGTGAAACAGAGGAAGCGGGGAAGAGAGAGAGAGGGATAGGGAGAAGCGAGGAGAAGAGAGAGAGAGAGATATAGAGAGAGGGAGAGAGAAAGAAATAGCTTGAAGGAGAGAGAGAGAGAGACAGAGAGGCAGAGACAGACACAGATAGGGATAGAAATATGCAGGAGCATACCCAACAGTCTACTGTTTATGTGGGTTTCTCTTGGTTATACTATAAGAACTGTTATTTGAGTCTTGTCATTCAGCCTGAAAATAAAAATATGCCTCAAGCATTTTCACAACTTTGTAAAGCTCACAGCAGTTTTGTCAACGTTTCACATATCCTTAGTTTAAAAGTCACATTTTATAGTTTGTATATAATTTGATGATATACTGTAAGGCCAGGATATTCAAAGGGGTTGCACCGGTGCAACCCTGCATTGCACCCCATGGGATATTGAAAGAGCCGCCTGGTGCAGTGCAAATCCTGATGCAAAGGGGTGCAATGTAATCATATGTGGTGCAGATGCAGGGGTCATGCCCATGCATATGCAGCACATCCCGATATTCAGCCCAGGATGTGTGTGCATATGCTGGTGCAACCCTGCATTGTGTTGCATAGGGGGCCTCAAAGTTGAGCCCTGGAAAAGTAGGAACAAATCCTGGCCACCCACAGGTGGGCTGCTGTATCGCATGGTGCAAAACAGCAGCCACCCACCATGGGTGGCCAACCACCCACCCCGAACACCATCCCCAAGCACACACACTACCCTGGTGGTCTAGTGGAACCCCCCACCTGTAGCCTCGATCACGCAGTATATGTTAAGAAATAAATCCCTGGTTATCTAGTGACCCCCAGTCCCCAGAACCATGATATATTTAATACATGACCATCCCTGGTGGTCTAGTGGTCCCCCCCCCACTTGATGCCACAATCACAGCAAACCTTCATCATGAAATGCCCTGGTGATCCAGTGGCACCCCATCTATCCCACCCACACAGAACCCCTTGCCCACCCTGCACCACCCCATCATTGGCAGGTGGTAGCATCCCACCCACATAGCACACAGCCACCTGCCAAATGACAGGTATAGTATGGACTGTAAGCCCATTGATCCCCAGTGTGGACCAATGGGCTTGCAGGGCATACTGTACCAGACAATCCCAAATATGTAAAAGACTTCATTCACATATTTAGGACTGTCTAGTACAGTATGAGCTTACAGCCCATACTGTACCTGTCATTCGGCATGCAGCTGGGCTGTGTGCAGGTGAGATGCTGCAGCCCTCCGATGATGGGGAAATGAGGTGGGCAAGAAATTCTGTAATGAGTGAAACTGGGTCACTGGATCTCAAGGCACTTACTGGGAGGTTTACCGTGATCAGTGCATTGGGTGGGAGTTCCACCAGACCACCAGGGATGGTCAACTGGGATATATCGTAGAATCGACCTGGGTGGTGGGGGAACCACCAGACCACCAGGGATGGTCGTGTCTTACATTTATCGGGGAATCAGGGAAGGGGGGGTCACTAGACTACCAGGGATTTTCCTGTCAACATATACCACATGATCGCAGCTATGGGACCGGGGATGCCCCAGGATCCCCACTGCACACATCATGCTGTGCAGGGTGCCAGGCGCAAGTCACCAGGCTGCCCTGTGCAAGACATGCAAATGGTGCCATAATGACATGCAAATGGCCCTATTTGTGCCTTGCATATTTTATGACCTCATTTGCATGCCCCCAGCTGAATATTGTGGATGATGCACCTAGCGCAACTGCACTTGTGCTGGTGCATCCCTGTGCTCCCTATCTGTGGCTTGCACTGGCACAGTGCCACTGTGCCATGTGCAGTTTGTGATCTGACCTTGCCATATTCAATGGTGCTGTGCCATGGCACATCACCATTGAATATCACCTGGTCCTGGCCCCGCGCATTCCAGTTGCACTGCACCCAGGCTTCCACCACTGCCCAGTGCAGTCTGAATATCTGGGCCTATTTGTTTTATTGTTAGCTGCTTCATTTTTTTTAATACAAGTGAAAAACTGAATGTTCAGCACAATAGAGTTACTACCTCACAAAAATATGTTTGTTTATACTCCTTGATCTACACCTCTTGTATCCTTCCTGAAATATGGAAGATCACCACACATTCAGGCCATTAATTTTGAAGTGGGAGGAAGATGGATAGTGTATAGACATTCCCAAAGTTCAGAAAGGATACAGTGCAATAAAATCAAAGAATTGAAACTAAACACATAATGTTATGATTACACTAGCAGCTAATTATTTACTGTTCCTGAGATACAAGAAGTGAGTTAAAAATAATTGGGTTCAGTAAATCAACATATTTGACAGCAGGAAAGTTATCCTAGAACGTGATTTTGTAACTAGAAAAAAAAATTAAGATTTACCCCCTTTACTGTCAAGGCACTATGCTCACATTGTCATATGTAAGTCCACTGAACAAGATACTGTACCAGGTAAGCGGGGCTCTGGCACAGTTTCTTTCAGTGGATCACTGGATCCAAAAAGGAGACTTTAGTCTAGTGATCTTGCAGGTCCCTGTGTATCAAATGTCATATACTGTAAGTGTAGAAATCATTTCAGTCACTTTTTCTGTCCTGCTACACACACGTGGCTTTGAGAAGACAGTATGGCAGGACAGACACAGGAATTAGAAGTCTGCAACAGTTGGAGTTATAAAATTGTTCTGAACATTTCTAAAAGTAGCAAATCTAGGACTTAAGTGTCCAGGAAGAATTTTGTTGTATTTTGGTGCATGTTTAGAGTGTTTTGAAATATTTTATTTAGTTAAAAAAGTAAAATATATTTGTTCTACTTCTTTTTCCAGTCAAAGCATTTTATTCTGGACATTGAAACTTTTTTTGTAGAACACTGTTTTATTGGATCCCCCATTGCTTTTCATTTAATTGATTTATGGAGCTGTCACAGACTGTGTGTCTGGATCCATGCTAGCACCTCTTTCAAACCAACCTGACACAGAAATTCACATAAGTTTGTACCATACTGATTCTACACCCACACTCACCCCTTTGTGAAATAAGCACTCCACAGACAGTTGGGCACTTGATCCCAGTTACTAATCCCCCTGGATCAAGCTAAGTCCAACTTTCCAAACCTCAGGTGGAGTGCAGTATAGTTTTCTTATGCATTACTTCATCACTTTCCAGTATCAGGAAAGAATATTTATCTCTGATACGCTATAACCGTGTCTCTTTTAGAATGATGGATTCCCCAGAAATTCAGAAATAAGCTCTTACTGAAAGATCATGACTAGTCACTTATATATTGTAAATGTTTGCTATGTACTGTATTTGCAGGACATAATACAACGTAAAAAAGTGCATTCATTGGGTTAACCCGTCAGTGCAGCAGTAGTGCTATTGCTTCTGATGCTGATAACCTGGGATTTGGAGCGATCTCAGATTGCTGGGAGTTAGCCATGGAAAGAAGACTGAGCATCCCAGAAGATGCTACCCTCCTCCAGGATGAGTAAGATGACACCTCCACTGAAGTAGTGCCACCTGGGTGACCACAGGCAAAGCAAGCCCTTGAAATAAATGTAAAAACATATGAGGACAGATTAACAGAGCTCAATATGTATACCCTAGAGCAAAGGAGGGAGAGAGGTGATATGATGGATACATCCAAACATCTTAAAGGATTTAACAAGGTGAAGGAGTCTAACATGTTTCAATATAAGAAAAATAGTGGGACAAGAGGACACAGCATGAGATTAGAGGGATGCTGATTAAGAGGTAATGTGAGGAACTTCTTTTTCACATAAAGGGTGGTGGATGCATGGAACAGCCTACCTCAGGAAGTGGTGGATATGAATACAGTGCAGGACTGCAAACAGGCATGGGACAGGCATAAAGGAGCAACACAGATGAGTATGTATAGATAGGTCATTGACAGAATAAAGGCCTATGGCACATTCATAAGGTAGAAAATGGACAGACTGGATGGGCCTTGCAGTCCTTATCTGCTGTCAACTTCTATGTTTCTATGCAAAATACAGCCTCCACCCTTGACTGGGATATTTCCATAGGACTAGGCCAAAAATGAACATGTATTTGGGGACAGGCCCCCTCACTGATCCCAATGGGGAGTGCCCAAGGCTCCATGGTGGCTCAGGAAGATGTACTTGAAAGGTGGCAATGGGGTCTAGGTATCAGAGTGAAGAGGGGCATAAAAATAAAAAATCATGAAAATAAAAAGTTTTTAAATATTAGCTGCAAGGGCTTAACTTTAATTCATGCTGGCTTACACTTATGATAGAACTGTTACATTAACTTGCAGAAATAAATGATCAAATCTTTTCAAATTGACCCTTCCTTTCCTTTCAGTTTTTTGAGATACAGTTTGCCGTTTTGCTCAGAGTCATACATCGCAACTGTCCCTGATTATGAAGGACATCCCTCATTTTACCTATCAAAATTGCTCTGTCCCTCATCCGTCCCTCAACAAAAATGTGCTGTCCACACAAACAGTGTGCTGTAAATTCAGGCTTTAAATCTTACATTCATAATATTCAATGATGCTAAATCAAAAATGAACTTTATACAAGTAAACACAATGGTTTCCACTGTGTTCTGAACTAGTATCTCCATGTGTGAAAATGTAGCCCTCATTATGAGGGTCAATGTCCCACATTGTCCCTCATTTTGAGTGTCTGTGTCCCTCGTTTCAGTGTCAGAAGGTTGAGAGGTATGCTTAGAATATCTCCCCATCCCACTGCAAATGGATAGCCTGTTCCTTCATCTGCATCTTGCTCCTTCTTTTCTTCTCAGTCCCTGATAGAGCTATTTTATTTTCAGAGATCAAAGGGGGTTTCTCTTATAGGAATTAAGACTATGTTAAAGTTCTCTTATGTGACCCATAGTGTCAATTCATGTCCTGCTTGTGGTTCCACTCATTGTACCCCCTGCTGAAGCCCTTTATCCAGAGCTGAAATGTTTAAAGCTTGGGCTACTCTGTCACCTTCTAGGTACAGCGACTACAGGTCACTGACCTTTAGTAAAAATTCATACTTTGTGGCATTCTACTGCTTGGCTAGTACCTGCTGTATTTTTCTGAATAAAAAATATACACATGTATGCATCTTAGTTGTTCCTTATGTACTCTGTGTTAAGACTTTACATTACAATTTGCCTCTGTATTTAATACTCAATTTCTTGTATTATATTAGTTTGTTAATGTGTTACTAATATGTTTATGACAATGTCTGTTAGCTGCATTTGCTATTCCCAACTCATGTAATTGTTCCCCTCCTTTGATTGATGAGGACCCTCTGTAAATGAGCTCTTAGCTTAAAGATTTGTAATTCTGATTCTTTAATAAATAAATAATAAATGATCATTGAAAGGAATTTTGATTTTGTATGGTGTGTTTTCTTTACACTATCCCAAAACATTTAACAAACCAGGAAAGGGAGAGGACAGAATGTTGCTGCCATTTTAGGCAATAGAACACTATGGGAAAGTATCAGTAATGTGATTTACACCTGGGCTCTAGGTTAACAGCTCTTCATTAGTACCATTTAAGTCAAAGTGATCCTCTGCAATTTGAGATTATTTTACAGATGTCCACACAAATACACTTTAAACATGTTACAATGAGTATGGAAAACATCTCAGTCTCTGTCAATCTACTACAACTGTGGGAACAATTGTTCTGACTGATTTATTTAAAACATAAAAAATGGCAGGCACTTAGAACAACAGCCACATTTGACTCAGATCAAGGCCCAGTGAAGTACAAGATGGGTCAGGAATGAGGCAGTTCATTCAATCATTCAATAGGAAGCATAGGAAAGAATTAGGATGGGGAGTGGCAAAAGGGGAGGAAGGGGTGGTGGATGTGCCAAACCTGACATTGATTGAGATGTTCCAGCTGCCAGGAGTACCAGAAGTCAGGCCCTGCTAGATACATTCTAGGACTGATGGCTGGTGCAGCAGGTTAAGGATCTCAGCAGGCAGGCTGCCATTCTCGATGTGGTGTTCACCAACTCAGAGGTGGTAGGAGTAGTGAGAGTAGAGGAGCAACTAGAGTCCAGCAACCATAACTCTATTTGGTTTGAACTGGCCTTAGGACCTGAAATCCCATATTGAGGGTTGAGGTCTTTGATTTCCGAAGGGTGGACAAGTTAGTTGAGGTACACCACAGTGGAGGTATGGAAGAGAGAAGGGGGCAATTAAGGGGGCCATTCTTGAGGCACCTGTGTTATGCATGAGAACAGTAACTAAAAGAAGCAGGAACAAGAGACCAATATGGTTCTTGTAAATGGTAAGGGAAGCAGTGAGGGCTAAATAAATGTCTTCACCAGGTACAAAGATTTGCAGGGGGAAAAAGAATGGGGAAGAATACCAACTGAGAAATAAGGAAGAGGGTAGTTAGGGAGGCAAAAGCAGACATTGAGCTGCATGTTGTGGAGAGGGTCAAGGGTGAAGAAAAACATTTCTTCATGTATACTAAGGAAAAGGAAAGAAAAAAGGGGGAATTGTTAGGCTACCTGAAGGAGGTAGGGTAGTAGAAGAGGATGTGAAAAAGTCAGCCATCTTTAATGATTACTTTTGCTCTGTCTTCACAAGGGAAAACAGTAAACTCCCACCAGAGAGAGGCATCAAGGCAGACAGTTTCCAGCAAAAGGGTTCAGAGAGGGCTAGCAGCTCTAAAGACTGCTAAGGCCCCAGTGCCTGATGTGATCATCTGAGGGTACTCAAGGAACTAGCAGCAGAACTGATGGATCCCCTGGTAGATCAGTCAACAATCAAAGTGAAACAGTCAGCTCCAGAAAATCAGTTTAGAAAAAATCCTTCAAGTTTCATTCAATTTTTCAAGTTTTAGCCACGTCCTGTGCCACCCAATGTTTCACCCTGTTGCTAGGGCTTCATCATGGAGAATCATAGCCCACTTGTTTTGTTTAAAAAAATACATATATATTAAAGGGACACTGTCAACCTGTTTATCATCATATTATTTCTAGGTGAAACCCCACATTTTATGATTGCTTATCCTCTCTAAAATTCACTGATGTTGCAGTTTGTTTTGTCTGTCTCCTTGGTTAGTAGAATTGAAATACATGGCAATGTGTATTTATAAACAACATTGTTTTTGTTTACAATCCTGGTTCTGTTCTTACTGCATACTTTCTGAGCATTAGAAACACACCCAGACAATGCAGTCACTTATAAGCACTAGCCACATAAACTCCCACTGCATCATGAGGGGCTAGACTGTTTTGTGGGTGTTCCCAAGTCCAGGAAAGATGCATTTGGAGTTGATCAAGGAATGTAAACAAAGCTGTTTTGGTGTGATAACACCAGTATGTTGGGCAGTCTGTGTTTCACTTTTTTAAAGAAAATAAGAGTCAGAATCAAACTACAAGCTACATCAACAATCTTTACAGAATTTTGGCAATCATAAAATGTTTTTAAACTAGGGACACTTTGAGACCTAAGGGGGTTGACAGTGTCCCTTTAAGTACTTGTTTTGTTTTAGCACACCACGTGAAACAGAGCACTATTCACGTTTTACATTTTTGTTACTTTATATCATTTGTTAAACCATAGTGCTCTTATACATGAGTGTTCACAGTATGTAGAGGACACTGTTGCTTACTGTGTCCTTATCGATTTACTATCTTTGGAATTATTTCTCCTGTCAGAAGTCTGTATGGATTGCAATAACCTATGTACGAAATACATAGATACCTATTTAACAGTATATAAAACAGTATGGCACATAATTGCAAAAGTCACATCCTTGAATTCATAACCATAAGGTAAAAATCCTTTAGTAGTCCTTTAGCACTATATTTCACCATTGCACTACTGCAATGCATATCCTTCCTTGTGAGCAGAACCCACGTTATTTTAAGTTAAACCCATTTTTTGTGTCAGTAATCCTTAAAATTATATAATGTTCTTACTTACATCCCAGCTTTTAATGTGTTGTTCAACACTGCTGAGTATATCATTACTCCATGACCACAAATATGTATAAGATTCTTTTTTCAACTTGTAATAAAGTTTAATACCAGAGGATAAACATCAAGGGCCAGATTTTCAAAACGTCAAGAATGCTGCAAGCCCCTGGTGTGCCGAACATATGGCGCACAGGGCTTGTGGCATTCTCTGGCTGACAGTTGAGCATTTCTATCCCTTGCCCAACTCTCCATACCTTAGATCACATTTTTGTGGCCTAGCGTGTGCCACTTCTGGGGGCCTATGTAACTGAGCTTGCACCAGATGTGCAGCGCAAGCTGCCTTAAATCATGTGAAACTGTCACAACTGCATCTGAGATTGGAAAATCGGGCACAGTTGCAGCAAAGGGGTTCGGTGCACTGCCAAAACCTAAATCCCATAGTGCAAGACTTGATGCAAACCTTGTGCCACCTTTTGAAAATCTGGCCCCAAGTGCCGTCATGATTCCACCTTAAGCATACTCATTTGTCAATCTCTGGGGCTAAAGAGCCTATGAATAGATGACTGAAAAAGATATGGTATTTATGTTTTAATGCAAAGTAACATTGAAATAACTGTTTCAGTTTACTGCTGTGCTATCTAAATATATCATAGTTAGAACATTTAAAGAAATGGATTTTATTCATTTAGAGACAGCAAGTACTGCAGGCACTGCTCGACATTTACTAGTGCACTGAGCCTCCAATCTGGTGTTTTTTACATCTGCAATGGGCATAGCCTGCAGCTGTTTTGCATCCTAAAAGGATCTACATCATGTTTACTGTCCATACAACATGATGAAGTGTCAAAATAGTTTCTTCCACAAAGAGCCCAATTACTTTGCTGACTGTATGAGGTATAGCAGTTGAAGAGGTCTTTTTTTCTTGGTACTTGATCTGTTGAGAGGTCCCCTCCCTGAGAGTATGTTTAAACTGCCCCAACTCCACCCCCAAAGAAAACAAACCCTCCCGCAGCCGCCCACTGTGCACAAAGCTTCATCTGTGAATTCGGTTAATCATGAATAAATAAATAAATACATGATTCTGCCCCCTGAGTTGGTGGGGAAAAGAACTCCATGAACCAATACCCAATTATTATGTTTTTTAAAGTTTTCTCTGAGGCATCAGTAGCTCTTTAATTTCATTACAGATTACAATGCAGTGACTCTACAAATAGCTGGCATTTAAAAAAAAAACACTGGCACGTACCTACTGCCAATCCCATTCTACAGGGTATTGTAGGCACCCAATGCAGGGTAGTTTACAGAAGAGATGGGAATTTAAAGGATTAGTTAGTTATGAGTTATTTCAAAAGGAAAACAAACAGCAATCCACCACCTTTTTTATATTTTTAGCCGGTCTCCTTGGTTTCCACCATTGTGGCAACTGTTCAGCATGCCCCTGTTTAGTACAGGGAAAGGTTTTTGTGAGTCCTACAAATCAGGCCACATACAAAATTCTTCATTTAATGATGTGTTGAATGGAATATAAAATACATGCATTGTGGTGCACATGCACTTTAGGCTCCACGTCAATTTGTCGAGTGTAAAGCCAGTGTGGAACACATAGCACAGACATAGCTGCAAAACTCGAACCCGCATGGTTTTCGGGGATAGTATGATTTACTATTCTAACTCCATGCCACCATGGACCACCACTGAAGTGAAATACTGTACCTTACATGTTTTTCCTTCCCCAACTGTATTCTGGATGCACAGCGTTCAGTTACATGGCTTTGTCTGTGTTGTCTCCAACTGTGCCGGCTTTAACTCAAGGACTTGACATGATACATGCCCTTTATTATGCATAGGAAGCACAGTTCATCCTAGAAAAGAGAGGATACTTGAGCATATACTTTCAATTCCACTTGGTAGGTATGACACTTCTGTAGGACAACACTGGCACGCTAAACATAAGAGACATATGCTGCCTTATGATTATGGGCACTGAACATATTCCCATTCATATCAGATATGGTGATCATCTAAAAAAACTACTCCAGAGAAAAAGATGTTCAATTTATCTTATGGGTGCCTTATGCCCAGATGGATTCAATGACCGATGGGACTTGAGCCTGTACTTAATTTAATTTTAGGAGCACTGCATTGTGTCCTTACAAAAATTGCTTTATATTGTAGTTTACATTTCCCTTTTTCTTCTTATTTTTCTACCCTTTTCATACTTCCCTCAACTTGGTTTCATTGATTTATATGAAATTATTTCTCTTTTTTTCTTTCATTTAGGTCTTCTAGATTAGGAAGACATATTTTTTGAAGAACGTGATGTGTTCATATTTCCGGTCTCGGATGAACTGAACTACTACATTTTGGAAAATGCTTAATATTGTTGATAGTTTCCACAGTGTACTGTGTGATTCTCCCTCCCTTTTTTTCCCTCTTCCCCTTCCCTTCTTTTTTCTCAATTACCCTTTTTTTCTACCCTTTCTTCCTTTTTCTTTCCCGCCTTCCCGTTACCCCCTCCTGCTCATTCATTAATATGTGCCTACAATTTATAAATATATTTATCTTTCCCGTGGTTTGATTTCACTTTAGGGTGTATATACTTTATTAGATTTTATGAATTGTGAACACTCATTTTGCATATATGTTTACCTTGCGCCAGAACTGGAATCCGTGCCTTTAATTTACTGATTCAAAAGAATGATTATTACGACCAGACTCCGCCCCCTGAGGAAAAACTACTGAGTTTGAAACGCCAGCGTGAGGGTGTTTGTGTGTGCTGTAGTTCAAGTTAGCACACAAATAAATTACACTTAGCATTTTATTTTGTTTCAGGAAATTGTTTTGTGACTGCAGATAGTGTGGCTTTTCTATTTCCCCCCATGTTAAACATGATGTTTGGAAACTCTGTCTCCCTGGGATCTTTTCTTTAAGTACATGGCATATTCATGAAATTCAGATTCAGCAATTAATCAAGTTTAGCACAGCGTTTTCATCCACACTCCAGAAACATATAGCATTGTCAGTAAATCAATGCCACTTGATAATGTTTCTGAGGTAGGGTTTACCACATCAAAAACTATTTGCTCTTCCCACCAGATCATAAAGATGTTGGCATATGAGGGAGCCAAGGCCACCACCATGGCCGTACCCCTCAACTGGAAATAAACCTTGCTGTTGAACAAAAAATAACTGTGGATTGACACAAATCTTAACCGATCCAAAATGAATCCCTGCGGAGCATCAACAAGGGCATAATCTGGTGCCATAAAATCTTTGCATACCCTGATCCCATGATCATGTAGGATACATGTGTGTAGGGAGCATATGTCAATGGTAACCCAGCAATACTGCTGCCATTCAAAATCCTCTAATCTATTAACATTCACTGACTCCTGTATATACCTTGGGATCTTAACCACAATCTGTTTTGAGGTATTGGTCCACAAAACTGGAAGGACCCTCACTGAGCAAACCCACATCTGATACAATAGGTCACCCAGGAGGGTCACGAACAGATTTGTAGACCTTGGACAAAGTGTAGAGAGTGGGTGTAACTAGATGTTCCGTTGTTAAAAACATTGCCTCCTGTTTCGATACAAAATCACCCATCACTGCTTTTTCTACCATTTCATCCAACTCAACCCTGAAAGGCACAGTGGGATTAAAAGTTAACTTTCTGTAGCATCCTTCATCTGCTAACTGCCGTCTTATTTCTACCATGTTTCTGTATCTTGTAAAACCACCATGCCTGCTTTGCCCACATTATATATGGTGATTTGTGGCATGTTTAGTAATTGTCTTACAGCATTACAGACCATTCCTCAGCAGACATATTTTTATATCTACTTTCCCTGTTCTGTTCAAACATTTTATCAGACTAAAAAAAAACTTCTTTATTGCATTCAATTCATTGTACAATGCATACAAAACTCACCAATATAGCACACCCAATTACAGAAGGAATGATCAGGTATGTATTCTATATTCAGTACAGTTGAAACCTTTTCTAATTATCCCCAGAATTAGGGAAATCAATTATCTGACTGCTAGCAACAGGTGCGTAATTTTATCTGTTTTATATAAAATAGTATGCATAACCTCTGGATTAATGCTGTTCCTTCAATATGTGCACGTAACAACGTAAGTGATAAACATTTGGGTGTTAATTTAAACAAAAGTGTAATATAAACCAAAGATAAAATGGTTGTCAGCAACTACCCTACAAGTTATTACATTATTTATGTTTGCACATGTTTTGTGTGTATTACCTTTGTCACCTGAGACTATTTACATATTTCCGCAGGTCGTGGAATTACTCAGGCCCTGAGTCAGGTCGACTGCCTGTCTAGACCTGGTCTCGGTATAGCACCAAGATGTGTACATTCCAAACCAGAGCTACTGAAAGCTCCAACTCTTCAGTAATGCAATTAACGCTCCCTGAGCTGCTCATCATACGCCATTCTTGGGACAGACGCGAGAGGTTGTCAGAGTGATGCTAGGAGCTCCTGTATTCAAAATGTTGGCAGGAGGAATGCACAATCAACCAAATTCTAAATAAGTGAAAACACTGTAAGCAAAAAAAAAAAAAACTATTTGAGAAAATGCTAATCGGGCTTGCCTCACACTGAGGTGGGGCTCGGTTTTAGGTGGACATTTCCCTTTAAAACTGGTGTTAATCTCCAAGGAAACCAGCTTGTTGTCTTAACTGTAGAGTAGTGAAGTCATGACATTTGCTAATAAAAGGAGGGAGAAAGAATAGGGGCAAGTTATTTTCACATTTAAGGACAGGATAATGCTTAGGTCAGATGATAATGAAATTGTAAGACAGCCAGACAGGCTCCAAGTCAGATGTCAAAGAGTCAAGGGAACAAGAAAAGCACAACTGAGGCACGTTATCTGTTTAAAGATGCCTCAAGGAAAATATTGAAAACATAATATTTAGGTACAATTCAGCTTGTATTTCATATATATTCTATAACTTGTTCTTTCCATTATTTATTATTGGGTAAATTTGCATGATTATATGATCTTAATAGCGTAAAGTTCCCTTGGAGTTCATTTGCCTCTCTAGCTTACTCCCTACTTCAAGTCATAATCCTCTGTTGTGACATCACAGTCTGTTGCCATGAGAGAAACTGATGTCACAATCAGTGCTTATGGCCTCAGGTAGGGAGAAAGCAATAGGACTAGATGGAACTGTTCTGGAGCAAAGACTCTGTTTTCATGCAAATGCCCTCATTAATAAATAATGAGGAGGAATACAGAACTAATGTGAAATACAAGTTGAACTGTATCTAAATATTATGTTTTGTTAAAGTTCTCTTGAAGGTGTCAGCTGCTCTTTAAACTACTTGCTTGCTCTACCAACCATAGAGCAGAGCTGCTATGACAGATGCTAGGCATGAGGCAGGAAAGAAGGTGGGAAATTACCCCCATATGTTGGGCAAGAATAACTAGTCAAATTGCCCTGAGATTGAAAGTGGCTGGGGAGATTCCAGCTGAGATCTCGAAAAGGAAAAACAAACGAGAACTAAAACTGAAGCACTCTGTTCAGCTACTTACCAATGGGGTTTTCTTGAAAATTCCATTGCTCTTCAGTAACTTATTTTCTAATTTCGTGGACAGGAAGTTCTTCTTCCTTGCAGTTAGCACTAACTATTGGTTTTGGACTTTGAAACCTTCATTTACAATAATAAATAGAACTGCTTGTGAGTTACTGCGAAATGGAAGGCCCTACAGCATTGCAGCAGTTATTACTACTTCTTTTGCTACTCTGCCAGCTACCCAGGTTTTCATCCCAAATTAAGCCTGGTTTGCTGATGTAGCTTGGTAGGAGAAGTATGCAGGACCCCAGGGGATGTTCTGCTACTCTGGGAGGGAGTCTTTTTACGTCTGCAATGGGCGTAGCCTGCAGACGTTTTGCATCCTAAAAGGACCTACATCATGTTTTCCGTCCGTACAACATGATGAAGTGTCAAAATAGTTTCTTCCGCAAAGAGCCCAATTACTACGCTGACTGTATGAGGTATAGCAGTTGAAGAGATCTTTTCTTCTTGGTACTTGATCTCTTGAGAGGTCCCCTCCCCGAGAGTATGTTTAACCCACCCCAACTCCACCCCCAGTGAAAACAAACCGAGCGCAAAGCTTCCTCTGTGAATTCAGTTAATCATGAATAAATAAATAAATACATGATTCTGCCCCCTGAGTTGGTGGGGAAAAGAACTCCATGAACCAATAGTTTTCTTTTTGCTTGTTCCTGGATATAAGCTCATTTTACTTTTAGTCTTGATCCATATTGTGCCATAAAATGTTAATAACTCCTTGGAAACAAGATTATACCTTACACATCATTATTAATGTATTACAGTAAACCCCATCCAAAATAATAAAATTATATAACAAAAACAAAAAAATCCAAGCCTAATACTTTAATTTCCGGGTCGTGGTCCTTTACACTTATTGCAGGTATCCGTGTACCCTTGTTAAAAGACCTCTCATTTTATATCTACGGCAAAACTAGTGTAAGAATATGATCCATGTGATACTAGGTGTGTTGTCTTACCAGAGAACTGTAGTGCACTTTAAAAAGTGTTGATTTCTTATCTGCTCACTTGACTCTGTAGTCAAATTCAGCTATTGGTTGTTACTGAAGTATTGAACCTGGGGACAGTTACTCTGGGAGCTAAGCAGGACATGCTTACTTCTCTTGAGTCCCTGCTCTGTGACAGGGTCATGGGGCGGGGTTCAAGAAAAAGAGGCTGTTGGCTGTAATTTCTAAGGGACTTGGACCATACATGTTGCATTCAAAGACTGCATCTAAATATAAAATGCTTCATTAGGAAGAGCATTTCTTCATATGCAAATATCCTTGTAGTTTGCCTGATAGCAGGTTAGATGTTTGTTTATATGTTT
The DNA here is from genome assembly GCA_016271365.2 of Neoceratodus forsteri. Taxonomy (NCBI): domain Eukaryota; kingdom Metazoa; phylum Chordata; order Ceratodontiformes; family Ceratodontidae; genus Neoceratodus; species Neoceratodus forsteri. The sequence continues at coordinate 1,343,545,875 of CM057449.1, read as the reverse complement.
TTTTTGCATATTTAAGTGTACTCTTTGACAAGACAAATCAAAATTAAGCCATTTTTAAAAATGCAACCCATGATATACCGTAGGTTCAAAACAAATCCTGCTGTGGCATCCTTCAGGAATCCATAGTGTGTGTTGGGGGGTGCTGGCAAATTCTGATCTCTCTCCTAAAGTGTTCTTGCTATAGTGCAGTGTTTAGGGCACGCGTGCACAGACAATATCTGCAAGTACTTCCTGAGGCTAGGCTTCCTCACCCCATGTCACTCAATAAAATGCTCTCACTTTAAAGTACTTCACCATTCAGAGCCCCTCTGTGTCGCTTAGAGAAGGTGATGTTCTATCAACTGCATGCACTAACATTTTAGGTCACAGATTCATATACTGCTTTACCAATTAATTGTCCAGTGTCTGAGTCGCCCTCCGGTCTCCATGATTTTATGGTTTGTCCCATGTGAATCTCCCAAGCTTCATGCTCACATTTGGAGAGATAACATCTTAGCTTTTTGGTGTGACAGGTTGAATGGTATACTCCTCCTTCAATAGACCCCTTTCGGAAGGGAGGCTGGCAGAGAGTTGCAAGGCATTAGCAGGGCTTCTGCTCTCTCTCCTTGTGAGAGGGGCACCATACAGTGGCATGGCACTGGGCAGGACTGCTGCCCTCTCCCATTGCAAGAAGGACCCGTGCAGGCTGGTGTGCATGGGACTGCTACTTTCTTAGTTATCACAAGTATCTGGCCTATACTGCAGGTCATGCACAGGCAGGTTGGGGTGCACGGGACTACTGCTTTCTCTGTCATCAAAAATCTCAGACCTCATGTACAGTACAAGTACATTACATCCATCCAGCATTAACACCACTGTGTACTTTGGCTTTACTAACTTGTTTCAGCAGTCTCCCAGGTTGTGCTGTGTCGCACTGTAACATCGAGTTAGTAAAGTCAAAGTGAAGCGGTATTAACACAGGGGACAATGTTGATGAATATAGGCTTCTGTGTGGTGCGGGAGCATTCACAGGCAGACAGTGGCTCAAGGCAGTGACAAGGACTGCTGCTCTCTTGCTGGGCATGGGTGCCCACGCCATGAGAGGGCTGCGGTGGCGCATGAGGACAAACTGTCTGGAGGCACTGAATGGGACTGCTGCTCAGTCAACCCTCATGGTAAGCCCCTGTGCTATAAGAGGGCTGCACGCAAGCCGCACGCATGCTAACAAAGCCAGTTTCATGGCTCGCTAACTCCAGCCAATGACCCAAAGCTGCTGCCCTCAGCTCCCTGTCAGTTATCTGCCAAAGACCATTATTCAAACAGCAGAAACAGACAACTTGGACAAAAAAAAAGAAAAAGACAGCATATACAACCAACAAAAAATAATGTTTTAAGCCCATCCTTAGAACTCCATACTCTCAGAATATTTTTTCATAGGTACAACACAAAAGAAAGTCATTGGAAAATATGGGCTCTAGTTCTGATGCATTATTTTGGATATCTTTTAAAAGGAGTTATGAACTGTTTTTAAAAGAAGTTGCCTTCATTGCAGTCATACTTCACAGCATCCGTATGCCTCTAAATATGTATTATTCCATGTAGAAAACATTTTCTTTTTTGTGAGGAGTGTATTAATAACTATCTGCGGGGACTGGGAAAATTAAATTAATCTCAACTATCATTTACAACCGAATCTAAACCAGAAAACAGAGCAAAGTAATATTTTGCATCATCTGTAAATAAACAACATTGTTATATATAGAAGGGATGTAAACGCCATTAAAATGCCTTGCAGTTGCTCAGAGTGCAAAATCCGTCCGAGTTAAATCTCTTGGGCTTGCAGCATTATCTTAATTAAGATAATTGATTCATATTGCAAGTGCGAGTATGAAAAAATAGCTTGCCCTAAATTGCTCAAAGCTATTGGCTAGAGCATGTCTTGATTAAAAACTTGGGGTATTTTATTGTTTATTGTTTTCAACAATGATGTGCGCATATGATCTTGTTCTATTTTTTTCTTAGAGTAAACGTCGTATTTTTATGTTTAATTAAAACTATTTGATAAGAGGTTTGCATTAATAAGAAGCTGCTTTGGTTTTTATGGGAGTTTACCAAAATTACTGGAAAGGCACTAAACTTTTAAGATGTATGTTTGAACGAAACTGTTGACTTTGTAAAGCTCAGCACTTTACAGTGCTTGATTAGTGTTCACAATTCTATATTTAACATCTGCCTTGTGCAGGTACTGACTACAGTTCCAAAGTCCAAAGCAGAACATATAACCGCGTAATCATGAAGTGACATAGCAGGATGGCGCCTAATAACCAGACTGAAAGCATTACTAAAATTAGTCTTTTTCAGCAAAAGCAGTCAATATTTTTTATCAGCTAAGACTATATGTGGTTGATTGCTCAGGGAGCTCAGACATATTATTAGCTTACTGCTTTTTTTCCAAGAGCTTGCTACTGTAGTAAGCCATTACACAATGTGACTGTGAAGGACATTGCCACTTCAGCACCACCGACAGCTCTGTATCCACAGGACACTTGCACAGGCTGAATTTAGTAGATAGTTTTTGTTTGTCCACAGTGACCATTCAGTATATTTTTATGTCTGCAATGGGCATAGCCTGCAGTTGTTTTGCATCCTAAAAGGACCTACGTCATGTTTTCTGTCCATACAACATGATGAAGTGTCAAAATAATTTCTTCTGCAAAAACCCAATTACTATGCTGACTGTATGAGGTATAGCAGTTGAAGAGGTCTTTTTTCTTGGTACTTGATCTCTTGAGAGGTCCCTTCCCCGAGAATATGTTTAACCCACCCCAACTCCACCCCCAGTGAAAACAAACCCTCCTGCAGCCACCCACTCTGCACTGTAGGCCCCACCACTCTGATGATCTCTTTGTCAGGTAGATAGGCTACCCATCCCACCCAACATTCACCCCATCTAATAGCCGAATGAAGAACTTTATTGTTGTCGGCTAACAGATGTCAATTTTTAACACAGAAGAAAAATGGCCTTTACTACTTCAATGTTTTTGTACCGTTCATTTTGGTAGCTGGTCGTGAGGCACTGCTCAGAGTGCTGGCGGGCATCACTCACCGTTTTGTTGCCTGATACGACTTATAGGTTTTCTAGTGGTGTCAGGACCGGAGAACGCTGGACCTGCAGTAAATATTCTGTATGACAGCCAGCCTGTGCGCAGTGTACCAAAACACTGGCACTACAAAGCTTCGGTGGCCAAAAAAGAAGGTGAGAAGGTAGGGTTGGGGGTGTTACCCAAACAGAAGTGTCTCCATAGATATTTCTCTGGGTGGCTCCCTGTCTGCACATGCAACCTGGTAGGCAGGATCCTAATGGTTGGAGGATGGCTGACTGACATGGGGACCGTCCTATGGTACAAAGGCATATCACAAGTGCAGGGCAGGGACTCAGGATGTTGAGTTGCAGGAGCTAATTTGTGCTTGCGGTCTATATATATATATAATATACATTTATATATATGTGTGTGTGTGTGTGTGTATATATATATATATATATATATATATATATTATATATACTGTATATATATATACACACACCACGTTTACCTGCAGATTTGGTTACCGGGATAATTTTTTTTTTTTTGTTGTTAACAAAACCTACGTGTAAACAGCACAGTTTCTCGAAAACCAGGTTATCCAGTATGCTGCATTTACTAGCTGTGACCAGGCTATAAATGCAATACTTGCTCTCAGTTCCTGTATGAGTACAATGAATGAGCCAGTCAACATTAATAATAGCTAATCAGTATTGGAGCTTACTTTTGTCTGAGGTTTTCATCTACACTGATGAGTTGTTTGTTAGTGGTGATGATGAAAAACGCCTGCAATGCCCAAAATGCCAAGATAGAAAAGCCACTAGTTTTCTTGGCTACTAATCTCTGGCCAACAAAGTGTAAGATGTAAATTGTGTCCGTTAGAACACTCCTGAATTCTGGGTTGGCTAGAGGGCTGCAAAAATTCTTACTTTAATTTGCCGGCCTCATACCCTCCAACTGCACCATTTTGACCGGTTCAATACCGGATTTCTTATAATGGTACTGGATCCTGGCTAGCTCTAAGTGCAAACCAAATTTTGCCAAATTCAGCATTCTGAGAAATAATTCAGTTAATGTAGTTCCCCAATCTTGTCTGCAGCAGTGAGTGAGTGCAAGCACAGTGGTCCAAAGGGAAAGCGTCCATCCCTATGGTAACCACCACTGACATGCCCGCCAGCTAGCCTATGACCCCCAAGAAGCAGCTGAGCTGCTGCAGCCTGGATGTAACTTTCCCATCCCCTGACACTTGGCGGGAGTTTCTGTCAGTGCTAGAGTCAGCTGTCTGAGTCACTCAGCTGAGAAATTGAATTTTTAATACTGGCAGCACATCTGGTGTTTGTGTCTGTATCCGACACTGAACCACATCTACTAGATCATCCTGCTATGAAAAGCAGCTCCGCTTAAATTTCTGCCGCACTGATAAGTTAAATCAAACTTAGCTGAATCGAAGTCCTTTTTGTTATCTCTCTGAGACACCGGTTGGGTCAGGTCCATGACTGTGTAGAGACATCGATCCCTTCACTCAGCAGATTAACAAACAGCAGCTGCATAAGAGGTAAATATATGTGCAGAACTTGAATAAATCTGATTTGGAAAACAGTCTTCATTGGGGTGTAAGACAGCAAATGTAAAGCAAGGATTAATTACTCTAGATACAGTGGCAATTGTTATACCTTTAGCAATTCATTAAAATACATGTAAGTAAAACATGGTAAGAAACTAATTTTATTAAAGCTGATTAAGAACACCAGTCACTGCCAAACCCTAAGGATGCAACGTAATCTATAAAGCGCCGATGCGGCACACTTAAAGGAATGGTCCCTAATAAAATATCCATTCATTCATCAAACCAGTATTGTGTGTCTCTCCTGCCAACCTGGAGTGAAAGCAGGTTTGGACCATTCTTACATAACAGTACAGTTTCAGCTCAAGAGCTGTCTTCCCAGAACTTCATCCTATAAAGAAGCCAGTCCCTGCCAACTGTAAACTACAAAACCAAAACTAAAAGGATGAACAAAGCTCAATTTTATGGCAATTCCAAAATGGCTCTTAATGAAACAGAATCGCACAGGCAACTTTCTCACCTACATCTTTACAGACTCCTCACATTCAAAGCCAGAGAGCCTGCAAATGACATGAAACCTTTCCAAAGCACCCGATTTTACTCGCACTTTCCCAGTTGGTCAGCAACAGAAACCACCATCATGCATGCTTTTTCTCAATCGTCACCCCACAGCTGAGTCTGCAATCAAAGTTTTAAAAGACAGTCCTAAGCTATATTGAGTTCAGGCACGAAAGAAGAGAAAATACTATCACATTCACAGCCTCCATAGAGTGTTAATAAGGCAGACTAGTGAACTTAGTACTTTTCTGCCTGTATTGATTGGCCATTTTGCCTTGTGTTAAAGGGCAAAGTGGTGCCCCCCCACTCACTGCAACACAGGTGTACCTATTTGCATCTGTCAAATGTTGAAGGATCTGCAGCCTCAGAATGCTGTATGGATGCCAGCCCTTGCAAAAGGGTCTCTAAGCAGTGCAGCATAGTGTGTTTGTACTAATAAGTCTGCACAATATATATTGTAAACTTGAAAGTGCCACAGACCAAAAGCAAGTTGAAAGATTAAGTGCTCAATTTTATCGAAAGAAGCAGCATGTTAGCTTAGCTATAAAAGCACACAAAAAAACAACTCCAGCATCTATCCGAGACAATAATGTTTGACCGAATGATAAGCAGGTCATTGGCATATCCACTTAAATTTATTTTGCCTGCATCAGTAAGGACCTTTTCAAGTCTTAAAAAAAAAACCAAATATGGGTGATATAAAACATCCTTGCCTAATGTCATTTGGAATTAAAATGTGATTTGATTCAGAAAAATTGATTCTCAAAACAGCACCGGGGGCATGGTAAATTAAACTAAAGAATGTTGATTGTATGAACTGGAAGCTCCCATTTCTCAAGGCAAGAAAATAGAAAAATCCAGATTAATAAATCAACAGCCTCAGTAGCATCAAGGAAAAGTATATCTATTTCTCTGTCTCTTCAATAGATCTGCTGTGACATTATCTGTGCTTAGCAACTAGGGGGCAAGGTAATGGCACCATGTGATGACAGACACAGAAAGCGAGAGACACTGTGAGCAGCTTAGCACCTTGACATTCCCAGTCCCAGTACTCCACTTGTGTTTCCAATGGTTGGGACTTTTTTGTTTATCGATAGTATACTAGTCTATCACTACCACTATGCCATGTTTGCTGATCTGCAGTGTCACCTAAACACAACTGGTCCCCAGCGTATAATTTGCAACCCCCCCCCAAAAAAAACGAAAAGGAACAGAATTCCTGGTGATGCCTAGGAAGCACCTGACTATCATAATGTTGTAGTAATTTTAAGACTGCATGGATGGAGCACTGCAGGTACGTTGCTATCACTCTAGCAGACTTAAGGGACCATTACTGTATTCGGTCCTAGTTCTCTTCTACAGTGATGTACCCTTTGCCCTCAGTGCAGAGATCATTGGTGGTATGTTTTGTTTTTTTCCTGCTGCCTCTCTCTCTCCATGGCTGCAGTTCCTCTCTATAGTGCAGAACCCTCCCCCCCTTTAATGTGATACTTGCATTTTGCCATGTCATGCATGTGCAAGCAGCTCATGGCAGAAATGCTTGCTGTGCTCAAAATGGCCACTGTAGCTTAATGCACATGTGTGAACTCCAGTGACCATCTTGGACACAGCAGCCATTTAAACCCTGAACTCCATAACATGGAGATCCTTTCCTCCATCACCTCCATGCTGTCTTAATAGCTTCATGCAGACATGTAGATTCTGCCCAGATCTTGTTTATAGTAGTGCTGGAGAGGGTAGGGTTATTCTACATGTGGGGTGAACTGCCATGTAGTTCTCATGACATCTGTTTGTACCACTGCCCAGTTAGCATGACGTTGCTTGGCAATGTCATGCGATGCCTGCTATTGTTTCTGCTCAGAGTGCTGGCATTCACAATGTTGTAAAGGGATCGCTGCTCACCCTCAGTTCAGCACTACATGGTCTGTGTTACATGTTATATGATCCCTGATGTAAATTTTTTGTTAGTCCTGGGATGTTCTCTAAACTCTTTCTTACCAGTGCTGTTGTAGTTACGACATCTTTGTCAGGGATACATGCCTGGTTGAAGTGGGCCTAACAAAAGTTGTTTACCAGGTTCATTTACACAGAAATGATCTGTGTGAATGAATTTATCTTGAAGGGTTTATTTTTCTTTTTTGATGCTGAGATAGATTTACTGTTGAGTTCTGGGATTTCCATGCCTTCCAAGATTGTTCAATATTTTTCTCTATCTTTTTGATTTCTGTACTTTTTTCCTGGGAATTCTAAAGAAGGTACCATTCAGCTACATGTATTCCTTGCTGTGGTACCTCTATCCTCAATCACTTAATTCCTACTTATTTGTTTGGATTTTGTAACAGTTTTTCTTATTGTGGAATGTATGTTTCCCCTCTACGGAAACCTTAGCCCATGTTTTCAAGTTCCATTTTGCAGGTGCTCTCCTCATTACAGTTCATAATGACCCTTAACATCTAAGTTTGTCTATGAAGTTCATAATGAATCCAGTCCCTCTTCAGGAGGGCTGCACGTATACAAGTCCTTAATTTCCATGGTGATCAGGATAATGTCCTTAACATTCCATTTCCTGTTTTCTTGTTCTAGGATGTTGGTCATACCTCTAGCATCTTTTTTTTTTAATATTTTATTGAACAGATGTTGCATAATGACTTAGACATTTACTTCATCAATTCCAGTGACACAGTAGGTAAGAATCACTTCATTCACTTAATACATAATGATTGACTAGAACCAAGACAGTCACAGTAGCATGTTCACTAGAGTCATATACTATCTAGACAAAGAATGGTATCCAGTGAACACAGTGACTGGTTGAGCGCTTTCAAAAAGGGAGACTCAGCTGGCCCAGTGGTGCTGAGGGTTGAGGCACTGGACACCCCACCTCGCATATTTGCTGGTGACCCAGGTTCAAGAACGAGCCTGGGCCACTGGGGGTCAGCAGGGGGGGAAGAGATCGAGTGTCCATAGGACTGCTCTCTCTTCCTGGGGAGGCACTGGGGAAGCAGTTGCTCCTGGAGTGGCCTCTGGCAGCAGTCAGGGACGTCCAAGAGTGACAACGCAGTGGAAGTATGGGGGGGGGCAGAGTTGCGGCATAACATTGCCTTGCCAAGCCGTACTCCGAGGGGTAGAATGAGTACTACAAAAAAAAAGTAAAATCCTGTCCTGCTTGAAGTGTGATGGCCACCGACAGATGACCAAATCCAGTGGGCCAAACAAAGCCTGTTGAACTGAGACGAGGGTTCAGGGTGATGTGGTCTCCTCCCCGGTTCTCCTCCCACCGAGGTGGCCCCTGCCATAGGAGGTAAGCTGCGGTCCTCCTCACTCGGCTGTCTGGCTCCACCTAGGATTCATTGAGCATCAGCTTATAAGGATTGATGGAGGGTAAGTATGCCCCCACAGCAGAGAGAGAGAGAGAGTATAAATAAAATAAAATAAAAAAAAAAGGTGAGTCAGTCATGGCGCCTGTGTTCAGGGCTACCTGGCAGGGTAGCGTCCGGATACCAGGATGGGTGAGGTAGGGTGACGTGAAATGTACACTCTTATATGCATGCATACATGTGCAGGGGGGAGAGGTAGGGAAGGGGAGGTATGCGGGAGAAGGTGTGACAGGCAGCTGCTGAGCTGGTCCACTAGCGTGGTGTTGAGGCTGGTTGGTTTGGAAGTGCAGGGTGCAGGGTACTGGTCCGGCGCAGCACCTTTTTTTTTTGCTGACAGGTGGCTTGTTATTTTAAAAGTATTTCACCCGCTGACATGTCTCCCCCCCAGAGTTGAGAATCCTTTAGCAGGGGGGTGCGAGGGGTGAAGCCCACGGGGGGGGGGTGCAGCACCCCACATACATTAAATTCCATTTGCCACCTTTTAGTTCACTGTGAGTGTACATCATCACTATTCATTTTTGGTGATGTACACTCACCCAAACAATGATCACTACTCCGTGATTGCCATTATCACATAGAACCACAAAGAACCCAGTCAGGGCAGACTCGCAAGATGGATGAGCACCACTGAAACAGTGAGAATGTAAGGATAGAGTTCACAGCTGTTCGCTTCCCAGATGGTGAGACTCAGTAAGTGGGGAACAAACCACTCTCCATGGTGGCCAGGAGGGGGCTCCAAGTGTCAAGGAAGGCCTGTTTCCTCCCAAGGGAAGAGAGTTGAATCATCTCCAGTGACATACATTGCCTAAGGTTTTTTGCACACTGCTGAATAGTGGGAGGGGAAGGAGCCATCCAAGACTGAGCCTCAATTTTTCGAGCATTGACCAGGGCTAAGGACCATAAGGGGTTGGATGCCCTTCACTCCTGGGTGGTGAAGATCTGCACCCAACAAGAGTTTCAGTGGAAACCTAGAAGGCTGGTATCCCAAGACCATACACATGATCTGATGCACACTGTATCAGAAGTGGGTTACCTTTGGACAAGTTAAAGCCAAGTGGAGGAAGTCTCCCACACTACTCATACGTTTTGGACATACATTGGATTTCTATGCATCAATTAAGTGTAGCTTTTTGGGATCATATATGCCCTATACATAAAATTTATTTTAATTTGTCTAAGTTTATTGCTTCTAGATCAATGTTGTAGGTGGTGGCCCACCAGCCTCCATGTGTTGGCATTAACTGGACTATGCAGAGCATTACTGCAGGCCACCTGTACATTCCCCACAGCACAGCAATCTGTACCTTGTATTGTTTAATAGTATGTAGTTAGTGGCTTCTTGTCTGGTTGGGGTTTATGTAGTTCCTCCTTGAAAGGTGATGGGGGGGCCCAATCATTAGCCAAATTTAGAGTATCACCAAAATGGTTTTTAATTGTGAGATATAGAAAGAAATCCTCTTTAGGTAATCCCCATTTTTCACAAATAGATGCAAAACTCAGAATTGTACCTCCCTCATACTGGTGATACACAAAGGTCAGCCCTCTATGCTTCCAATACTGTAGCCTCTGTACCAGTAGGACCATACAGACGCCCCTAGCAAGCACTGCAGTGATAAGCCCAGCATAAGGAGAGGGTTGAGAGGCATGTTTAATTTGAGAGTGGACATCCACCCAGGCTTTCAATGTAGCTTCTATAAAGAGGTTGGCCACCTCCAGAACCCCACCAGGCCACAGAGCCACTGCTAGTATAGCTCCTCCCAGGGAGACACTCAGGGTGTCCTCTTCTAATTTTATCTGGCTTATCCCTCCTATATCATCTCCAACTGGCAAGTATGCAAGTTGTACAGCCCAACAGTACCACTGAAAGTTAAGGAGTTCAACCCCAATCAGCCTCTGTGCCATCTGTAATACAACTCTTTTAATCCTAGCTGCCTTACCACACCATGGAAATTTGTGCAAAATTGCATTCAAGTGCTTAAAGAGAGCTTTCAGGATCTTAATGGGTAGGAATTGGTATAAATACAGACATTTTGGCAAGATTGTCATCTTGACCACCGCAATTCGCCCCAGCAATGAGATTGGAAGAACCAGCCACCTATCACAATCTTCAGGAATTTTTGATAGTAGGGGTTTATAATTTATAGCATACAAGGAACTGATTTTAGCAGATACCCAGATATTTTATTTTTGTGACTAATTGGAGGCCCTCCAAATTCACTATTACATTCAATCTCTCTAATTTCCCTATGGGTAACAGTTCATTTTTTGTCCAATTTACATTGTGGCTGGACAGCTTCCCATATTCTCTCATCAGCTGATGGACTGCAGGCAGATCCCATGTGGATTGCTGCAGGTATAACAGCAAATTGTTAGTGTATAATGTTATTCTGTGCTTGGAGCCTCCCCCTATCAACCAACTGATACCCCTGTGTTCTCTAAGGGCCAAAGCCAGTGGTTCTAACAAAATCACTTACAAAAGGGGTGATAAGGGACACCCCTGTCTAGTTCCCCATCCCAGACCAAAGGGGGAGTAACCAAACCATTCACTGCTAATTGGGCTTGAGGATCGGTGTATAGTGTTTTCACCCAGGACCTAAAGGATGGAATGAAACCTACCCTTTTCAAGGTTTCAAAAAGGTACCCCTACTCCACATGGGGTCTGTTCATGAAAAGGGGTTACCAAAGTGTGACATGAGGGTCAAATTTTCAAATTATTTCTAGATTACATTTGTGATGCATATCAAGATATTATGACCCAAGTATGAAAAAGTAAACATATTGGGAGTTAAAAGCCCCACAGGTTCCTGAGATAAATTAACTGTATTGTGGTGAGTGTAACAAGTGACACCACACACCGTGGTGAATGTAGCACCTGACACAAAACATTTTTATAGTAGTAAAAACTTTAATAAACATGTAATGAGTTGTATTAAAACATGAGGAACAAATATTTATAAGAATTATACTACATTAATTGCAAATGTGATGTTTTGAACCATGTACCGTTGTGAATGTAACAAGTGACACCACATTTATGTTTCACTTACTAAAACTATACTAAACATGCCCAACAACTAACATACTGCTGCTACTGACTGACACACTACTATAGAACATGAAAAAAATTGACAATTACATTACTGACAAGTGTGATGCTTAACACCACATACTGTGGTGAATGTAACGAGTGACACCACACATTTGTTTCAGTTTTACAAAGTTTAGTGAAATGCCTAATGGCTAACATGCTACTAATAATAACTGACACAGTGCTACAAAACCTGGAGAAATCTGACAATAATAACAGTAGTGACATGTGTGATATTTGATATCACATACCGTGGTGAATGTAATAAGTGACACCACACTTATGTTTGACTTACTAAAACTGTACTAAACTTGCCTAACAACTAACATACTACTATTACTGACTGACATACTGTTATAAAACATGAAAAAAATCAACAATTATGTTATTGGCAAGTGTGATGTTTAACACCATATAACGTGGTGGATATAACAAGTGACACCACACATTAGTTCCAAGTTATAAAAAAATTACTGAACATGCCTCATGGCTATCACGCCACTACTAACAACTGACATAGTGTTACAAAACCTGGAGCAATTTGACAGTAATAACAGTACTGGCAGGTATGATGGTTGACTCCACATATCGTGGTGAATATAACAAGTGACACCACAAAGAAAATTCATTTTAACTCTCCATGCCATATATACTGAATAATCCCTATTACAATTTATGCCCAGCACTTTACTTAGACTTGCAGTTGTCACTGAAATATGCTCTCTGAAAATTTGCCCAACAATCAGTGAATGATGGTAACCAAAGTCTACCTGTGGTGAATGTAACTGCAACCCTCGTTGTTGCATGCAGTGCTTATCTTCATGGAATGTAGCCCTACAAATGGAGGAGCCATATGCAAACAATGGGTTTTAAGCCACAACTCAGCTCCTACCTCTATGGTTGCTCCTTGGTTCTGATGGGCAGGTTATGACTTTGCAACTGTCACGGACTGATGGCTAAACATTGGGCCTGATGTGACCCCAAGTACAGTGAGGATCAAAGGTTGCTGTCCCTTCTGTGGGAAAGATAGATCAGGCAGTAACACAGTCAGTTATCACAAGGAGGCAAACTAGGAGAGAAGCCAGAACATCTTTTAAAGTGCTAATAGCACAATTACAGATTTGGGGGCCATGCGGGTGAATGTAACGTGCTGTGACACCAACTGTTACATTCACCACACTAAATACAAAGCTGCATAAGTTAAAAATGAAGCATTAAAATTGGCTAAAGAGTACAGATAATAAAAACACAACTCCATATTAGTAAGTGGACTTACTTTAATAATTGAAAACAGTAAATAAAGCTTGCAAAAACAATTAGTAAAATGTGATTTTGCATGTCACACTTTTTCTGGTAAGAAAAGCAGCAAAATGGAGCAGGATACCCCATCAAAAAAAATATGGATACCCTAGAATTCTATAGTTATTTTATCTATCTGCCCATATAGCCAGCATTCAGATTTAGTCAAAACATGTGCCTGACAGTTCTTGATTTTTTTAAAATGTGGTATGCACTGTATGGTGGGCATTGGTAACCCCTTTTCATGAACAGACCCCATGGTCAAAAGTCTTTTCAGCATCCAGTGCCAAAACTACCACCTCATGTTGGTGTGCACTTTCCCCCATCGATGGATCACATTTAAAGTTTTATGAATGTTATGTTTGCCCTGATGCCCCTCCACAAAACCAGACTGGTCTGGGTGAATAAGGCCAGGGAGCACCAGGTCAAGCCGGGAGGCCAAAATTTTCACCAAAGTCTTATAGTCAGCTGTAAGCAATGAGATTGGTCTATTAAGATGTACACCAAGTTGGGTCCTTACCTGGCTTAGGCAGCACAGTGATGGTGGCAGACCGCGTGGAGGGGTGAAGCTCACCCTTATCAAGGTTCTCCTCTAGCATGTCATATAGGGGGTCCAATATTAAGCTATGGAATGCTTTAAAAAAAATGGGTAGGCCATCTGTACTGGGGGCCTTACCACCTTTCAGCATCCTAATGGCAGCTCACACCTCAGTCCTGGAGACGGGTGGCATCAAGTGCCTCTGCCACTTCTCCACTCTGCATCGGTAGGGAGGCCCTTTCAAAGAACTGATCCATCTTGGAAATGGCCAGAGCTACCTCTGAGGTGTAGAGGGAGCCATAGAAAGCATCGAATGCTTCATCAATTGCCACTGGGCCCTGCACCATCTGGCCAGATAGATCGTGGATCTGGCCAGTCAAATGCTCCCTCTCCCTCCGGCGGAGTTGCCAAGCCAGTAGTTTGCCCCCCCAGTCCCCATCAAAGTAATCTCCAGCTTACACCAGTAAAATGGCACATTCCACTCTTGCACTGCTTAACATGTTGAAATGCCATTTTCATTTCTAGATTACCTTATAGAGAGGCATAGTGGGTTTTTGCTTAGGTCTTTCTCACAAGCCTCAATTCTGATGCAGAGGCAATTTATCTCTTGCTTGTTTACTTTCTTTGAGTAAGCTGAAAAAGCTACTGTTTGCCCCCTGATGTAGGCTTTTAAGGCTTCCCATCTACTACGGTGAGATGTGTCCCCTCTTTTATTGAAAAGCAAGAACTCTTGTATGCTGCTAGTCATTGCTCCTATATAATTCTGATCTTTTAAGAGTAGAGAGTCCAACCTCCATTGTCTGGTCACAGGTGGTGAATCTGGGTGGGACAGGCCCAATGACAGGGAAGCATGGTCTGACAACAGAATAAGGGAGTATTGTGCAATATTAACCACCGGTAAGAGTGAAGGGCTTAGTAGCAATCTGTCCAGCTGAGCATAGGATTGGTGATCATGGGAATAGAAACTGTAGTCTCTACCTGTAGGATTAAGATGTCTCCAGATGTCCACCAACCCAAACTCTGTTTGCAGCTCCCCCAGGGCCTGAGCTTTTTTGAAAGAAGAATGGGGATATTATTAGAGAGATCCAAAATGGTATCCCTGACACAGTTAAAATCTTTCCTCAAGATCCGGGGACCGGACCACCCCGCAATATCCAAGGATAATTTCTGGAAAAAGCCTGGGACTTCCACAATAGGGCCATTGATTGATCTCAAAGAGAAGGTTCCCACCCCTGCCAACTCAGCCGTCAGCAAGGCATATCTCCCAGCAGAGTCAGTGATCTGTCCTAGAATATTGACCTGGGTTCCCTGCAGGAACCAAACTGAGGCTCCTCTAGCATTAGAGGAGAAGGTGGTTGAAATTCATGTCACCCCCAGTGAGGCATTGGTTTTTATTGCCTCCCCTGCTGACATGTGCATTTCCTGTAAGAGCACTACCTGCCACTTAGACCTTTTAACTTCCATTTGAAAGTGCTTCCTCTTAACCACTGATTTTAACCCATTTAGATTCTATGTTGCCACTTTAAATGACTTAACCATTGTCAAAACATGCTTGCAGACAGAAATAGGCTCACAGAAATATTATTAACAAACCCACTGTACTTGTCTCAAAATGTCCAAGTAGTAACATGTGCTGATGCCAGTTATAGATTCAGTATTTGGTGATCTTGGATTCATATTGCAACATTTGTATTTTATCCCACTTCAACCCAGTCCATATTGCCCCCCACCAGACATGTAATGAAAGACCGTGGGTTTCCTGCTATCCACTGGATTTATACAGCAAAAATAACATCCACTGGAACACCTAGGCCTCACCAACATCCCTGGACTGCACCCCCCCACTGAACAAAAACAGCAAAAGCCAAGTAACCCCCCGCTCCCCTGCTCACACCAAGCCAATGCATCTAACAGTTCCACAAACTCCTCCCCTTTCCAAGCACACCTGTGCCTGAAGATTTTTCCCTTGCAAACAACTGGCAACCAATAGAACAAGTAGTATAAAATATATCATATCCTATCTAAGAATAGGCACAAAATTGAACTATACACTTATAATGAGGCCTTCGCATAAATCAAAAAATAGTAAATGTCCATGGGAAAAGACATGGTTTAAGTTAAAAGGCGGTTACACAAAAGACCCAGCACTTAATGTATTAACAACATGGGTCGTGTGATAAAGGCCAAGAAAATGGTCTTAAAAGTCAAAAGAACTAAAAATAAGTACAGCCCAGGAACACAGGGCTTAAAAGCATTCGAGTCAACCCCATAGTGTTATGTAAGTTGAGACTAAACATATCCATCGGCTGAAGTTATTGCTGCAGCTATCTAAACATAACTTAAAGGGAAAATAAAAGTACATCTCAGTCTTTCAGGAGGTTTCTGGGGCAAGTACTCTTAACTGAGTTCACCCTCTCATTTCCCCAACTATTAGAGGGGTTGCCTTTTAACTGAAACAACTCCTCGGCATATAGACGAATGAGTCACTGAACATTTCTGGATTAAAAACCAAAAAGCCTTGACCTGAATCAGGGAGATTAAGAATCCTCCCTGAGTATAAACATCACCAACAACAGTCGAACCTTCAGGTCAAAAATAAACTCAATCGAGCAGGCACCCACCCCACCGATACCCATGTCCCTAGACACGGTTGGGGAGGGAGAAGGCAACAAACAGCGATGCAGTCCAAAGTGTAATTCGCCATGTCCAAAAGAATTAAAGTACCTGGGACTTCAAGTAGAGAAATGTTATAGGATCCAAATAAATTTCCATTCTGCAAAGCTCTTTAACCTGGTAGATGGGAGTAGTACATAGGGCTACAGATCGACTGGGCCTCCGAGCGCACCCTACTGAGAGGGAGCTGACTATGCATGTCAGCAGGCTGACTACAGGACCATGGCAGTTCTCACTCATGAAGAGCATTGTAGCTCCACCCTCAAAACTGTCCCAAAGTGAAAAGAGAGATGGTTGTGCAGAAAAAGGTAAACTTATCTGTTAGCAGCCTAATTTTGGTCTGCAGAAGTCTGGCCACCCCGGCATCTGGTTTCTTCCTCGACCCATCTCTCTGCAGCTTTTGGGCAGGTAAAGTACCTAGAGGGGGTACCTGGTCTGTCTATGCATAGTTTAGCAGGATACATAAATGCAAATGACCACCCCATTGGGAAGAGTTTTGACTTAATGGTATTAAACTGCTGTCTTTTAACCTGCAATTCTCCACTGTAATCTTCAAATATGTGCACTTTTGCATTGTTGAGTGGAAGAGGCCCCTTAGCTTTTACACTTTTGAGGATGGCTTCCTTGTCTACATACCTCAGATACTTAATGAGACAATGGCATGGCCTCTCACCCAGCTTTGGTGCAGGGCCTACCCTATGTGCATGCTCCACCTCGAAATTCCAACACTTCCTGGGGCAGTCCCAAATGCTCCACCAAACATTTATGAATGCCTTTTTCAGGATTCCACCCCTCCGCTCTCTCCAGCAGTCCCACAATATGGAGATTGGAGCATTGGGAATGATTTTCCTGATCATCAACCCAGGTTCCAGCTCCTCTAGCACCTTCTGCATGTTGTTTCTTTCTTTGGTGACAGCATAGAGGAAGTCTTCCAAACTGCTCACCCGATGCTCCAACTCAGAAATCTGCATTGCGTGAGATGCAGTGGTTTCAGAAAGCACAGTGACCACACTTTGAAGGTGGGTTATCTGTGCTGTGATGTTGGTGAAGCCTGCTTTCATCTCACGTTGCATTTGTGTCAGGGTGGTGGGGATGCTAGCAAGTGAGCGTTCTAAGTCAGACACACTGTGCTCTGCTGCCTCAGCCTCCTAGGCCTTATGTCTCGAGTGGGCCTCCGGTCCCTGGCAAGATTCTTTATGTGGATCCACAGGGTCAAAATGTAGTTTATACTGCTTGTTTTTGTGCTTGCCTGAGGTCATTTACCCCATGCTGTCGTTTTCTACTAGCGTTTGCGTCTTGGTTTGACTGCGAGGCACTTCAGACACGATTTCAACGTTGTGCCATGAGGAGTTAGGCTAAAACGTGTCCACCATATTGTCATCTCTAGCATCTTTAAGGTAACTTTTTATCCCCCCTCTAATGGCTGCACCCAATAAGGTAGCCTGTGATGATGGTGACTGTGACTGAGTGCTTTCAAAAAGGGCGACTCAGTCACGGTGCCTGTGCACAGGGTTACTGGGCAGGGAGGGTGACAGGATAGGGAATTCAGCAAATACAGTGACAGGATGTCACTATATATACACAGGGAGGGTTTGTGGGGTGTAGTGTGGTGGTGGGCTGCTGAGCTGGCCATGTGGCATGGTGAACTGGTGGCAGGCTAGGTTGGGAGGGTGCCGGTTCGGCTCCCATGCCACATTTTTTGCAATCGGTCCGATATTTTCATTTTTCTTTGCACCCCCCGACATGCACCCCAAGAGTTGAGAATCCTTTAGAAGGGTGTGGGGTTTTAAAGCCCCATGAGGGGGGAGTGTGGGTAACCTGATCCCACATAAAAAATCGAAGTCTCTGGTGCCCTTTGCTATGCTCACGAGTGTACATCTCGAATTGGTTTCGTGATGTACACTCACCCAAACAGTGATTGCCTTTCCGCAATTGCCATTATCACATGGAACCCCCATCATAATTCACGTAAGAGGAAACTGGTTCCAGGACCAAATTGAGGGCTGAGACAATAGGCCTTCCTTGGGTGTTTTCAATGGATTTATGAATTTTTGGGAGACTGCAAATCACTGGTATGCTGTACATGGAAATTTTGTCACTAGTAATTCCATTTACCATTTCTCAGTTTGTTTGAGATTCTTTGCTTGTTCTATGTCTTCTTGATGATAGCCTGAATCATTACTGTTTAATCAGCTGGTATGGATGTTTAGTTATTTTTATCTGAAAACAAGTTCACACATATTTTTTATAGTTAGCCTCATCCATAATAACTATGACTCCTCCATTATCTACTGGTTTGATAATGATACCTTTCTCTGCTTCCAAGTTTTAAGTGCAGCGCTCTCTTGCCACATCAAGTTATGTTTGATGTTACAGTCTGAGGTTCTCCTCTACCTCCTGTGTCACCTTCACTATAAAAGCTTCCACTAAATTATTCCTTCCTTTTTCGGGATTATAAAATGGCTTAAATGTACAGCCTTTTTAACTGCTCTTACCTGTGGAATCCCCATTGGTTCCCCAGTAAACTGTTCTTTGAGTCTAATGTTCCCCCAAAAATCTGTGGAGGTCACACATAGTCTATAATTTGGAAACAGTCTATGTAAGAGCAAAAGAGAGCTCCTTACTTAACACGTTCATCTCAGGTTCTGATAAATTTCTCTTACTGAGGTTAAAAATGGAAACCCCTTCTACTGCCTGTCCCACCACCTCCCCCTTGTCCTCTCCCTCTGCCTCTGTCTCTTCCCCTACTCCATCCTGACCTGTGCCCTGTCCCCCTTCCTGATAATACTTTTGTGTGTTCCTCAGTGGATATCTGTTGCATAGTGGGTAGGGGTCCCTTGGTGGATATGTTTCTCGAGCCATGTAATGTTGTCTCTGGTCCTGAGCTCCTTTTAAAAAAGGTTGCTGTTCTTGCATGCTCTCTACCCTGATTGATTCCCTCTGGGAGGGTATAGTATAGCTGTCCCCACTACCTGAGTATGTGTAAACCCCTTGTCTATATATTTCTCTTATTTCACTGTGATTTTTTCAAGGGTCAATTTTTTTTTTATTTAGTTGTTTAACCAGGAGTAGCACACTAAGCTGAAAGCTTTTTTACAGGAGCGACCTGGGAGCACGGGGAAGTTAAGTGACTTGCTCAGGGTCACACAGTATGCAAGTGAAAGCTGTGGGATTCAAACCCCGGTCTGGTCTGCAGGAAGTCACCAGACTTGCAGCTCAGAGCCTTAAGCCACTGTGCTATACTGCCTCCCTTCTTCTGTTTTCTGTTTTTTTTTTTTTTTTGGTTGAACTTGTATAGAATGTATTTCTTTCCTCTAAAATGACTTTTATTACTCTATACATAAAGACATTACTGCATCTGGTTTTAATCCCCTGCTCCTATGCTAACTTGGCAGTAGTGCAGATGGACATCATGGCACCTACACAGTACTCTCTCCCCCAGTTAGCATAACTTCATCCTCTCTAGCACTATTATAACACCCACCAGATTAGAGGCTCAGTGCGCTAGAGCAACAGTTCTCAAACTTTGTCATAGTAAGCCTCCCCTAAGCCATGGAAAAGATCTTGAGCCTCCCCCAAAATACTGAAATATTTTTGGGCCTCCCCATAGAAAAATAGCCTACTTTTCACAGGTACATCAGGAATAAATTGAAACCTCTTTGCATAGCTGGCTCTCATGTTAAGCTTATTGTAACCCCCCTCCCAACAGGACAACCTACTTGCTCCAATATTTTGGCTCTCGAACCATTGTTACCCCTTACTGCCATACCTTCATGGATCAGATTGCTTTCCATTTGCCCTCTAACTGGAATAACCTTCCTGATGACCTTTGCCTCTCCCCTGCTCTTAAGTAACTTCTCAGGATCATTTGCTCCCTCCTGCTCTTATTCCTAGTACTTGTATGGTTAATTCTTGTATTTGGACAGTTCTGCTGCCAGTCTAATTGATCAATTGTTCCTTTCATTGTTAGTTTATTGTTAATTTGTTTGCACTTTTATTCATTTTGTATTGCTTGAGTGTTTTGCAGTTAAATTCTGAACTGTATTCTTTCACTACCCTTCCTGGGTATACCTGAAATAGCCATGGCTCAGTGTACAGTACCTTCCCTGGTCACAGACTTGTGAATAAATACATAAATTCATCTACTATTAGCCTCTTTCAGTTTGCCTTATCCCTTCACACAAAATCTATAAAGTTCAAAAGTGATATATAATACTTTTTCAAGACTTGTTCGAGCCTCCCCTGGAACAGGTTGGGGCCTCCCAAGGGAGGCTGGCCTCACCATTTGAGAACCCCTGCGCTAGAGAATGCCAAGCAGTGTCTGCAGTACATGCTGCCTCTAAGTGAGTAAAACCCATCACTTTAAGTGCTCTGACTACAATATACTTAGATAGTACAACAGCAAACTAATGCAGCAATTTCAGTGCTACTTTAAATTCAAACATAAATACCATATCATTTCCACTGACCTATTCATAGGTTTATTAGCCACAGAGACTGACAAGTGAGTATTCTTAAGGTGGAGGTATGAGAGCTCTTGATGTTTATCCTCTGGTGCTAAACTTTATTTCAAATTGAAAAACAATAATCTTAAATTTTTTTTGTTCACAGAGGAGCGATATTCTCAGCAATGTTGAACAAAACATGAAAAACTGGGTTGAAGTAAGAAAATTATACAATTCCAAGGATTATTGATACAAAAGACTGGTTTAACGTAAAGTAACATGTGGGTTCTGCTCACAAGGAAGGATATGCATGTAAGTGGCACAATAGTGAAATATAATGTTAAATGACTACTAAAGGATGTTTCCCCCTCAGATTATGAATTCAAGGGTATTAATTTTACAATGGTGTGCCATATGTTTTTAATATCCTGCTAAATAGGTATCTGTGTTCCACACATAGGTTATTGCAATCTATACAGACTTCAGACAGAAGAAATAATTCTAAAGATAGGAATTCAATAAGGAC
The DNA here is from genome assembly GCA_016271365.2 of Neoceratodus forsteri. Lineage (NCBI taxonomy): Eukaryota > Metazoa > Chordata > Ceratodontiformes > Ceratodontidae > Neoceratodus > Neoceratodus forsteri. Next base: position 1,343,524,744 of record CM057449.1, on the reverse strand, counting down.
AAAATAAGCAACAGCTTCTTACCTGTGCTGTGAACACTCATGTATAAGGTCACTATGGTTTAAAGTACATCAAGTCATGGAAATGTAAAACTTGAATAGTGGTCTGTTTCATGTGGAGTGCTAAAACAAAACAGATATACTTAATATATTTATTTTTTAAAACACAACATGTGGGCCATTATTCTCCCTGATGAAGCCCTAGTGACAGAATAAACCATTGGGTGGCAGAGGGTATGGTTGGGTCCACTGTCAATAATTACTTTATTACCTACAGTGGTGGGGTATGTCTCCAGAAAATATATATCAGCAGAGTTTGCTATCACTAACTGCTTTATTGCTTACAGTCTCACAGGATTTCTTCCAGCTCCTGAAAATAAATAAAAGATGGTTAGCTGTCATTAATTGCTTAATTGCACACTATATCACAATATTTATGCCCACAATCTCACAATGTTTAGTCTAGCCCCTAAAAATAAATAAGAGGGTTTTCTTTCACCAATTGCTTTATTGCCTACAGTCTGACAATATTTCTTCTAGTCCCTGAAAATAAATAAAAGACATTTTGGTGTTACTAACTGCTTTATTATCCCGGGGTATTTGGTATAGTTACAGAAAGTAATAAAGGCAGGATTTGTCACCATTGCCATATAACTAATCACGTCATTGACTACCTTTTTCTGGGCGTATCATTTCTTCTAGCCCCGGAAAAAAGGCAGGTTTCACCATCGATCCATCATCATGTAATTAATTGCTTTATTGCCTACCTTTTTCTTTGTTTATCATTTCTTCTGGCCCCAGAAAAAAGGTAAGTATTGTCATTATCACATCACTATATAATTGCTTTATTGCCTACTGGGTGTATCACTTCCTCTGGCTCCAGAGGTTTCAGATCATTACTAATTTCTTCATTGGCTACAATACAGTCCTGGTTGATGTAATCTGTGTTACTGTTTCAATATTCTGATGTAAGTTATTCTAAGGTAAATAAGAACAAAAGACCCAATGAGGTGTGACATACTGTAAGGTCTTTTTTTCCTTTGGTAGCTAGGTGAGGCCCACTAGATACACATGCCTATATTCAGGGGTGATCCAGGAGCACTGAGGAGGTTATGTATCCTGCTCAGACTCACACAGTATGAAAGTGGAGGCTGTGGGAATCATATCCAGGTATACCTGATGTGCCAAGCTCATACACAGCTCATTACTCTAACTTCTAGACTATTATGTTGTTCTTTAATGTGGGAATAGCAACAGCTGGCAAAAGACCAAGATTCAGTTCTTCATCAGCATGATCTACTGTGAATAATAATGACTAATGATAACTGATGATACAGATACATCTTGTAATGATCAAACAAGTGACTCAGTATGTCAGGTTGAAAGCCTCATTACTACTTGCAGCAGTAATAATAATAAGAAGAAGAACAATTTAACAACTAAACAGTCTTCTAATTCTAGTGAATCAGACTTGCCCCAGTCCCTTACGGTTTCTGTAGTTGCTGATAATAACAATGCCCCTACTGACCTTGGCAATAAAGAGAAAGACCCCACGCAGCCTATGACAAATTGCAGTACTAGAATTTAAGGAGGTGAAAGACAAGGCTTTAACCTTCAGTGGTACAAAGATTTTTGTTGGTTGGAGTACAGCTGTAAAAAACAGAGTGCGTTCTGCTTTACATATAGATGTTTCATGCATGGGTAGGGAAGTGCTGATGAAGCATTTATGGTTCGTGGGTTTTAAAACTGGAAAAAGGCACCGGAAAAATTTAGAACATACACCTCAACTCACACTAACAGTGCAATGGCTGCATGTTCTGCATGGAAGTGCACAAATGAAACAGGTAATATCGTTATACAGGTAGACTTGGCTTGGAGCACTTGGAAAGAGTTAATCATACTACACGTGGCATGAGATCTCCCATTACCAGGTTGCCCTTGTTTTCCAATTGGTTCCATTTAGTTGGGACCTTGTCTGCATTAATATCAGGATTATTCCATAGGTGAGTGTAGATGTGGTGGGCCAGAGGTATGGCCAGCCATTTTTGAATGTTCCTCCATGCACTGAGTGATGGTCCTATATTGGGGTGTGATCTTGGGGGTTTGGGCCCAGGAGGAATATAAGCATGCTACAGGAGAGCCACCATTCCATTGGGATGTTTCAATGTAAAGCCAGATGGGAGGTTCCTGCACTGTCTGAGCCAGCCATCTGAACATCTGTGCAGTTCTGAATGCCTATGCACAGGCCTTGAACCACTGCACCACAGCAGTGAGGAGTCTTTCCTTCCCATATGAATCCTTCTATGATCCTAGCAATCTTCTCAAAGCATTTATTAGGAGTTCTGTTTGGCAAATTATCTAGTAAGTGTAGTATTTTAGGGATTGTCACCATTTTAAGGGGCCTCAATTTTTTCAGCCAGGGAGAGATGTAAGGGTTTCTGCCTATCACATTCTGCTTTAAGCTCTGTTAAAAGGGGACTGAAGTTTATGTTACATACTTTAGACATTTGCAGTGTGATCTTGATGACCAAGTAAGTTAGGCCATCTTTAGCTCACCTTAGTCCTAGGGATTGCATTATGGCATCTGTGCACCAGTGGTTAAGAGGTAAGATCTCTGTCTTTGCACAGTTTATCATAAGACAAGAAATTGAAGTGAAGGTGGATGAGAAAATCCAGGAGATGGGATGTGGAGTTGGGGGCTGAGTGGTTAGGACCAGCAGGTTGTCTACATATAACAACTTTTATGTTGTTGCCTTGCAGCCTGGATCCCCTGGATCCCCTGATGGGCTCTAATGGCCACTACCAATGGTTCAATTGCTATAACAAATAGGGGAGACAGCAGGCATCCCTGTCAAGTAACTTTACCTGGGGGAAGGGGTCTGAAAGGGTGGAGTAGATGAGGACTCTAACTAGTGGACATGGGTAGATGGTCTGCACCTCATTGATGAAATTAGGGCTGAATCCTATGTGTCAGAGCACCCCATAGAGATACCTCCACTCCATGGAATAGAAGGCCTTTTTGAAGACAATTGCAATGGCCATGGCAGGGGAGAGGGTACTTTTAGCTATGTGCTTTAGGTTGAACAGTATGTGCATATGGTCTGAGCTGATTCTGCCTTTGATGAATCTAACCTGGGAAGGGTGGATAAGGTTGGGCAGCATACTCTCTAATCTTAAAGCCAAAGCTTTTGAAAATATTATGCTGTCTACTGTGATGAGGGAAATAGGTCTATAACCGGCTGGGTTAGAAGGGTTCTTCCCTTTTTTGGGGATAATTGTTATGTTAGACATTCTCATGGTGGTGGGAAATGTACTGGTGGAGGTGGATTCCACATATAACTTGTAAGATGGAGGAAAGTGTTTGGATAAGTATTGTAAGAACTCTGTCAGGAATCCATCACCTACTAGAACCTTCTTAGGAGTAAGCAATTTAAGTGAGGCTTCAATTTCTGAAGCAGATAATGTGGCCTCCAGGGCCTGTAATTGTTTGGGAGTAAGTTTAGAGAGATGCAAAGGCTGAAGAAAGACTGTTGTAAGCTGGGGATTAAGAGTATGTTTGGAGCTGTAAAGTGAGCTGTAATATTCTTGCATGCTTTGATGGATCTGTGAATGCTTTGAGTAGATTTGACCCACCTTATTTTGGAGGGCTGCAATATGTTGCTCTGATTGTCGTTTTTTTAAGACAATAGGCAAGAACCTTGCTGCAAGTCTCCCCTCCTTCCCAGTATTTGTGGTGGAGTCTAAAGATAGCCATTTCATCCTTTCTGGCCAACAGGGTCTCAATTTCCAGCTGGAGGCTATGTTCAGCCCTGTGAAGGGCTGGGTTCTGTGTGCATTTCGGGAGGGCTTTGAAATTAGTCACTTTTTGCTGAAGTTCATTCTTCTGCTGTTTGAGTTGCGCTGCCCTCTCCTTCTTGTGTTGTGTGGTATATCCTATGAAAAGCCCTCTCATAGTTGCCTTGAAGGCATCCCAAAGGGTACTCACAGATGTTAGGCCATTGTTTTTATCTGGAAGTAATAATGAGAAAAGCCTCCAGGAGGGGGAGCGTTGAGTTACTGGGCCCCACAGAATCATTAGTTAGAGTGGGGCATGGTCTGATAGTATCCAGGGATTAATGGTAGAGTCTACTATCATTAGGATAAGGGGTTGAGATGCCAAGCAAAGATCCAGTCTGCTGTAAGACTGGTGTGTAGATGAGTAGCAAGTATAATCACAGATTATTGGGTGGTAGAGTCACCATACATCACTTAAGATCTGGTCTGTCACTCACATCTTAACTGCCTGTGCAGCTTTGGCATATGGCTTGGTGGCACTAAGGCTATGACCTACTACATGATCCAGAATGAGGTTAAAATCCCTGCCAATTAGAAAGGGGGCATTCTGGTTGCTAAATTGTGTGATCTGGGTGGATGGATGGTGGAAAAAAGATGGGATATCCTCGTTAGGTGCATAAAGGTTCCCCAGTGCCCACGATCCAGGGGGGGTGTTTATGAGGGCCGGGACCCATCTCCCATCCAAATCCCTTGCTGTTTTTAACACTTACCTTTGAAGGGATCAGGGAATTAGGATAGAGACTCCCCTTTTTTTTGCAGTAGGCAGAACCGTGAACTTCAGTACCACCCACCCACCCACTCCCTTTCAAGCTTCTTGGCATCTGCTGTGAGTTGTTTGGTTTCTTACAAGAAGATGACCTGGGTGTGAAATCTTTTCAAGTGAGTGAAGTCCTGTTTCCTTTTCATTGGCAAGTTTTAACCCCATACATTCCAACTTGGGAACTGTATGTCAGCCATTAGGAATTTCAGGGAATATGATCCTCCTCCTTGGGTAAGTGTTAAAGGGACACTGTCAGCTTTTGCCCCTCTGTTTTGTTTCAGATTTTATCAGTGCACCTCTAGGCACACACTTGTGAAATAATTACTCTCGAAAGCCTCTGCATATCACAAAAGGAATCTGCTTATCTCTTTTTTTCACTATTTTCATTATTTTCTTTACCTGCGGTTTGCACTGAAATCAGCTACCCACCAGAAGCATATCCACGCTGAGAACGTGCATCTGCCAGCAAGCGCTGTCCAAAGTGCAACTTTTTTAAATGCATACAGTGAAAACCTCTTAATACAGTACATATTCTTAGACTGAATTGTCCCTGGTATCTGTAAACAAAAACTAAGCACTGGTGTTGCTGCAAAATATATTTCAAAATCGGAGCCGAAATCGCGTACATGCGCAAGAGCGGCACACTTTTGCGTATGCACAAGATCTTTCTTCTGGCCACTCTAGTGCATGCACACGATTTCAGATCCAATTTTAAAATGTATTACTGAAGTGTACCTATGAGTCCAAATACTTTCATCTCTCTCTCTCATTGTGACCACAGAAATGCACACAAACCTCTGAGTTTTTACAACTTCATGATGCCCATTAACACTACTTTTGTCTTTTCCTCTTTGATCTAATTCTTGAATTCACAGAAGGATTCCACAGCCTACTACAGACTGAAGATCTGGATCTAGCCAGTGCTGCTATTGCATTAAAAGCAATTATTGGTACTTTGGTTTCACTCAGAAATGAAGATGAATGTAAAGAATTAATCCATGAAGCAACAGTATTCAATCTGCCACTTAAAATTGCTTCCAGCAGTGAATAAGTAAAATTTACTACCCAGTTGTAGACAACACTTGCAGAATTGAGGCAATGATAAGTGTACAGAAAGCAATTCAGGCTTTGAAACCAACAAGTACTTTGTTTTTAGATAAGACAAAACTAAATGGTATGTGCAATCACTACGGAGTACAGCATCCTGAAGAAGAATTGAGTGTAGTACAAACATTTATTGAATGTCTGCCTGCTGAAAACTGCCCATGGAAAATCTCTTCATGGCTTGAATCATTGCCACTGGCTGTGCTTACTGGCATCCATCAATTATGTACCACTGCACTTGCTATAGCAGTCACTGCATGTTCATGTGAACAGTCATTCAGTGCACTAGAACAAAAAAATATGCCTGAGAAACACAACAGGCCAGGACAGATTAAGTAGTCAGGCCACATTAACAATACAGGGTGGGGCAACAAAACTAATAAATCCAGATAAAGCCACAGATGGATTTTCTGAATTGCCAAACAGATATATTATCTTTTGCTTTCTGCTGCCAGTACTACAGAAAACTCCTAAATTACACAACAAGATCAAATAAGTGTACTTGTGGTGATTGAGGACCCTTTTTCAGCTTTGAGATTATATCAGATCTGAAACATGTTTAGTCTCTGATATCTCATGCAATTGCATTTTCCATTTTCATTGTGTAACCTCTAAGTGGTGCTATCCTATGGGCTACTACCCCTGCCTGTGTGACTAGGCACAGTTTGAGGGGCCTGAGCTCGGTGAATGGGTGCCTCCACCCAGAGGAATTGTTTTGGGGTAGTGTAACTGCTGTTGGTAAAGCCCTCTGGGATGCTATAACCACCCACCAACCCTTCTAGTTGCCTAAACAATTCAGCAGTAGAACATTCACATTTACCATATGACAGTAATGATAGGCTCACACCCTTGTACTTACCACTAGGGCTGGATTCTCGGCAACAGCCCTGGAGACCCCCTGGAAAATAAGACCAGTGAAGCAACAATACAATAGCAGTACTTTACCCCCACCAAGAAGGTCCACATTAGCCAGGTTAAACATGAAAAACCACAATCTGATTTATTAAGGGGGATGTGAACAAGGGTGGGGAATAAATCTAGTAAGTTATTAGCAATTCTGGTTATATTTAGGTTGATAAAGCATACACTGTAGGTCCCTCTGATATAATCCCACAACCCTTGACACCCAGTTGGTGAACAGGCTAGCTTGAAGCATTGCCTGGGGTAGGCCAGCATTGCAGCTGTTATTGGGGCCCTTAGGAAAGAAAACAATTAACATGCACTCAACCCAAATATTTGTAATCTGGAGCCAGATAGCTCAGTCTGTTGCAATAAAACCCAAAACAAGCAAATCAGATGACACACAATGACTGTAGTTTATGTTGCATGGAGTTACCCTGTTCGTACTCATGCTACCCAGACCAGGATGCAAGACAGATGAAATGAAGACCTCCGGATGTTGTACTGGATTGCCAGGGATAGCAGGGCCTACATGACTCACCATGGTGGCCGCTACCTGTTTGTTGGTCTTTCACCAGAAATGTCTCTGAATCATGGGCAGTGGAGGCCTAGGCCAAGGTGGCAGGGCCCAGGCAGAGCAAACAGTTTGGATGATGTCCATGATAAGTGCATAGCTGAACACGTGGTGGGGAACCAAATAGTGACCCACACAGCACATTCAGTACATCTATAACACTTAAAGTAACTTGCCACAGTTTGGATAAAGTCTGTTTGCAAATCGCAGCTTCTTCTGCTCAAACCTTTTGATCTGAGGCTCACTTTGGTACCAGGCAGGCCAATCACTTCTGGAGCACTTCAGTCCACCCTCAAGTAGCAGCAACACACTTTCTCTCTTCAGGTACAGGTCTCGATCCAGTAATTGGATAAATCCAACTTTCACACTCAAGGTAGCTCTTCACACTGGAAGGTGTGACAGGTAGGCCAGCTTTGCCTTCCCACTGATTCTCCCAAGCTCCTACTGAGGAGCAGCTGTTTAATGACTCTAGCTGTTCACTCTCCAAGCTCCAACTCACAACTGACATACTGCTGCAGGTAGTTTTGGGCTTTCCCAGTGATCCAAAAGGTTTGGTTGGCTGAGAGACCTGTCTGTTACAGTAAGGACTCCCCTTCCAGGTTCATTTAGATGCCAAACCTTAAAAACTACAATTCCTACAGATTTCAATCCCACAAGACCTCTGGAGACAATCTTCATCTTAGGTCCCACGAGGTTCCGATTGGTCGAACACTGGCAGTTCCAAAACCGAAATGGTGTCTCCAATCTAAATTTTCATGCTGCAATTGAAAGTAACTGAAAGACTGTCCTGTGTGACTTCCAAAAGCAGTGCGACCGGCTCCAGTCTTTTAAAATCCAGGGAGGTCTGATTCTGGTCAAGTGACTGTTTGTGACTTCCGGGTCCCAGGCATATAATACTCACTCTAGTGAGTGGAATGCTATTGAAAGTAACTGAAAGACTGTCCTGTGTGACTGCCAAAAGCAGCGTGACAGGCTCCAGTCTTGTGTGTTATATTAAACTCACTCTTAAACTTGATTCTTAACTAGTAGTATATGCAGTAGTGTGTATGGGTATCTGTAGCTTTAATACCTGGAACTCTGGGCTGTGTAGTCCAAAAGTGTAGTCACTGATAGTTAGCAGGGGAAACTCTGTGGAGGTTAGCTACTCCCTCATCTGCTGACTTGTAAGGGATTTGTTTATAAAGAAGGCAGTTTGCCTATAAACCATATTGCAATTTTAAATATTATTATTTTAAAATCCAGGAAAGCCTGATTCTGGTCATGTGACTGTTTGTGACTTCCAGGTGGCATATAACACTTGCTCTAGTGAGTGGAGCATGCGCGTGGATATGCTCACAGAGACTTGCACGTATCCAGGGACCAACGGACCAAAAGCCACATCAGATATATGTACCAAGGTATTCTGTGTTGAGCATATTCTTAATATTAAGTCAGTAAGTTATTAGTAATTAAGAATGGAAACTTCAAGAGTAGATGCTTTCCCATTGCCACTAGTTAATGGAATGTGCTGATAATCTGCTGCTCATGCAACCATATCTTATTTAATATGCCTGCCTCTAAACAGGTACCTTCAAACTATATTTACAAATATTACCATGAAAACTTGAAGGCTGAAATTGTTAGCTTAAGATATGAAATTCAAAAAGCAAAAGAACTAACAAACTCGGAATATTTTGTTGATAACATGGTGAAATCACTTCCCTCCACATCTGATCAACATGCTACACCCTCACATACCAAAGAACAGGAACAACCCAGTAACTGTAATACTACTACTTCAGTTGTCACAGAACAACTGGTGACTACCATTTCTAATAGCACATTACGTACTAGTTTCTATACTAGTTCAGGAATTAACAATTCATGCAGTAATAATTTACCTCTGGCAGGCCTAGGCCTCTCAAATCAAAATGAAGTTCACCAAACTAATTCTTCGAATCATTCTACTAAAAGACATAGGGAATTAGAAAATGATCAATACTCAAAGGAAGGCTGGGAACATGTATCAAAAAGGAAAGTAAATAAAAGTCAGAAGGGCTCATACTGTATGTAATTTTTTAGAAAGCAATAATCAAACAGATCACATCACTAATCTTCATAAAAATAGGTACTTTCCTTTAACCAGGTCTGATAATATTTCTGAAACACAGAATAATAACTTACTTAACCCCTCTCTACCCATTATTATTGTCAGTGACGCCATCATAAAATATATGGACACTTTATTATCCTTAACCACTAACAATGGAATCTCAGTTTTTTGCTTCCCAGGGGCAAAAATAGAGGACATCAAAAGTAGAGCTGACAATTTAATTGATCATCCATCAAATGTTATTTTGCATGAGGGATCAAACAATGTCGACTTCAGTCTCGAAAAAGACATTTGTTATGATCTTATTGAATTAGGAAAATATATTCAGCAAGAAAACACTGTAATGTTGTTATATCAGGCATTCTCTATATTCCACATGCAAGACATAAAAAAAATCTTACTATTGCAAATATTAACGCTTGACTACAAAACTGGTGCTATACAGACAATTTTACATTTCTTGACCATTGGTCCCTTTTTTCACAAAATCACAAAATATTTGAAAGAGATGGTCTTCACTTAATCAGACTTGGAATAAAAGAACTCAGTAAACAACTTCAAAAAGTTGCTCCATATATTACTTTAAACTTTTAGGGATGGGATAATGAATGGTGTTCCTACTGCTCCATCATCAAGTAGTTCAGATAGCAAGTGTAATATACAAAAAAGACAGCTGAAATTCTTGCCATTAAGAACTATTGATTAGAACTGAAACAGATCAACCAGACATTGTAGGTGTGACTGAAACCTGGTGGCTTATGGACAATGACTGGAATAAATTGATTCCTGGTTACAATCTCTTCTCTTTAAGCAGGCAAAAGAAGAAAGGTGGCAGAATCACTTTATATGTAAATTGAACATTAAACCGGATTGATATCTCAGACAAAATAAAAGCTTCAACTAGTTCAACTGAAACTCTATGGGTTAGCTTAAAAAAGCTTTCTAATAATAGCTTAATTGTAGGCTTGTGTTACAGACCCCCAGATAGCCCTCTGTCTGTATCTAATTAATTATTTACAGAATTAGAATCAGCTGCAGAAATAGGCAATATTTTATTTATGGGTGATTTGAACTTCAGAGACATTGATTGGTCTAATCAATCAGTGGTTTAGTTCAGTATCTAAAGATTTTCTAATGCTTTGTAAAGAATTAAGCTTAACCCAGAAGTAACTGGAAGGGGAAAGGAGAACATCTGTTCCAGTACAGTAGATGCTTCTTATTGTTTTTACAGGGTTTCTTGTGGATTTTACTTGGTGGAAGGTTATTTCTTTTCTTTCTTACTATTTCTAAGTGGCTAGCAGGGTATTGTGTTTGGGGCTGTTGGAAGTTTGAAAACTGTTTTTGGTGGCTATAAGTGGACTCATTTGTTTGATGTTTCACTGTGTGGCAGGCTGCATTTGTGGAGTCCTATTTCTTCTGATTTAAAACCTATTTGGTGGGATTTAATTGGGGTGGTTTCTTTGAATTGGAGACCTATATCTGTTAATTTCAAGCCTATTTTGATGTGTTGTTAGTGAAGCTGTTTGAATTGGAGACCTGTTTCCTTTGGTAGCAAACCTATTTTGGGGGGCTTTGAGTGGAATTTTGATTCCTTTTTGCTGGCTTCACTAAGTGCAAAGTTTAGGGCATAGTGGGCGAATGGTGATAATGGTCTGACCAGGTCTCACTCAGCTAATTGACTGGAGGCAGAGTTGAATCAGGTTTGCAGTGTCAGTTGCTTTGGCTTCTCAGAAGTAACTGGAAGGGGAAGGGTGCAGATCTGTTCCAGTACAGTAGCTTCTTCTTGTTGTTTTTACATGGTTCCTTGTGGATTTTACTTGGTAGAAGGTTATTTCTTTTCTTTCTTACTACTTCTAAGGGGTTAGCAGGGTATTGTTTTTGGGGCTGTTGGAAGTTTGAAAACTGTTTTTGGTGGCTATAAGTGGGCTCATTTGTTTGATGTTTCACTGTGTAGCAGGCTGTGTTTGTGGAGGCCTATTTCTTCTGATTTAAAACCTATTTGGTGGGTTTTAATTGGGACAGTTTCTTTGGTTGCAGTGCTTGGAGGGGCAGACACAGGGCTGATGCACTAGAGAGAGAGTCAGTGTATGCCCTAATCCCACCCTCCCCACCCCTCCCTCCCCAGAGCTTGTCTCATTTATAGTGGAACACCTGCTCTTCAACTGGAGGAAAACTTCAGGTGCAGCTCATGTAGTTCTAGCCACTGGGGGTTGGGTTTAAAGGCTGGGAGAGAGGAGCTTAGGGAGTTGTTCACTTCCCTTATAAGCTTACTGTGTTGTACTGCCCCTAGTAACTGGGGTACCTGTTTACTGTGGGACTGTATCTAGGATTAGTGGGTGAACTGGTTAGTGGGTTGGGGTGTATCTTGGACTAGTGGGGAACCTGGTGGCTCACCCAAGGAAACCTACTCAGAGTGGGATGGGACCACATGTCATTAGGGCTGGCATATTTGGGAGGGTGGTGGGGTGCAGAGGGTGTGGGGCAGCCATGCTATTGGACTGGGTTTGGAAGTTCAGTGGTTGCCCAGTGTGCTACCAGCTGGCACAGCATAGGGAAGAGGTTGAGGGGATTAGGAGACAGCTGGGGGAAAGGGGAAGGTATGGTTGTGGAATAGGGCAGGAGCTCACCAATGGGGTTGCACCAAGCACTGGGGGTGGGGGCATAGGGAAAGGAATGCAAGAGAGTACTCTGGGGTCACATAATGACCCTGGCAAAGGGGGTCCAAAAGGAGGATACTACCAAGGAAGCAGGCAGGTAACTGGGGGCCCTCACAGATGGGGGCCAAAGGGAGGATATTCTAAGGGAAGCAGGCAGATGGCTGTCACTGGACAGAAGGAAGCAATGGGGGGAGGTGGATTGGACCTTAAGATCAGTAACCATTTCAATTCTCTTCTTCTGCTTGAAGATGAGGGGGGTGATGTAGCCATGACAGGGGTGGTTAGAGATGGAAAGGGAGTAGGGGCAGGAGTTGGGGGTCAGATAGCAGGAGGAACAGGGGAACTTGGAATGCAGGAAAATGTGGAGAGCAGGGGATCAGAGAAGGAGGAAGAGGGGGTAGAGGGAGGAAAGCACAAGGAGAAGGACCAGTTGGGAGGAAAGGGCAAGGAGAAGGACCAGAAGTACAAGGAGGATACAGTAAAGGGAGCTGAGGGTTTAGGCCAGGGGAGCATGACAGGCAAGGAGGGGCTGAACAGAGATGGGAAGGAAGGGAGGATGAGCCAGGCTAGTTTAGCAGATGGGGGCAAGGACCAGTTGGGAGCAGTAACAGTGGAGGTAGCGAGGTATAGAAGGATACTCAGGAGGACAAAAGGCATAGGATCAGAGGGAAGGGGGTGGCCAGGGTAAATAAGGAGAGGATGGCAGGTGGCACCCAGATAGGAGGAGGAGGAGGAGGAGGAGCAAGGAGCTGGCTGGGGGGAGGGGCTGGTAGAAAGGATGAGGAACATGGAAGGGGGAAATGGAGGAAAAGGGGTGGCCAGAGTGCTCCTGTTGGGTGATTCCATGATCGGGGGATCAAATGGGATAGGAAGGGAGAAGTCTACCCGGTTAGAATAAAATACTTCCCTAGACTAACTGCGCACAGGGCCAAACATGAGGTATAGCAGCTGGCAAAGGATTACATAGGTTTTCCAGACATACTGGTCCACCTGGGTACCAATGACATTGAGATAAATAGTGAGCTAGAGATACAGGCAAGGTTCAGGGAACTTGCCAGGGTCTATCATGATATAGAATGTGCAATTTCCTTCTCAGAAATCCTGTCAGTGCCAAGGGCTAGTGGGGAACACAAGAGGAAGATTAGGGAGATAAACCAGTGGCTCAGGGAGTGGTGTTGGGCCAGAGGTTATAGGTTGATGGGGGGACTAGGGGGAGACCTGGGAGGATAAGGGGCTGTATGCTACAGATAGACTTCATCTCAATTCGGAGGGGAAGGAAATCCTTAAGTTGACAATAGAGGGGTTCATTGGTGAAAGGTAGGGTTTAAACTTGTGAAGGGGAGGAATGGGAGAAAAGACTGTCGATGGGGGTCTGATAAAAGTCTGTCTCCACCCCTCTGGGGAGCTGGAAGAATGCAGGAAAAGGCTGACTGGTAAGGTGCAGACCAGAGGAAGACAAAATCCCCACTGGAACATGAGCAGGGGAAATAGAAGTATAGAGAAAGGGTGGAAGGTAGTCCTGCTAAATGCCAGGAGCTTGGGCAATAAAATGCCTGAGCTCCAGGTGATGTTAACTGAGGGAGAGGTGGATGTGGCAGTGGTCACTGAGACCTGGGCCTCTGCAGGGCACTACTGGGACCTGAACCTGGAGGGTTACACCATGTTCAGGAAGGACAGGGGGGAGGGAAGGGGAGGAGGAGTAGCAGTAATAGTCAAAAACTGCATTGTCATTGGAGGAGTGGAGGAGGTGAAGGGAACTGTGGAGGCAATTTGGGTCACCTTGATAACAATGGGGGGGCAAGGTGAATAAAAAAATAGAAGTGGTGTATAGACCCCCTGTGCTGGCGAAGGAGCTGGAGGAGAGTCTGGTGGCAGATGTTGGGAGCCACTGCAGATTGGGAAGGGGAAGGGTGGTGGTGTTGGGGGGCTTAAACATGCCAGGAACAGACTGGGAGACTATAACATCCTCAGTGGCCAGGGAACAGAAGTTGTTGGATGTCTTTCAGGATTCATTCCTAACTGAGCAGTTGGGGGAACCGACCAGGGAGGAGCGGATACTGAATGTGGTCCTGGCAGACAGTGAATAGATTGGGGGCCTGAGGTAAGGGACCCATTGACAGGGAGCAACCATGCCACGGTCTGGTTCTGCTTGAACCTAAGAAAGGTAGAAGGCTGCACAAAGATGGAGGTAACTGACTTCAGGTGGGTGGATTTCAAGGAAATGGGAAGGATCCTTAAGGAGCACTTGTATGGGATTGGGCTAGATATGGATGCTGACAGTAGGTGGGAAATCATCAGGAGGGGGTGCAGGATGCTACCAGCACCTGCGCAAGAGTAAGACAAAAATGTGGTAGTGCCCAAAAACCCTGTTGGTGGACCAGGGAGGTTCAGGAGGTGGTGAAGGGAAAGAAGGTGGCCTGTAGGCAATTCAAGTGCTCAAGGAGTGAAAGGGACCGAGGGGAGTACAAGCTGATGGCCAGAAGGCCCACTAGGGTGGTGAAGGTGGCTAAGGCAAGGAAGGAGCAGAACCTGGCAAGGGAAATTAGGAGAGGGAACAAAGGGTTCTTTAGATATACTGGGAAAAAATGAAGGGTGAAGGGGCAGATTAGCAGGATTAAAACAGGGGAGGGATGGGTACAAGACCCGAGGGAGCAGGTTAAGGTACTAAATGAGTACTTTGCCTCAGTTTTCACCAAGGAAAATGGGGGGGCTGCATCATACATGGGAGGAGATGATGAAACTGAGGAGGGGGGACCCCTACCAATCGGTGGTTCTGGGGAGAGGGGGCATCACTGGCAGGTGGGGGGAAGGCAAAGCAGGGGGATGAGGTAGCAGAGGTGGAAATCATGGCAGAGAGAATGAGGGAAGCCCTCAGGTCCCTTAAGATGGAGAAATCTCCAGGGCCAGATAAATTGCATCCCAGAGTGCTGACGGAACTGGCGGATGTCCTGGTGAAGCCCCTGGTGAAGCTCTTCAGCATCTCTCTCTGAGGACAGGGTGGGTGCCCCAGGACTAGAAGGTGGTGCATATAGTGCCTATCCACAAGGGGGGGATCAAGGGAGGTGGCAAGGAACTACAGGCCTGTCAGCCTGACATCTGTGGCGGGCAAGGTGATGGAGGGCATTGTCAAGGAGAGACTGGGGGGACCTGGAAAAGTTGGGGTGCCTGGATGATAGACAGCATGGATTTGTCATGGGGAAATCATGTCAGACAGACCTTGTGGAGTTCTATGACTGGGTGATGAGTGCCTTGGACCTGGGTAGACCAGTGGACATCCTCTTTCTTGACTTCAGCAAGGCATTTGACCCTTCCTTATGGGGGCCTGTTGGATAAGCTGGGAGAAATGGTGGTGGGGAACCAGATGATCAGATGAATAGGCAATTGGCTCCAGGTCGTGGTTGGCAGGATAGTCTCATCCCCAAGGAGGATCATTAGTGGGGTCCCTCATGGATCGGTCCTTGGGCCCCTCCTGTTTAACACCTACATCTCTGAAATAAGGAATGGTATCAGGAGTGAGATGAGTCTCTTTGCAGATGACTCAAAACTGGGGGCGGTGGTGGATGGGGAGGAGGGGAGGGTGGCCCTACAGGGGGACCTGGAGGCTCTGGAAAGGTTGTCTAGAAAGGGGAAGCTGAGGTTCAATGCAGGGAAATGCAAGGTACTGCACCTGGGAGCCTGAAACTCAGGCAAAGCATACACCCTGGGGGAGGAATGCTACAAGTCTCGATGGCTGAGAGGGACCTGGTGGTGGTGGTGGATGTCAAGATGAACAACTTGGAGACTTGTAGGAGGGCAGCAGCAAAGGCCAACAGGATGCTTGGATGCATCGCTAGGGGGATCACCTCCAGAGGGAGGGAAGTGATACTCCCACTGTATAACTGTTTGGTGAGGCCACACCTTGAGTACTGTGTGCAGTTTTGGAGGCCACATTTAAAGACGGACATTGAACTCCTGGAGAGGGTCCAGAGGAGGGCAACCAAAGTGATTTGGGGCTTGGGGGATAGGACCTATGTGGAGAGGCTCAAAGAGCTAAATATGTACACATTGGAAGATAGACGGGACCGGGGCGACATGGTAGAGGTCTTCAGGTACATGAAGGGGGTAAATAGGGGAGGAGCAATCAGGGTGCTCTGAAGGAATGAGGGGGACAACTACAGGACATGGGTGGAAACTGGAGGGGGAAGATTCAGGGGAGAAAGGAGGAGGTGCTACTTCACTGAGAGGGTGGTGGAGCCATAGAATGCACTGCCCAGTGGGCTGGTGGAGGCAGAGATGGTGGAGGGGTTCAAGAGGGAGTGGGACAGGTACAGGGGAAGGGTTCTGGAAGCAAAAATCAGTACAGCGAGAATATCCAGGACTGGGAAGGGAGAAGCCGGGGGGGCAGCAAGGTCAGCTCCCAGGGTGGGGGCTGACCAAATGAGCAGACACGAAAGACCGTCCAGCCCATTCTGCTGGCATTTTAGTATGTTAGTATAACCCAGTATGTAAATTCCCCAACAAGAGGTAATAACATCTTAGATATTGTACTAGGTGGTGAATATTTAGACAACCAAGACTATAGAGTTACAGCTCCAATAGGAAATAGCAACCAATTTGGAATAAAATTTAAATTATTGACATCTTAGACCTATTCAGTTAAACTAACTGAAGTTTTGACTATTATAAAACAAACAAACAAGCTTTAAATGAATATCTTCTGAACAATGTATGGGCTTCAGCTTTAAAAGGCAATTACATTGATAGCATTTGGAACACATTTACACAGATTATTCTGGATGCAGCTGATAGGTTTATTCCCAAAATTAAGAAAAAATACCTTCAGTCAGTAAAATCCTAGATGGCTATCTGGTGAATTAATTAAACTTATCAAATGGAAAAAGAAATGCTTTAAAAAATATCTTGCTAACAAAAGTACTATAACATGGTCTACATTTAAAAAGATTCAGAAAACAACGTAAGAATTATATCAGAAAAGCTAAATATAACACTGAAAATACATTGCTTCTCAGGCCCAAAAAGGTAACCAACAAATTCTGTTTGGTTACATAAAGTCTTTAAAAAAAAATAGAATGTAAGGTTGGGCCACTTGAGAGTAATTACTGTGTATTCCATCCCTAAAGAAATGGCAGAATTATTAAATTCACATTTTTGTAAAGTATTCAGTAACATTTCTGACATTAATTTCCCATTGTTGAATCTGGTTGTGGAAAAATATCAATATCAACAAATGACATAAAGGGAAAATTAAACCTCATTAAAAGAGGTTAATCACCTGGTCCGGATGGCATACCCAGAGATATTATTCTATTAATGAAAGCTCACTTGACAATTCCATTGAAAATTATTTATGAATCCAGCCTTAATTCTGGGACAGTTCCTTTGGATTAGAAAAAGCTAACATTACACCCCTTTTCAAGAAAGGAGTTAAACAGAACCCAGACAACTACTGTCCAATTAGTCTTACCCCAATTTTTTGTAACATTCTAGAAAGACTAATTAAAGACATAATCACCCAAATCTTGTACATCTTGATCCTTCCCAGCATGGTTTTGTCAAAGGACATTCATGTGTATCTAACTTAGTTAGTTTTTATGACAACATAAGTCATTATTTAGACAACAAGATTCCTTCTGATGTAGTTTATCTTGATTTCAAATAAGCTTTTGATTCTGCTCCAAACTGGGCCTTATTACAAAAATTGTATCTGGTAATAATCACAATATACGATGGACTGCTAACTGGCTTCTGGACAGGTCTCAAAGAGTCATTATTGCTGGTCATACATCATCTTGGCAACCTGTGTGTTGCAGGGTTCCTCAAGGCTCTGTTTTAGCACCAGTGATTTTCCAAGTGTTCATTGCTGATCGGTCACATTCCTTAGAATGTGAAATAATTACATCCGCTGATGATTGGATGATTGTAAAATTATTAACACCTGCACCAACTGCAATAATGCAAAAAAGCTGCAAAGAAATCCTGATAAATTGGAAGCATGGTCCATGAAATGGGGTCTTGCATTCAACATCTCAAAATGTAGTGTCCTTCACTTTGGCAAGCATAATCAGAGATACCAATACTTCCTCTGTAAAAAAGCTCTGATTAGTAAGATGGAAGAAAAAGATTTAGGAGTTATTATAGACTCTGATTTAAATGTCAGTTTACACATATCAAACACTTTAAGTAAGGTTAACAAAACTTGGTGGGCAGTAAAACATAATATAAAATCAAGGGACCCTAATATTTTATTACCACTCTATCGGGCCTATGTAAGACCTTATTTTGATTTTGCTTCTCAATTTTGGAACCCCTATTTATGAAAAGAAATAAATAGGATAGAAACATTTCAAAGAAAGGTGACTAAATCAACCTGCCCATGTAAGACCCTGACCTAGGAAGCCAGACTTTCTGAATTTATGTCATTAGAACATAAAAGGCTGAGGGGTGACCTTTTATTTATTTGGGATGTCATTAATGATGAATTGCTTTCATTGAATTGTGGCCTAGATTTTAAACAATTATCAGTTTCTACCAGAGGCCACCCACTTCAGCTTAAGAAACTAAAATGTAACTCTAGAAAGATAGCATTCTTTTTCTCTCAGAGAATTGTCAACCCATGGAATAGCCTACCCACATCCGTAATTATCAGTGAAAACAAAAGTATGTTCAAGAATAAACTTGATAATTTTTTTACTAACAAATAGAAATGTTGCCTATTGTATGCAATTAGGGGGCTTATATGGGCATATTGCCTTTGGCTCCTACTACTGCCTTAGTATGATCCTTAGTAAATGGAAGCAGGTTGAACAAACTCCTGTAGCATTATTATAACAGATAAACAAGAAATAATCACTTCTTCTAACAGAGCTCCCTCTGTGTAAATATTGACTGCAGAATGGAGCAAATATACGAACTGGCTGTCTGGTCGCGAGCCTTAAATCACTCAGAACCAGCCCAGACTAATTTTCTCACACAGAATAATAGCTCTCTTAAAGAGACAGGCATGGAGGCTTACTAGAGCACTCTCATGCAGACAGATAAAACTGCTGAAGACACAGGACACCATCCTGACATTGGGCATTAGGCAGTCCAGGAAGACATCTATAGAAACCCCTGTTTGTAGGGGTTACACTTGGACGAATTATGCTTGGTCTGTATCTCTTGCATCCAGGTCACAACAGACACATTCACCAAAAATATTTCATTCATCAGTTTTCTTTCTTTTGTGTTTGTTGGGTATAAGGACCTGATTAAAGAATTGAGGCAATAAAACAATTTGAGTACGTATGTTCCCTGGTTAAAATCACCTACTGCATTCAGCAAGTGAATCACAATGTTTGTCTTGCTGAAGATTTCAGAGAATGTGCTTCTAAAATGCACCATTTGGCACCACATTTTTCAACATTTCTTCTGGCGGGAAGGATCCCCTTGAACCCCCTCTTGGGAAAAGGATCAAGCTATTTTTTCTGTCACTGTGTGCAGTTTGGATATGAGGACCTGATTAAAAGACTGAAGCAATGAAACAATTCTAGAAGTATGGTACCTCATTCCCTGGCTCAAGTCACCTGTTGTACTTCATGGTTTCAGCTAGTAAATTCCTATGCTTATCTTGCTGGAGATTTCATAGATTGTGCTTCTAAAAGGCATTATTTGGCACCAAATTCTAGAAAATTTCTTATTGGGCAAATCCTCTGGGACTCTTGTTCAGAGAAAAGGTCACTGATGGGAGTGTGTGCCCCCTATGACTTTTAATGGCTCCTCAGGGACTAGTTGTGGTCACTTTTCATTTTGACACATTCCAAAACAAAAGTCTCCCAAGGTTCCTTTTATAGTTTAACAAGCAAAAGGGAGAAGGGTAAAAACAGATATATTCAGAAAACGAGAACAAAGTAACATTTTCATTCTGACCATGACTGCAATTTTTAATTTTTTGCTTGCTTTGGAGCTCTGTGAGGATTTTGAGAGGAATGGGGAAGCACCAGAGGGCTGGCTGAGGGATGGAGCTTGGAAGCCATAGTCCTGCACCACTGACAGTCCCAGAGGATCATGTGACTACAGCCAGCCAATAGTGTGGCTGTAGTCTGGGGAAGTAAAATCCAGAAATAGTTTCTGCCTCAGAAGGTCAGATGCCATTGGACATAGAGGTGCAGCAGGAGCCTACTGAGCTAAATGTTTCTCTGATCAGGGTCTGGGCTGAGTCCTGTATTGTTACTGGGCTTACATGTGGTTAAGTAATTTTTTTTGTACTTGCTTTTGGGGCTCTGGGAGGGTTTCAGGAAGAAGGGAGATACACCAGAGGGTGAACTGAGGGAAGGAGCTCAGCAGTCATATCCCAGAACCACTGGCTGTCCTAATGGATCACATGACTAAAACTAGCCAATAGGGCAGCTGTAGTTCACTTCCTCTATAATACGCAGAGGTACAAGTGACCCTGAAGCATGAGTGCCATGATGCAGAAGTGTGGTGCCTGACTCAGTGGTGTCTGGAGGTGTCGGCAGGACGTTTGCAGGGAGGACTGCAGGTTGCATGCCATGCTGGTCGGTGGAGGGAAGGTATGTGTAAAAGGAGTACAGGAAGTACACTGTAGGGTGTAATAAGATTGACTAAGGTAAGGCACCTGTTCACTCCTGTTGAGACATTCACTGATGGGATAGGAGGGAGGTACAAGGCAGGCCTAAATAGGGAATAGGAAGAACACTTATTTAGGGTAGGTGTACAAGGAAATTAACAAATAACAAAAGGGGGTAAAACTAATAACACTTTATCAGGGGTAAAGGGACGAAAGAGATAAATGAAAGAAAAGGGGTAAGTCAAAACTAGGAATAGGAGCAATACCCTATCTAGGGTAGGTGTACAAAGGGGTTTAACAAATGACACAAGTTAAGAGATTTAGAAGCAGCACTGGGTAAGTAGGAATTGGGAATGCTGTGAATGGTGAAGTGCAGTGTCTGTGAGATGGCATTCTGGAAACTATGCTGCTGTCCCATTTTCAGGCACTTCTTTGGGTTGAGAAAGGAGGTTACTAGAGTCCAAGCTGAGCTGGCTAGGATTTGGGTGGCTTTCTCCCCCACCCAGGGGCCATCAAGTCTGACACATTACCTCAGAAGATGCCACGAAGGAGGAGCAGCTGGACATTGGTAGGCACAGGAAAGGTGGGGGTGGTGGGCTCTAGAAAGCTGGGGGGTGGAGTGAAAGCACATTCCTCAGCCAGTACCATTAAAAAAATAATACACCAATCTGGTGGGATGGGACTGCCAGAAGGAGGCACCCATGGAAATAGTCAGGGATGATGTGGGGGCCCTCCATACAGGAGACACAAGGAGAGTGGGACAGAACCCCAGAGGAGGAGGAAGCAACTTTTGTTTGGATTCAGTTGTCAGAGGGATAGATCTGGGGATAGAAAGGGGGGTAGAGAGGGAGATTAGGTGCCTATCTGTTGCCTCTACCTGAAGGGATGGATAACATATCCTAGGGATCACATAGATAGCAGGAAGAAAAGGGGAGATGGGTGTCACTGTCGACTTGGGGACAAATAACCTGGCTAGGGACAGGGCTGGGGTATTATAGAAGGATTTTAGGGAACTGGGGAGAGGTTTGAGGCAAGAGGCATGCTCAGTTGCTGCATGTCTATGACAGGGGGAGGGGAGGATTGTCCATGCCTGGACCTTGAACTCATGGCTGAAGGAATGGTGCAGAGAGGAGGAGTTCGGCAACACTTTGGACTGGAGACCCACCTCGCAGGATGGGGGCCTATACAAGGGTGATGGCCTGCATCCATTTGGGAAAGGAACCATAATACTCAATGCATGGTTTAAATGTTACTTCAATGAACACTAAAATTAGCTGGAGGGGGTGACAGAAGAAAAGGAGGAGGCAGAAACTGCCCCACCTCACAGGCTGAAATGGAGACATGGGAGATCCCGAGGGGAGAGGAACCCACCAGAGTGCAAATTAATAAGGGAAGCATAGTGATAGCAATGGGCAGTGGAGAGATCAGAAACATTGAAAAAGAGAGGGGAAGGATGGACAAAAAGGAAAAAGGAGGTAACAAGCAGACTGCTAACAAAATCTGGAAGGCTATGGGTGCTAATGCTAGATGTCTAGGAAATAAGAACCCAGACCTAGATGCAATCATGACGGAGGCTGACCTGGATAGAGTGGCCATTAGCTAGACATGGTGCACTGAAAACCAAGACTGGGACATGGTCACTCCAGGCTACACTCTGTTCAGGAAGGACAGAATGGGAGAAAAAAGGACGGGTGTGATGTTTTGTGTGAAGGAAAGCATAACACCGATGGAGACACAGAGAATTCAGGGGAGAACAGAGATACTGTGCATCATCCCAGAGTCGGAGAATGGAGTCACTATTCACACTGGTGTGATTTACAGACCTCTGGCATGGTTGAAGAGTTAGACAGGGTACTGTTGGAAGCCACTGGCAAAATGGCAGAAAAGGGGGAGGTGCTGTTAATGGGGTACTTCAGTCTGCTGGATGTAGATTACAGCCTCCCAACTGTGCCTTCAGCCAGAAGCAGGAACATCCTGGACTCCCTGCAGGGGGCACTCCTCAGGCAACTAGTCAGTGAACCCACTCAGGATGGGGCAATACTGGACCTGGTTCTTACCAACAGGAACAATGTTGCAGATGTCAAGGTGGGGAGCACCTGGAGACCAATAATCACTGTACAGTGTGGATCAATATAAGGACGGCAGCAGAATTGAACCACACACAGGTGAGTGTCCTGGTTTTCAAAAGGGCAGACTTTTTTTTTTAGCCATTTAGGAAACTTTATAAAAGGACAGATTTAAAAAAGATGGGTGAATGCCTCAGGGAAGGCTTGGGAGGGGGCATGACTGGGGGTTGGAGGAACAATGGGCCAAAATAAAAGGAGGCACAGTGAAGGCAACATACCTCTGCATTAAGTAAGCGAGCAAAAGCAATAGGAAACAAGAGGATCTTGAAAGAGGTGGCAGAAAAGCTGAAGGCTAAAAGGGTTGCATTCAGAAGGTACAAGGAGATGTAGAGGGAGGAGGATAGGGAGGTGTAGCAGGAGAAACAGAGAGAGGCAGGGAAAGCAGTAAGGAGCGCAGAGGTGCAAACAGAAGCGAGAATAACCCTGGCTACATCAAAAGGGGAGAAGACATTCTTTAGGTATGTAAGTGAAAAGAGGAAAACAAAGGGTGGGATTGTAAGGTTAAAAAGGGAAGGGAGAACTATACAGAGTGGGACCAAGAAAAGGTGGATGTTTTGCACAAATACTTCAGCTCAGTGTTCAGAGAGGAATGGGAAGGGAAGGGACCATGAAAAAGTAACAGGAGCTTTTTTTTTGGGTGGGGGGAGGTGAACATTAGTCCTTTTTCAGAACAGAGAGAACTGAAGGCACTCTCTAATCTGAAGGAGAACACAACAATGGGGCCAGACAGGGTATATCTAAGAATGCTGAAGGAACTCAGGGAGGTTCTGGCTGCACCTCTGACAGTCCTATTCAGCAAATCACTGGAATCCAGAATGGTTCCAGAGGATTGGAGGAGGGCAGATGTAGCCCCACTTCACAAAAGGGATAACAGGTAAGAGGCCAGCAATACTATGCTGGTTAGAGTGATACTAGCGGTGAGAAAGTTAAAGGAAAAGCTGAAGAAAAGGACTGTGGAACATCTCAAACCCAATGGGTAACAAGATCCGAGGCAGCATGGATTCATAGGGGGGAATTTATGTCAAATAAATCTGATATATTTCTTTGACTTGGTGACCAAGAAATTGGATCAGGGAGGAGCAGTGGATATGGCCTGCCTAGATTTCAGCAAGACATTCTACTCTGTTCTGCAGAGGAGAATAGTAAGCAATCTGGGCAGCTTACGGGTGGGAAATAAGGTGGTAAACTGGGTAAGAAATTGGTTAAAGGGATAGCGGACAGGGGGTGGTGGTAAACAGAGTTTGTTCCAAAGAAGGGAGGGTGAGCAGCTGGGTACTTCAGGGATCAGTACTGGGACTGGTCCTCTTTAATGTCTTCATAAGTGACATTGCAGAGGAGCTGGAAGGGAAGGTCTGCCTATTTGCGGATGACACCAAGATCTGCAACAGGATGGACATTCTAAGCAGGGTGGAAAGGATGAACAAAGACTTGAGAAACCTCAAGGAGTGGTAAAGGGTATGGAAGCAGGGTTTCAATGCAGTAAAGTGCAAAATAATGCACTTTGGGCACAGAAACCCCAGGGTGGAGTACAAAATGAGTGGAGTAGTATTGATGACTACCAAACAGGAAAGACACTTTGTGGTAACTATATCACATGACCTAAAGGCAGCCAGCAGTGTGACAAGGCAGTAGGGAGAGCTAGTGGGATGCTGGGATGCATAGGAAGGGGTACCACCAGCAGAAATAGGGAGGGGGTGTTACCCCTGTATAGATTACCAGTGAGACCCCACCTTGAGTACTCTGTCTAGTTCTGGAGCCCGCATCTCCAGAAAGACATAGACAGCATGGAGGCAGTCCAGAGGAGGGCAACCAAGATGGTACAGGGTCTGCACCTGAAGCCCTACAAGGAGAAACTGAAGGACCTCAATATGTAGACTCTGGAAGAGAGAAGGGAGAGGAGGGATATGATAGAGGCCTTGAAATATCTTATGGGGTTAAATAAGGTACATGTGGGAAGAATTTTTCAGAAAAGAAAGTACTCAGTAACAAGGAGACATGCTACAAAATTGAAGGGGGTAGATTCAGTAAAGATATAAGGAAGTACTTTACAGAAAGAGTGGTGGATTCCTGGAACAGCCTTCCTGTGGAGGTGGTGGTGCAAAAACAGTGGAGGCATTCAAGAATGCATGGGAAACTGGCCTGGTGGTGCTGAGGGTTGAGGTACTGGACACCACACTTCGCACCACACTGGTGACCCACGTTTGAGAGTGAGATTGAGATGCCAGGGGTTGGCCAGGGAGGAAAAGGTTCAAGCATCTGATGACAGCTCACCTTCTTCAGGGAGGGGAGGATTGAAGGCTCCAGCAATAGTATGCCTCCCAGTGATGGCTGGGTGGTATTGAGCCTTCAGTCTTCCACATATGGGGTGGTGGGCCATGGTGGACATTGGAGTGGCATGCACCGGACCGTATGGGCCTCCCTTGGATGTCATTGCACATTCATGCTCACCGATGAAATTAATTAATAACCACACAGAATAAGGGAAAGATCCAGCTCCTGAAGAGATGACGTCAACCCAGCACCACACCCTCCATCAGATCCTGCCCTCCTGGGTCTGGATGCCTGCTAATCTAACCTCCACCCTCGAGTAATTAGATTAATGTACGGGAGCACTGAGGTGCTGAAGGTGGCCCCTCATTGGGGGGGTGCAAGCTGGGGGATTGCTTGAGGGTGTGTCATGGGTGGATCGCAGGTCTGGGAGTTCCCAAAGCAGGGAGGCTCTCAGACAGGGTGGGAACAGCTCGGCGACAGAGGGAGTTCCAGTAGCCGGTAACTAGAAAGGAAAAATAATTAAAAAAAAAAAAATAGAATGCATGGGATAGACACAAGGGAATCGCAGTAGAAAGGAAGGGGGGAAGTAGAATTATCCATAGATCAGGTAGGGTCTGTGCTGAGAATATATGCAGGGAAAACACAGGCAGAATGGGTGGGACAAGTGGCCTTTATCTGCCTTCAGATTCTATGTTTCTGTTTCTAATACACACAGGATGGACCTAAATGATTGTCATCCCAAGATGTCTACCAGTTTTCTGCAGCTTGCTCAGTGGTAATGATTCCTTATGCACAAGAAATCATCTGATTTGTTTTGGACAGGCACAATTTCAACACAGTTCGATTATTGCGATACTGATAGATTTGTAACATGATTATGAGCACCAGCTCTGCTGATCGCCAAAGGCTGGTTCACTATTTCAAAATGTTATGTCACAAAACTAGACATCATGGCCACGTAGTGTGTGTGTGTGCGCGCACGCATGCATAGTGTGTGTGTGTATATGTGTGTGTGTGTAGAAGGGTTGGTGAACTATGAAAACCTTACCTGGTGATGAGCTTGGTTCTACTTTCCTCTTTTTTTTAAATTAGTATTGAGATACTTATACGTGTTTTCTATTTTGTTTTACAGTTTTTGTATTTTTTATTCTTAATGCCAAAGGCCACTTTCTGATTAAATAGTAAACTCACATTAAATAACACAAATATAGACAACTGAGGATGAAGTGTGCTGCTTATGTTATATTTTCCAAGACACTCTGTACTCAGATTATTTTTCTGCTCCTAGTAGGAAAGATGTATTTATTGATGGTGCTAATGATACAAAAATGCAAATTCAACAGTTTCCTAGCTGTTCCAGCTAATGAAAACTAGTGTTTAAAAGGTTATGTGAGGTGACATGACATTAAGGCGATCCAAAGCACCATTCTCTGTCAGACCTCATTTTTCTTTATGAAGCTCTCCAGACTATCACAAGAAAATATTGAACTCTTAGTACTTAGAGATTGTGACTTGATAATTTAAACTGATTGTCTTTCAGCAAATGGTGGACAATTACATCTTTAGGCACCCCATTTGTATTGAAAGCAACTGCTACTTCCATTATTTTCCACTGACAGAATTTGCTGGAGCGACTGCAATTTATGCATCCCTAAGTTTAAAGCTTTCTGTAGTGCTTGGCTTACAATCAGCATTCATTCCTTGCTAAACTATGGTGAATGAAAGAGTTTAATCTGCTGTAATGGAGAGTTAGTGTAATCTAAGCAGTGTAAGTTTGCTTTAATCAGTGATGTATGTAGTGGCTTGCTGTGAGAAATAAAAGCATAAATAAAGCTTTAGTTTGTTTCCTAAGCCTTTGATTTGGTGTAGCTTGTTGGTTTAACTAGAGTCTGTGGAATTATGCTGTATACTGTATATTCTTTTTTGAGCTTGTCATAATTGCTTATTTGTTTCTTGTAGCCGAGCTGCATAGTTCAGAAACATACGTGATTACAAAAAACAGACACTCACCACTAAAAATGTGCCACAGCATAACAGGATGGATCTGTGTGCACATTACTTTTTAGTCAGGTGCCAAGGCACAGAGCAAAGTTAAAAGCTCTCCATAGGTATGCCAACTGGTGCGTTTTAAACTCCTGTGTTTTTTTCCAAGGTGCAGAAGTACTAAAACCTTATATAGTAATATACTTAAAGGAATATACACGTATTATTCTTACAAATTCTCATTTGTCCTATGGGACATGTACATACAGGACAAAAGTGCAAAGTGCAAGTGAGATACATAAATAACACTAAGATTAAATTTAAAAGTGCACTAAACAGGCATCATTCATTCATTTTAAAGTTATGCAACACTGTACTGAATTCATGGAGATCAACTCAAAACATACAAACTATAAAACTAACTTATTTTTAAAGTAGCTCCAGTGTCCTACACATGACTTCATTTTTTTGCTGGACATACCCATTATTGTCTGGTGGACAGTGGTGGCTCTACATCAGGGCCCGCCAGGGCATGTGCCCCGGTAAAAAAATGCTGTGCCCCAATTGGTGCCCCATATGGTGCAGAGCTTCCCCCATAGTAACAATATATCAGTGCCCTGGCTGCCATCTGTTGTGCCCCAGCTGTGCCCTGGTAACCATTTGTGGCTACAGCCGCTACTGCTGGTGGAGTTGGGGCCCATTTGTGGGATGCCCACCCATACTCCACTGTCCTCCTGCAGTTGGAGCACAATCACCCAGATGGCATGCTGCAATGAAAATAGAAAAACAAATAAAAACAGTACAGGGAGTCTTAATATGGTGTTTTTTTCTGCTGTCTTCTAGCTGCGAGGAAATTAGTGTTTAACAGTTTGATTAAATAGTACAGAGCAGGGCATTAAACATTTTTAGAAAATGGGTAGGGAAAATTCTTGTTTTAGATTGGATAATGCCAACCACCACCCAGTCCTGTATCAGGCACTAGAGACTGGGAAATAATGAGTCCCAGTCCCTGTGGCCTGATTTTGTTCTAAAATGCTTGTGCCCACAGAATGCTGTATTTTAAACTGCCACCATGTGGGGAGGAGAATGGAGGGGGTGGGGAGGGCTAGGACATTGGAAGAACAGTAGGCCCCATGGCTAAATAGGGAACTCAGGAAGACTGAATGGAGCTTTGGTCTTTTTCTGCCATTGTTTGCTATGTTTCTTTGTTTGTAACACAACTACCCTATGCCAATGTACTGTGATGTCAAACTCTAAAATTGCATTGTACAAGTTTTTTTTAAATAAAAATACCCTCATATAAGACCCTGATTTGCCCCATTTTCATGCACTTATACTGTACTGTTCAATAGTGAGTATAAGCAACACGCCACATAGAACCATTTGTTCAATGTTTTGGTGAATAGAGTATAGGGTTAGTAGTGCTTATGTAACTGTAGTTTATCTTTTTGTCTTTTCTCTACTCCCATCCTTGGTAGGAAAGCCATGTAGTGAGTAGGGAATAGAAAGCCCAACACCAAAGGTGAGCAGAGTGCCGGAGAAGGAGAAGGCAGGGGTGGATGGTGGGTGTTTTGCAATGTGCTAAGTGGGGAACTGCTGTGGGAGGCTGACCTTTATTGGGGATGTGGGAGGAGCTATTCCCCCATATTGACCCTCGGGCTTTAGCCCTCCCATTCAATGTTTTGGTGAATAGAGTATGGGGTTAGTAGTGCATATGTAACTATATTTTACTTTCTTAACTTTTCACTATTCCCACCCTTGGTAGGGAAGCTGGGTAGTGAGTAGGGAAAAGAAAGTACAAAAAGATTACCTCCTCTAAGTCTTGGGAGAGTATGACAAGTAGCGCGCAGGACAGGAAAAAAACCCAGGTGGAGGAAACCTCTGAGGACCCATAGTTACTGACCTGCCCCTCCTCAGGGCAAGCTAACAGGAGATGATCCAAGGTTCCTACAACCATATTCTAGTTTCTGAGCAAGGTGAACTGTTTGTAGAGATGACGTTACATATTCCATCTTTAGAGTCTGTTGAATGATGTGTTCAGGAAGGTTGATTCTGAGGCTGAAGAGGCAGGTCCATTCTGAAGGAGTGTCCGGATCCTTAAAATGTGTTAGGTCCAGCTGAAAAGGGGTGAACCTGGTCCAGGATTCCAATGAGATATTGGCTGATATTCAATGGAGTTATACAGTTAATACAAGCATGAAGAGCAAGAGTTGATTAAATGAGCTGTCAGACTCTGAACTGTGGGAAGTATTATGGGTTATAAAATTCCTAAAGTAATCTATCAGACTTTTTAGAGGGTTTGACATACAGATTAGGATCTCAAGGCTTGGAGTTCAGCAATATGTGATATGTCACTATGTAGGCATCTATGGAGATGATCAAGGATTTGGACAGAAGCATTTGGTGCCTGGTAGGAGGGGTAACTTGGAGGATTTTAGACCAGTGAAGGAAGGGTGGTATATGCTGTAGGGATGGTAACTGGATATTGATGGGAGTAATTGGAAAGTTCATTACAATAAATTTGAGGGTTGACTAGAGTTATTGTTGCTATAATGAGATTTGCATAGCCTCATATTTAGGAAGAACTGCTAGTGGAAATGGTGGATATTGGTATTGTTGTGGCTTAATTACCTGATGCAGGAGCTTAAATGGTCATGGTGGCTTTGCATTAATAAAGCATCCGATGTCAAAATGCTGAGGGGAACTCAAAAATGGGTCTTTGAATAAGTCTATAGACTGATCTGGCAAATGGAAGTTAAGAGCAGCGTGGCATGCCATGGGTGCCTAGCATGTTAGTCCAAGATAGGACTGTTATAGGGCATGACTGGGATAGTGAACAGCCAAGTCAGTTGTGGATGTGTAGATTGAGGAATCAGTGGAAGTCTGCTTTCAGTGA
Source organism: Neoceratodus forsteri (assembly GCA_016271365.2). Taxonomy (NCBI): domain Eukaryota; kingdom Metazoa; phylum Chordata; order Ceratodontiformes; family Ceratodontidae; genus Neoceratodus; species Neoceratodus forsteri. The sequence goes on along the minus strand of CM057449.1, from coordinate 1,343,494,984 downwards.
TGGTATTCGCTGGAGGGAGTATAGGAGGTAAATCCTGAGGGAAGAGTTAGGAGGACCACCGAATGGGTAGCTGGCAAGATTTAGGGTAGCATGACGAAGAGATGTAGATAACATTATGAATTATGGTGATATCCAGGGGTCAGGGAACAGTGGCTCTGAGAGAGTAATTTTAGCAAGGCAGCTAGGCACCAGATACCGAATGATACATGTTCTGAGATAGTAGCTGGAGAAGGTCTTAGGAACATCCAGTTGCTATTAAGGGAGTACAAGTTGAGTAACTTGATCAAATTGTGTCAGTCCATGTAGGAGAAGACTATGAGGAGAAGGTAAAACGGATGATACCAGTACTACTTTGAGGTATCCTGCGGTTCCCGTTATCCTTAACAGTGATGGTTACTATGGAGATGGTACATCTTAGAAGGAATTAGGGTCATAGTTCCAGGTAAGAAGATAAGAGTTAAGGAGGCTGCACTAAATATTTGGATCCTATGAAGACATGGGAGGTAGGGATGCTCATACTGCTTGAATTAACAGAATACTGTACATAAGGAATCATCCTGCAGAGATGGTTGAGAGATGAGATCTTGTATAGTTCAGTTGAATGGGATGCCAGAAATGGGTCCTGTGGAGGTTATTGGGAGATGCTGATGATTTTATGGTGATGTAAAAGTCTATAGGACATGCTCTACAAGGGATGTTGCTGGAATAAGTTTTTTTCAGGTGAGAACAGGTACTCCATAGAGCATTGAAAGGGAGCTGTTATGATGGCCTGGGTAGCAGTAAGAAATGGATGAACAAGCAGGAGTAGTTGATCAGACAGGGATGCTGGATATCAATAGTTGTAGGAATGCCCAAAAAGAGACACAGCAAATGTGCAGGAGCCCTGAGCGGTAGTGAGGAGGAAGACAGCAGTCCCATAATAGAGGGAAAAGTCCAAGCAGAAATCTACCGACTGAAGGATGGAGCAGGATAAGAAGATGTCTGAGGCTGAGCAGTACAGATTCCAACAGGAGTGAGGAAGTCTTGGGACTGGGGTAAGTGACATGGCATGCTAGAAGAGAATGCAAAAAGCCGATTCAGGCCATGGTGGGAGATCCATGTCAAACCAAGAGGCGAATCCAGGTACGAGGTGCTGAGAAGCTGAGGAGCGAGGGTCCCACCTCCGAAGAAGATGGCGAACTGGAATAGTTGGTAGCAAGGCACAGCAGCAATGGGTAATGGGACCCACCTCCGAAGGAGATTGCGAACTGGAATCGTAGATAGGGAAAGCACTGGAATCATTTCTGGAAAACCACTTGATGGGATAAGGGGAGCATCAGCGGGAATTTAGGAGAAGGTGGAAGCACACATCCTTGAAGAGGAACAGATGGCACAGATCCAAGAGGAATGCAGGCAGCCATGTCCAAGAGGAAGGCAATAGTGAAACATAGCCATCTGACATGGCAACGCGGGAGGAGATGTCAGCGTGGAGCTGGAGGACTGAAGACTGGATGAGGATGAGCCAGAAGGCAAGCCATAGCAATGATGCCCAGGAGCACAGGAAAAGGAGAAAGATGAGCAGCAAGAAAGTCCAGGAGTCTGTCACACTGAGTGCAGGTGGAGACGGAACCAGCTGGCGGGGTCCAAATCCAGAACAGGAGGAGGCCATCGGTGGCGACAAGTACAGTACAAGTCACATTAAACTGTCTCACCAATGAGTTGGTTTAGCATTTTTTTTTTTTACAATTGGCAATGCAATGGCAACTCATAGTGCATTGTTTTTTCAATGCTTAACCGGCTCAAAAGCAATGTTTGTAAAACTTTTTTGCAGCTCATTTGGAAGGCATATGTAGTCCAGTCACAGTGCAATGCAAAACTGCATTTTAGCTCTCAAGAAGCAGTTTGTGCAGGGCTTAGTGCTGGATCCAGCAACACATAAGCAACTCAATCAGAAATGCTAAACCAACTCATTGGAGGAACAGTTTAATGTGACTTGTACTGTACATTGAGTTCGTTGGAAGTGCTGGATGCAGTCGGGTGAGATAGGATATGGAAGGCAAATAGAGTACATTGGTCCCATTCCTGAAGAGAATGCAGCAACTGGGTATTAGGTATACACTGCAGGTGGCTGAAACAGTAGTTTGAAGACAAATGGGGTATGGTGGTCCCGTTGCCAAAGGGAATGCGGCAACTGGGTATCAAGTAGAAAACGTAGTTGGCAAATTTGTAGATTGGAGACAGGCCTCCGTCCTCAGTAGTCAGAGTTAGATAACCTACACTCGATGCCACACCAGGCAGTTAGGGATGGAGACTGTGAGCAAGTGACATGGTATAGAATAGGTTGAAATTTCAGTTGAGGAAACATGCTTCCATCCCAGGTAGACTGGGCAAGCCCATCTTCACTTGATACCGCAGAAGGCAGAGTTAGGGACAGAGGATGTCAGGGTTCTGATATGATTGGTAATAAATCTCGTAAAGAGTCCAGCGGGGTAAATCGGTAAAAGGTTTGAGATGGACACCCATCCCTGGCAGACATGGAAAGCCTACCTATGCTCAGTGCATCAGAAGGCAGAGTTAGGGACGGAGACCGGAAAACTGCTGGTATGGGCTGAGCAAGGAAAGGGCAGCAAACTGCTGTGAGGTAAGAGGGGAGTAAACAAAGGGAGTGGTACAAAGGGAATGTTGATAGGAACAGGAGGAGGATGAGCATAAAGGGGACATAAAATGGACAAAACAAACAAATGATGAAAAGCAGGCAATGCCACATAGTACAAGGGGACAAGTGAAGGCACACAACAGAGAATGGACAAAGGGATTACTATGGGGCATCCAGAGGGGAGGTAGGATTGTGCAGGTTCCCAATCAGCAATGGTGGTGTAGGCAAATGCTCATGAGGGCTGGAAGGGTAGGAATTACCATGGGTACAATGGGTTAAAGTTAAAAACTACAGGCTGAGCAGAGTATATGGACTCTGAGACCAGGAAACAGTATGAACTGGGTAAAGGCATGAGCAGCAATGGAGGCAGACAAAACTGCAGGGGAAGGTCATGTGGGATAGATGATCGAGTACAATAGCCACTGAGGAATGTCAGGTTCCAAATCAGGTAAAATATGACATGGTGCTATTGTAATAGGAAGGAACAGTGATGGAGACTGAGGTCTGTGCGAGAGGCGAGTAAGACCAAAGAAACAACAGGGAGGAAAGGACTAAGGGCAAGAAAGAAGGGTGTGGGAGGGGGGATAAGTGCAAATGGAGGGCAGTGGGAGAGCCCCAAACAAGGAGGAGGGAAACAAGAAGTGGAAGGGTGGGGGATGGATGGAGATTGAGGTGGCAATTAGTAATTAGGAATGGCAGACAAGGAGGCGGTCGAGATGAGGGGGAAGCACCATGCAAAGCACTACAGGGCAAGGAAAGGGAAGAACAATATGCAGGGCAGGGCAGAACTAGTAGCCAAACAAAGCTGGGTCAGGAAACACACCCCAGGGAGGGAGTGAGAAGGGAAAGGAGGAGGCACACACTCAAGGTAGCACAGGAAACAACAAAAATACAAACAGGCCAAGCAGGGAAGGCTAGGGACAGGGAAGACCAGGAAACATGAGGCCCAATAAGGAAGCAGGCAAGGGCAGGCAAAACAAGGAGCCAGTTTTTTTTTCTGATTTAGAAGGGCAGAGTGAGTGGGGGGGGGGAAGAAATGAAGGCCCATCCAATCCACAGGTAGAACTTGACTCCAATGCTACCACCCTGCGGAAAGTAAAACAATAAAAGAAACAGGGCCATGGGTCTACAGGAAGTCACAAAATAGAGATAAACAAAGGAGAGCAGCAGGTGACAGCACTTTGGGAAGGTAAGACAGTGGCATGGAGTGAAACCCCAGAAAACCCATGACAAACCACCCTCTGGGGAACAATGGGACCAGCTAAAGAACACACAGGAGAAGAGTTGGGGCTTCATCATGAAAGCAAACGGAGCCTGCGCAGCGCCCAAGCAAAGCAGTGGCAGGCACCAGTGTAAATGGAGGGTCAATCAGCACACAGAGAACAAACAGCCAGGAGGGGAAGCAAGGAGGGGAGACAGTAGCTAGACAGCAGGAGCAGGGCAAAAGGCAAGGGAGAGGAATGATGGGTTGAGACAGAGGGAAGTAACTATCAAGAAGGAATGACCGGCACAAAGCCGGCCACAACTGCCCAGGTTGTGGCCAACGTGGGATGGAAATTGCAGCAATGTGATGGGGAATAGGGGGCACCAGAGGCACAGTTGCCTCAGATAGGTCTGGTATGGGACACCAAGAAACTTGGAAGATGGTCAGGGAAGTCAAGGGAAAGCTGGGAGCTGGATGTAAGGCGGACGCAGACCCCAGAAGCACAGGGGCAGCATCAGAGCAGATGAATGCAACAAGGATGGGGAAAGGGAAGGATGGGATGCAGACAGCTACAAGGTACTGTCGGACATCTTACTTCAAGAAAATATTAGTAACAAAAAAAAAGCAAAGCACAACCATGGGGAAAGGAGATGAAGGGACAAGGAAGCACCGGCACACAAACAGAAGCACCACAGAATGTCGACAGACATTCTGCTGACATCTCTCACAGTGATGGTACAGTGCCGACACTCAGCATGGGCCATCAATGTTTCAAGTGTTGTACCCCCCCACCCACATTTAAATATAATCAACTTCAGCTCTGAATTGTTTTGGGTAGGGGGCAGAACACCAGGAGAAACATTGTCGGTGAAACCCATACCATTACAGCGACTGTCGCTGTAATGGTCCTTTTTCGGGCTTTGCTGTCGGGGTGTCAATCTACTGTGAGTCACCGTACAGAAACAACAGAAATGTGGGGAGGTAAGAGGAGCAAAGTGGCAGGGGTGTAGGTGAACAAACGAGAAGGTGAGAAGGCAAACCAACAAACTGAGGAAGGGGAGAGGGAGAGCACAGGGAGAAAGGTGAGGAGGCCCAGCCCACGAGCCACACAGGGAGTTCAGAGCGCTGTTTTGCAATGCACTAAGCAGGGAACTGCCATGGGAGGCTAGCCTTTATTGGAGATGTGGGAGGAGCTATTCCCTCACATTGAATCTCGGGCTTTAGCCCTCCCATTATATGGGAGGGGGGGGACCACATCATTAACATCTTCTGAAATAATGGGAACACAGCCAATGTTATGGATGCCCAGAGATTTCCACCACAGGTGTTTTTTCTCTCCTTTATGGCCAGATATTTTGATATGCCACTGTGTGTGCACCTTTTTAAAAAAAAATAATTATAAGGCCCCCATATGCCCAGTTTCCACACACACATGCAGTACTGCACAATAGTAAGCATAACATATTACTTTCATGCCTATATGTTGTCACTTGGACTTTTTGTTCCACCTACTTCACAGTAAGCAGGTGTTTCTGAGGATCATCGTTGTTCAGTAGGTGCAGGCAGCTGGTGTGGTTGGTGGTGGATGTCAGCAACATGAGTGGAAGTCTTAAACCACCCGTGGCAAGTGCCTGCAAGTGCCTGTTTTCTTATTTGACTTGCTTCACAAGATATTCATGTTTTCCGGGGGCCAGAGTGAGAGTTTGGCCCTGGAGAGGGTTCAAACAATAAGCATCTTAGTTTTCAACTTTGTGTGTCTGGATTTTGGGAGCCTATTTAGGAGTGTACTTTCTCTCCCCCAATCACCACCACTGGTTTGCTTTTGCAGGGCCAGGTGAAAGCAGGTCCCATGTAACTTAAACTGTTATGTCCTTTATCTGCCCACTAGTGATCTACATATTTGAAGTAAACTTTGGACCAATGGACCCTCTTAGTGGCAGAAAGAAGGATTGTATCTTGGCTTTTTAAACCAGTTTTATTTGCAACAGTATATTGGTTACTACAGCTTGGACCTAGTGAGAGAAGGTCTTAAGCCGTTTCTTAGCTGGACTGAATTTTCTGTCCTTATTGAACTCGGTGCACGTTTTCTTCTTCTTTTCATTTGTTTTGCATTTTAATAAGTAAAATTGCATATAGTGTGACTGTGGTTTGGTTGAGTGTGTTGGACTGGTTTAATTGGGGAAATTATTTTTATAAAAGTGTACGCTAGTTGCTTGAGTTGTGAATAGTGTGATTTGTTTTGTTGTTTAATGTGGTTACAGTGGTAGCCACAGACACTGCAAGATATTTCCTGAAATTTCTGTGATATTTCCAGAAATATCTGATGCTTTCTGCATTTAAACAGTAGGAGCAGCAGAGACAAACTCTTCAGAAATTTTGCAAACTAGCTGGAAATAGCTGGCAATGTCTGTGGCTACCACTATTATACTTATTTGTGTGGTATTCTTGGTTAGTGAGAAGCCTTTTGCATTTTCAAGAATTGAATGAAATGATTGTGTGTTGTGTGGGTTATTATTTATATGCTGGATCATGTATGGTCCACTATATGCAACAAGTGTGTATAGCCATCAAGAGGTTGCCATTGTGACTGTTTAAACCCAGAGAGTGAAGCTCAAAGGTTCGGTCACCATGGCAACCTCGAGATGGCTACTCGTGCTTGTTGTGTATAGTAGACCATACATTGTCTTTTATAGTAGTGTATTGTTCCCCCCCTTCCCACACACAACAGAAGGAGTCTAGGCACTCACAGTATTGAACATTTGAAAAAGGAAGCGGCTTTCATGATCGTCAACACTCGTTAGTTTGTATCAGCGCTGGCAATCGGAGCCTCAGGTTCTGTGAGGGGAGCACACATGGACGTTCAAAGTTGTGCTGCAGTAGCTACGTATCTAGTGCAGCACAACAACAAAATGATGTAACTTCTGCAGCACAAGACAGATATTCTAGGGATGGATTTCTATCCACAACCGCATTCCACCATAGACTATTTTGTTATTGTTGATTCTATTGGATTGTTGTTAACAGCCTCAGACTGCAAGGAAAAAGATAGAGGGGCGATGTGAGAGGGCGTTTCTTCATGGAGATGATGGTGGAGCCCTGGAACAGACTACCAGATGGAGTGGTGGGGGCTAAATCAGTGAAAGAATTCAAGGGGGCATGGGACAAGCATATGGGGCTGAGTATAGCGGGGAGGACAGGGGCTGGCAGGGAGGGGGAGGTGTAGGGGTAAAAAGTGCAGACTAGGTGGGCCATTATGGTTGTTTTCTACCATCAAGCTTCTATAATTCTCTGATTCTATGAAATTGGGGAGGGTTTATGGTATTTAATAATACACGGGGTATTTTACTGAGTAGTTGGAACTCTATTTTAATTATTTAAGGAGGTAGAGGATGTGTGTAGGGGCCCCGGCATGCTCCTACTTCTTGGAACTGCTTCACCAGCTCCATCTTTTTCAGCCCCTGTTTCTTCCAAGGGTAGTTTGGGACCGTTGTTGGGGACTGGGGATTCTGAGAAGATAAGGCACTGGTTGGAGTGGTGATCCAGGAGTGGGAGCTGGGGAGAGTAGGATTGGGAGTGTCAGACTGAGCAGGTGCCCTGGGTTTAGGAAGATCATGGAGCAGGGTCCTCCCTGCCATGTCCCAATCCCATGGGAGCCCCCTAGAGGTAGGGGGCAGGTAGCAGAAGGGCTGACTGCTCCAGCTTCTCCCCTTTATGGCATGCTGTGCAAAAAGCTAGATTTCTGAGGAATGAAAGAGCTGTAGTATCGGATTTTATCACAGATTCCTCTGGAGACCTGGTTTGTTTTACTGAGACCTGGCTTGCTGATGACTCTGGGCAGTTCTAGAGGTGGCAATCCTGGCTGGAATCTTGGCTGTACACCACCAAGGCTGGAGAGCATGGGTGATGGGATGGGCATCTGTTTTAGATCCTGCTTGAAGCTACAGCATATCCATTGAGGGAGGTGGGTCATTTCAATTTGTGGCAGTGAAGGATGATGTTACCGTGTAGGATTCTCATGGTTTACCATCCCCTGGTTCAGGAACAGGAATTCCTGCAGGAATTTGCAGATTTAATCATTGACCTATTACTGAATGCCCCAATCTTATGTTGGAGGACTTTAATTTATGGGCCAATGATGAAATCTTACAATTTGCTCAGTAATTACTCCAGCTGATGGAACCACTGAACATCACACAGGTTGTGTCCTCTACCACTCATGAATATGGCCACACCTTGGACCTCCTCTTCTCTTTGGGGCTAAACAACTCTGATGTCAGGGTTGATCCAGTAGGGTGGTAGGATCACCATGCTGTTGGCTTTCTTGTAGTGTCCCCTAAAAATCATCCTCTCCATGGAGGTGGCCTGATATCATCTCAGACATACTTTGGCAGAGGAAAATCTCCTGACAGTATTGGACATTTCCAGTATGGAAGCAACATGAGATGGAGGCATGGAGGCAGCCATTGAGAGCTATAATTTGGCCATAACTATGACTCTCGACTCCATTGCATTGATTTGTGTCTACCCATTGAACCTTCCTGTTGCAGTTTGTCATAGTATAATGACAAACTGAGGTGACCGAAGGCAACAGGGCAACGGTTGGATCATTCCTGAAAAAGATCCATCTTGATGGATGACAGAATGACTCTGAGGTCTCATTGTGAGGACTATCAGATGGAAATAACCCTGAGAAAGAAAGAAAACCTTTTCAACACAGCAGCCACAGAGGCAGAAGGTCAGCACTCTACATGATATCATAATATAACAAAGGTAACTATTTCCAAAGTTTCCCATGGGTAACTTAAATCTTTGGCTCTGTACTGCCACTTGATTGTCCACATCCCTAGAAAAATAGATGCAAGTTATGTAAAAGGATAAATGAAGTCAAGCCTATTTTTTAACTCTGCCTGTTTTTGAAATTAAGCTACCTTTTGATATATTAAGTATCGTGAAAAGTGCTGACCTTCTGCCTCTGTGGCTGCTGTGTTGAAGAGATTTCTACTTGTTACCCTGGTAAGGTGCATCTACTCTTATGCCATGCTTGTCTCTCAGAAAGAATTATTCAGTATATTCTGAATTTCTGAGCCACAATTTCTGTGTTTTTTTTTAAAGGAAGAACTCGTCATGGGATATTGCCTCAGGAGGAAATAGGCCCGCTCAACTCTTCCACACTGTAGACAGGTTACTTAATCCCAGCTGTCTTCATTCCAAAGGAGTCTTGTCTCAAGAAATATCTTTCTGAAAAGAGTGTTCTCCATTTGAGCAGGCATCTCGATGTGTGGCATGTCAGGGGTCAGTAGTGGTCTAATGGAAAGGCCCAAGGGCACTTCATGGGTCTGGTCTGAGCTCCAGCCACCTATTATGGAGGGTGTGCTTGTGGTGATAGCAGCACTGTGCCCCACGCACTGTATGATGGATCCAGGGCCTACCAGGTTGTTTGTTGACTACCAGGTAGCCCTGAATCTGGTGTTTGCCAGCATATCAAGGATACCCTAACATAGAAACATAGAATTTGACGGCAGATAAGGACCTCTTGGCCCACCCAGTCTGCCCATTTCCCTACCTAATGGATAAGCTGCAGATCCTATTTAACCAGCAGCCTACTCTTCCTACCCCCACCACCTAGAATTGCCTTATGACTGTCCCATACATGCTTGAATTCCACCACTGTTTTTGACTCCAGAGCCTCCTCTGGAAGGCTGTTCCATGCATCCACAACCCTCTCTGTGAAAAAATACTTCCTTAAATTACCTCTGAGCCACTCCCCCCTCTATCTTCAAATTGTGCCTCCTTGTTCTTGCACACCTCTTTTTTTTAAAGATGCTACCCTCTTGGACTTTGAGGTACTTGAAAGTTTCTATCATGTCCCCCCTCTCCCTCCTTTCCTCGAGGCTATACATTTGAGTTTCAGACCATGCCACAGTACAAAGACCACACTTGTCAAGGTGTCTGATGATGTGCTCCTAGCAAGAGATGGGGGAGCACTCGATTGTCATTCTCCTTGCTCTATTGTCAGCATCTGACATTGTGGACCATGGAGTTTTGATATAATTCCTTGGGTAATATGGCGTACAGATTGTTTAGTTGCCGTATTGTTCCTTGTAAGAAAAGATCTAGAAGCAAATGGTTTGATACCTTTTATTGGACCAACTTAGATGTTACAAAAAGAAAACAGTGCTTAACCTTCGCACCAACCAAGTACTTCCTTGGAAGCTTATGTCTGTTTAATATGGGGGACTTGCTGGGACAACATTAAAGTGGTCTGAGTCCTTACTCACTGACAGGTCACAGCAGGTTGCGATAAGAACTTTTCATTGCAGCTTGTAGTGATCAGTTGTGGTGTTCCACAAGTGTCAATTCTGCATCCATGTTGTTCATGGCATACATGCTGCCATTGGGGCAGAATATCAGACAGTATGGTATGAATTTTCACTTTAGTGCAGATGATACTCAGCTGTACGTGTTTTTTTACATCAGATGAGTGAGAGATGGTGGCTGTGCTGGAGTGCTGTCTTAAGAACATCTCTAACTGGATAGCCTCCAGAAGGCTGAGTCTCAATCTGTCCAAGATGGAGGTGTTGTTGGTGGAACCAGGTCCTCGAGGGTCAGCTAGAAGATATCATGCCATCAGAATTCTTTTTCTGAATGGCACATTTCTGACAGCTGTGATAGTGTTCAAAATCTTGGAGCCATTATGGACTCATGCCTGACACTTGAACATCAGGTGTCAGCTATGGCCTAAAGTGGATTCTTCCAGTTAAGGTATACCTCCCAGATTAGATACTATCTACTTAATTAGCACATGGTGACCCTAGTACATGTCTTTGTGACCTCAAGGCTGGGCTACTGTAATGCTCTATACCTAGGGTATCAGGGGGGTTGGCATGTCACCTGCAGCTGGTGCCGAATGCTGCAGCTAGGATAATGTCAAGTGCATTGTATACAGATCATATTAACCCTGTGCTGCGGTAGCTGCACTGGCTTCTAATAAGGTGGTGCAACACCTTCAAGATTGCTTTGCTAATATACAAAGCCCTATATGGACTGGGCTCTTCCTATCTCAGAGATCTCTTGGCCTGGTATGTTCCTGCCTGTTCTTTCTGCTCAACTGAGAAGCTGTTGATAGTTATCCTTAGATCCAGTTTGGGGCAGTCCAGAGACAGGGCTTTCTCGGTGGCAGCACCTGCAATATGGAACTCCTTGCCATACCATCTTAGAATTCCCCCTTGGTGGAGGCATTTAAACAGGGCCCAAAAAGTTATATTTTTGAATTAATTATTGTGTGTTGAACTGGTACCTCTATATTTTAAATGTTTTTCTCTGAATTTTATTGATGTTAATAATACTGAGGTGCATAAGAGCTGTGAGGGAAGTTTGCCAGTGAATAGCTCCATCTAACTATTGTACTACCCATGTACAGTAATAACCTGCTAAAATATATCTGTCTAGTTTCAGTTTGAACTCAGCTTTTTTTTTTCTAATGATTATTTCTGTAGGTAAGGAGTTTCATGGGTTCTCCATGCATTGCATTTAATAGTATTTTAAGTAGTCGGAAACAATGTCCTGTGCTCTGCAGCAGGTGACCTCTAGTATCGGATGGGCTGGTTTTATATTTGAAGTTTAGTTCACACATCAGGTAAGGGTCATGCATGCATGAGAAGAAGGTCCCCTTGCGGATTGCATCCTACTATTGTAGCTTTCATTCTCAAGAGAGGAAATGCATTTGGTAGCCTTTCATTGCATCTTTTCTATTCGGTTAATATGACATTTTTAGAAAGGGCACCAAAATTGACTGGCAACATTGCAGACTGGCCTAACATAAGATTTATAGAAAGGGAAAATGACCTAATGTCACGTGATGTAATGTTACACTTAATGGATCATAACACTCGATTAGCTGTTTTGGAGATTTCCTCACATTGTTTACCTTTATCCATATCGTTAGAGATCCAAACCCCTAAGTCTCTTTCATGTGTAGCTTTTTGAAGTATAGCACCACATAAATGACAGTTGGCCTAGCAGTTGTTCATTTTCATTTTTTTATTGATTGTTAAGAGCCCTGAGCCTTGGGAAAGGGTACTGTCTAAATAAAAATGCCTTGCCTTGCCATAAGCAGCACGTTGTACACTGCAGTTCCTTTATAGGTGCTGCCATATAATTAGCAATGCTGCATAGCGGAATGGAGACACATCTAAGGCCATGAATTCCTAGAGAGTTCCATCACAAGCATTTGTTTCTCTCCTGCATGTCTGTGTGTGCACTCTTTTCCCAAAAAATAATTATAAGGCCCCCAAGTGTCCAGTTTCCTCACACATGTGCAATAATGCGGTGGGTGCCACCATATCATTAACAGTGCTTCCAGGAAAAACAGGTACATATCAAAGACCATGGATCCCCAAAGATTTTTTACTTTGGGATCATACCTAGTTGACCAATATCAGTCCACCATACAATTAGATATGCTCCATCCTCCCAGGCTAAGATTCAACAACTACGCAATGACATGTTGTGGGATAATAAAGCCTGATCTATCCCCCACCAACAGAGACTGACATCTATTGCTCTGTAGCTGCATCACCTTGACAACATAATAATGACACTGATTCAGGTAATTGTTAGGCAACATTTCCATGGCTAACCCACAGAAATCTAGGAATGGTGGATGGACATCAGAGTGCAAAGCCACTAGAAGACCAAGTTTAATTTCTAAACTCAGCTTCAGGGAAAGAGGACAATCTCTCACTGTTTTGTTTCAGAATGATGCACTTGTAAATGTGGAACAGTAGTACTGTAGTTTTGTGCCTACAGTGATTTACTGTATGGTCAGGCTAGGGGGGGCAACATTAAGTATTGCTCATAAAAGAAATGGGGGCTTATAGACATAGAAACATAGAAACACGGCAGTTGTTGGTAGGAAAGGATCACTAGGCTCATTCAGTCTGTCCAGATGGTCACTGCCTAGTCTTTCTCCACATACCCTAACTGGTCTCCAGCAACCCTCCCTACTCCCTGACTATTTACTAATATTCTCCTCTGTCTACTCCATGCATGCTCGAAGCCCCCTACTGTTGTTAGCCTCCACCACTTTCACTGGTAGTCTATACCAGGGGTCCACCACCCAGGTTCATTGCATGCCTTCTAGTCCTGGTGCTTTTTCCCTTTGAAAGAGACTCCCCTTGAGCCAGCCTGGTGGCGCTAAGGGCTGAGGTGATGGACATCTTTCCTCATGCCATGCTGGTGACCCAGGTTCAAGAACAACTTCGGGTCATCAGAGAGCTGGCACTGGAGGGGAGGGAGGGAGCAGGATTGAGCAGCCAAAAGGAAGCTGTACTCTCCTGGGGTAGTTGATACCCCCCTCTGTAGTTCCACTCCCACCAGGTAGAGGTCTGGTGGGTAGTGTAGACAGGAGGTGGCAGTAGTGTAGCAGGCGGGCACCCTAGGGCGTGGCATGTCTGTGCCTCCATATGTGTGCACACGCCCAGAGTACAAGGAGGGGGAGAAAACAGAAAAAAAAGCAATAAAAACCTATATAGAAAAAAAAGGAAAAAGGCTCCCCTCCTGCACCCTGTTCATCTCGTGAGGTACTTGTAACTCTATTATGTCATCTCTCACTTTCCACTCTTCCAAGATGTACATGGTGAGATCCCTCTGTCTCTCTTCATAAGGGTTTTGATGTAACCCCTGCACCATTTTAGTTACCCTCTTATGGACTGCCTCCACCCTGTCTGTGTCCTTTCTGAGGTGCAGCCTCTAGAACTGGACACAATACTCCAAGTGGGGTCTCACAAGTGAGCGATAATGTGGCAACACCACCTTCTTCTCCTGCTGGAGATACATCCACCAGTGCATCCCAGCATCCCACTGACTGTACACACTGCTGTGTTGCACTGCCGTCACTTTGAGGTAATTAGATATTTTAACTCTATGTTGTCTTTACTGCTTAGTACCCCCGGCCCCATACTTAGCTCCTGGGTTCCTATGCTTGAGGTGCATGATTTTGCACTTTTTGGCATTGAACTCAAACTATCCTGTTCTTGACCAGTCCTTGAGTTTCCCAAGGTCCCTAAGCATTCTCTCCACCCCTTCTGAGTGTCCACTCTATTACAGATTTGTGTGTTGTCTGCAAAAAGACATACCTTCTCTTCCAGTTCTTCTGCAATGTTACTTATGAAAATATTAAAGAGGACAGGTCCCAGTACTGATTCCTGTGGCACCCCACTGGTCACTCTCCTCTCAGAGTGAGTGCCATTAACCACAACCCTCTGTTGCCTATCAATTTACCAGTTCCTTATCAAATCCTCAACTTTAGATCCCACCTAGGCTGTTCAATTTCTCTGTGAATCAATCAATCAATCATTCAGTCTTTGTTTTACCAGGCAGAAACATCATTGAGAAAAACTCATTTGCAAGATGGACCTAGACAGTTACAACAACAATTTGGATTCCGTACAACAAGAATATACACAGTAATAAGAAAAACAACAGTGAGTACATACATGGGTAAATGCACATCTATACACAATGATAAAGAACATTAAATCAAAATAACATTCCAATCAGCAATCATAGCTATGTAGCCATAGTAAAAGATCGAAAAGAGAACATATGTACAGTATGTACAGGGATGTACGCATCAGTGGATATAGACAGAAGGAAAGTAACAGCAAGGTGCTGAGGGGCAAGGGTAGCCAGGGAGATTTGGGTAAGGGAAGCAGTGAGTTTGAGATTAATCAGGGGTAAAGTTAGTGAGATGGACAACCAAAGGAAAATGATCGATGTCACAGGATCAGTGCCACAGTGTAATAGCTACTGGGCTTTGAGAAAGCTCAACTTCACAGGGATTGCAAGCTTCAGAGTTAGTCTCCTGTGTGGCATAGTGTTGAAGGCCTTGCTAAAGTACAGATAGGTTACATCCACTGCCCTCCTCTGATCTGTTTCCCTGGTCACCCAGTCCAAGACTTCTATCAGATTAATCTGACATGATTCCCCCCCCCCCCACCACCACCACCACCATTGTGAATACGTGCTGCTTTTGGTTTCATATCCCATTGGATTCAAGATACTCTACCATCCTTTCCTTTAACAGGTATCTATTAATTTCCCCACAACTGATGTGAGACTGACTGGCCTACTTTGCTAGCCTCCTCCCTGCTGCTGCTCTTATGGAGAGGGACCACATCTGTTCTCCTTCAGTCATTTGGAACCATGCTTGTACCTGGTGAGCTGCTGAATAAGACCATCAGTGGGCAGCTAACATTTTCCTGAGTTCCTTTTGTATCTATGGGTGTATCCCGTCTGGTCCTATAGTCTTGTCCACTTTCAGAACTGAAAGTTCTTCAGGACTCTTTTCTCTGAAAATGGACTTGTGTCCACCCCCCTCCTTTGTTCCTGCAGCTCCCTTGTAGTCCGTCCTCTTCCAATGTGAAGACTGAGCAGAAGTACCTGTACAGGATGTCTGTTTTTCCTTGATCCTCTTCTGTGCAGTCTCCCCTTGCTGTCCTCCTTATTCTCACTATTCCTTCCTGTGCTTTTGTCTTCTCGCTTATGTACCTGAAGAAAGTCTTATCCCCTTTAGTCACCTCTATAGCTATCCTTTCCTCTATCTGTACCTTTGTTCCTCACACTGCCGTTCATGCTTCCATCTGTTTTACTTTTCATTCATGGTGTGGTTGGCTGCCTTAATTATGCTGCCTATTATATTTTGTCACTGTGCGCATACCCCTCCCTGCCAATTCCCCCCATGAGGCCATTTCAGAGGTAGTATCCCATGTCTTTAAAATACACCCTCCTATAAGGCAACATTCTCATCTTTGTCTGGTTTGCCTCTGTTCCTGTCTTGATTTTAAACCACACTGTATGGTGATCACTGGTACCTAGAGGAGTGTCCACTGTGAGGTTTGCAATGCCATCCTGGCTTGTAAGCATCCAGTCCAGCATTTCCCCATCCTTAGTTGGTTCCTTGACTAGATTTCTGAGAAAAGACTCTTGTAGGGGATCAAGGATGGCCCTGCTCCTTGCTGAAGCTGCAGTTGAAAGGCTCAAATCCACGTTTGGTACACTGACGTCTCCAACTAGCACCACCTCTTCCTACTTGCCATCTTGATGGTGGCTTCCCCAAGTGCCTTGTCCAACTCTTCTCTCTGTACTAGATGTCTGCATACACCCCTGTATAGACAGCAGTCCCAGTACCTGTCCGCAGGATGACCCATAGCACCTACAGCCCTTCTTTTTCTACCAGATTTCCCTGTACTTTCCTGGTCTTGATTTGCTCCTTCACATATAGTACAACACCTTCTGCACTCCTTCCTTCCCTGTCCCTCCTGAACAGAGAGCAGACCAGTATGGCCATGTCCTAGTCGTGGCTGTCAGTGCACCATGACTCTGTTATGGCCACCAAATCCAGACTAGCCTTCGCCATAATGGTCTGCAGGTCTGGAATTCTTTTTTATCAGACTCCTTGCATTGGTACACATGGCTCTCCATACCCTACTCCATCCCTCCCTCCCTCCCTGCTTCTCTGATTAGCCCTCCTCCTGCTTGTGTTATTCTGTGAAGGTCCCCTTGCTCCCCTGTTCCTTTGTTACCTACTCCATTACCTGTTTCCTTTACTCCCTTCTTCTTGCTTTTTGGGAGTCATACCCTCTGTCCTTTGTCTAGTCCCCACCCCTGTCTTCTTGTTCTCTTGCCCTGGGGAAGATTACTCCCCTCTGGCTCTCCCACCTTTCTGATTCATCATCTGGGGGGACAATTGTTGCCTCCCTTGATTTCACATCCTCCCCCTGGCTAGTTGAAATGCTCATCCAAGTAGCATTTAAACCTCCCACTAAGGACTGTGTCCCCCAGAAAGATGCAGGCCGTCTCTCCAGTAGAGGCCCATAACCTCCCAGGTTGGCTCCCAGTCCCCAATGTAGTCAAAGCACTTCTCCTTGCACCATGTCTTGAACCAATTGTTAGAAGCCCTGGTGTGTAGTGTCCTATCCTCTCCTTTCTCCACCCATATGCAAGTAACACTTCAAAAAAAGCCACCGTCCATGCCACCTGCTTGAGGCCCCTTCCCTGCTCCCTAAAATTTCCATGTTCTACCCTACCCCTACACAGTTCCTTATCAGGTAATTTGTCCATAGGAGGACATTGCCATTTAACTCCCTCCCATCTCCTGCTGCCCTAGCAATCTTCTGGATCTGCTCTCCATCCCTCCAAGCCAAAGCATCTCTCAGGCACTTCTCCTCCCTCTCCTTTTCTCCCCCTGCTCCCAAGCCTATCCTCCTAATAATATGAGTCCTCCATCAGCAGCTGCTTCCTTCTCAGCTGGGGGTCTCTTCCTCCCTCCTTAGGGTCTCCATTGCTGTGGACAACTTCCTCCCATCCTACTGCTATGGGTGCCTCTTCCTGGCTGTCCCATCCTGCCAGTATGGTGAAGGAACTGTGTAGTGGTATGGGCTGAGATGTTTGTACCCACTCCCACTCTCCTGCAGCCCACCAAAGTCCAACCACTCTGCCTCTGCCTAGGCATCCCTTGGGGGAATGGTGGCACACATGTGGACCCCTGGGTAAAGCAGAAGGTTCTATAAATCCTTGCCAGTTTAACCTGGCATCCAGAAAACCCTGTCCTCAACCCAATGAGGTGAGCACAAATGGGGCAGCACCTCAGTCTGCAGAAGGTGTCCTGAAAGACTGCGGCTCTACATCTGCTGCACTTCACCACTCCCATGCTTTTTCCTTCCTTTACGTTAGTGACTAATGAAAATTTCTGTGTACCTTACTGCCACTTTTCTATCCCTGTTGAATTCCTACCTCTCGTTTTGCTTGTCTGAAAAGTATTTGGTGCTCTACCCTATATAGGATGTCTCTTGTTTTCCCTCTTGTTAACCTGTCTACAGTACCTGCGTCTAACTTGCTCTGTATGTCTACTACTCCTTACCCATGTGTCTAAACTAATTTGTTACCCTACACTAGATAGTGTGTCTCCCGCTTTTCATTTTCAACCCCATTACCTATACTTACCGTATCCTGGTTCTTACTATGCCTTACCCACTAGATGTTTACCTATTACCTGTAGTTATCTTCCCTGAAGCTAACTGCTTTGGTGCACCTGAACACAATAGTGTGCTATCTCCTACCTTGGCCCACTGATCATCCTGCAGAGTTTCCTGCAGACTGTGGACTACCTGAGGATGCCTGCACTGTTCCACTTATGTTCTGTGATATGAGCGTAATAGGACATAGTAGACAAGGGAATCTTTTATAATGCACATGTTAGAAGACACAAAGTCTCTGGCAGCTCAGCTCTCCAACTGCACACCTGATTCACAGGACTTTCTTAATCTACTCACCCCCAAGATTAATTTTTGAGCTAGGTTCCCACACATCTGTTAGAAATGAAAAGACAAGTCTCAAGGTGCCCCAAACACTGACTAAAATCTCTTTCCTCCACCTAACCCATAGACTACACTATCATTAACTGAACTGTGTAGAGTACATGACTGGGATAGAACAGAACAGAACTGCACAGAACTAGCTCCAAGCCACCATGAACATCCCTTTGCAGATTTCCCAACAGAAACATATGGAACAAGCTCTGATATCCCTTAAAAACCTACAGCACGTGCCTTACCTATAGTATGCACTGTATGTTCCATATTATTGTGCAACAAGCAATGTGGCTGAAGCAGCATTGCCACCAAATCACTTAATAGTGGCATTCCTTGGCCACAAAGGTAGGTGTTCTGTGCACCAACCCAGTGCCAATGACTGTTGACATGTGCCAGAATGAATACAAGTAAACTCTGTTTGGAATTTGCAGTAATACTATCAGTTTGTGATCTTGCAGTACATTGTGTTGTAATATGTTATTATGGGATGATGATGAAGGGATGACAGTTACACTGCCTTGTTGTGTCTGTAAGGGTTGTTATGACTTGCCTCATGAAGATAGGCAGAGAAAAAGTTCAGCTCCTGGCTTAAAGGTAATTTTGAGCAAGGACTGTGAAATCAACTTTTGGATGCTAGAACACATTT
The DNA here is from genome assembly GCA_016271365.2 of Neoceratodus forsteri. NCBI lineage: Eukaryota > Metazoa > Chordata > Ceratodontiformes > Ceratodontidae > Neoceratodus > Neoceratodus forsteri. The sequence continues at coordinate 1,343,476,127 of CM057449.1, read as the reverse complement.
TGGGCAGGAGTTGAAAAATGACAGCTGTCACATTCATGAGGTGCTTTAAAGAAATGGGAGTGTTGACAATTTGGGGTACACATTTTGAATATTCCCAAATGTACAAGGCAGCATTCTCAAAATTCGATGCAGGCTCATACCTTTGTTGAGTTTTAATGTCAAATTTCTAACATAACCTTCTTATGACCCCACCTCATGAACAAGGGCAGAGAACATTTTCAACTCCTGCCTGAAAGGTGCTTTTGTGCAGGGACCATTAAATCAACTTTCAGGATATAAAAACAAAATTGGCCAGGATTTGAAAAATGACAGCTGCCACATTCATGAGGTACTGGAAAGATAAGGCTATGTTGAACATTTAGGGTAAAACTATTGAAAATGACCAAAGTTATGAGTCTGCATTCACAAAGTTCAATGTAGGTTTATTAATGTGTTGTTTTTTAATATTCTTACACCACATTTTCAAAATACCCTTCCTATGACCCACCTCATGAACAGGGGCAGGGAAAATTGTCAACTTCTGCCCGAAAGGTGATTTTGCACAGGGACCATGAAATCATCTTTTGGGACAGATTTACCTAATGACAGTGACAGTGTTCATGAGGCTGGGTCCCAAAGAAAGCAATTTGGACCAAATATATGCAGAAATGCCCAAGTTATGCCTCTAAGTTCAAAACCCCATTGAAATACATTGAATGGCATTCCTGTTTCTTCAGTTTTCAGTCCAGCTTTGAAGAGTGAAGATGTGTATGTGGTCCAGAGAGGATTAAGGCATTGGACCCCCGATGGATAAGTAAGAGTTTGAGGGGGTGGGGTGGTGGGTGCTCAGTGGGAGGGTCAAGTGGGAGGTCAGAAATGGCACAAAAGACATCAATGGATGGTTTCTTGTTATAGGTTAAAACAAAGCAATGGAGAAACAGGACCAGGATGCCGGTGAGCACTGTGATAGAGCAGGGGCTATCCTCTTTAAAAAGAAGTTAAAGAAGAAGAAGGAGGGAGTACCACACCTTGAACTGAAATGAAACTCCAGGAGCCCCTATCTAGTAAAAGTAAAAGTTAGTTAGTCTAAATATACGATTCATCTGGAGCCATGTTGTGTTAATAAGATCAAGGTGATCACGCATATAGTAAATCCAATACCCCATAACAATGAAAGACTACTGGAAAAAATGGGAAAAAGATAACAAATCTTATTTGGGAGCTATAACAATAAGCAACTAAGAATAGACAAAAAACCCGGAGTAAAGGGGCATCAAAGAAACAATAAACAGCAGGCAACCACCCTCACAAAACTAGCAGAAAAAAGGGGAGGGGGTGGCAGGGAAGGCAGGCAGAAAGCAAGACCCAGGAATATAATCAATAGCAGTGAAAGGTCAAAAAAAATAAAATAAGGGTCCATGGCCATCAAAGGCAGTTGTGAAGTTGTCACCCCATAAGCAGAGGTAGCAGAGAGTTTTGTCAAGAATTGCAACCTAGAACAGCAAGTAAAGCAACAATGGAGGCATCCAAAGGAGCCTGCCGAGATCTGACTTCCCTGACAGCAGCCTTTTAAGTAAAAGATAGATCTCTGCTGTTGTACCAGAAAGATTTGGCACCATGAGAATAGGCATTTTGACAAAAGGTATGAAAATGTACCAGGTGGCTGAGCATCACGAGTGGTGTCGGGGACCAAGTGAGGTATGGCTTCTCTAACTTAGACAAAGATTGCACAGTAATGAGCTGTTCCACTTTAAAATGAGGACAGCATATGCGTAAGTGGAGCTGTAGTTCGAGTAGGTAAATGGAAGTGGCTGGATGAGCCCACCTTGAATCAGTATCCCCAGGAGTGGCCCTGGTAATCAGATTTGTACTAGTTGTCCCCTCTAACAGCTATGGGAGGCAGGAGAGAAATAAAAATATGCCAAGGCAGAGAAGAGTGCAGAGTTACCAAGCTGTACTGCTCTACCTTAAACACAATCACAGTAGAAGAAGGCTTTCCTAACTTAAATGAAGCCCTTGGTTATGAACCACTGTACCTCTTTAACTTAAATGAGGACACAGTTCATTGGAAAGAAGACAGAGTGAGGAGTTACATAAAGGGATGGGGAGAGGTTAAAAACTCAACTGCTGACCATGCGGCACAAGTATCTCCTGGACACCCTTCCCCCTTACTTGGTATTGCTTGGTATGAAAGAACAGAAGAAGGTCAGAGCCCATCGAGACTGTTCCCCACACTATGTGGGACATTATTTTTCTATTATCCCTCAACCAAACATCTAATTTGTTTTTAAAGACAGTGGCACTAGTTGCCTCTACCAATTCTTGTGGCAAGGTGTTCCATACAATGGATGCTCTTATTGGAAAAAAGTTTCCCTTTTTGCTGGTTTTATAAGTTTTACTTCAAGCTGTTTATTATGCAGTCTCGGAACATGTCTCCTTTTGGAGAGTGTTAGACCACATTTTTCTATTAAATATGGTGAATTTATTAAATTAAAAACTGTAAGCATATCACCTCTTAATCTTCTAGTTTGAAGAGAAAGGAGACCAGTAGCTTTTAATCTGTTCTGATAATCCAAGTTTGTTAATCTTGGAATCATTCTAGTTACTCTCCTTTGAACCTGTTCAAAAATTGCTATGTCTTTTTTTTTGATTTGGAGTCCAAAAAGGGGAGCCATAGTCTAGATACAGTCTAATGTATGCCCTATACAATGGAATAAGGCATTGTTCAGTGTGATTAACAAAAGTGCGTTTTATTTACCTCAAAAGTCTGTTGGTCATGCAAGCAGTTCTAACACAGTGATCATATTGATGTAAGTTTATTATTAACATATATCCCTAAATCTTTTTCACAATTTGATGAGTGAAGTGGTAGTCCATTTATATAATATATTGTTTTTGGATTATTTACACTGAAATGCACTACTAAACATTTGTCTTGATTAAACTGCATATGATTTTCATTTGCCCAAAGTGTTCATTTTTCCAAATCCTTCTTTAATGCAGAAATATTTTCTTGATTATTAACCTTGCCCCCCATTTTAGTATTGCCTGCAAATTTAAGCATGAAGTTATTTGGCCCTGTTTGTAAATCACTGATAAAGAGATTAAACAATGTTGGTCCCAAGACCGGCCCCTGGGGTACACCACTTGTCACACTACCCGAATCAGACAAGATATCATTAATTCTGACTCTCTGAGAACGATTTGTCAACCAGTTTAAAGTCCAATTGACAATATCAGGTGACAAACCTAGATTGTGCATTTTAGTAATGAGTTTTTCATGTGAGACTTTATCAAAAGCTCTACTAAAGTCCAAAAGAATTACATCAGTAGGGATACCCACATCTAGTAGAGTACTTATATTATTGTAAAAATATATCAGATTGGTGGTGCAGGAATACTTGAGAGTAAACCCATGCTGATTTGAATCATAAATTCCTAATTTTTTACAATCTTGATCTATTAGAGACTTCATTACTTGTTCCATTAATTTACCAGCCACTGAGGTCAGGCTAATTGGACGATAATTTTGCACAGAACCTCTGTTGCCTTTTTTAAATATGGGAGTAACTACTGCTGAATGCCAATCATTTGCTACAATGCTTTCTTGTAAGGATTTGTTGAAGATAATTGACAAAGGTATAGAAATGTTTATAGAGGTTTCGATCAGAAACCATGGATGAATACCGTCTGGGCCCAGACTAGTATTTTTTTTTTTAGTTTTTTGATAGCCTGTATAATGTCAGTTGGATAGAACCTATGATAATCTACATGGTGAACTTTAAATGTACTAATAGGTGATTTTGAGAGAAGACAGAACAAAAGTACTTATTAAAGATATCTCAGGTTTCTATATCAGATAGAGAAGAGCTATTGGTTATAATGGGACCAATGGTCCTTGATACACCTTTTTTACTATTTATATAGGAGAAAAGAGATTTGTGACAGTCTTTTGTGTGAGCTAGTTTAAATTCTAGCTTATTTTTTGCCAATTTAATAGAATTTTTTAAGTTTTTCACAGACATTCTGTATTTATGTAATAGAGTAGTTTTAAATGGAACAGAACTATTCTTAAGTTTCCTAAAAAGTTTAATTTTTATTTTAATCTGATTTTTAATTGTCTTGTTGAACCAAGGGGGAATTTTGCCTTTATTATTAAATTTCCTCTTAGATGGAATAAAGGTATTTTCCAAATAATGTACAATGTTTTTAAAAAAAAATCCTAAGCTTGTTGTGTTGTACAATTAAGAAGATTAGATTCACAGTTTGTGTTTTGTAAGTATTTATTGATTTTAGAAAAATGTGCTTTATTATAATTTTTTGTACAGTATAACTTCCTTTGTGTAGTTTTAAACTGTCGAATTTCAAAAAGAATAGATGAATGATCACTGGTCCCAAGTGGATCCCAAATTTGTAAATTGCTAATTTGTTGCTCTATGTTAGTAAATAATAGATCCAAAATATTAGGACCTCGAGTGGGTTCAGTAACAAGTTGCTGTAATCCAGTACTAACTACCACATCTATTAGTCCTTTCTCGGCATAGGATTGTCCCGAGAATGAGTTCCAGTTAATATGAGGGAGGTTAAAGTCACCAAATATTACAGTATCTTGAGATTCTGAAAAATGTGTAATTTCTTTAAACATATCAGTTGTGTAATCTGAATTTGCAGATGGAGGTCGATAGATGTTATCAATAGTTATATAGGACTGCTCTTTCAATAAGATTTTAACCCATATACTTTCCAAAGGAAAGGAAGAACACACTTCAAAAGAAGGAATATCATTCTGTATGTACATACAAACTCCACCGCCTTGCTTATCTAATCTGTTTTTATGATATAACTTATAACCTGGAATTTCTCTGTACCAAATTGAGGATGCGTCCCACCAAGTTTCAATTATTCCCACCACACCTATATTTAAAGTTTTACATTTGGCTTCGAGTTCTGCTAATTTGAGTTGGTTTAAAGATCTTGCATTCAAAGCTAGGAATTTACATTTAGTTGTAATAATATTTTGGTAAGTATTCAGAGACTTGGGAATAGACCCATTCTCCCCCATTGTTTTTAGTTTAAACAATGATTTATGATTTTAGTGATACTTTTCCCCATAAGTGTACTACCCCTGTGACTGAGATGCAAACCGTCCCAGCAAAACAAGGAAGAACGATCTGAAAATGATTCCCAGTGGGTAATACAGGGTATACCCTGCTTGAAACACCACTTTCTCAGCCATTCATTTAGTGCTTTGATTTTCTGCTTCATGGTAGATGTTGCTCTCGGGACAGGTAGAATTTCAGATATATATACACAGCATCCCCTATCAAGTAACAGGTTACATAACGCCACATAGTCCTGTTGTAACTGATTAAATGGGGTGTTGTTTATATCATTAACGCTGGCATGTGTGATAACCAGTGTATTTTCCCCCACATTTTGTAAAATTTTAGGCATCGTGGAGGTAATGTCAGATATCCTGGCCCCACGGAAGCTAGAACAAGTGCAGTTGCTCTTGTCACTATTGCATACCGCCCTGTCAATGTGCTTAATGACTGAATTTCCCAGGACTAACACTTGTGTTGAGACAGTAGGGGTACAAGAATCAGAAACAGGTGATTGTTTAACACACCCTGGAGCGATTAATAGGTATTGATTTGGTAGCTTGAGACTTACTAGGACAAATAATGAATATTATTAACTCCTGATTGAAAAGTGTTTTTAAACCATTATAATCAACAGAGGGCGATGCACAGAATAAATCATGTAGCACTTCATTATTTGATACAGTCAATTGCTCAGACCTGTTATGAGTTTCAATAGGGGCACTATTGTGTATTTGACCATCGCTCCTTTTTTTAAGAGGCTTTGTGACAATGGTCCAGTCATCATTATCATGAGAAGAGGGCAGATAATCATCCACCTTATAAGAGGGGGCAGAGGCAACAGGAATACTAGTACTAGTCATTACAATTGTCTCCTCATCAGGAGGCATAGAAATGCTACCTAAATGTGAAGGAAATTGTTCATTAAAATGAAGTTGTTCATCCATAAGATCAATGTAACTTTCCAATTCCCTAATATCAGTAGAAACTGGTTTAATATTAAACAGAAACACTATCTCTGCTTCAAGAGTAATAATCAGATGGCAATTAGCACATACATACTCGCTCCCATACTTTCCCTCACTATACATCAAACATTGCATACAATTACTAAGTTCTTTTTCCATTATTAAAGATGTATATTTACTAAGTAGAGGATATACTAAAATTACCTTATCCAAGTTTGTCTAATGCCAGCAGTTTCAGCGTGCCCAGTGGACACAGCAGACATGCGCAAATGCGTGTGTCTCTGCGCATCTCCACATACGGCCCCATGCACACTCACCCCACTCGCTAGAGGGGCAGGTTTTAAGCCAAAAAAATGGAAGTAAGCATCCGTTCACTTCTGGTTTTGGCGCGAAGTAAAAATAACAATATTTACTTAAATTCAGCAAGATTCTGTGAGTTGAAGGTTTACAAGCCCTTAAAAGGACAAGAGAACCACCAGGCAACAGTGCTTTTAACAGAGAGATGTTGTTTTGGGGTAGGAGGTATACTAGCCTATTGCTAGTCCTCCAGGTTCCCACAATGCTCTCCTATTCACTGAAGAGTCAGTTACAAGCAAATGGTACCACACAATACAGCAACAGTTAAAACAAATATATTAATGGTATATCAAAGTATATTGGTACACTGCACTTCTCCACCTCTCACCAGAGGTTCGCTATATCAGTAGCAATGCCACTATTAAATGTCCCGCTCGCTAGAGGGGCAGGTTTTAAGCCGAAAAAACGGAAGTAAGCGTCCGTTCACTTCTGGTTTTTGTGCGAAGTAAAAATAACAATATTTACTTAAATTCAGCAAGATTCCGTGAGTTGAAGGTTTACAAGCCCTTAAAAGGGCAAGAGAACCACCAGGCAACAGTGCTTTTAACAGAGAGATGTTGTTTTGGGGTAGGAGGTATACTAGTCTATACCCTTCTGGTAGGTTATTAAACAAGAAGTAAAAAAATTAAACAGCAATGGTGACATTAATTGGGAGAAAAGAGGGTGCCCAATCAGAGACCGGAAAAAAAAATTACACAGCATGACCCCAGTATAAAATAGCATTGCACCGAGCAAGACCACATAGAAAAAATGAACTGTGCATCTAGAAATGCCCTACACATGGTCAGGCTGAGTACAACTTGAAAAGGTAAAAGGAAAATCACTCAGTGTGTATCAGCCTGATCTGTAAATACAGTATCCAAATGCAGAACAGCAAAAAACAATATAAGCAACTTGTTTTAACTGTTCAGCTGATGTTAAAGCAGCAGTGCAAGGCTAGCGTGTCCTCAGTGATACTCGCATTTTTTTACCACTGCATAATCTCCTGCCTTTAAAAATATTAAAAAATACATTTGGTTCCTGAATTTGTTTTATTTTATGTGCATTGGGTGTCTGTTTTGTACGGAGGAGCTAACAAACCACCACCAGAAACACCATCTTTAAATTCACCACTACAGGCAATAGCAACACATGCACATTGGCTGGTGATGTTGACTCTCCAATCTGCTTGCACACCGTCCCATGGAAGGAGAGCAGTGTGTGTTCACAGGCACCTGAAAGTACACAGAGGATCAAAATGTCAAGCAGTGTGTGCATTCAAACCACAGATGACACGTCGTGCTAAGCTCCCCCATGTCCGTGCGCAGATTGAAGCATCACAAAAAAAAAGACGTCTTTTATTTTATTTACAGTTGAATAGCAAGGTGAGGACACAAGCTAGAACAAAAAAAAGCACATACAGGATCATGGAGTATACTCTTTATTTTATTGTAGAAAACAGATTTCAGATGCTGTAAAGTGACATCCTTGCACTGCTGCTTTAACAAACATTTAGGGCCTTCCAGCTCACTGGGTCCCAACAAGTTGGGAGTACTGAGTCAAAGTTGCTATGAGGTTCCAGGCTTTGCTCAGGAAATGGGAGCTGTGACTTTTTTTCCTGTTAATCAACAGTGGCCCCAGTAATCAGATTTGTTCTATTCAGCCCCCTCTAACAGGTACAGGAGGTAGGAGATAAGCAAAATATGCCAAGGCAGAGAAGAGTGCAGAATTACCAAGCTGCACTGCTCTAACATAAATGCGGTCACAGAAGAAGAAGAAGAAGGCTTCTCTGACTTAAACGAGACCCTTGGTTATGAACCAGTGTACCTCTCTAACTTAAATGTGGGCAGAGTTCATTAGAAAGAAGATGGAGTGATGAGTTACATAAAGGGACGGTGAGAGGTTAAAAACTCAACTGCTGACCACACAAGTATCTCCTGAACATGCCCTATCCCCCCTTCCCTACCCCTGGTAGTTTACTATAGATCTCTGCTGCTGTACCAGAAAGATTTGGCACCATGAGAATAGGCATTTTGAAAAAGGTATGAAAATGTACCAGGTGGCTGAGCATCATGGGTGACGTCAGGGACCAAGTGGAAAGACGAATAGAAAACAGAAGCTGTGATTTTTATTTTACTGTTAATCTGCCTGATGCAGTACAATCGTGGTCAGGATGGAGCGCATTTGAAACTAAAAGCCTGAGCAGCTGATTGAGAGTGGGAGTGATGTGATGACAGACAGCTGTTCACTTTTGATTTTTATTACAATTATTTACATTTTTATTGTTCTGTAATACAGGCAAGTTAACTGAAGCACAGGGGAATCAAAATAATAATAACAAATAACCGCATTATGCGCATTAATGGGAGAATTCTGCACTGAGGATTGGGCACCCCAGTGCCACTGTTACATTTTAGGGGGTTGTTTACAGGGAGGGTTGGGTGGGGTTTATGTATTTCAGTGGTCCTGGACCACCGACCGCCAAAAGAACAAAAAAAATAGTACAAGTGTGGAGTGTTCTGAGGCGGAGGCACCTTTTTTTGCCATTCCATGTTGTGCGTTTGCAAGGAATATGAGAGTGCTTTATTCTCAAAGCAAGAAATCTGCAGGGCTCTGCCCACTGCAGCCCTGCAGCTCCCAAAATCAGGCATGTTTGTTTAATAAAGTTGTCTCCACTGCTTTGAACCACTAGTAATGTGTCACCTGAAGACTGTGAGCATGTGGGAGTCCAACACAGCCGGGAAAACCCACAGAATGCATGCTTATGTAGTTTATAGGGCCCCCCTCAGAGTAGTTGCATGAATATGTAGATTTAAAAGTTTGGTAGAACAACTCACTTAGGGGGATAACCACCCCCAGCACAAGGACCAGTTGGTACTTTATTTCTAGAAGACTGGACTCATCCACAGCAATCATTGGAAAGGCTTTTAGCAGAGTAAAAGTGCATAGTTACAGCTTCTCCAACCTTATGTGTATAGTAAGGCTACTGTAGTCCACAGTCACTACATAAGATTACAGCTGGTAAGAAAGTAACATTATTACAGCACTCATCCTAGCCAACCTCACTATTTCAGTGGTGTATTTCATTGTTTTTTAAAGACATTTCTTATATCTGCCAAAGAAATTCAGTTTCTTGGGCAATATATTATCTTTGAAAATGCTTGTTTAGAAAATGTTGCATATCTGTTATCATTTTATCATGGACAACAATCAGAAATTGACTGAAGAGACCTTCACTTAACATGAAAGACAGTACCTATTAATGCTGAAGCACTGTAAAGCCCTACCTAGCGTGCCAGCACTAGTGATGAGACAATTTCTTATGTGGGATTAGAATACACAGCTTTTAATCTCTGACACAAGTGTTACCACTGACTCACATTGATGCTAACATATGTTAATATATGGATATTATATTTAATAGTATACTAAAGTGTACAAAAAAATCCCAGTAATACTACTGAAAAGAAAGTGATAATAGAACACTTGCCCACTGGAAATAGTATCGTTCAGAAATTATAATAGTATCGTTCAGGTGCCATAATAGTATTGTTCGGGACCTGAACAATAGTATTTATCAACATAATTCAAGAGTGCAAGTGCATGTCTGGGCACAACATCATCCTAAGCATGCCTTCAGATTGGCTGCTTTTCCTGTGTGGGCGGGCAAAACAATTTTAAAAACATGGCGGCTCGCTATCTCACTTAGCAAGGCCGAACTGCATGTCCATGTTTCTTTCCTTTTTGTTTTGTTTGTGTTTCATATTCTTCAGAGGATGATGATGAGATGAGCCTCCAGTGCTGCAAAAAAGAGAAAAGGTAGGACTACCTACAATTCTTACCACACAGGTGAGAGTGGGGGCAGGGAGTGAGAGCAAGACAATATGGCGGTCGACCAGAATCAAGAGTCCTTCACTGCAGCTGCCGATTGCCCATAACAAAATAATAAAACAACAAAATCAGATCCATATATTAAAAAAAATAACATATAGGTTCTGATGCATTACCGGTGAGTGATACCATCTAGAGGTTCTGGACAGGAGAACCTCTTGAGCTTCACTCTTGAGGTTCCTAAGTGTCTAAAACCTCTCAATGGCATCACTCACTGGTAATGCACCCGAACCTATACATTATTCTCTTTTAATTGAGTTAACTGTTTGGAATCAGTCTACAAAATAATTCATAATGCTCACTGTTACTAAAATCAAAACAGAGATGTAGCTTCTTGGTTTTGATATGTATGTAGTAATACTGTGATTACTGGTGACCTCCCCCCATCACATGATTAACAGGTCTCTTTCACATGCCATAATAACTGGAAAACAGGTTATTATGGCATTCTCAAAACTTTCTTTCAATAGCAGTGTTGATGCCAGTTTGCATGCCAGCTCATTGGCTTGCACTCTGTGTGTGGGTGGCCCTAACACTGCAACAAACATGGCATCTCCATTTATTTGCTACTGAGCAGCCTCAGTGATCATTTGCCACTCAGTCACAGGTAACTTCTTAAATGTTTTGACTATTTGTCTGATTGAACCTGCCTTTGTAGTGTAAAAAATATATCTGGTTGATTCTGCTTTTGTTACACTTCGATTGGGGGCTTCAGTCTGACCCAACTCGGTCTCCAGTGTGACTCTGTCTGACTTAACTACACCACAGTTCAACAGTAGTATTTTTTAAAAGGAAAAAAAAAAACAAAGCAAAAATATCCTTACTGGACAGGGAGTGTGAGTGAGTGTGAGGGAGTGTGTGTGTGTGTGTGTGTGTGACAGTATGACAGAACTGCTTAACTAGTGTTGGCAGTCACTCCCTGGACCAGTAATTATGAAAGCAATAAGACACAACAGGGTGTGGGTTGTTGATTGATAACAGCACGCCCCCCGGTGCGTTGTTAGGCATGAAGCACTTGCGCCGAGTGACTACAGCAGCTGGGCAGTGCTCTTATCAATCAACAACCCACACCCTGAAGTGTCTTATTGCTCTTATAAAATGGGTAACAACTACTTATATAACAATTAAATAAAACTCTGGACACATTATTAAAGATTTAATAATAGTATGTTATTTTATTTAAATGTGGTGAAAAAAATAGTCCCCAGACTTGGGAGGAGGAGTGGTAAAATTGATTGAACAGCAACTCACTGAAAAATGCTAAACCAGTGAGTTGGAGGGACAGCAATGTATTATTTGAGCAGTTTGGGTCTGCCTCTGTAACTGTGTTTTCCCATCTTTTCTTTTTGTTTATAAAGTATTATTGTATTGCCTACTTTCTTCATCCTGTTTTTTTTTTTTTGTGTTTTTTCCCTCATTCAAGACACAGAATGTTTATCATGGAATACAGGGATTCAAAATTCTGCTCAGTTCTGCTGGTAGAATGTTGTTCTCCCAACATACTGTACACACAGACAACAAAGGCCTGTTTTAGAGCCAGTGACTCAGTTATCTCACTGTCAAGGAAAACAGAAGAGATTTCCCTGATAAGCAGGTAAAGACAGAAGGGTGATTTTTCACTGTTAATAAAGAAACAGTTGTAATGAAAACTATAAACAATAGTTAATGTTTCTAATTTGTTTATGTGTGTAAGGAGAGTGTGATGATCAGGGAAACAGCATTTAATTAATTTGTTATATTTTTTATTTAAGATAGTTTTATTTTTAGGGCCCAATTTAAGGTTTTTATAGTGTAAAGGTAGCAGCCATGTTTGTGATAGAAGATCAGTTCTGGTTGCAGAGGGACTGATGGAAGATATCAGTTGCTCAATGATATTGCTGCCCTTTCACCTATAGAGGTTAAGGTATTAGGAAAATAGTGCCACCTTTCAGTTTGTTGACAGGTAAGGACACACCTTTTGACCAATCAGGGTGAAGGATTTTTTTTACCCATTTTATAAAAAAAAAGGATAGTCAAGTGTGTGTTTATAGATATTTTGTACACACCCCTGGTGTGTGATGACCTCAGAAACCTCTTGAGCATTGCTCTCAAGGTTTATGGATTTGTAAAAAACATCCATAACACACACTTGCCTAGCCATTATTCACTTTGTAGTATGTTTATTTGTACAGAGCACTTTCCCTGAGGCTCATGGCTCAGGATGCTTTACATAAAGATAAAAACATTACAATAATAAAAGCAGATATATAATAATCATTCAGATCAGAACAACAACAGTAAATAATACATGATTAAATTAAATAATTCATTTAAACTAAAAACTATGGCATTGATATTTCATAAATACAGAGGTTTTGAATGACTCTCTGAACAGATAAGTCTTAAGACCCCTCTTAAAGTCTTCCACTGAGGAGGGCCTCCCTAACAGCTCATGGTAGAGATTTTCACAAGACCCAACTGGCCACTTTGAATGCACAGTCCCCCAAAGAATTAAGCCTAACCTTGGGAACTGCAAGGAGGCCCACCTAGGTGGAGTGTGGGGGGTGAGGATTGATGAGGAGTCCGGAGCTCCAACAGGTAGCCTGACTCAGTCCATATAAGGCCTTATATCAATCAATCAATCAATCAATCAATCAATCTTTATTTAGCCAGGTGAAACTCCATTGAGCAAGCTCATTTTCGAGGAGGACCTGGTAGATACAGAATAAATAATACAGTAACACACTAGAACTTATAGCACAAATGGGCATAGTAATACAATACATAGCAATAAAAACAAGGTACAAGGATAATCAATGAGGCCCGATTGTAAGGTGAAACCTCATCCCAGTAAACAGTACAGTAGAGAGGTAGAAACAAGTCAGCACCAATGTGCTGAACCAGTGATTTTAGACACTGATAGCTCTAGTAGAGCAGAGTTAATGCAAGCGACAGTGCAAGCTGGGGGCTCAGCAGCAAATAAAAAGCAAGAATGAATCCAGGAACATGGCATAGGGTAATTCTAATGAGAGGATAGAAAGTGGAGCGGGTTGACTGTAAGAATTGCAATGTATGGTTACAATTTAGCGACAGGGAGGGCATTGACAAGGCTCCGAGAAATATCTCAAATAAAGTGACTTGAATTTCTGCAAAACCAATAGGATGCACCAATTTTATAGATTTCTGGATGTTGTTCCACAGTTGAGGCAGCACACAGCTAAAGGAGGCTCTGCCAAAACGGGAAAAGACTTTAGGCACAGCTAGTGAGATGTACGAAAGGCCTCTCAAGGCATAGTTTTGTAAGGTGCAGGAGGGCAGACAGTCAGAAATGTAGGAGGGTAGCATCTTGGATATAGATCTATAGGTCGATAGTATAACATTCCTTTGCCTCCTGAATGTAAGTGAGGTCCATCCTACCATGGAATAGAGTACACAGTGATGGGTATTATATGCTGCACCTGAGATGAAATGTAAGGCCCTATGATAAAGGGTGTCAAGCTTAGATAGGGCAGTTTTTGGGACTTGTCCATACAGGAAGTCTGCATAGTCCAAGATAGCTAGGAACGTGATTTGTACTAAGCTTTTTCTGGCCTCCTGGGTAACCAGATGCTTGATTCTAAAAAAATGTCCATGCTTCTGTCTAAGTTTTTTTGAGAACTCATCTATATGATCAGCAAAAGACAATCTGTTGTCAATCCTCATACCGAGGTACTTGAACTTGGTCACATAGTCAAGTGACTCACCAAGCAGAGTGGTGATAGTGGGAATATTGTCATGCTTAAGGGAGTTTATGGACTTGGTCATTGGGGATAACAGCATAGCCTTGGTCTTTTTGGCATTCAATAGGAGCTTTTGACTCAGGAGGTTTTGTTGCAGCATAAGGAAATCTGCTTGCAAGTCCGAGCATGCACTTTCGAGAGTAGGCCAGGCAGTGTAAAGGACCGTGTCATCCACAAAGAGATGTAGACTGGAAAGTTCAATTCCATGGTCGATGTTGTTGACATAAAGTGAGAAAAGTAAGGGTCCCAAGATGGAGCCTTGAGGTACCCCTCTGCTAATCTGTTTTAGAGTGGAGAGATCTCCTGCTTCTTTTACTTGCTGCATCCACTCTGCCAGGTAGCATGAGAACCATTTTAGGGAAGGTGCACCCAGACCAATGTTGTGGAGAGTAACTAAGAGCAATGTATGGTCGACAGTATCGATGGCCTTGCTTAAGTCGAGGAATACCGCGCATACATGATTCTTTAAGTCAAGGGCTCTCTGCCAGTCATTTGTGACTTTAGCCAGAGCTGTGATTGTGCTATGGCATGGCCTAAAGCCTGATTGCACAGGGTTTAGCAGATTTGAGGCATCAATGTAGTTTCTAAGTTGTCAATTCACTAATTTCTCCAGCAGTTTTTATAGGGTGGGGAGTAAGGAGATTGGACTGTAGTTATTTGGGTCTCTGGGGTCTCCTGATTTGAAGAGTGGTAAAACTTGGCCAGTCTGCCAGACAGAAAGAAATTTACCAAAGTTGAGGGACATATTAAAGAGGTGTGTTAATGGAGCTGCCAGCACTTGGTGATCGAGCTTTAGGAAAAAAGAGCCAATGAGGTCCATTCCTGAGCTTTTTCTGGCATCCAGCTGAAGGAGCAGGTCATCCACTTCCTTGTAAGTTACCAGTTGGAAGGAAAAACCTGTGACAGGAGTACTGTGGACAGGGGAGGCTTGCTGGTCCTTGTGATGAGAACTGGGTAAGTAGGTTATTTGCAGGTGAAATGTCAAAGGCCATACCTGCAGTAATAAAATGATTATTAAAGCAGTCAAGGATTTCTGCCTTCTCGGTAATGAGGGCTCCTTCATATAAGATCTTGGTAGGGAGAGAACCTGATGAAGCATGACCTTGAATATCTCTGAAGGTTTGCCAGAATTTGGCAGGGTCCTTGGTGGAGGAGTGCAGAGTTGGCTGGAAGTAGCTAGCCTTAGTGTTTCTGATAAGCTTTGTGCAGAGGTTTCTGGCTGCCCTAAAATCAGCCCAAATCCGACTGAATCTTTAATATATGTGCTTTCTTCCAGATTGAACAAAGCTGACTTCAGTTGACGTGTAAACCAAGGGAGAGTCTTTTTCTTGGTACATGCTTTGATCAAGGGGGCATGTCTGTCAATAGCTCCACAGACAATAGTATGGAAGGTCTCGTATGCTGTCTCTAGTGTCTTAGCTAGGTAGAAGTCCTGCCATAGCAAGGAGTTTTGTAAGTCCGAAAGGAAGGCTTATGGCACTAAATTATGTAAACATCTCCTGACTTTGGGCTTGGAATTAGAAATAGGCTTGGGTGCAGCTTTGATGCAAGCAATAAAGCAGTGGTGGCTGAGATCCGTGAAGAAGACTCCAGAATGTGAGAAGAGGTGCATCTTGTTTACTAGAATAATGTCTAGAAGGGAGCTTTTATTTGGGTTCTTTTTATTTGGATGGGTCACTTCTGAGACAATTTGAGTAAGTCCAAATGAGTCACATAGAGTTTTTAAGGGTTTGGAGGAGTCTGAAAGCCAATCCAGGTTACAGTCACCCAGGATTATGACTTCAGACTGCAGCACACTAAGAGAGTGGGAAAGGTGACTTAACAGTTGAAGCTCTGCAGAGGGAGGCCTGTAGCATCCTATGATGTGCAAGGCCAAGGTGGTTGAGAGTTGGACTTTGATCGTAAGGCTTTCAAACTCTTTTGGCAATGAAGAGGCGTCAGTAATAGAAACGTTATAGATCAGCAGTCCAACCTTGAAGGTAATATGGCACATCACCAGCAACCAGTGCAGCTCACCCAGGACCGGGGTCACATGACAAGACATGGAAAGGCTGTCAGCAACCTGACTGCTGCGTTCTGCACTAGCATCAGGCACTCTAGGATACCTCCATTTACCCTAAGGTAGAGAGAATTACAGTAATCAAGTCTGGATGTTACAAACACATGCACTAGTGATGGCAAGTCTTCAGTGGGGACAAGAAATTTAATCTAAGCAATGTTTCTAAGATTGCAAAAGACAGTTAGGACTACTGCTGACACTTTATCCTCAAATGTCAGCTGCTCATCCAGATTGACCCCAAGATTTTTCACCTGCTCTGTCACATCTTCAACCACTGCTTCTGCCCCCTCCAACCTGGCTCAGTCACCAGTACCTCTGTCTGGTCTATCTTATGTCTTATCCAGCTAGATGGTATCCAATCCTGGATCTCAGCTAGACACAAATGAAGCACTTCAACTTTGTCAGGTGTTCCAGGTGCAAATAACAGGTACAGCTGGGTAAGTCTGAATAGTAATGAAAGCCCAGCTAGTAACATCTAGTGATCTCTCTCTCTCTCTCTCTTTCAGAGGTAGCATATACACTGTGATCAGCATGGGAGAGAGGAATGACCTCTGAGGTACACCCCAGAGCAGGGGTGTTGGAAATGAGAAGAAATATCCATCACTACCCTCTGTATCCTGTCCCTGAGGTAGGATTCAAACCAACATATGACAGTGCTGGTGAGTTCACATTTCTCCCTTAGTTGGTCCAACAACAACTCATGTTCCACAGTGTCAAACACAGAGAAGAGGTTGAGCAGAATGAGAATTGATCATTCTTGTCCACCCCTGGCCCTGAGGAGATCATAGTGCACCCTGATCATTGCAGTCTCACTGCTATGCCTGGACCTAAATCCAGACTGAAGGAGCTCATAGATGTAAAGGTCTGTCCGGTGTGCCTCACGCTGCAGCACTACAATCTTTTCATAACATTCCTCAAGCAGAGGAGGTTAGAGAAGGGTCACTAATTTGCTAGACAGTCCAGGTCCAGAGATGGTTTCTTTAAAAGGGGTCTCACCAGAGAATCTTTCATTGCACTTGGCAAAATCTCCTCTGAAAGGGGGCACCAGACAAGCCTAGTGAGCACTGGACCCAGTAACCCCATGCAATTTACTGGTAGATGCATAGGGCCCACTTCCAGTTTGCAGAAGGGGGGGCACAGCTCTGAGATCCCCTCACGAACCTTGTCCACCATGATTGACCAAAACTCTCCCCAGGACAGAAAGACATGTTTATGAAGTGCAGGCTCAACCCCGACAAGTTGGGATAGCCTGTTTGGTGAGATCCCAGCCCTAAAAGAAGACCTCCTGTCTGAGAAGAACCAAGCAAACCCCTCACACTTAGTGTATGAACCTGCTGCTCTCACTGGTTGCCAACAGACTGAGTGAAGTAACCTGTCTACAGTCCAGAAGAGCTGAGATAGTCAATTCCTCCCAGCAGCAATCTCCCTGTACAGAACTGCTGTTTCCTTATGGGTGATTGCCCTTTGGTATTCACCGTAGTGACTACAACTCCCTGAGCTCCCCACCCAACCACAGGAATATCTGGCATGAAACTCAGGGTCATATACAAATCAGTGAGACTGAATCCAAGGCCAAGGTAATGGCCCCATTATAGGCCACTTGCATTACACCTGAAATAAGGTGCCACCTGCATCACCTCCTTTGATTCAGTCTCACAATCTGCCATTTGTCAACCCTCTTGAAGAGAAGAATCAAACCATCTCCACAGGTGTGGACTACAAAACAGAGGCCGAAGGAATGTTTTACTGTGTAGTGATCTGACCAACTAACCAGATCAATTTTGAGATAATTTCAAGCCCAAGGAAAAAAAACAAAAACAAGTCCAAGGTGAGCCCCTGTTGGTGGGTTGCAGAAGTAGCCACTTGCACTAGGCCCAGTAAATCCATCAACCAAGGGAAATCTTGCCCAAATTGCGAGAGTTCATTGTTGAACTAGGCACTGAAGTCACCCAGAACCACTGATGTAGGCAACTCCAACACCCTGTCAGCAATGAAGTCCACAATTTCAGGGAGGAAATCCCACTTCCATCCCAGAGATTGGTACATGAGTATAGCAGTATCCTTCAATATGCACCTGGACCCCTATGCACAGCCATGCAATCCAACAATGAGGTTTTTACCACTTGGTTCACAATGAAATTCACCATGGAGCTAAAGCAGATGGCCACCCTCCTGCAGTCCCTCCATGAGCAGTGTAGCACAAAGAATTCATCTGGAACTGTCACCTTCCAGATCAGGCCAGCGTCATCACTTAACTAGGTCTCCATGATGCAGTCTGGAGTAACAGTGAACTAGAAATTAAGTCTGCCATAATGGCAGTTTTGTTCCTCATTGACCTAATATTGCAAAGCACTGCCACCAGGGGATGGATGGAGGCAGTCGGCCAAATGGCTACCTACCCACCCACTTGGTCTGGTGGACTCCTTCCATATGAGAACCAATCATGTATGGCCTCACTCTAGGTCCCATTTCATCCCAGGGCATCTCCTGGTCCTAAAAAACCCAATAGTATCCCCCCATTAGCTCTCCCAGAGACCCACTGCTTTCCACCATGCCTTGTCACAATACCCACCTCCTGGCAGCACCCATACACCACAGCTAACATGAGGAGGTCATGGAAAAGGTGTACATCCAGCAGCCAGGACAGGGACTAGTTAACATGAGGGCCCCACAGCCTAGACACATGATGAGCTTAAATCACAACAAAACCCAGTGACCCCCCTATTTCTAATTTACTTATTTAGATCTTGGATTACAATACCTTTGAGCTATGAGCTTGTCTACAAAGGTTCCACATCAGATATACAGAAAATAGTAAGCAGTATACATGTATATTTTGGGAAGAAAAAGAAATAAAAAAAAAAACATTGGATACAGTGCAGCACAGGTCAAGGTGTTACAAGTCATATTTGGCTATTAAAATACAAAAGCAAAGCTACTGTATCTAACAATACTACAGCCGATATTGGATGCAGTGCAAACACAGAGCAAGGCGTTACCAGTCATAAGTGGTAACTACATACAAAAACAAGACATAATGAATTGTTAAAGGGGAAAGGCAAGTTTGAACCCGGTCCCATCGAGGTCAATGGACAACTGCTGAACAATGACCCCCAAATCGCCACTTCACTCAATCATCACTTCATTAATCTGGACTCATGCAAGGTTGGCCTACCTCCTCTCAACTCTGTCCCTAGTACTCGGGTACCTCCCAACCTTGACTGTCCATCCTTTCACCTAAGGCTGGTCAAGACAAAAGAGGTTCTCTCACTCCTAAAGACCCTAAAAACCTTGGGCACTGGGGACCTGATGGGATCCACCTCAGGCTGTTGAAGGACAGAGTCCCTGCCCTGGTCAGATCCCTGACCTGGCTCATTAACCGTTTCTTGAAGGATGGTGTAGTCCCTGACCAGTGGAAACAGGTCCATGTGGTCCCCATCGACAAGGGTGGCCATCGGGAGCCAATTGGCAACTATAGGCCAATTTACCTGCTCTGTATCCTGTCAAAAATCCAGGAAAGGCTGATCTATGGGCAACTCCGAGATTACTTGGAGGTCCGCCAACTTCTGGCACCCTCTCAGCATGGTTTCAGAACCAGACATGGGACTGACACTGCTCTGACTAAATTCTCAACAGAGGTACTCCGAGACTGGGACAAGGGGATCCCTACTGGAGTGGTCTTCATAGACCTTTCCAAGGCCTTTAACCTGGTCGACCACAATTTACTACTAGCTAAGCTGGGCAACATTGGCCTCAACTTTCATGCCCTAAAGTGGTTCAAAAGCTACTTAACTGGCCGCACACAGAGGATAAAGTGGAAGGATGCCATATCAGACCTACTTGCCCTAAAAGAGGGGGTACTGCAAGGATCGATACTCGGCCCCCTTCTCTTCTCCCTGTTCACAAATGAACAAACAGACCACTGTGGAGGGAGCTCTGTTGTCCAGTACATGGACTATGCCATCATCTATCGATCCAATGCCAACCTAGAACGCCTCAGTCCCTTATTCCAAGATGACTTGCAGTCTCTTGAGAACTGGCTTATTGAGAACAGAATGGTCCTTAACACGGACAAAACCAAGGCCATGCTGTTTGGTACAAGATCCCTCGGTCAAGAGAAAACCCAACACCTACATCTTATCTCTGCCTCAGGCAACTGCATAGAAGTGGTGACCTCCCTAAAATACCTCCGGCCTCACCCTGGACCAGGGTTTCACCCTTAAGAATCATGTTGACCAAGTCACCAAAACATTACACAGGAAACTAGGCACCCACTACTGACTGAAAGACCAACTGGTACCCGAAGCTAGGATCTCTATCACCACCAGTGTCCTCCTTGCTACACTCACCTATGCCACCCTAGTCATTCATGGATTGGCGAAGCTTGAGATGAACAGACTCCATGTACTGTACAATAAGGTGGCTCACTTCGCCTACCAGGCTCACTCCAGAAGACACCACTGCACACCCTAGCCCTCCTAAATTAGCTCTCCCTGGACACTCACCTCCAGTAACCTCTGCTATGCCTAGTTTACAAGCTAATCAGCCCATCTACCCCCTTCCAGTCTCTCTGGACTCATAGCTCTAAAGCCCAATCCCCAGCTCCTCTGTACTATAGGCCGAACTCTCCTAGATGTCCCCAGAGTAAGAACCAAGGTGGGTGGCAAGTCAGTCTCCCACACTGCCCCTACCCTGTGGAACATACTTCCTCCCAGGGTGCAGAAAGCACCCTCTATCAAAAGTTTCCGCACTAGGCTTAAGGCCCATATGGTGGTAGCCAGTACTTGTCGCTGCATCGGCACCTGAGATCACCCTATAGCTAATTGATTTACCAGGTCTTAACCTATCTTTAGAGCATCTCTACTAAGATAAGTGCTAGTAGTCAACATTTTAACTCCCCTTATTTCCTCCAAATGTGCTATTATAATCCTGAATGCAATTATGACTGTATGATGCTTATATTACCTGTAACTGTGCTGATTGTGTTATACTGTTTACTCACTTAAGCTATGTAATCCCGGGTTGCCCCAACCTCCGGGGCTCAGTGGGCTTACCCAGTCACCAAACTGTAATAAATAAATAAATATAAATAAATATTTAACAATAACTACAGGCAGCACTGTGATACAGGTAAACAACATGCACAGCAGCTGACTACTCTTAGTAGCAGCCAGACATTAAGTCTAGTCGAGGAGGCTGCAGTAGGAGAGCAGTATGGGGAGAGGGAGAGGTTGATGAATAGAAGAGGGGATTGAGCGGTTGGGATGAGAATAGTTGGAAGGATTAAGAAGAAGAGACATGGACAGCAGTCTAGCTGCCAAGTGCAACGAAATGGGCAGAAAGTGCAAGTGTGGAGCTATACTATGGGAGAGCACGCTTGTCCCAACTTAGATGTGGCAGTCACAGCAACTGAGTGCTGAGAGGTGTTTCTGTAGATTCCACTTGAAGGGACCAAGTTATGTTTCAGTCAGTAAATCACTGTGTAGGGAGTGGACCCAGTTGGGGGCATGGTAGGCAAAGGACCTCTGACCCTGAGAGGTACAGTAGGCAAAGGACCTCTGACCCTGAGAGGTACAGTAGGCAAAGGACCTCTGACCCTGAGAGGTACAGTAGGCAAAGGACCTCTGACCCTGAGAGGTACGGTAGGCAAAGGACCTCTGCAGTGATGAAAGTGAACAGGAATGCATAGGAACTCAGTTCCTGTAACTTTTTTGCAGCAGGAACGGAGTTCCTATACTTCTTCCCACTGACACTGGAACTGAAATTCATAAACCAGCAACATAATGACAGTTTCTGGGCCTGTGACCTGAAATCAGGGTTTCCATAACAACATTTCACTTGTACAACAATGCTATTTTCCTAGAAATGCTTCAATATCGCTAACTGAATCTACTCATGTCTAAACAAATAGACGTGTCTTGACACAGCTATCCTTCAGATTGAGGATCTTCATTCTGCATTTCATATTTGTCAGTGTCTGAGTTGCTGTACTTCTTGTCTACCACTTGCACCACTGGACCTCTGACCCTGTCAGATAAAATGTAAAATAAAATCCCACCACCCTGCAACAACCAAATTCCCTAACACTACCAGACACACAGAACTGTTCACATCCTGTAAACTGCATAACCACTCAAACCATCACACCAACCTATAGAATGTAAATTACATACATATAATTTTTAACACAAGCAAACCCATTTCCACATTTAATCTACCACGCACACATACCAACCACCACTCGACCAATTAAAGAATGGGAAAAGCAGAACTAAAGCAGACAACTTAAGGAGAATCAAGACACACAGTCTAGGGCATAAATAGTCCAGATGATAACTTTGAAATTCATTTCTGAGAGGCCAATCAAGTGTGTCATCTCAACAATGGAATATATTAATCTGCTGTCACCAGAAAAAAAAAACATTTGTGTAGAGCTTAAAACTGATGCAGTATCAGAAAGGCAGCTCTTCCACTGCTGCTTTCAGAAACAAGCTGGGGCACTTGCTGAATAGGGAACTAGCTGCATTCACGAGCAGCCTTGATAGACCATGATGGCCCTTTACTGCTGGCAATTTTTGTATGTTCGTATGTTCATAATAGAGCTGTGGTAATAGAGAAAATGCTCA
The DNA here is from genome assembly GCA_016271365.2 of Neoceratodus forsteri. Taxonomy (NCBI): domain Eukaryota; kingdom Metazoa; phylum Chordata; order Ceratodontiformes; family Ceratodontidae; genus Neoceratodus; species Neoceratodus forsteri. The sequence continues at coordinate 1,343,453,408 of CM057449.1, read as the reverse complement.
AACTTCTGCTCCACACACAGGGCTCATAATACAGCCCCCTGCTGGCTCTATCATTGATCTCAAATAACAGATCCCCAATCCTGTCTTGATGTTAAGACATCCCCATATATTTATTTATTTATTTAGCTTTTGTTGGCCAGGTAAGTACACTAGACAAGACAATTGCTATTTTACGGTACGACTCGGGAGAGTACAGGAATTACAGATTTAGGTTCATAAGACGACATGGTACAGATTACAGATAGTTTACAAATCATGTGAGGATAACATAAATACAGATTAATAATCCAGCTGTACTTAAACTTGCAGCTGGATCTGCTCTCTGCAATAGTTCTGCATGCTGAGAGTACAGGCCACACTCTATAAATAGGCCTGGATGTCTGACCACAGAGTCAGTCTGAGTCAACATGCAGACCTGGCTCTGGCCTCCTTCCAGTACTGATCTTCCTCTAAATCTCACACAATCACTGGGAGGCACACCAGCCGTGGCCACTCTATTCTGGACCAATACTATTTCACAGCACCCACCACTCCACACACAGCAGTGCTGATACACTGCTCAATATTTCAATGCACTTTTAATACAGAATGAAAGTCAATGCATTGCAGACTGTTTTCTGGATTCTGCCTAAAAATAAAATATTAAAACTTCCTGCTGTTACTCAATAAAGCTCCTAACACTGAAACCCTGCTACTACCCTCACTAAACAAGCAAAATAAAACTAAAGCTAAAACTACAGCTCCAGTGTACTGACAGCAAATGATTGTGTACATAAAACCCCAAGAAACAGCAGGTTTATTAGGCTCAGAGCTCAAAACTGCAGATGTGTGACACAACAGCCTGCTTAGCCTGGTGGCTATCTTCTCCTGCTGAAGAACTGAAAGTCTGTGGGTGACAGGATGTTCAAAAAAGATCAAAACACAATGTCTTGAAATCCTTTTTGACATCATCAGGGCTGGCAGTATAGCCTAGAGGTTAGGGGCACGAGGTGAGAATAAGCTTGATACTTCCAGCAGACCAGACCTGAGTGTGGTTCTCACAACCTCCACTTGCATACTGTGTGACTCTCAGCAAGTCACTTAACCACTCAGTGCTCCCAGGTTGCTCCTGAAAACAGGCAGTTGTGCCTAGTGGGTCTTACCCAGTTACCAAAGACTAAAATAAAAAAATTAAAAAAATCAGTTCTGTGAAAAAGACCACCTCTACCTTTGACCCTATGCCTTGTTCTTCGGTTTTCTCATTTTCACATTCTCTAACCCTTATACAGTACTTCTTCTATTAATAACCACATCTTTGCCTCTTGTACTTTTCCTGGCTCCTTCAAATTAACTTCTGTCAATCATATCCTCAAAAGCTGTCTCTTGATCCTGTTGTCTCTAACCGCTTCATCTTTAACACTCCCTTCTCATCATATTCTCAGGGAAGTGATCATTTCTCTTTTTCTCTAATTACCTCTCTCACTATAGCATTCTTCATCACTTTCATGTGGCTTTCATCCTGGTCAGAGTACGGGGACTGCTCTTACACATATTATTAATGATATCCTCACTTCACAGAAACACAGATTTTGTTGGCAGAAAATTACCTCCAGGCCCATCAGTTACATACGCACACATGGGTGTCTTGAAATTAATACGTCTTTATTAATCTGCAAAGCAAATGGAAACACACACACACACACCTCACCTAGAGGGGTCTGACACAGGATGTGGAAAAAAACTAACTGTACATTCATTTCTGACAGCTCTGATTAAACTTCATTTAGATGTTTTAACACATATCTTAAACGCCCATAACTCTGCTTGGGACCATTAAAAAAGAAAGCATCTTAACTATGAAAACTCATGCAGTATGCAGAGTGCATATCACAGCTCACACATCACTTAGGTCATACAGTTTTACTGTTATTCTGTCTTTTACCAGTAGCAGAGATATAATGCAGCTTCATATAATCTGAAATACACACATCCATTTATACTGTATCTACTTAATCTGGAGAACTCATCATCTAGGCAGCTCAGCAACCTTGACTCGGCATCTAAGAATCTGCAGACTGCTATCTTCAGACTTATTAACTTTATGAAAACTTTACATTATCAGATTCAAACATCAGTTCTGCTTTAGAGTTATAAACTGGAAAAATGTATGCTTTTAAGATGGCATCTGACAAAGAAGCATAAATCAGAATGTTACAGTACCTGTAAAGCAAATGGACACACACACACACACACACACACACACACACATACACACATATACGGCTCAGCAGAGGAATCTGACGCGTGATGTGGAAAAGGCCAGCTTTATGCTGATCTTACACTTTCTGGTGTTCCTGAAGCTCCCCCCACCTGGGCACAAAAGACATTTGCAGCTTAGTTCCTCAGCTTACAGGAAAGGGAGGTTACAGCAGTTACCTTTACTGTGGGATCTTCCATTATCTCTTGCATGTTTTGGGAAGGGATGCATCACAATGTTCCCACTTACCCTGTAAATTATTAGATTTATTTATAAAAATATTTCCTTTTATCTAATGTTCTTTGAATGCCACACTCCCCCCCCATCAAATAAATAGTGTCCCAAACATTTGTAAACATTTACTAGTGGAGGTAAGAGAACCATTGTACCTGTTGCAAAGTCTGGACTTTGTATTCCCAGTCACATAAAAGTACTTCTACACACTTACTCGGGTATGTATCTTGGGGAAAATAATGTATTTAGTGCTCTGATGAAGAAAGTAATAGGTGGGAATTTCAATTGCTAACCTGGAGAAACCATTCTACTGCAGGTATAGTAATTATTGACCAAATTCCCTAAACCTGACAGAGTGGCCAATTCTGTTCAAGTTTTTCTTTTCTTTCTTCAAGGTTTCAAATACCACTGGATATATTTCAGATTCCCTCTGGTACAAAATTTTGTAAAAGGTATTGAATTTTCACAATTTTAGAAAGTATCCTGCACTGCATAGATTTAACGCCACATTGTCTAAGATAGACAGATTACTGTTAATAACTTGGGTATTAGACTATTGCAACATCTTAACATTGGAACACATATTAATTTCTTTCTGATGTACAAACAAAACAATACATATACGTTATGTAACAGAAGTATTTTTAACCTCCTTGCTGGAACAGTCTCCACTATCTGAGATATAATTACCAACATGGTACCATATTTACAGTTTGTGGATGTGGTACACAGTGGTAAAGTGTAGGGATGCTGAATGCATGAAAAACATAAACAGTAATCCCAACACTGGTAACTAAGAGATCCTAGTTGGTCATAGGTAAACAGCTGCCATCTTCTTTCTTGAATAGGATGATTTCTAGGGCCAGATATTCAAACAATTGTGCCTAGTGCAAAACCATAGCACTGGAATAGCACTGGATTTGCACAAGGCTGCAATATTCAAAAGCTGCATTAGCGTCAGTGCTGTGTGGTAGCGCCAACACTAATAGATAATAGCATGCAGGGGTGGGGTTAGGAAAGCGCCCATGAATGCCAGCAGTGTGGCATATTCAAAGGTCTAGCGCCATGCTACAGGAATTAGTGCAACCTGTAGCGCAGCGCTAGATGCCGCCAAATAAAAGCGGGCAGTAATGTGGTGGTAATGTGGCGGTCCCCCCCCCAACATCGTGGACCCCCGTAGCTGCGGTAGTACAGTAAACTGCCTGGTAGTCCAGTGGTATCCCCACTCCCCTGCATGACGCCTCGATCTCGTTTTGCGACTAAATGAAATGTTAAGTTTTGGTAGTCTAGTGTTTTCTCATCCCTTGCATGATTTCCGACTCCATTTTAATTGTACCAACAAAGAGCTTCTGGTAGTCTAGTAAGTCCCGCACCCCTGATTCTTTTGACTCCATTTTACTCAATTAACAAGCTGGTGTTCATGGTTCCCATCCCCTGCATGATTGACTCCATTTTACTTAATTTAACAAGAGTTTTTTCAGATCCCATACCTTTGCATCTTCTGTTCTTCATTTCTATAGCAGTCGACTGTTCTCAGAACTTTCAGTCTACAGTGATACCTCAGTTCAGCCCAGGAACACTCTATGAACAGAGCCGGTGACTGCTCGATTTTCCTTTTCCACTGAGCTGCTGGATCACGACTGAGGTCATGAATGAGCTGTCATTCATACCTCAGTCAGCGGCCGGCCGTGGTGGTGAGAGAAGGGCTGAGCTAGTCACCAGCTCTGTTTGTAGAGTGTTCCTGGGCTGAGCGGGGTGTCACTGCTGGGTGGGGGACCACTAGACTACAAGGAACAGTCATTTTGTATGGTGCTTGGGGTCGGATTCGTGCAGGTGGGGACCACTAGACTACCAGGAAATAACATTTAATTTTAATTAAAATGGGTCGGAGTTATGCAGCGGGTGGGGATCCACTAGACTACCAGGGAAATAACATTTAATTTTAATTAAAACGGGTCAGGATTCATGCAGGGGTGGGGACCACTAGACTACCAGGGAAATAACATTTAATTTTAATTAAAATGGGTCAGGAGTTGTGCAGAGGGGAGGGGGACCACTAGACTACCAGGGAAATAACATTTAATTTTAATTAAAATGGGTCAGGAGTTGTGCAGAGGGAAGGGGGGCCACTAGACTACCAGGGATATAACATTTAATTGTTATTGAAATGGGTCGGGATTCATGCAGCGGGGATGGGGGGACCATTAGACTACCAGGGAAATGGCATACAATGTCACTTGAAACAGGTTGGGTTCGTGCAGGGAGTGGGGGGACCGCTAGACTGCCAGGGACATTACGTGTATTTGTATTGTGAATGGGTTGGGAGCATACCTCTCATCTGTCCCTGATTTGCAGGGATGTCCTTGAATTTGCCTCAACAGATAACTCTGTCCCTCCTCATGGTTGTGTTTCTGTGGCTAAACAGTGGACATTGTAAACACAAAATAATGTCAAGCATTACAGTTACAGACTTGTTCTTCTTTAGAAACTACATTTTGCGCTAAGCCCCATATTCTACCAGCTTTCTGGGTGGATATCTTTACTTTTGAAGAGGTGTCCCTGATATTGGTCTATTGTCCCTGATTTGTTTAAGCCTTGTCCCTGATTCAGGAGGCAAGGGGTTGTGAGGTATGTGCACCGACTGTGCCTAGCAGAGCACAGTCCCTGCTGCTTTCTGCCTGTACTTCTATTCTGACCAACAGGGGATGCTGTGGGTATGCCTTGACCTGCAGCGTCCAGCCTGTACTTCCATTCAGACCAAAAGGGGGAGCTTTGTGCTCTATGCAGCAGCACCGGGCAAATGGCATGGTAATGCATGCTAAGCAGCAGTTAGTGAGATGCAAATGTACCTGTTTGCCTACGGATTACCCAAGTAGGCTAATTTGCATGGGAGCTTTGAATATAGCTCCCATTTGCCCTGGGTTAACCAGTTTGCACCGGGCTAATGTGTTAACACTGTGCAATAGGGCTAGCCCCAAGCAAACCTTACTTCAGCATAGCACAGTTCTGCAGTGTGTGGCTCACATTGTTGCAGTAGATGTGAGACATCTCTGTGCAGTCACACACAATGTTCTCCACCTGCAACACTGGCTTGCTACGGAGTCTAAAGAACTGCAGTTGCAGTTTGCACTTCCCTGTTTCTATATTCAGTGCTGTCTTATTCCCAGGCTATTTTTGCCCTGCACTCCCAGACCGGTTTGTCCGGCTTCCTTAGACTGCTATATTCAGCAGGATTAGCACCGGGCTATTCCTTTTGAATATACAGTAGCTTGCTTTGTGCTCTGGGCTAAGTTTGCCCGCCAGGCAGTGCTAATTTAGCCCCGGGGCAAAGTTTTGAATATCTGGCCCCTAGTCTGTTGTAAATAATCTGGTACCCTTTTTTTCTGGATCCCAATCCATTACAGGTTCCACAAGCTGCCCAGTATTTTCCAAGCAATCATTTTTTCTTGATGAGGTGTCTCCAAGCAGACCATCGCTGTCTGTATTCTCTATATTTGAAGGTTCAATAACTACAGGATGTATAGCAGCATGAAAAGGTCTCCTTCTGTGTTTAGAGCATCATTCATTGAATCAATCAATCAAAATCTTTATTTAACCAGGCAATCACCATTGAGCAATGCTCATTTTCAAGGTGGACCTGGACATAGATACATGGTCAAGCAAAGAAGGGTTACATACACAACAGTAACATAATGCAAATTAAATTACAATACAAATTGAACTCAGAATGATGAACTCAAGGATAATAGTACTAATTCTTGGTGAAACAAATATACAAAAATAAACATCAATCTATCAGTCAATCAATCATTTTTATTAACTAGGCAGACACCATAGAATATACTCATTTAAAGTGGACCTGGGAACAATTCACAGAAACAGTTTTTGCATAGGAGCAAGTCATACATATGCAAATTACAAGACAAAAAAAAATGCACAATCAACATTGCAGTTATCATGTGCGGTCAGACATACAGTATGCTTAATATAGGAAGTGTAAGAAACAGTATACATATAATATTTATAAAATGGGTAAGGAAAAATCAGTGAAAATATAGTATGCTGATTGGATGAAACACGTTACATGACTGTGCATTATCCCACAACGACCGCACACCTCCCAGTATGACCGCACACCTGAACTACTTCCCAGCCCTCAAACCTTCTCACCAGCACTGCAGTGAGATCACTCCACACCTGGCACAGATAGGCACAGATAGGCACACACACACACAGCTGGAACTCAGGCTGCCACCAACAGGCACAAGTAAATAAACATACCAGTCCCACAGTCTACACAATCACCTGGTTCATCCTGCCACAAGTTGTAGATAAAAGATTATTTAAAAATGGAATCTAGTGGATCCTACCACTTTCACAGTGCCTTAGGCAGAAGCACTTTAACTTTAAATGCTCTAAAATAGCCGGAGTGACCGAGTGCTCATTACACTGACAAATGACATCCTTGCACAAAATTAAAATAACCCAGGCTCCATTCAAAAACCAAGAAAGCACTGAATTTTGTGCTTACTGTACTTACATTCCTGTAAAATAAGCTATTTCTCTGAAAACAAGATTGAGTCCACAGCACTTTCACTTTTATCATTAAAATGTAGTGTGACCGAGCACTGTAAATTGCCATAACAGAAGTGCCTGGAGAAGTTTAAATTAAGCCCCTCTGTCTTCAAAAAAGTAAAAAAGTGTGTATTTAGCTTTACTTTTCCTTTTTGTAAAAGAAGCCGCCGACAACCAGAATGTAGCAAGAGAAGAGTGACCGAGTCGGTGGCTTGAGAAATGAAGACGCAAGCCAGAGTGTTTGTTGCTATAGAAACACTGTCTCTGGGTTGCGTCTATGTTCCTCAAGCAGCCGACTCTTTTGCTCTTCTCCCACACCAGTCGGTGACTTCTTTCACCAAAAGGAAAAAAGGAAAACAAAATAAACACTTTTCTTACTTTTCTGAAGACAGAGGGGGTTACTTTAAACTACTGCAAGCATTTCACTCATTTACAGCACTCACTCGGTCATGCTACATTTTAACATTAAAAGTGAAACTGCTCTGGACTCACTTAACTCTCTGTAGAAATAGCAGCTTTTTTTCACACAAATGGCATACTAACATTAAATTCAGTGTTTTTTTTTTTTTTTACTTTTGCAACAGAGACTAGCTTATATTAAATGTCTGCCAGGACTTAATTTACCAATATTGTCAGCACTCGAACACACTACACTACAGTAATGAAAATGAACTTCCAGCCAGCCCGGTGGTGCAGAGGGCTGAGGCGCTGGATGCCACACCTCGAACCATGCTGGCAACCCGGGTTTGGGAATGGAATCGGGTCATCAGGGACTGGCCGGGGAAGGAGAGGATTGAGCGTCTGGAGGACTGCTCTCCTCTCCTGGGGTGGGTTGGTTGGATAGCTCCGCTCCGGTAGCGGTCCCCAGTGGAGACTGGGGGCACTACTATGCAGTGGTGCAGGAGGGACAACCAAAAGAAAAGTGAAAAAACAACCTCGGTGGCTGCTGGATGATGGCTTCTGCATTCTCCACACCCCCTGGAACCTCTGGAAGCCTGCCCCTACACAGCAGCACCCCTGAGTCAAGTAAAGACAATAGAGTGCTGGGGTTTCCCCCTTCCCCAGTGCCTTCCCCCTCTGAAGAGGGGGACCCACCTGGAGAAGGGTTACTCTGGGACAACTCAGAGGGTTGGCTGCGATATGTGGTGGGTCGGCAGTGCTCGGGGAAGAGGATGGCCGGGAAGTGGAGAAGGCTAGGAGGGCCTGAAGGAGAGGCTGACACCAGAGCACTGTAGGAGGGGAAAAAAGATCACACAAAAAAAAATGAACCTCCTTCTACACTAACACACTCTGAAAATGGCAGTATTACCTACTACTTAAACCTATCACAGTTACAACTGCACCAATCAAATTATGCACTTCAACTCAAATACTTATTTGAGCCACACAGGGACTATTTTTTGCACCCCTTCCCCCAAGACTTGTGGTCATTTTATAAGATCGATAACCCACTACAGGGCATGCGGTCATGTTCTGATATAAACACACATTGGATGGTTGAATGCACTCAGCCTGCGGCCTCGGGTGTCACAGTGCACACCAAGGCGTGCGTATATCAGAGCGCAACCGCACACCCTGTAGTGGGTTATCTATTACATATATGTATTTATGCAACAGGGGTCAGGATAAAAACTGTAGAATAAAACCATTTATCTTCGCTACTATGGTAATAAATTTATTTATCCACATAGTAACTACATCATCACCCATTTATTCACACAGTAACTACATCATTTGTCATTTATCTACACAGTTCTCTTCAGAATTCATTTAGAATGTTCGGCCTCAGAAGCAGTACTAACCATATTTAAATGTCAATAACTTAAAAACAAAAAAAGATAACATGGTACTGTGAGCACGAAAATTGTTCAGCACAAAATTATCTACAAAATGAATAATGTTTCATTTATATAAACCCTGTATATTGTATATGGTTAGCAAGAAAACAGAAGAAAGTGTAATTTTTTGTTCACTTTTTTGACAAACAAATATAAGTAACTTTAAAACAAAAAACGATAGCATGGTACTGTGAGCACGAAAAATGTTCAGCTCAAAAATATCTACAAAATGAGTGGTGTTTCATTTATAGATACCATTTTGTTTTTTTATAATTAGCAAAAAACAGCATAAAATTCAATTTTATTTTCCCTTTTTTGACAAATTATTTACACCTACCAAAATCAAAATGTTCACACAACATCTAAACTTGTTGCATAAATGGAATATGCAGTGGTTCAGTGTGTGATAATGCATTTATTTTGTACAGTTTCCAGTGACCTCTCGTAACTCTCACTCATGCCTTCGGCACTAGTGAGGTTACTTGAGGTCACTGGAAACTGTACAAGATAAATGCATTATCACACACTGAACTGCTGCATATCCCTTATATATATATATATATATATATATATATTTATATGTATATATACAGTATATTATGGTAGCACAGTAGTGCTACCATAGTTAGGGTTGAGCAGCCATTTCTATGTTAAACCCCAAAATTTTGCACCTTAATAACTTTGCAACCGTTTGACGGATTTGCCTGAAATTTGGAATGCATGATCAAAAACCATAGGCCTTGGCATCTGCCAAGTTTCGTACCAGTCAGATACATGGCTGCTGAGTTATTAAGTGTGATTTTCGCGCACATTTACGCTTTTTCTGGAATTCTATGGTCGCGTGTACAGGTCGCACGGTTTGCCCGACTGGCCCAAAATCTTCAGGGAATGTGCATCAGGGTCCCTGATGTGCCTTTCAAAGATTTGGTGAAAAAATATTAAACGGTTCAAAAGTTATTCAAAAACAATTTCCCATTATAAGTCAATGGGAAAAGTTAACAAAAAGTTCAACACTTTCGCAAATGCATTTTTACTTTCGCAAATGGGCCTGTTACTTTCGCAAATCGGCCATTTTGTTTTCAGTTGGTGATCAGAAAAATGCTTGGCATTTAAATTTGGGACCCTCTAGCAACCTAATTCTTTTTGTATTCACCTAGTCAGACCCTGAGGATGCTAGCCATGTCTTTATTTTGGGGTAAAACACCCTAGAAATTTGTTTTTCAAATTTCTGGAAAAAGTACTTTCACAAAGTACTTTCGTGCTCATGAAAGTGTCGCAAATTTTTATGAAAGCTTTGGCAAATTGCGACAGTAGTTTTCTAGTCTGTGGGAAAATGACAGCAATTCTTTGGCACTGCACTGCAAAAGAACGGTTGGGAGTTTTGGGCTGAAATTTGGAGAGAACGCAGCCGACATCTCACAGATGTGCCTTTCAGTGTTGCATTGAAAAAATATTACACGGCAGCAAAGTTACGGCACTCCAAAGTTGACAGTTTTTCCCATAGGATAACATTACGGCACCCGACGCATTACAGGAATCCTTTGGCACCCTGCTGCAAAATAACGGTTTGGTCTTTTTTCCTGAAATTTGAAGGGAAGACAGCCAACAGCCCACAGATGTGCCTTTCAGTAGTTTGGTGAAAAAATATTACAGGGAGGCAAAGTTATGGTGCTCCGAACTTCTCTTTTTTTCCCATAGGATAACATTACGGCGTTCACAGCGCCTTTCAGGGCCCGTATCTCGGAAACGGTGCGTGATACAGACTTTTCGTTGGAAAAATGCTTAGCCCCTAATGTGGGCTAAGTACAAAACTAGCCAGGACAGTCATAAATCATATGACTTTTAAATTTTTTTCCTACGTCATACGGTTCCTGAGATATAACCTATTTAGTATTCCAAGTCCTCATTTTCTACTCCGATACCCATTATTATGCATACATTCTTTGTACTCATTGTCTTTCTCTATTCAGCTTTTGGGGAAAACCAGCCTGTGCGCTTACATTACTGTTACCGTTGCCCTTTCCGCTTGTGGTTCTGTGCCCGTTTCACTTACCGTTGATGCCTACGCCACCATGTGCGTTATCCTTTGCGTTTTCATTTGCGCTTGTGTTTCTGTTATTTTTTGCCATTTGTGCATACAGTACTGTTTCTCTTTCTGTTTCACTTTACGTCACCATGCCCATTGACATTTCCGTTTGCTGGCACCATGTTACTATGTGACAACACATCACGTGGCAGACCGTTCCCGTCTATGCCACCGTGTGCGTTACCCTTTCTGTTCTCATTCGCACTTGTGTTACCATGTGCGCCACTGTTAGCGCTTCTGTTTGCGTTGCTGTTCCTGTTACTATGCCACAAGACATCATGTGGCGGGAGCACGGGGCCCTCCCGCCGCCGCATTACATTCACTATTTCTTGTTATCATTCTCAAAAAGATTTTGATCAACTCTATTGCTCAGGTGGCCCACCACATGTGGTGTGGTCTGGTGTGGGGCATCGGTAGGTAAGGCCATGCAACTACTAAGTGTGGTATGTTGTGTGCAGCTGCAATCAGGGATGTGTACGTTTGGTGTACATGGCCTCAGTTTTGCTGTTGATCTCCACTGAGCATGCAGTACCTGGTCAGGTGGGTGGGGATGTCTCGTAGGACATTTAGACAATTGTTTGTTATTTCTGTCACCTGCTGCTGGATGTCTGCCATTGGTTGTGTTGACTTGGTCCTCCCCCATACTTGCATATGTGTGTGTGGGGTGCTGGGGGGGGGTGAATTCGGAGTTAGGGTTTTCAACCCTAACAGCGAATTTCCTCACTTTTGTCACTGTGGAACAACCCTAACTTATGCATTAAACAGAGTTTTTTGCCTCTAATATATATATATATATATATATATATATATATATATATATATATAAAATATTCAATTCAATTCATTTTATTTTTATGGTGCCTTTCAGATACCAAGGTGCCTTACATAAAATTGAACAACTTGAACATAAAATGACATATATTATAAATAGAATAAAAATTTAAAGCTATCAGAATTATAAAACTAGTTCCCAAAAGCACAACTCCATAAAATAGTTCTGAGCGCCTGTTTGAATCCCTCCATGGTCGGGCACTAACGTACCTGATGGGGTAGAGAATTCCAAAGGGTAGGGGCCATGTGTATGAATGCACAGGCCACAGAAGATTTTAAACAAACCCTTGGGATCTCTAGAAACCCCTCATCAGTCGAGTGGAGAGATCGCCCAGGGCAGTAAGGGACCAGGAGCTCTTTCATGTAGTCCAGGCCAATTCATGTAGGGCTTTGTAAGTCAGAAGTCTGACTTTGAAGGTGATTCACCACTGAATCGGCAGCCAGTGCAGTTCATGTAGCACCAGCGAATAATGACAGGACCGAGGGGTTCCTGTCAGTAGCTGGGCCGCTGCGTTCTGCACCAGCTGCAGGCAGTGAATATCCACCCCTGGGAACCCTAGGTAAAGGGCATTGCAATAGTCCAGGTGAGAGGACACAAAGGCATGGACCAATGTAGGAAGATCATCAGATGGAACTAGGTGTTTAACTCTGGAGATATTCCTCAGGTGATAAAAGGAGGATTTGACAAAGGCTGACACCTGCGAATGCAATGTCAAGCCCTCATCAAAAATTACCCCCAGGTTTCACACCCATTCAGAGGTTGGGAGTGAGAGACCCCTGAGAAAAAGTCCCGAGGGCAACCCCACCCCCGGCCCCTCTATCCAGTGACCCGGATCCACCACCAACATCTCAGTCTTTACCAAGTTCAACTTCATCCAGCTCGAATCCATCCACTCCTGGATTTCTGTGATGCAGTTATTAAATACCAAAAGGGCTCTATTCTGGTCAGATGCAAAAGAAAGGTAGAGCTGGATATCATCGGCATAACAAGGAAACCTCAGCCCATACCTTCTTACAATGTCTCCGAGGGGTAGCATGTACACTGCGAATAACATGGGGGACAACACTGAACCCTGAGGAACCCCACATGACAAAGGGGTTGGGTCAGAGGAATAAATCCCTGACACCACCATTTGAGTTCTTCCAGTGAGGAAAGATGAAAACCACCTGAGGACCATACCTGACAGGCCACAGATGAACCTCAAGTGATCAAGCAGGACCCCATGGTCCACAGTGTCAAATGCTGAAGAGAGATCCAAAAGGACCAAGATGGAACTACTCTTCCGATCTCTAGCCATCAGGAGATCACTGAGCACCTGAACGAGCACCGTCTCAGTACTATGCCTCTTTTGAAAACCAGACTGGGGAGGCTCGTAGACATCATGGATGGTCAAATGGTCCTCCAGTTGTATGGCAACTATTTTCTAGAACAATTTCCCCATAAAGGGAAGGCTTGAGATTGGTCTGTAGTTCTCATGACAGTCTGGGTCCAAGGAAGCTTTCTTCAGAAGGGGTGTCACCACCATCTCCTTCAGGGAGCTAGGAAACTCACCTCTTTCCAGGGAGCACCAGACTATTCATGCTAGAATCGGGCCAAGAATGTCACTACAACCCAAAATCAGGATAGCTGGACCCAGATCCAAACTACAGCATCTAGGGCACAAACCCTGGACCATCCTCAAGATGTCCCCAAGCTCCGGCCAGCCGAAGAAACTCACGGAAAACCAAGGTACAGTATCCAAATGCTGGTCTAGAGCAATGCCAGAGTGTGCCGGAAGGAGTTCTGCCCTGACATCAGCCACCTTAGCCACAAAGAACCAAGCAAGCTCCTCACACTCAACTTGTGAAAATGCTCTCCAAACCTGTAGATAGGCCGGGTTGCACAGTCTGTCCACGGTTCGAAAGAGCTGAGCTGGTCAGTTCTGAGCAACCTCAGCCTCCCCAGACAGGAACTCTGCCTTCTTACAGGTGATTGCGGATTGGTAGGCTTGATAGTGGTCCATCAATCTAAGGTGGTCAGCATGAAGGGCATATTTCCACCAGCAACACTCTAACCTTCATCCTAGTCACTGTATCTCCCCCAAAGACCCATCAAACCAAGTGGACCGAGGGCGAATGGAGAGAGGACGAACAAGGACAGGAGCAATGACATCCGGAGCAGAAATTATGGCCTGATTATAAGCCACAACTAGGGCTTCTGGGTCATTAGTTGCCACTGGAAGAACAGGTAAATCAAGCACTGCTGCCAGGCCTTCAGAGCTTACGTCTCATAAAGGGTGGTACCTGATCATCTCCACAGGGATAGGCTTACGAAGGGGGGCGCAAAAACTGAAATGCACGTTGTAGTGGTCGGACCATCCTACTGGTTCCACCCCAATTCCGAGGCATCGACCCTCAGGAGGAAAACCAAGTCAAGAGAATGACCATGTTTATGGGTAGCAGTGGAAACAATCTGTGTAAGTCCCAGAGATGACATTAACTGGAGGAAGTGCTGACCAAATTGCGAGAGTTCGTCATCGACCCTGGCGTTGAAGTCACTCAGGACCATCAGCCTGAGCAACTCAAATGCCATGTCGATCACAAAATCTGCCACTTCCTAAAGGAACCACTTCCCATCTCCGGGTGGATGGTAGATGAGGGCAATCCTACAACCTACACCTGCTACCATGGTGCATTCAAATGACTGGGTCTCCTCAACTGGTACACTCGTGAGGCCCAGTTTGGTCTTGAAACAGACTGCAACACCCCCCACCAGTGATTCAATCTTGGGCAGTGAATAACTGAGTACTTGGACGGAATTAAAGCCTCCAATATGGGGCCAGAATTTTCATCCAGCCATGTTGCGGTAATGCATGCCAGGTCCACTGAACCAAAAAGATCTGCAATAATTGCAGTCTTGTTTCTAATGGACCTGGCATTGCATAACACTGCACGATTTGGATGGACTTCCATGGCCGTCTGGGCCACCAGCCCACCAAAATTGGTGGTGCCCTTGGGTATGGAAACCAGGCATAGAGAACCATGCTCCAGGTTCCATTTCATCCCAGAGCGTCTCCTGAATCTCACAATCCCAGTACGGTGGCCCCGCTCATTCACCCTCCACTGTTCGCACCTCCAACACCCCATCTCCCCTGGCGAGCAATACCCAGTGCTCTACAGCACTAGTAGATATCAAACTGCAATAGGGGGGAGTTAAAGGGCGGAGGTTACGAAGGGCAGAGGATGAATAGTGCATGACTGTGGGGGCAGGCCTCCAACACAGTTAAAAAATCATAATAAATTTACACCACTCCTCAAAAAACAAAACAATTCATTAAATTATAATCATTGAATAAATAAAATAAACAAGAAAATTAAACAGTGTAAAACCAAATTAACACATAAAACTCTCTCTAATCACAATTAAAATAACAATCATTCAGTCCCAACCAGCAAACCCAAGACAATCAGGAGATGCATATAACAATGAACTCCTTCAAATAATAACTGTAAAACTAAAGTCCATGAGAATTCAGTAGCAGAAGAGGTCCAGGTTTCTCAACCCCAATGGCCATCCCACCATCGGAGGAAGCCAACAAATTCCCCCAGGGACTCTCATTTCCTGGAGATAACTCAGTTCTTTCTCAGTCCCAAAGTATTCTCACTACCAGGGGACTTTGCTAAAGATGACAAAACCCTTTTCAGTCTCTGTACCCTTTCACAGTTCCAGGACCGAAGAATAAGAAGGCACTCTCACTACCTTCTGAACAAGATTTAAACTTGAAAATGAAAAAAGTCTTACCATATCTTTGAAGGGAAAGAGATTGAAAAATCCACTTCTGAAGATGTTACTCTGAAGCCGGAATGGCCCCAATAAATCCAAAAGGGACCAGACTGCAAGTCTATGGCCGATGCTACGGATCCCAGCCAGGCCCACTTATTAGCAGGCCCAACAGAGACTTCCTAGGGGTACACCAACCACATCACTGGCTACCCAGCAAAATAAGATTGGGACCCCAGCTCGGCCACACACTGCAGTCAGTCCACTAGCAGGATCAGGAAACTGGTTCCCTGCTCCAAATCTGAAGTTTGTCCAGTTATGTTCACTGCTCCTGGAAGCCTCAAGCAAGTTGCCAATGATCCACAGAAAATCCACGACCAAAATCCAAGTCCATGCTCCAAATCAGGAATTTTTCCAGCTCTGTATACTGCTCCTGGAAACCTCGAGCAAGAAGCCAACAAAGATAGTCCATGGCCAAAATCCAGGGTCTTTACTGATTTAATTCAAGTCACGAAATCTATCCCTTTCAGATGTAATTCCCTGAGGGTAGAAATCCAAAAGCAGCACCCGATGGTGAAGTTGTCCCTCAAAACTCACAGAAGCAGTGCAGGAGCCGGCCCGGCAAGCTGAATGTTCAGGTGGCAATGGGCTGAAAAACGACTGCCCAAGATGGACAGTAAAATCCTCCTGGAGTCGCGTGCAAATCCGGCACACTCTACTACCGCACTTGCTCCGACGCTGACTCAGAGTAGAGGACAAATCAAAGGGTCTTGGTCAAGCAAACAAAGTAAACTAGTAAAACAAATCTATAAAGTCGGGGCATCTAAACGATAAAAAATGAGCAGCGCAATGAAGCGGCGAATGGGGAATACAAAACCCTAGGCTGCAAAAACAGAAGCAGCCAAGAGCGTGCCCAGCCTGGCAGCCATCTCAACACTTCAGGTAGGAATCTAGCTATATATACAGAATGTCCAGAATAAATAGTTAGAGCAGATAGTGCAATTTGTGATTGAGGTTCAGATGACTTCTCCAAGTGGGGTGGGGGGTAGGGTTAGGTATTTTAATAAGCGCCGACAGGTAGATAACAGTTTGATACACATGGGAGGGAGTAGCAGGGAGGGGGTAAGGAAGAGACAGTGCCAAACAAAGGGGGGAGGGCAACCTCCCATGAGTAAGTTGAGGCCAGGAGAGAGATTTAAAAAGCATTAGTGGAAGCAATTATACTTTTCTATGAAAGAACTCGAGTAGATACTTTTGAAAAGAGACAGCGTCACCGACAGGGCCAGCCTCAGGGATTTTTGTATCTTGTTCCAGAGGACCGGGAGGGCATGGCTTACTGCCGCACAGCTGAGGCATGTTCTGACCTTTGGGATTATAACTGCAATGTAGGAATAACTTCTTAATGGATAGTTACCGGGGGAGCAAACAGGCAGGCAATCATAGATATACTGTGGAAGCTTATGGGTGATGGCTCTGTAAGTTCATACGACTGTATTTTTGGCCCACCTATGGGTAAGTGAGTTCCAACCTACAGAGGCATAAAGTGAACAATGGTGGGCAGAGTAAGGGGACCCTATAATGAATCTAAGTGCTCGATGGTAGAGGACATCCAGTTTAGTAAGTGCCATACTTGAACTTTGTCGATACAAAAAATCAGCATAGAACAGGAGAGGCATTAAGGTTGTCTGGACTAACCTTTTTTTAGCTTCTTGTTTAAGGAAATGTCTGCTCTGATAGAACACCCCAAGTCTTTGTCTTAATTTTTTGGACATCTCCTCGAGGTGGACTGAAAAAGAGAGTTTGTGGCCAGTCCACACACCCAGATATTTGAATTTCTCCACATATTCAAATCAAATCAAATCAAATCAAACTTTATTTGTAAAAAAGCACCTTTCTAAAATCAAGGCACTTTTACATGCTTAATTAAATTAATTAATAAGTACAAATACAATTAATTAAAACCATAAATACAACAAGTTAAAACTCATAACAGGATGAGTACCTGTGGGACAGTTCCTGAGATTAGAGAGATGGCAATATTAGTTGCAGGGGCAAGGAGCATAACCTTCATCTTTTTGGCATTCAGCAGAAGTTTTAAATGTAACAGGTTGCTTTGAAGAAGGTTAAATTCAATTTGCAGGTCAGAGCATGGAAGCTCTGGGGATGGCCTAGCAATGTAACGCACTGTATTGTCAGCAAACAGATGAATATTTGCTGATTTGATTCCATTATTTAGATTGTTTATGTAGATGGCAAATAGTAACAGGCCAAGGATAGACCCTTGTGGTACACCTCTAAGCAGAGGCTTTATCTGGGAGAGGTCCCCGTCAGCCTTGACCTGTTGACAACGGTCAGTAAGATAGTTTGTAAACCATTTGAGGGTCAAGTTATTGGCCCCAATATTTTGTAAAGCAATCAAAAGCAGATTATGGTTCACCGTGTCAAAGGCCTTGCTAAGGTCATAAAATAGAGTGCATACATAGTTTTTGGCATCTAATACTAGCAGCCAGTAGTTCATGACTTTGGCAAGAGCCGACGTTGTGCTATGATGAGGCCTGAACCCAGATTGGACCGGATTGAGCAGGTTGTTATTTTCCAGGAATTGCCTAAGTTGGGTATTGACCACCTTTTTGAGCAACTTGGACAGTATGGGAAGCACGGAAATAGGACGATAGTTATTTAGGTCACTTGACTTTGTATAATGGAATGATATGCGCTGTTTTCCAAATGGGAGGGAGAGAACCCAGAGCAAGGGGTAAGTTAAAGAGATGGGTAATGGGGGATGATACTACGTGGTGTCCTAATTTTAAGTAGGAAGGCTTGATGAGGTCTGCTCCCGCACTTTTCTTGGTATCCAACTGCAGTAGAAGATCCTCAACATGCTTTACCATGACCGGGCATAAGGTAACAGCCGGGGTATTGTGTGGAACGATAGATATCAGACCATTGGGCTTCTGATGGTTCAGTTGGTTTCTGAGGTTATAGGCAGGTGAAGTATCGAATGCGAACCCTGCTGTAGTGAAATGGTTATTGAGCAGGTCAAGTATTGCATATTTGTCTGTAAAAGTGGAGCCTCCTGTAGATAGTTTTAGTGGGATTGTGCTACCAGAGTTGTGGCCTGTGGCATCCTTCAGTGTTTTCCAAACTTTTGAAGGGCAAGTTGAAGATGAATCAAGTGCCAAACAAAAGAAGTTTACTTTCTCAGCCCTGTTTAGTTTAGTGCACCAGTTTCTGGCAGTTTGGAATGATGCCCAATCTGCAGGAAGTTTAGTTTTCCTCGCCCTTTTCCATAGGGTGTCCCTGTGCCATAGTGCTTCATTCAGACTGGCCATGAACCATGAGCACGATCTCTTCCTAGTATGGATTTTTTATAATGGGTGCATGCTTCTCAATGGTCCCAAGGACAATGCACTGAAACACCTCATCATTGTCAGATGTAGGAGCAGATCTTCCTTGATCATTGCATACTGTCTCATGCTGCAATGGTGCGTAAAAGTGCGAGTGGTCCTCTTCTCTGTCTGAACCACTTGAATCTATTTGCACTCCACTATAACTGTCTGTAATCAGATTTGCACCTTTAGATCTCTGTTTCCTTTTTTGCCTGGGTTTAGGCATGTCTGAAGGTAAAGGTAGGTGATCACAGGGTAACAGGAAGTTTCAGTGAAGAACTCTATTGTTACCTTTTCCATCTTCTGGTTTGAATTCATAGACAGGACTATCCCAATTTCTGCTAACAGCTACATGAATTCTGTCTTCCCAGTATGCTCTCAACTTATCAGGTGCACCATGTTCGGAGAGATTGCTCACCAATACTCGATTTCCTGGCATGAGTGTTGTACTATGTACTTTCTGGTCATGGTCATAATACTCTTTACTGCTGGTGGTTTCCCTTTTGGGAATGATTAGCTGCCAGATCATATGCTTGTTTCATCTGCTGTTGCCATTTTTGCACATAATCTGCATGATTTTCCTCCAGTTAGAGCTGAATCTGGAGTCAGCTTGAAAGAATGTCTCTAGGCAATCTGTGGGTTTACATAACTGCACAGTGGGCTGTTATGTCTTTTAATATCCCTTTGCATACAGGTATACGGCCAGTAGAATTAGTCCCCGGGTAATGACACAACTCATTCCACTCCTAAATGGTGAATTTCTTCATGCAATTCCTGATACACTGTTTTGTGGTATTTTTCAGGCAACACCGATTGACATTTTGATCTAGCCTTCCGACAAAGTAACCAATACTCATCCTGATATAATTTAGTCCACTCATGTAGCGGTGATCTTGTCTGTTTTGATTCACATTTCCTTTCTTATTCCTGTGATTTACGCCCTTAGTTTTGTGCTCAAGGATCCTTCCCACTACTGGGTCCTCTTTCAGAGCTGCCAGAAGTTCCTCGTAACTTAAAGATTTGATGGTTGAGTGACCCTTCAGTGTATCACACTGCAGTGCAGCAGGGTTATGTTACAGCTGTGATCCATGCAGCTTCTCCACTCCTTTGCATACTTACAGATTGTATAACAGTAGTTATAACATCACTGAAAACAGCCTCATCACATGCTGACATGTACTGTTCCATATCCAATGGGATCCTGGATAGCACATCTAGATCAATATTATGCTTTCCTGATTGATACTTGATTGAACAATTGTAGTAGGCTAATTCTTCCAGCCGTCTATGTCCAGCAGCATTTAATCTACCAGATGTCAAAACATAGGTTAAGGGTTTGTTGTCAGTATAAACAGTAAATGGCAAAGAGTGGTACAAACAGTCCTGGAATTGTTCATTAAATGACCATTTTAAGGCCAGGAACTCCAATTTTCCTGATTGCATGTGGTAATTTTTCTCTGCTGGAGTCAGAGTCCTGGAACTGTAAGCAATGGCCCTTGGTTTGTCATTCTATCTCTGATACAATATGGCACCAAGTTCTTGGGTAGATGTGTCTATGTGCAATAATAATGGCAGTGTAAAATCTAGATATGCCATTACTGGAAGCTGAGTGAGACAGTCAAGTAGCTGATTTAGTACCTTTTGGTGTCCCTCTATCCAGGTAATCACCTGAGTAGATTGAATTTGGATGGATCCCGTCATGTTTACCTTTGTCCTTCCTTTACCTTTGCCCTTAGTTGGGGGTTTATCTGTAGGCTGGAGCATAGATGGCAAATCGTACAAGGGTTTAGCAGTTTTTGAGAAGTCTTTCATATACTTCCTGTAGTAGTTAAGCAGACCTAGCAATTACTGTATGTCACCAACTGTTGTAGGCACCTTGTCCTTAAGGGCTTACAAAACTAGTATATCAGCTGGGTCCATTTGTACCCCTCCTCAGAAACTATCATACTCAGATATCTGACTTCTCTTTTAAAGAGTTCACATTTGTCAGCCCTCAGACTGATACTAAATTCCTAGAGATGGAAAAATGCCCTTCTTAGATGTTCCACATGGATTGTAAAATGTGTTACTGTAAACCAGGAAGTCATCCAAGTAAGGGGTGCAGATTTCATCCATAAGGGTCCAGAGGTGCTCCTCCATGCACCTTTGAAATGCTGATGGAGCATTCATCAAACCAAATTAAAGTCTGACCCATTCATATAGGCCCCAAGGTGTTGCAAATGCTATCGGAGGATGACTCTAGTCATCAAGGAATTCCTGGTGGTAAGCTTTGCCCTTGTTGAGAACAGAATACCATGACTTACCACCCAAATTGTCCATGATGTCCTGGATGCAAGGTACGGGCCGCCTGTCAGGGATAGTCTTATTTAGCTCTCTGGAAACTATGCAAAGTCTCAATGTGCCATCCTTCTTGTGGATGCACACCACTGGTGATGAATAGGGTGAGCTAGATTTTGTAATCCATTGACGGTTTATCAAATCCTGCAGATACTCGTTCACTTCTCTATATAATGGATGGGGTACTGCTGTATAGGTTTTCGGGACTGGCTGATAACCATTTAACTTGATGTGCATTTTTATTGAATTTATCTGACTCATATCATCATGGTCTCTTGAAAATGCCTGTGACTCTTCTCTTAAAATTTGATTGGTGAGGTTCATGTGATGCAGATGAGTTAAACAAAGTCAAACTCCTGAGCTCCATTCCACAGCTGAAGTGTTTACTTTTTATCCCCCTCCTGGTCAGTGATCCTCTGGAGCTGTTTGGTGGGATTTGTGCTTGGAAGTGGTTGGGATGTCAGAAACTGAAAAAACGGGAGCACTGGAGAAGAAAAAATATAAACTCTCAGCTTCCCCACTGAATCCTGCAGATGGGCCTAGCACAATGGCTGAAACAAAGGTGGAGTGAGAAACTGAGATGGGCCTGGTCACTTGGGAACTTAACGAGATCAAAACATTTATGAGTGGAATTTGTGTAGACCTTAATAATATAATGGTCTCTTTAATGGCAGTGAGGATCTGTGTTGAGGCTTTGAGACACAGAGTGGAGTAGATGGAAACTCATATTGGGCATCTTGAGGATTGGGCTCACCCTGCTGAGCGATGCCTGGGCCTAGTTGAAAGGGAGGCCTGCTCTCTATGGGAGAAGCTCAACTACCAAGAGACCCAGGATCGCCAAAGCAATGTTTGGATCTTTGGACTGTTTGAGGGCTCAGAGTGCAATGATATGATCCAGTTCCTGCAAACTATGTTGCCTAAATATATTAATTTGTGACTAGATTCTGTGCTGGAAATCGAGAAAGAGCGCTGGGTTCTTATGGGCCCTCCCCTGAGTGTTTCTACTGCCAGGTCTTGCCTGGTTATGTTGAAGTTGCTCTGTTATCAAGATAGGGAGTGCATTTTGAAAGGGGCTTTAGCAGCTAAGGGAATTCGGTGACAGGGGGCTAGATTGATCTTCCAACCAGACTTTCCTAAAAGAGTTATTGAATGCTGCAAGGCATTTGACCAAGTCAGGGACTTGGAAAAGGAACATGGTCTGAAATGTTTTCTAGCTACTCCAGATGCACTTTAGATTTTTGCATGGCATCGTGTGGAATCTTTTACTTCTCCCATGGAAGCTCAACAATTTATTCTTGACATCTGTCAATTGGCTTTGGGTGATATGCCTCAGGAAACTCAGCCTCTTCCTACTCCTGGGCCACAACAGACTAGGAGTGTTCAAAAAAACAATTCCACCGGTGGAATTTCGACAAAAGTCGGATTTTTGCTTCTGTGAAAGTTCAGAAATCATTTCACCAACTGTTGCTGAAATTCCGCTGAAAACTGTGGAATAAGTGTAAGAAATGTGGGTTAATGCATTAAACTGTGGGAAAAAAAAACACAGAAGTAATGCAAACCACAGATAATTACATGATATACGGTGAAATATTAAGCAAGAGACTTTATTTCTGCATACCATGTAAAAAGTCTGCAGTTTGTAATTAAATGCCACAGTACTAGGTGGAAATCCGCAGTTATTTGGCAAAAGTTCCGAATTCCACCACAGGTAAGAGAGCACAAAAGCCTATGAAGTTTTTGAAATTTCGTGGAACTTTCATGATAGCAGAAATCCACACTTTTACCCACTCCTACAACAGACACAGGTAGCCTTGGACTCCCAACCTTGGCAGGGAATAAAGAAACCCACCATTCACAGCCACGCTCGCCAGTAAAGGAACAAGATTCAATGGACTGATGCTGAATTTATATGGTGGCATGGGATATGTTCCTCTCCTGCCCATGGAACTGTTATTTAGTGTTGTTATTTCTTGTTATTGTTACTTATTGTATTGTTGTGCCATAGGCTGTTCACATATTGTTGCCCTCTTTTTTGTTAGGGCAATGCTTATTGTAAACCGGGCAGCCATCAGAGGGATAATTCTTAGATTTTTTCTAGTTTGGTACTGTGGTTGCTCTAGAAGGTAACATTGGTGTGATCACTGGGAGCATTAACACTAGCCGGCAAAGGGAATATAGTGGGTTTTGTCATTTCATCTGGTGTTTCATAATGGAGGATTCCCTGTGTTTTTGTATGTGCCTAATGGGTTAGCTTGCTCCCTTGGGTTGTTTTTCTTTGACTCCTTTTCCAACCTTCTCCACTTCCTCTCCTAGTCAGTAACATTTGGCTATTTCATGGGTAGCACCACTAGTAGCCTTGTGCTTGTTTTGTCTGCTGGCTTAAGGCCATGGAGATCTGTGTCATCTTGTGCATCAAGTTGTTTTTATTTTGTATATACTGGATACCTCCTTTTTTGGCTGAGGTTACTCCAAACAGTTGTGTTTTGTGTCAGTCTTAAATCAGCCCCATTGTCTATCTGCTGTCAGATATTTAGTGGACCATCAGGGATGGCTTTCAGTTGACATTAGAGTTTGATATACTACGGAGGGGAGTGGAGAACAGGGCCCCTGGGCTAGTTTTGTTATCTTTGTATTGTACCTCTAGATCCTGCCACATGGATGTAATAGGAGTGCACTTTATTTTAGTGTTATCTTGGACTCCCTCTTATGGCTGCCTCAGGTTGGGGTAGCCTATTATTATGGGGGTTTTGTGGAGGCACCTAGGGATTTTCCTATGGGTGCCTTGGCTACATGCTTAATATAGTATTTATTGAATTTTAGAGCCCCTTCTGAATCCTGTGGGGAATGTATTTTTATCTGTATTGGTATTTGTATTTGTATCTGTGGAGTTCTCTGGTTACTAGATATCAAGCTCTTTTCTGTTTTTTTTTTTTATTTCCACCTTAGTCCATTAGACAAGGAGTAGTGATAACATATTTTTGGATTCAAGTTTTCTTCTGCCACTTTCCACTTTACTGGAGGGTTCCTCTAGGGGTTGGGTTTTTTGCCCTGTGGGGGTTGCTATGTGGGATGGGTGCAGTGACTCTGCGCATACCTACATGCAAGTAATGATATTTACATTGTGTGATATTTCATTATTCCCTATTGTAAACTTGATGATAGTTGTTGTTGTGTTCGTCATTATTTCTAGCTGTTCTACTAACTCATTGTTCTTGTTTTGGATGTTCTTTATTCTTAAGATGCTGCTAGTGGAGCGGTAGAGGGTATGGTGCAGGCCTAGATAGTTAGTGGATGGGTGGCCATGACGTATAAAGTGGTTTCCTGGAATGTGCAGGGTATGATTGGCCCTATTAAGTACAAAAGGGTGTTTTCTCATGTAAAAAAAAATTAGGGGGGGCAAATTGTGTTTTTAAAAGAAACTCACCTGCTAAAAAAGTTGATAGATTTAGAGCTAGTTGGAAAGGGCAGGACTTTGCAGCTTCATACACCTCTAAAAAGAGGGGGGCTTATGATTTTGTTAACCCAAGAGGTCAACTGGGTTACTAACTCTGTAACTAGGAACTTCAGGAAAGATGGGTACTGGTGGCTTATACACTGGATGGCTCTGCATATAACCTGGTTTCAGTCTACTGACCGAGCAGTGATGGCTCTCCCTTTTTTCATAATTGTTCACAGATTTTCCAGGATAAAGGGTAGGGGAAGCTTATACATGGTGGTGATATGAACAAGGTTATAGATCCTGTATGTGATCTTAGTGGTAATCCTACTAGGATAGATACCCCTGACTCTTGGGCATTATGAAGGCTTCAGGATGATCATGGGCTCCTGAATGTGTAGTGGTTGTATTATCCTGTTGATAGGGATTATACTGATTTCTCCCCACTTCATCAGACTTATAGTAGGATTGACCTTATTTTGGTTTTTTATGATCTTATTAAAAGAACACTTGTAGTTACTATTAAGCCCATGATTATCTCCGATCATTCCCTTATTACTTTTACATTCCAACAAGAGGGAACGGGTACCGAGGCTAAGCACTGGCACTGCAACACTTGTTTTTTGAAGGACCCCCAGTTTAGAAAGTGGATTCACAAGGAAGTTCATGATTATCTTTCTATTAATAATATGAGGATACAGCCTCTGGAAGGGTGTGGGAGGGACTTAAGGCCCATCTGTGCAGCAAAATCATTTCTTATATGTTGGCACATAAAAAAGAATGATATGGTAGATTGCAGGTGTTAGAAAAACAATAGCATGATCATGAACAGCAACATAAGGTGGGTAAGAGGGACTCCTCACTACATCTTCACCAGACTGGTTTTGTGGAGGGGGTGAGATGGAATGGATTGTATTCGCAGGTTGATAGATATCATATGGGCTTCAGTTTCATCATCAGAGGCTACTGCAGCAGTGGATTTAGACACAGAAAAAAACTTAAATTCAATTGAGTAGCAGTACTTATTTGCAGTTCTACAAAAATTTTGCTTTGTACCTAATTTTCTTTGCTGGATCCAGTTCATTTATTCTTACCCTTGTGCAGCTGTTCTCATGAATGGTAGGGTATCTTTCACTTTTCAGCTAGGCAGGGGAACACACCAAGGCTGTCCCCAGTCTCCGGCTCTCTTTTTGCTGGCAATTGAGCCCCTAGCTCATATAATTTGAGAGTCTCCAGATATACAATGGTTGGACATTGGCCAGTTTACATATAAAACCATGCTATTTGCTGATGATGTTTTTTTGACTTTGAAAAACCCTGTTTCCTCTCTACCCAACTGTATTAAGCTCTTGGATCATTTTTCATCCTTGTCTGGCCTAAAGAACAATTGGGGTAAAACAGAAGTTCTTTCTATGAATGCTCCTTGTGCTAAACATGGGGTACCTGCTCCTGGTTTGAAATGGGTCTCTTATTCTATTAAATATTTGGGTATTAACATTTCTCCAAAGCAACAGGAGTGACCCTTTCTGAATTTTAACCCACTCCTCAGTAAATTTAAGAAGGACGTGGCCAGATGGAACCATCTTTGTCTGTCCCTTTGGGGCAAAGTGCCAGCCTTGCAGATTATGGTCCTCCCTAAAGTCCTATATGTTATTCGTTATTTACCCCTTAAAATTTCAGACAACTGGTGGAAGCAATTTTCTGGGGTGATATCGGAGTTTTTGTGGGAGGGTAGTAAGCCTAATCTTTCATGTGTACATTTGATTGCTCTGTATTCAAAAGGTGGATTTTGATCCTCTTGGTTTAGGGGATGCTATATTGCATCTGGTCTTCACCAAATATAGATGTGGCTGCATGTAGAGGGGCTTAGCTCCCCAGACCATTGGTTAGATCTGGAAAAGGATATGGTAGATAATGCTTTTCCAGAGAGTATTCTTTGGGATTCTAAGTTTTTTTCTAGGCCCATCCCTATCCAGGGATATGCTTCTTGTATTTGGAGGGCAGCTAAGGCATTTTTGGGCTCTCACTGGGATGTTCTCCTAAATCTTTGGTCCAACCCTAGAGTTACAATAGGGGGTGCTCCCTTGTACTGGCAAATAGAGATATTAGGAAGTACGCTTTTATTCCAAGGACTGTTAGACAGGGGAAGTCGTATCTTGTAACAGTTCTACTAGTTTCAAAAACAAGCTGGATAATTAAAAAATGCATGCTGCCTACCCAGCCATGATCACTGAGAAGTGGGGGGCAATATCTCATGTGTCTCTGGCCTTCTATTTACCCTTAGACACGAGTATAATGTACTGGATTCTTCTGAGTTAAAGGTTGATGTTGGGGGTTGCTATGCAGACAGTTATCTTGTCAGTATACAATTTCTTATTCAATTTTTTGTGGTTTAGTAATCTGACTGTTCACTTGAGAGGGGTTGCTAGAATATGTTTAGATGTACGGTTGTGTATTATGCTTTTCTTCTTTATTTCTTCCATTTTTCTGTATCGATTCTCTGTTACTTCATTAGATTGCGATTCCAAGGAGTGATAAATGCTTTGACTAGGTTTTGAGATGGTATAATTGTTTGAAATGCTTGTTGCTTGTTTAAAATGTTAATAAAGTGTTAATTATTAAAAAAAAAAACTGGCAATTTCTCTCTGCTTTTCATTCAGCCCTATGAGGTTTATAGGTGGCTCCCAATCACCTGCATCAGTCACATGGTCCAAGGAATTACTGGTCACATTACTGATTGTTCCCTTGCACACTGTACTAACATCACAGTTCTCTGTTGGTTGGGTTTAGCAAGCTTCAGTTCTTTCTACATCAATACAAATGGCTAATTTAATCACCTGTAGCTTTTCCAAAATTATCCAACCTCTTACATTAAAACTGCTCTATCAGAGTTTCTCTACCATTTTTGTTCGTTTATTGTGTATTGTAGCAAGTGTATGTTTCAGAGTGGGCTGCCACCCCTTACCTTAATCTGTTTTCTGACTTTTGTGTGTCTTTAATTTTCTGTATTTTTCTCTTTTTTTGTTTTATCCTCGGTCTGCAAGTAAATCTTCTGACTCCTTGTTTCATCTGCCACATAGTTGCTTCACACTCTCACATTGTGAGTGTGTTGCAGTATGCTGCTAAATTCTGTTCACACCTATGCCCAAGCATTTCCTGCTCTTTATCTGTGCCGGATTAGAAGCAATTGCTATTCTCCTTTGGTTCCTAAGGAAATTGTCTCAGAGGCAAGTTCCTATCAAAGAAGCCAGCACAGTGATGACAGATTGAACTTTTTGCAGTTTGCACCCTAACTAACTTTCTAAAGTATTTTATGGCTGATTCCATGGGACTCCTATTATTTTCTGTTGCCTTTCACATTTTGTCAATGTTTATGCTGCTGTTTGCCGCATTTACATGTAATTGCATTTCAATATAATATCAGTTCTCATAACTACAACTGTTTCTGAGGCAGGTTTGCTTATGCACACAATTACAAAAAATAGTTAAACATGCCACAAGGTCTACAGACGAATTCTAAAATACATATTGTCAGACAATGAGTCGGACACAAATGAAACGAAGCAGCAGGAGGCAGTATCTGTACAGTCAGACATGTAGGTAGGATGACAACTGCTGCAACTGTAGGAGCTTATTTTCACACTGTCATCCCACTGTGTACAGCATAACTTGGCACCCAGCCTTTGCCATATACATGGTTTCACCGAGAAAGCATTATATCTCACTATTGTGTATCTTTGCGTGAGCATCTTGCTGTTCAACTGCGGTCCAACCCTAGCACTATATTGAAAAGTTGGCATAGTGAAGCAGCGCATCATCCTTCACAGTGACTGTTAATTTATGTCATGAATTGCCATCAGATGATGTGGTACTTCACTATGACAGCATTGTAATATAGTACTATGGTCTGACCATAAAAGTACAGCGTCACAATACCGAAAAAAAAAATAATAATCAGATATAATATTTTCTTTGTGACTCCTTTTACATGGCAAAGGCTGTCTTCCGACCTATGGCATGCAATTGCACCTGTCACTGGCATCATCCAGAAGTATTACAACCACTCCTGCCACTGTAGTTTTGGGGAACTCTGTTGTTTGGTTGTTTTGTCAATCCAGCAATTTTCAATATTTAGGGACTATATTTGATTGGAGAAAAATAACAGTGGATTTCCAAGGAACTTGAACTCGTAATTGACTGACCAACCAATCATTTTCTTTCCACAGCTCGGCTTGGTGCTCACTGTCATTGACATTATTCAATGACTGACATCAATGGCAGATGCGCTTGGGGTACACAATCAGCTGTTCTGATTATCTGGCTCAAGATCCAGTGATTTAGTTTCCCTACAAATTTCCCATTCTCTGTAGTGTATATATTCACTTAGCAAAACACTGCTGGAAATCATAAATAGATGTAAAATTAAAATAAAATTATAAAAACATTGTCTAGCAGTTCTGTGCAAGTCTGCTGACCACAACTACATAGATCCATTTGAAACAGGGGAGCTTCTTCATGTTTACCGCCAGCATTGAACTTTATGAGGTGCTTTTAGTCTACTTACCCGGTATTCTCTGCTTTTTTTTTAAAGCAAAATATGCCTAAGTTAGTCATTGTAGCAGGCACTGACAAGAATGGTGTCATTTTATTTTACACACATTTGTGATTGCAAACTGTGACTGTGGTATATCATAGGAAATGGGTCATTTGCCAGGAAACCAAGTCAAAGGATTTTGAGCAAGCTAATCACAACAGCTGTCCTATTCCCCACACACATCTGCCACTCATGTCACTCCTTGAATTATGTCAGAGTCCATCTACACTGACCTGACCAATGTAAAAAAATAAATGGCTTGTCAGTTCGGTATTGATAAAAAAAAGTGTGCCAATGTGTATCAACATGATAAATAAGACACAAAGCACAACATATTTTTTCTTTACTACTATTTTGTTTATTACAAAGCAGCAAGAGACAGTCTCTGTACAGTCAGACATGTAGGTACAATGACAACTGCTGGAATTGTAGGAGCTTATTTTCACACTGCCATCCCGTTGTGCACAGAATAAGTCGGCACCCAACCTTTGCCATGTACAGAGAATCACTGAGAAAGCATTTTGTCTCCCAATTGTGTATCTTTGCATGAGTGTCTTGCTGTCAAACTGCGGTCCGACCATAGCGCTATATTGAAAAGTTGGCATAGTGAAACAGCACATCATCCTTCGCAGCGACTGTTAATTTATGTCATGAACTGCCACTGGATGATGCGGTACTTCACTATGGCAAAATTGCAATATAGTGCTATGCTCTGACCATAAAAGTACAGTGTCTCAATACCATAAAAAGAAAAAATGATCAAATATAATACTTTCTGTGTGACTCCTTTTACATGGCAAAGGCTGTCTGCTGGCTTATGGTGTGTAATTAATCTTTGCTTTTACTGTAATCGTTGGCGTGTCAATTAGTGATATATATGATCAAGTCAGGCATGTACTCTGTATTCATTCATTCACCCTCATCATGGGTTTTCACCTTGGGACACTGAGTCTGACCCCCAACCTGTACTTGAAATTTTTATTCCCATGCATCCTCAATGGAATGCTGCCTCACTGATAGTCCACTAAATAACATCAGCTTGCATAACTACAGTTGGTTTGGACGTAGGTTTTCTCAGGACAAAATAACAAACCCCCAAAAAGTTATACCTGCTAGAAAGCCTTTAGATGAATTTAAAAAAACAAACATATTGGCTGACAATTAGTGGGACATAAAGGGGTGTGCCAGCAAGGTATTGCAGTAAGGGTGCATGCACCTGTCACTGGCAGCATCCAGAATCATTATTATAAAAAGGCTCTCAGAAATGCTGCAATTTGATTGGCTGTTAGGATTCCAACAGCCTTACATTAATCCGTGTTATACTGTCATGTACAGCCTGATCACCATGGCACATGGATTCTTCCTGTCAGCATTCCATCCTCTAGCACAGCTGAATGTGTGGAATGATGCATTCTGATTTTGAACCAGCATTCTTAAACTGCTGGTGGAAGAACTATTTTATTAAAAATCTCCCTCTAAATGAGGAAAACATTTATAAAGGATACATTTAACACTTTTCTTTTGGAAAACATTTTTATAATAGCACTAAGGCACTCCCAGGAGTTAGGTTAACAGTCAATCACCCCCTAGGGGCAATATGGCACTCGGCTGCGCCTTGTGCCACATTACACCCCTAGGGGTGATTAACAGACTGTTAATCTAACCCCTGGTCATACCTTATTGCTTAATAACTGCACCTGCTGCACCAGAGATGTGGCAAAATGAGTTGTTTTGTCTTCATTCTCCATCCTACCATTATCAATATAAAAGAAACAGTTTTGAACAGAGAAAAATAACAGTGAATTTCCAAGGAACCATAAAGGCAGTCTGGATCCTGCCTTAGGTACACTGTTTTACTGTATGTAGAGATATTAGTAAAATTATGAGGGATCCTCCTGTATATGTTTATGGATGTTTGTGTCTTATTTATCTTGTTGAAGCACATTGGCATTTTTGCTTAACTGATACTGGACTGACCAGTCGATCATTTTCTTTACACAGCTCGGCTCAGTGCTAACCGTCATTTGATATCATCCAATGAGTGACATCGATGGCAGATGACCTTGGGGTACACAATCAGTTGTTCTGATTATCTGTAGACAGCCATTACTGTTTGTTGTTTTTACTTTTTAAAAAAAGCAGAAAATAACTATGGGAGATCTGTAAATATGGCAGTGTTTTAAAATTACTCCATGGTTGTGGGTAAAATAATTTATTCAGATCTAGCTTTGATGGGATTCTGGCTGAGAATAATATTCATTTTAATTATAGCTGGAAAAGTGGGGGTGCAGTGGGCCAGTATTTTTTTAAACAGTAACAGGTAACAGGGAGACACTTCCTTTATAGGGGAAAGTTGATATGTCTTCCCCTCAGTCCTGATCCTGCATCTTTCATCTGGAAGGGGAGTGTTTTTCTCTAATATAAATGAAAGTACTGAAAGCAGGCAGGAGAGGAGATTGTAGGAACAGTGAAGGGACTGACACAGTTACTGAAGTGGTAACACATTCTTTCCCCCTAGTCCCTACCCTGCAATGAGCAGCTGAAGTGGGATTTTAATCTTTTTGACTGTACTGATTTCAGTTACTAAGTATTGTAACAGGCTTCTTGTTCCCCAGCTGCTGGACACGCCAAATCCTGCAGCTAGAGGTGCTTCTTGTCTACTCACTCTGTATGCTGTTTTTTTTTAATCAGAATCCTTTTTTTAAATAACTAGCCACTGCATTGAAAATGAGACATTTGCCAAGAAACAAAGTCAAAGGATCTAAAGCAAGCTAATCACAACAGCTGACCCTATACCCCACGCATATCTGCCACTCGTGTCACTCCTTGAGGTCTGAGACAGTCTACACTGACCTGACCTGTGTAAAAAAAAAATGATTGGCTTGTCAGTTCAGTATTGATTAAAAGAAGTGTGCTAATGTGTATCAACATGATAAATAAGACATAAATCACAACATAGTGTTTCTTTTACTACTATTTTCTTTATTACAAAGCAGCAGGAGACAGTCAAGTCTCTATGCAGTTAGACATGTACTGTCGGTACGATGGCAACTTCTGCAATTGTAGGAGCTTATTTTCACACTGTCATCCCTTTGTGCACAGAATACGTCAGCACCCAACCTTTGCCATGTACAGGGAATCACCAAGAAAGCATTATATCTCTCTACTGATTTTTTAACACAAAACAAAAACAACAATTAACATTCAGATATCATACTTTCTGCCTGATGCCTTTTACATTTCAAAGGTTGTGTGCTGACTTATGGTGTTCAAGTGATATTGTTTTTCTTCCTACACCCTCATCATGGATATTCATCTTCAGACACCGAGTCTGACTACCCTCCCAGTCTGTACTTGCAGATTATATTCACTCTCATTCATATTCGAATGCTGCATGCTAACTGTCCATTCCTATTTGAGTGTAACATTTATTACCCTATTTTCCTAACCTACCAATAAAAGAATAGATTTCACCACATCTCTGGTGTGGCAAGTGCAGTTATAATACTTCTGGATGCTGGCAGTGACAGGTGCATGCACCCTTACTGCAGTACCTCGCTTGTACATGACTTTTGGTTGTATACATTATACACTAAGCAGAGCAAAGAGGTATTCCTTTGGTTTTCATAACAATGTCTCAAAAAGCACAGAAAATGGGACAAACCTACTCATGTCCACGGTTCAGAAATCCCAAGTTTATAATGATAGTTGCCTCCTTTGATAGTGAGTACAGTTACAGCACAAACCTTAGCCATACCACTTTGATAAGTGCACCATTCTGCTGGAAACACGTCCAAAAAAGCTATCTAGTTCTGCCACAAACTTGTTTTTCTGACTAGTATTTCATCCCTAATATCAGTCAACTGCTTGTCACATCTTTCTCTCCCTGTTTTACATATGTTATTGTGTATATCAAATTATAAAACCATTTGTTGGTTCTGTCATTAAAGCTCCACTAGTATGATAAACCTTCATTTAGTATCTGAGGCAAGTATTCTGGGTTAGAAACAGTATCTCGTAAAGACTGCATCTGATTGGTATCTAGTGATGATAGTGACCAAAAATGAGCAACTGCAAAACAGTGACTCATTTTCAGTGCTATCTTCGAGGGCTTCCCTGCAAGGGTAGCAACCCTACAGCAAACATGACTGTAAGGAAGGGCAACTGGAAGAGGGGGATAATGAAGGGAAGGGATAGGGAAGAGGGTTTGTACGGGACTGGTATGTCTGCTGCAGCTGAGCTAGCCCTGTTGTATGGTGGTGAGGGTGGCTATCTCAGACTCAAGGGGTATAGGGAATGGGAGGGGGAAAAAGTTTGCCGCTGCCTGTGGCTGCTGTAATTTTTATTTGCAGCACATGAGTTTTGCCCCCTCCCCAACATGCCCCCCCATGGAGTTAGGAATATAAAATCTGGGGGGGTGCAAGTTCCTCCCCCCCACAAAAACACTTGGTGCCAGGTTGCTGGCAAGTGTATATCCCCGATTTGATTTTTAGCGATATACACTCGCCATTACAAGATCGGTATTAAGACATGTAACCCATTTGATTCACCAATGACATTTTTGAGTCACTAATTGAGATATGAACCCACTGATTTGTTGCCTAGGATACAAATATTTCCTTTCTTGGAATATTACATATACTCTTTGCAATCCCCACCCTGTTCAAGAACGAATCTTGCACATCAGTGCCACCCTTACATGTGTCCAGACTGGCATCAAACCACTAGCTGGTATAACAGAAAGGCATCACCCATGGATGGGGGGCAAATACCTGGCTTGAAGATCTCAGAGGTGGGGGTGTGTGCATAAATGAATGTTTATATTTCTACCAGATCCGGAGAAAGGTGACAAGCATATTCTGACTCTAACACTATGAGCAGTGACCCCAATACAATACACAGGGAGTATTAATTCAACTGTCCAGACAGTGACAATTGGGTTTTTGCAGTACGGCTTTTTTCAACAGATGATATCACTAATATGGTGTTTCCACCATATGTGTCACTGTGCGGGCTAGGCATGCAGAACTCTTTTTCCAAACATTACCTTTTCTTTACTTTGCTATGATTTAGCACCCATTCCACTTTCTCTGATACACCCTTTAGGTTAAGCACTATCATTTGTTTCTATAATGTCCACCACTCTAGCAATGGGATCTGACCTATTTGACTGTGTACTGAATGTCTGTTATGGGCTGGGTTGCCACACACTCGACACCTCTTAATAATGTCAACATCACCATTATAAGGGTCAGTTTGCACCCATACCAGACCAACCAGGTAACCTTGCCTGATTTCAGATGTTGTTCCTCCCACCCTAGGCCAGCTGAGAATCTGCCATCTTTTCTGACTTACACTTGAACTAGGATCCTCAGTACTCCATGACTGACAGGACTCCGAAAACACTTTTTTATTTTCATTCTCCCTTGTTCAAGAGGAAAGGGCACAAACAGGTATACTCTTGCCTTACCTTGAGGCACATACACCCACATAACAATTCTGTACTGCTAAAAGTTCAGGTCTGTACTCACAGTGACACAAGCTCTTCCTTAGCTTTTGTTGCCAAGAAAGCTCTATTCTTTCCTCACAGGACAGCTAACAAAGTCCTGGTCTAATGGGGTTGCTCCTTAGACTCACTGAATTTTTATTCCCATACTTC
Organism: Neoceratodus forsteri; assembly: GCA_016271365.2. Taxonomy (NCBI): domain Eukaryota; kingdom Metazoa; phylum Chordata; order Ceratodontiformes; family Ceratodontidae; genus Neoceratodus; species Neoceratodus forsteri. The sequence goes on along the minus strand of CM057449.1, from coordinate 1,343,418,433 downwards.
ATCACAGGAAAATGACACACCAGTGTCTTAGTAATCCACTCTTTCCACCACTTCTTTGTGTGCTGTTACTAGTGTGAGAATCTATTGACCAGAGGTCCCTCTGAGGCTTTTCACTGAGCCCTGGGGAGCCTTAGACTCACAGAGCATCTTTTAGCTGGAACTACAATTAGAAACCAAAAAACAATTGTCTGCTCATCTAAAGTCAATGATTTAACTTATGTTCATGCTTATTACTTGGTCTGTAACTGATATGTATTTGTAAACAACTATTGCTTTGCTCACCATAGTCTATGATTTAACTCATGTTCATGCTTCTAATACCAGGTCTGCATCTGAAATGCATATGAGTTTGTACACTGTACTTGTTCTTAATTACCTACTACCCTGGTTTTTACCTGTATTTGCACATGATTCTGTATACTGTATTCTCCTAAATGTTGTATTTCACTCGTCCTATGTAATCCCACCCATAGGTCACTTCTGTTCATAGTTCATGTTGCTTTCCTGGTGAATCTCTTCTAAATAAATAAATAATAAAATAAACTTCTGACTGATTCAAAGCCAAACATTCAAAACTTCCCTAGCAACTGCATTCCAAAAGTGGCTCATGCTGCTCTGAACATTCTAAGTGACCTAATGCATTTCCCACTCAGTCTAGTTAAGTATGTAATAATGTCATCTTGTCGAAACCCCTAATTATATTCTACCAGCTAACTGGCTACGTTCCTATAACTGATACTAGTGGGACTCTAGTAACCCCAGGTAACAGGGCTTTTACATCTTTTTAGTGATTTTTGTCCCTTCTTCACCTGTTTCATAATGATTAGTGCCATCTTAACATTTTCCTGCTTAGGCATAATTTCATGTTGCCTTCATAGTTTCCGTTGGAAGCAGTTCAGCTAGGAACATGATATTTTGCTTAATGAAATATTGCATCCAAGCTTGCTCCATGGTGGCTACTGATGTAGTGTGACCAGGTCAATCAGCCAGATTGCAAGCTATGTAATGTGGCAGCATGCAGGGCTCTCCTGTAAGGGGGGTTGGGTTGTGAATCCATCATGACTATGGTTCTTAGATGATGCTTGAGGAGGTGTCTTCCAGGCAATTTGAGTTTCCACCTACTAGACTGCAGGCATTGCACTGACATTAAATATGTAATGTGCACTGCTACATCAGCCTGTCCACATGTGATACTCAATGTGCAATTGGTGCTATATGTACCCCCAGAGTGATGTCTACCAGGGAGTGGTCAGTGTCAATGTCAATGTCAATGTTTTACATACAGCAACAAGGAATTCTGGGTAATTTATAATATTGATAGTGACGAGCACCTAATATGTAAATATCCATAGCAAGGCATTGTGGGTAACATAAGACAATGTCTTTCAGTTTACTTACTGTGAGATGCAGTCTTTCATATTTTGGTGCAGGTGTCAATGATATAAGCTCTTGTATGTTTATTTTCAAAACAAGACATTTGCCTTACAGTATCCAGCTGCAAAACTACTATACTGAGAGATGTTGTCTTCTAACTCTGCATTGAGCATTGAAATATAATAGCCTGTATACTAATTTACATAGTGAGGCATTGCAGGTACATTACCTAGCTGATTTTTCACTCTAAATCTATAAACTGACAGTGTCTTAATTTCCCTGGTATGATGTCACAGTGTAGGGTTGCAGCGCTGAGAAGAAAAAGGTGCCTGTTATGTAAATGAAGTATGGCACAGAAATAACATTGTTTTTGTCATTGGAAACATCACTTTTTTGCTGTTTGAATGGTGGGATACTGATCGAGCTGAGTGAATCCTCGCCTGGACCACCGAACCTGCGGCGCCGTGTGGCCATTGCTCAGCAACACCAGACTGGAGCTTGGCTACAAGGTACTTAAGCCCTGATCAGGCTGAGCAACTCTCTCCCCTGCCTGGACCACTAAGCCTGCAGTGCCTTGCAGCCGCCATTCAGCAACACTAGACCAGAGCCCAGTTTACAAGGTACGGAGGTGAGCTCCTAGGCAGTGCAGTGAACAAATGCAGTATTTGGCCTACCAACCCACCTCTGTCCCCGTCACTCTTTAAATCTTCCTCCTGTTAGATGGTCCCACCCATCCACCTGAGGCTGCCCACCTTGCGGCTCCACCCCTAAGCAACCTAGCCAACTGTAATAGGTGGCTCTCTATTTGACAACATCAAGCCCACCTCTTGGCTTTCTATCCTAACCTTGCAGTCACCACTGTTTGCCTTTCAACTGAATTTATCATCTCAGCTATGGCTTACTCCACATGCTGGCTAGTAGTCTTGCTGATATTAATAGTTCTGTACCCCTCACCTTCACCTGACCCAGCCCATGTCAACATGTGTTCACCACCTTGAACATACATACACAAGATTTCCCCCCTATTCCTTTTGTCCTGCTTGGGACAAATTCTGTCTCCAAACACCATCTATGTTTAGTTGGTATTAGCCCCTGTGCTTAGCACCCTAGCGGTTTTTAGTTCCTTTCATCCCTCACTCTCCAAAGTTGATTTGAGGCATCTGGGCAACTTTGCTCTGAGCAGTAGTTCACCTAGGAAAAAAGATTTAGCTGCATTTGTAGCAACCTTGAAAATAATTATCCTGTTATTACTCCTGTGTTCTGGTAATGTGGAGCTAAACCCCGGTCCTCAATGTACCTTAAACTCACCAGCTCATTTCGCATCAGCCTCAGGCATTAAAGTTATGCTGATTAATGCTTGCAGCCTCCTTAAAAACTTCAGCCAAATATAAATCTGGGCTGACCATACCAACCCGGATGTTCTAGTAATCACCGAGTCCTGGTTAAACACCACTGCCTCCAACTCCCAGATTGCATTACCATCATACAACACCTACAGAGTAGACAGGCCCACTTGGGGTGTCGGGGTTGTTATTTATATTAATACCAAGCTCAATGCCACAGAACTACTCCTGGAATCCAAACCCAAAGAATATGAATGCCTGGTGCTTAGGTTACTGATACCATCTACTGAAGTAATCAACACTGTAGGCTGCTATAGACCTTCATCAGGTTGGCTGGATATACTATCTAAGCTTAGGGATATCTCAGAGTCCATTCCCAATGAAACCATTATCCTTGGGGACTTAAATCTCAACTGGCTTTCCCACAAGGGAAATGCCATAAAAGATTCATGTGACAAGCTTGGTTTCACTCAGCTTGTTACTGAACCCACAAGGACAAACACTAAAAAACCTAGACTGCAGCTCCATACTCAACTTAATCATCACTAATTGTCCTCACAAAATAGAAAACTCAGCAGTCTTTCATAATGATGTGAGTGACCACATTATCATGGTTTTCACATGTGCCCACATCAAACATCATTTATGTTCCAAGTACATCACCTGTAGAAGTTTCTGCAAGTTTAATATTCATAATTACCTTGTGGACCTTTAACAGATAGACTGGCAAACCTTTTACCTAGCTAAATCTGTAGAATTGGCTGTCACTGTCTTTAACACCATTATAACAGGCCTTGCTATCAAACATGCACCATTCATTAAATGTAGAACCAGGAAATTTTCACACCCTGGTTCTCCCCCAAACTGAAAACTGCACTAAACTTTGGGCCCGTGCAAGGCAATCAGAATCAGCAACCCACTGGCAGGACTTCAGAGCAGCCAGAAATGATTGCACCAAACTCATAAGGAGTGCCAAGGCCTCTGTTTATGTTGAAACCTTAGAAGAAGCCAAAGGCAACTCCACTAAAATCTGGCACACCTTCAGAATGATTGAAGGCCATTAACCCCTTCCCATCTCTCCCACCTAAAGTCAGTTCAAATGGTACATTGGTCACTGACCAGCGATCCATACTGGATCTTCTGAATGCTCACTTCACCACAGCAGGTATGGCCTTTGACACTTCCCCAGCTGCTAGGCTGCCTACCAGCCCCTCCATCCCCAGACTGCACTAACACCACGTTGCCACATGCCTCCTTCCAACTCTCCTCTGTTACATTCAAGGATGTCAAGCAACTCCTACTCAAATTAGACACTCAAAAAGGGGTGGGTGCTGATGAAATTGGGGCATTCTTCCTAAAATTGGGGAGCCATCTGCTACTTGCACCCATCATGCATATCTTCAATCTATCCATCTCCACAGCTACTGTCCCCTCCAGCTGGAAAACAACACATGTCCTCCCATTATTCAAGTCCAGCGATTGACTCAATCTCAACAACTATAGACCTATTTCCATTCTATCAGTCCTGCCCAAACTGCTGGAAAAACTAATACACTCACAAATAAAAGAACATCTTGAAAGCTCCAACCTACTCAATCCACTCCAATCTGGGTTCAGGCAGAACCACAGCACAGTCTCAGCCTTGGCTAAGGTGACTGATGACTGGTTTTCTGTTATTGATAATAAACAATCCACCCGTGCCGTCTTCCTCGACCTAAACAAGGTGTCCGACACAATTGACCATACCCTTCTCCTTCACTGTCTCACTTCTATGGGATTGCATGATACAGTATTACTATAAGATGGTTCTCTAGCTACCTTTCAGACAGACAGCAAAGAATTAAAGCGGATAGAGCACTGTCGGTCACAGTGCATGTCACAAGGGGAGTCCCACAGGGATCCATTCTGGGGCCCCTCCTCTTCAATATTTACATCAACTTATTGGATAAAAATATTCAAAAATCCAAGCTGCACGTCTTTGCTGATGACACGGTCTTCTACATCTCAAGGCCATCTTAGCATGAAGCCTGTTCTGACCTACAAGTTAACTTTAACCAGCTGCAGTACAACCTGGCCTGTTTAAAACTCCAGTTAAATGCTAAGAAAACCAAGGTGAGGTTTTTCACCTCATCCCATGTAGCCTCTCCCCACTGTGCACAGTACAAAGTCCCTCCCATCACAACCATTTCCGGGGACACCCTCGAGGTTGTCGATCAATGTAAGTATCTTGGTGTATGGCTTGACAGATAATTATTGTTTAGTGCACATATCGCCTTCCTAACCAAAAAGCTAAAAGCTAGGCTGGGGATTTTTATCAGGAGCAGATCCCTATTTACACTGGACTGCAGGTGAAGGCTGGTTCAGGCCACATTCCTACCATTGTTAGATTACAGAGATATTATCTACAACTGCAGCACTGCAATTCACATCCACAAACTTGACTTCCTATACCATTGTGCATTACGTTTCATACTTAATGCACTGTTCAGGATGCACCACTGTTCCCTCTATGCATCATTAGGCTAGACCTCCCTAGCTACTAGGTGCATGCTCAACATTGGTCAATGGACCCTGAAGCTGCTGACAGACAAGTTACCACAGTGCATCTGCTCCCTGGTACACAAGAATCACAACATCTACTCCCTGCATAATTCAGAACTTGTGCTCCTGAACATTCCCAGAACACACACTAATCAGGGCAGAGGTGCTATTAGCTTCATCCTCTCCTCAATATGAAACCAGATGCAAAGCACAATGAGGCTAACTGAGCTGGTCTCATTAAATTGCTTTAAGACTCTGGCCAAGAATGCTTTTAAAGTGGTTTGCAACTGCTCCAATTGCTAAACTAACACATGAACTCCTTCACCTCTAGCTCCTTCCATCCTGTCCCTGTTCCCTCATCCCCTACACATCTATTTTGTCCTCCCACCCACATGCCTCCACCCACTCTGCCTTCCTCATACTATTTTCCCCTCTGCTTCTCCCCCCTCCCCCCACCCATTCTGGCTTTCCTCCCCCTCTATCTCTGCCCCCCCCTCACCACCCCTACCCAGGCTCCCATCTCACCTTAAATCCCCCTCATATCTTATTCACATTATTACAAACACACTGTGTCCCTCATTGACTATCTATAGTACTTTCCATGCACTTTTCTCTGTTTTTTTCCTCCTCTTTTAATTGTAGCTGTTCTGAATTTTATGTGTAACATACACATCTTCACATTAGTCAGTTCCATGTTTGTATTAGCTAGTGTAAATTGTACCTGTATTACCTGTTCCTCATTCCCACCCTGCTATTTACTAGTACCACCCAATCACTCTGTTTATGTTGTTACATGTTCTGTATCGTCAATGTCACCAGGACCTCCTTGTGAATAAGCCTGCTCAATGGAGTATTTCCTGTAATAAACTTGAACTTGAACAACTCAGCTCTTACAGGTTACTGTTTCCATTTGCTATGAAAAACATCCAAAACATCAGACAATCCCTTGAATCTTGTGTTCAGTATATTCCTCAACACATGCATATCCGAAGTTAAACAGAAATGAAAGGGCAACATCAGTCAAAGCCCTAGTACTAAAGTCATTATAGTGTGTGTGTGTGTGTGTGTGTGTGTGTGTGTGTGTGTGTGTGAGAGATACTGAGCAAGATAAACCTGCAACCAAAAATCATCTAGTTCCAAATTTAGAAAATGAAATTATAATGGATGCTACAATGGTGAGAGGACGACTCCAAAAATTGAACCCAAATAAGGCTCAGGGACCAGATGGGCTACACCCTCGAATCCTTAGAGAACTAGCAGAACCACTGGCTGGCCCTGTTTCAGCATTATTTTCTAAATCTATAAATGTAGGACAGGTATCTGAGGTGTGGAGACAGGCTACAGTGGAGCCCATTTTTAAAAAGGGTTCCAGACAGGAGGTTGCCAACTATAGACCAATCAGTTTGATGGCTATTCTGGGTAAAGTGTTGGAGGGTATTATTAAGGACCACATTGGTGAAGTATTAGCTGATAACATCAAGCCAGATCAACTTGTTGGAATTCTATGGCAACGTAAGTAGAGCCCTAGACAAACGGGATGCAGTTGATGTTATTTTTTTGGGATTTTACAAAAGCCTTTGACAAGGTCCTACATGGGGAACTAATAGATGCCCTAATTGAAAAAGGAGTTGGTGGTAAAATAACTAAATGGCTCTCGTCTTGGCTTTCTGATACTGTAGGAGACAATCAGTATGTATCAGGGGTTCATATTCTGATTGGGAGGAGGTGACTAGTGGGGTGCCCCTCAGGGGTCAGTACTCGGCCCCTGTCTGTTTAATGTTTACATTTCAACACTGAATACAACATCTGTGATTTGGTTGTCAAAATTTGCAGATGACACTCGTTTTGGGCACATAGTTAACAATCAAAATGATGGTAACACCCTGCAAGTAGCTCTAAATGAACTTGAATGTTAGGCAAATGCAAAGAAACTCACCTTTAATGCTAATAAATGCACAGTTATGCATTTTGGCAAAAATAATTTACAGAACCAGTATGTCCTGGTAGGCATAGTTTTGAGAGTAGTAGAGGATGAAAGAGACCTTGGTATTAGGGTCAAAAATGACCTTAGCCCAATTCTACACTGCCAGCAAGTAATTAAAAAGACTAGTAGCATACTGCACTGTATCTATAAACATATTAAGTGTACAGACAAGGAGGTGATGTTGCCCTTGTACACCTCCTTGGTGAGGCCCCATGTGGATTGCTGTACACAATTTTGGGCACCAGGGGACAAAGGAATTATAAAGGCAGTGGAGAGAGTACAGAGGAGAGTGACAAACCAGATAACTGAGGTAAGAGGAATGGATTATAGTAATAGGCTTAATAGGTTGGGACTGTATTCCCTCGAATACCGTAGGCTGAGGGGGGACATGTGCATGATCTTCAGAGCACTGACTGATATGTCACTATGGGATCAACTAGGCCTTGTATTGAGGGAACAAATATATAATACTAGGGCTCATCCTCTTCAGCTAGAGGGCGAATGCTGTAGAACAAAAAGAAGAAAGATGTGGTTTTCAGTAAGAGTGACTAAAATATGGAATGTGCTTCCAATAGATGTAATGGGAAGTAATAACATGGATATATTTAAGATTCATCTTGATACGTACCTTAGCTTAAAAAATATTACGGGCTATTTATGAAACTTATAGCAAGCTAAAATTGACGAAAGTCTTTACAGCTCTGTAACACCTATGATACCTATGATGTCTGGCTCATCTGTAGGCACCTGGCGGTGCTGAGTCAGGAGGTAGTCAGTCTGTGAGAGGAGTTGGATAGGATTCTGGATACCTCTGCCACAACACAGAGGCCATCATAGACGTTGTCTCCATGACCTCACAGGTTGCCCGTTATGAGGAGTGTATGGCATACAGTGTGCACAGGTAGTGTAAGGTAGTTTAGGGAGAGGCACAACCATGAGTCTGTGCATCTATTGAATTCCTACATTGTGTTGGTGTAATGTGGATGCACCACAGGTCCACCTTCAAGTATCTCAAGGGCATTAACAAGGTGCAAGAGGGAGACATCTTCCAATATAAGGGATGCACAAGAACCATGGAGTATGATATGAAATTGGAAAAGAATGCATCCACAGGGTAAATCTTATGAAGATTTTCTTCAGAGACAGGATGGAGCACATATTGAATAGAGTGGCACATGAGGTGGTTACAAGCACAGTATGGGCTATAAAACATGCATGGTATATGCATAGTGGTACCTTAGAGGTGGAAAGGAGCAGTGACAAGTTGATGACCAGGGTGGGGTGGGTGTGTGTGTGTGTGTGTGACAGAGAGAGAGAGAGAGAGAGAGAAAATAAGTAAAATAAAAAATGTTATTTAATATTTCCTACCTGAAGCATTATTGTAGTGAAAGGTCAGCAACAAACATGATTGGAGTGGTGCAATGCCACGTCTATGGCTTCATTTCTGCCTTTTGTGCAGCTGCTGCACTGGGCTGAGTGAGGAGTTAATCAGTCTATGAGAGGGTTTGGGTAGGATTCTGGATACCTTGGCCCCCCCCCCCCACCAGAGGCCATCATATCCACTGTGGCCACTACCTCAAAGGTTGCCCATATGGAGGAGTGGTTGTAACACAGTGCGCTTGGGTAGGGTAAGATAGTTTGGTGAGGGGCAAATCCACAAGATAGTGAATCAAACATATTCCTACTAGCCCAGGAGCCATGTACATTTATCTATGTGTCTGGGTCCAAAAGGTTTGATGACTGTTTCTTATGTAAAAAAGTGTGTAGAATCCAGATTTAAAACTCTTATTTGCTCAAAGTTTAACGTTTTCTTGGAAAATGCACTTCTGCAATGAAAAAATGTACTGTCGGTGAAAATTGTATATATTTTAATTAATGGCTCCTTCTTTAATTTCAATTATATAAGCTTTTATTGACATACTACAGACATTGTAACAAACAGCAACATATGTATCAAAGGTTTAACATTAATGTTATTATTTATTTTGTTCTATATTTAACTTGAAAAATCAACTTTTTATGATGTTTTGTGAACCTAAATACAACAATCAGCATTCTTGTTCACTGTCTTCATTATCTGACACGTTAAGCAAATCTGTCTCATCAATATCGACATCACAGTCACTGTCATCATCTTTTTCATTTGGATTGTTGTCATGTTCATTCAATTGTTCACTTAAGGCTGGTGGTACAGCTTCACATGTGAACCATGTTGGCTTGTATTTGCCATCTTCATAGGTCCAGCCATTGTCCTCTGGCTTCAGTAGTGTCCTTTCTGTTTATCTGCATTTTTACATAACAATGAAATGTAATTTGCATGGCAGATGTGTTGTGTCAGAGTTGATTTGCATGGTGGCAGTAAGCTTGCTTCTGCTCCTTTGATCTTTTCTAAGGGTGTGTCTTTGTCACTCAAGTCAATACTTGACGTTGAACATACTGTAGCAGGCTGTGTTGACACTGTTTACTTTCTGTCCATACAAAGTACACACAAAGCTCTCAATTGTATCTTCAGACAAGTGTGAACATCCCAATTTTCCAAATGCCTGTGTGTACTCTGTATTCTTTTTCATAATTGTTAGAGGTCGCACCTTCCCTTTGCCTTTGAATGCTAGTGAATAGTCACACCCTGTCAGTGCATGGAGGCCTGGTAGAGCTGCACACACAGGTCTGCCTTACTCTGCTGACAAGCAGAATACATCTATGAATCTTCATGTATTATTCCCTGAATGGCCAAGGTCCATATGCAGTTTGAGATTATTGTTTAGACTTGCATGATACAGAAGAATGACCAGAATATCAGTATCATCTGCCCTGACCACTACATGCACATCTTCACACTCATTGTGATTGCAAATGTAGTGTATGTGTTGCACTATTTCTAGCCTACAGGCTCCTCACCTCCCTTGGTTACCATATAGTTGCACTGGACTACAGTATGAATGCATTGTATTATGTATAAGACAAGGCCTCCCTGAGGTGGCTTACTACCAACTCATATCATGCATTGCTTTAGCTACCAATTGTATAGTTTCTTAACCACTCATTAGGTAAATATATTGATAGCTCTGTCCTGTTTTAGTTACCAAATGTATAGGCATTAACCAGTGCTCATTGTATTTATACTCAGTATGATTGCTCACCCACATTTATTCTATATATGTACTGTTTGAATGTCTATGTTTTATTCTGATGTGTAGCCTTTGGAAATGAGTCTATGACTCAAAGGGTTATAATTCCGATTTCCTAAATAAATAAATAAATGATTCTTGTGGTTGCTTCTATGTGTTTGCTTTTTAGGGCCTTGCACTCTAGTCTGAGCATATGTCCAGCTTCCACTTTGTATGAGTAACAAGTTTCTCCTACCTCAAACATGAGCTTTTTCTCACCTAGAACTTCACAGTGCACATCAGAATTCTATGTTGCAGCTAGAAAACCTAGGAGTGCCGTCCTGAATGAAGATGAAGACAAGGATCCAGGAAAGTCTCTTGGTCGGCTTTGGTCAGGACCAGTTATGAGATAGGAGAGTAGAGCTATGCTATGCTTTCCTCGCTTATCTTCTTCAAGACCTTTGATTTGATGGTGACTGGTAACAGTCACTGACAAGGTGGACTTCATTCGCAGAAATACAGCAAACAAGAGACAGGATGGTTTTTGCCACACCATGGAATGTTGGTGGCAGGTTTGTAAGACTTCTTATCAAGAACATGGCATCAACCACAGTGGCATTTACAGCATCAGGATGGCTACTTTGGACTCTGGTCTCAGGTTTCTTCAGCAGTGTTGACTTCATTGTTGTGTTCATTAATTCATCAATGTTTCCTAAGGAGAGTGGTACCAGGGTTAGTGGGTAGATAAACACCATCATAAATTCAACTGTTGAAGTTGCAGATAGATATAGCAAGCGTCCAAAGAGATCTAAAGTTCCTTTAAACTTTATGATTTTCTTGTCCTTGTTCTTAATCTTCACTTTCATTGCATCATGTGCAAAGTTCTTCAGCTTGTACCTTTTGATGGGCTCCTTGAACCTACTGCCTTTGGTAATGCATTTGTCTTTAAACACAAGATACATCTGAGTGTCTATCTCAGTAACCTGTAATGCTTTGTTTGCTACCTCTTGTGATACTGCTTTTCCACTACCTATTGAATAAAGATTGCTGTCCTCAAACGCACCCCAGAATGGATTCATGGAGGAGTCTATTGTGTTCAACAACTTGTTTAGATCCTTCAAATCTCGTTTAACTATAAAACTCTTCAGCTTTTGGCTGGCTTCTTCATGGTTGACAAGACCAACTTTTTCCATAAGACTTCCAACAGTTTTGTTTTGAGCTGACCGCAGAATGTTCCACCTTCTCCTTGCGTTGATGTTCTGTGTCAAAGAAGAGATCCCGGTCAGTCTTGATGCAGCATCAGCATTAATTGTCTGATCCATGGTCAAGTCTATGTCATTTCTGCTAAACCCTCTCCTTGATCTTTCAATGGTTAATGCTCCATTCTCAATTTCTTTCCTTAGTCCAGGGTGGGTCTCATCCATGTTTAGCAAATTCATAAGGTACAGGGTCATCCACTTGGTGTAGTTGTGGTGCCCAGTTGTGAAGTAAAGAGGTGTCGTCTTCTCCAAGCTATCTACAGAGAGAAGCAAGTCATTTGTCCTAATGGAATAGTAGAAGAGTTGGTACAACTCTACCAAACTGCAGTACTGCAGCTAAAATTGGGCAGTTGCACCATGCTCACCACTGTGTGTGGATTCTGAGAACATTGCATATGCTTCCATGAATGTCTTGAACTCAGCTGTATTCTGTAGGTCCACCATTGAAGAAGGTGATGGGTCATTAAGTAGCTGCTGCAGGTGCTTTGAGCTTGGAAAGTCTGACAACCCTTTATACTGTATAAAGCACTGCAAATGTTTAATTCTGAATGTGCTGATAGTATCGGGTGAAGCCTCTTTGTTTGATTAAAAAATGTTCCTTGAAAAAGTTCATTCAGAGATCCCAATGCCAAGTCACCACTTTCAACAAGAATGTGGTTTCCACCAGAACTATTCAGGAGGTATCCAAGACCTTTGAAATATACTAACTGTATATGGAATGGTCCAAAACATGTGAAAAATCTGTCATATTCTGATGATTTTGTGGACTTAATTTGTAGTGCAGGTTTTGCTATGGCCAAGTCATAAGTAATAGGCATATAGTCCTCCTGTCATTCATCCATAACCCTGATAGCAGTATTCATGGTGTCTTGCACTATATCAAATCTTGTAGGAGGCTTTCCTATAGAGCCCATGTATGATATGATCTGCTGTGGCAAGTCATCTACAGAAACAAGGGCATTCCATCCATGCCACATTGGAGTACCACATACACTTGCACAATATATCATCCAGGCAACGTCATTTCTTTTAGTTTGCATGAGGTTTTTGGTTCAGAGTTTTCTGTCACCTTATATTGATACTGTCTTATTTTTGATTTTCCAGATGTATGTGGTCGAATGTCTTTCTCGCCAATATCTAGAGCTCTTTTCTTCTGAGATGTTTGAATGTGCCTGGGTACAGTGTCTTGTTCCTGTTGTGCCATTGCCTACAATATCTGCTTCTTTACACTTGGCAAATAGTCTTCATCAAAATCTTCAGCCTTTGTCTTTGATGTTCTGCATTGTTTGCTCTTTGATGTTAAAGATGGCCCTGCCTGGTCGTGGGAATCAACTTCTGATCTTTGCTTATCTGTGTTTCTTTCCATTGTGTGTGTTTCATTTCTTGCTGGCACTTGGTCATCCGTGTGTGTTCTTATCCTAACTTCTTCAGACCTTTCTTTGGGTACAGCTGTCTCCTCAATACTGGATGGTATGTTTTGGCATGCTCTACCCACAGTGTCATGCAGGGTGTCATTACTGTCCAGTGTCTCTGTCATCTCATCATAATTGTCAAAAGCCAAAACAGTGGTTAAACCTGGCTGTATGAGCAATCCATCTGGTGTAGCCATATTCTTCTCCATTATATTGGTTGCAACTGCAGTTTCAAGTTCCTACACAACGTGGTAGCTGACACAGTGACCAAACCTGTTCAGAATAGTTGAAACTTTCTTACTGCCTGTCATGGATTTAATACCCATGCCCAACAAGAGGTGTTTTTGTGGTTTGATTATTCCCCTTGACACTGCAAACACTATGTCATCTGCAATAGATTGAACTACCCTCTCCTGTAGTCCACTGCCCACTTCTGACAAACCTGTGAGTACGGTACATATGAATGTCTGAAGAATGTGTGGCAGTTTTACATTTTCTTCTATTAAGTCTTCAACTTTAACTTTGGTTTTATTATGAGCCTGTACCTTTAGGAGTTCTAGCAACTGTTCTCTTATGTGTTGAGCTGCTTGTGCTGCTTGTGCTTCCCTCCAGTCAGTCTGTTTCTTAGCAGATCTGATGATTGTACCCTTTTCTACTTTTAGTATCAAATATGATACCATCTTTGAAGTGATCTGCTAGTTTTGACTGCAAGCTCTGTGGGTTGTAATTTGTTTCACGCCCACTACACTCCATAAGAATGTCCATGTACCTTTTGTGTAGAGATAGCAATGATTCTTCTTGCACTCCATTACCAGTGATGCACTGCACATACTTAACAAGTCTGGACAAGGCAACCTAGTGACTGTCCCTCAACTGACTCTATTCACATTTCGTACCTGTGCCCTTTATTCATGCTGCCTTTTTTACATACTTGTTCGTACAGCTGTTGCGATACTTCATTTCTTTGGCTATGAGATCAGTACTGCCTACCATTATATCCATGTGTCAATCATCCATTTCTTTTCCTGCATTTTTTATGCTGTCTGCTGCCCCATAAGTTACACATGTTGTAAGATATTCAAAAGTCTGCTTTGAGCCCTTAGGATTCTTTTTCTTGTATGATTAGCAAAATATACATTCCTTTGGGAATATGCCTGATGTAGATGCTGCAGATTCAGACAGAGCACTATGAACCTGAGAGCAAGGCAGTTTTGCTGGATAACTCTTAACAATGTCTTTTTTTAAAGTTTCATCAGCTGCAAGTTTACCAGAACTCTTATATGCAGTGAAGTTCTCGTAGCAGATATAATGATACCTATGGCTGCTGGAGTAACATTCAGGCAATTCAAGACACACCATGTTGTACTTTAACAGTGTTGGACTAGAATGCCTTTCCTTTGCATCAACTACTTTCTCCCAATGAGCATCATCAAAAGGTAGTGGGTCTCCATGGTCTGTGCTAACTGCTGGATCACTGTGTAGGATGCATCGCTTCTGCGGTTTGTGAGAAGTCTTGCTAGCTATATCTGAAACATTAAATAAATTACATTAATAACTAAGTAAACTGAGTCTACTAAATAAATTAGATAAATTAAATAAATAACTAAGTAAACTGAGTCTATTACATAAATATAAAACTTTTAGTTACTCTTAAGAAAGTGCATTTTCTAAGAAAACGTGCAACTATGACTGAATAAGAGTTGTAAATCTGAATTCTACACACTGTTTTACATGAGAAACAGTCATAAAACCTTTCAGGCTGGACACATAGATAAATGTACCTTGCTCCTCCTCTATACACTGTGTTAGTATAATGTCGATACGCCACAGGTCCACCAAATATGGCCATCGAAGAAGCCAGCAGAAGACGGCCATTGGGTCCATCTAGTCTGCTTGTATTGCAGGGTCTGCAGCTTGAGCTACTGCCCCTGGCCTCCCTCCCCACTCCTCCCATCCTCCCTACCTATAATCTTTACCTTCCCCCTTTGCCTATCCCAGCCTCTCTTAAAGCTGCCCATTGTCTTCAATGAGATGACCTCTTCCAGCAGTGCATTCCAAGTGTCTACCACGCTGTCTGTGAAGATGTGTTTCCTGAACTCCCTTCTAAATCTCCCACCATCCAGCTTAAGACTGTGTCTCCTCATGTTATGGTTGCCGCTCAGCTTAAAGAGACTCTCCTTATCAACCTTATTTATCCCTTTTAAGTACTTGAAGATCCCAGTCCTGTCCCCCCTCTCCCTCTCTCTCTCTCTCCTGTCTTCCAGGGAGTACATGTTCAGTGCCCTCAACTTCTCCTGATATGCCTTACCCTGCTGACCCGCTATCATCTTTGTAGCCCTCCGCTGGACCTTCTCCAGGAGGTTAATGTCCCTTTTGAGGTGTGGGCACCAGTACTGAACTCCATACTCTATATGCAACCTTATCAGTGACCTGTACAAGGGCACTATAACCTCCTCTCTCCTACTACTGATCCCCCTAGATATGCATCCCAGCTTCTTGTTTGCCTTTGCTGCTGCTTTTTGCACTGTGTGGTGTGCTTCAGATCACTAGTGATCATCACTTCTGGGTCCTTTTCCTCCTCTGATGCAGATACTCGGACTCCACCCATGTAGTATTCTGTCCTGGGATTCTGTTGACATTTGATGGTATTAGCAGGTACTACATTGACAGCTGCCCAAATGGAAGCAGAGAATCACTGAATTCAATAGATGGCTGAATGGAGTGGGCCCATGGGGTATGGATTACTGGTGGTGGGGGGTGGGGCAACAAGTGGGAGAACACACACCTGTATACAGAGGATAGGTTGCACCTTAGTAAGGAGGGCCCACAGGTACTAAAGCACACGTTTGGGGGATTTTACCACAGAAAATTATAGTTTAAAATAGGTAAGGGGGCCACAGAAGTGGGAATTCATGAAGAGAGGGGGTCCTTTGAACCCCCCCATAGCAAGGTAGGTGCGAAATTCATATAGGCGGGGAAATGGAGGGGAGCATAAAGGGACACAATGCAGTAGCTCAAAATGAAGTGTGGTATCACTGAATGCTAAGATCCTGGGGAACAAAATGGCAGAGTTGCAGGAAATGATGGCTGAAGGGGAGGTGGACATTGCCACTATCACTGAGACATGGGCAACCCAATATCATGACTAGGACCTAGCCATCCCAGGTTCCAAGCTATATCGGAGAATTGGGAAAAGGGGAAAGGGGTGGGGTGGCTATCTATGTTATGGAAAGGATAATGTGTAATTTTGAAGAGGTGGAGGAAGGCAGTGCAGAGATCATATGGGTGCAACTACACAACCCGAGGGGGAGCAAGGTTAGACTGGGGATAGTTTATAGGCCTTTGACACAGAATGAGGAAATTGACATGGAGCTGGGGGAGCAACTAAAGAGGCTTAGCGGCAAAGGGAGCACTCTGGTCATGAGGGACTTTAATCTACCGGGGTGGATTGGAGCATCCCAGCTACATCATGTGCCAGGGAGCAGATCCTTCTGGAAGCCTTCCAGTACAGCTTCCTGACATAGAGGATAGCAGAACCAACTAGGGAGGGGAACATCCTGAACCTGGTGCTTTAGGATGTAGAACAAGTCAGGGATGTTGCATTAGAGCAATAGTTCTCAGACTTTGTCACAGCGAGCCTCCCCAAATCCATGGAAAAGATTTTGAGCCTCCCCAAAAACTGAAATAATCTTGGACCTCCCCAAAGAAAAATAACATACTGTACTTTGCGCAGTACACCATGAATAAATTGAAACCCCTTTGAGTACTTGGCTCACATTCAGTTCTTTGTCTTATACCGACGTGGAACCTTTGAAAAAGAGCTCCTGTGCTCAAAGGTGTTATCTGAAATAACAAATAAATAAAATAAACAGATATTATTATTCATCTTATTGTACCCCCCCCACAGGCCAACCTACGTACTCTGCTTTTTCATTCTTGAACCATTGTTACCCCTTGCTGCAGTACCTTCATGGGTCAGACTACTTTCTCTGTTTCCTCTCTATGTGAAATAACCTTCCTACATACTTTTCCTCTCCCCCTCCTTCCCTGCTCCTAAGCAACTTCTCAGGGATTACTTTGCTCCTTCCTGCTATTGCTCTTAGCACTTCTATGCTCAACCCTTCTATTTGGGCTGTTCTGCCATCAGGCTACAAATTGATCAATTACCACCACTCATTATTAGTTTATTGTTCATATTTGTTTGCAGTACTGTTCACTGTGTATTTTTTGATTGTTTTGCAGTTATCTTTTGAAATGTATTCACTCCCTAACCTTCCCTGGGTACACCTGAAATGAGCCTTGGCTCATTCACCTTCCCTTGTCACCTATTAGTAAATAAATACATTAAATTCACCTACTATTATCCTCTTTCAGTTTGCATAATCTCTTCAAAAAATATATAAAACTCAAAATTTAAATACAGTACTTTTTCAGACTTGCTTGAGCCTCCCTTGGAACAGGTTGGGGCCTCCCCAGGGAGGCTGGCCTCACCATTTGAGAACCCCTGCATTAGAGGAACCCCTGTACAGTGTAGTTCTCAATCAATCTAGGTAAGGTGGTAGCCACTACAAAAGGGTAAACTTTGGCAAGATGAGTAGTATACTGGAAGAGCACATAGCTAGCATCTGCCCGAACATGTACACCGAACAAAAATGGACACTTATGAAGATGGGCCTAGCTGAGGCCACTAGCACATGTGTCAAGAGCCACAGCAAGAAATCTAGGACCAAAAAGCCAAGCTGGATGAACATGGAGGTGGGGGAGAGGGTGAGGGAAAAGAAAGCTGCATTTAGAACCTACAAAATATCCAACAGGGAAGAGGAGAGGGAACTTTCGATAGTTACATGCTTGTAAGTCCAGTGGATATATATGAGTTTTTGCATGTCAGTTTGATGCCATAGAATTTGCTATGCACTCCATTCATGCTTTGGCAGTGCAACTGAGCTAAGCACAGTGCACTTATCACACAATTCTCTTTGCGTTGGTCCTGTTCTCTAAAAACAAAATCAGACAGAAGCACAAGAACAAAGCAAATAGGTGATAGCTGACCTAAAATGAGTCTCAATGGCAATCTAAATGAGAGAAAGGAAGTGATTCAAACTGCCATCAATTGCAGAATTCTATTCTGTCTATGTGTAGTCCTATTCTTTGAGTCAAAATCCAAAATGAAGCACAAGGACAAAAAAAAATTATGTGATAACACACCTTGAATTAGCCCCAGTTGAAAGGCAGAATGAGAGCACTGAAGGACTTCAAACCGTAATCAGTAGCATCCTTGTACTGTGTCTGTTATACACCCTTTAATCATCAACCACAACTTCCAACCTATAAAATTACTGTGACAAAAAGTGAGATAGGGAAAAAATTGTGTTATAAATGCACGCCAGATATGGACAACTTAGTATATCTACAAACAGTATATGTAGTGCAGAAAATTGATACGAAAACAGTTACATAAAGCCCAATCACATTATATGCTTTATAAGCATGACAGGAAAATCTATGACTGCAGCTTCAGTGCACAACAAAAGAAACAAGCATTTGTCAAAGCTGAATGTTGTCTTGCTGGCATTGGCATTAGTAGTGCAGAACTTAGAGAAATGCATAATAGGAATGGCAATGAAGTATTGAACTAATGCCAACCCCACCTCCACCCTGCAGAGACTGACAGGCATTGGGATGCACCTTTGGATCATCGGCCATAGCGTTCATGCCATTTTGCCTCACCATACCCTGCAGACACCGACAAGTGTTGTGGTGTGCCTTGGGGTCTTCTGGCCTTACTGTGCAGGACCAGTGGGTGACACCAGGGTTGGGAGTCCACAGGATATGGCAGCCCATGCCAGTCCAGAGGCTGCCATTTCCCTCTTCAAAACAAGCCAGAAATTTGCCATAATATCAGACCAGTGCCAGTGACACCTCCAGCCCATACCTCTTCACCCAGGACTGGGTGCCAGTGGAGAATGGGCTGTACTTGCCCCAGTATGAACTGGACAGCCAGTCAGAGAGGGGCACATAGGTGGTATGACAGCCCCAAAGTAGATGCCCTCTGTGCCAGCTGCACGTCCTTCCTTGGCAATGTGCAGGATCATGCAGTTGCTGTCCCCTTGCCTGCCCCTAGCCCACCGCAGAGATGGGTCCTGTGACCATGATTTGGGCATGGAGTAAGCTTACAGCAATGGCTCTGGATGCTGTGGGGTGCCCCAAAGGTGCACATCCTGTGCATGGTGGGCCTCTGCAGCTGTCCACCCCCTTTGCAAAAGTGGAGCAGTTGCAAGCATTGCGTGGAGCATGCCCTTATTTCAAAACATATTACATATAGAATAATGCATGGGGTGGCGTGTGTAATGAGAATTGTACACACATCTGAGGTGTGGGATGCTACATAAACCCCGAGGGCAAAGCTCAAGGGGTTTAGTAAAGCATCCCACACTGATTATTGCGAATGCGTTGTTACGAGCATGCGTTGCGCAGTTGCTATGCACCCCATAAAACAGTCATTTTATGGAGCATTGTCACCAAATTTTCAACACAGGCATTTTAGGACCTCTGTTCATGAACTGTATCACTGTCATTTTTGTAATGTGTCCTGAACACTGATTTTGCACAGCGACCGTGCTATTCTGTGCCGGAAGTGCAAAAACACATTTCGGCCAGGATGTGAAAAATGACAGCTGCACAGTTCACAAGAAGGTGTGGTAAAATGCCAATGTTGAAAATCTGGCATGCAAATAGTGTAACTGCACCAACGCACAAGCATGCGTTGCGCAGTTGCTGTGTACGCTCGTAAAACTGTCTCTTTATGGAGTATTGTCACCAAATTGTCAACACAGGCATTTTAGGATCTCTGCTCATGAACAATGTCACTACCATTTTCATAATGTGTCTCGAACACTGATTTCGCACCACGACTGCGCTGTTCTGCACCGGAAGTGTGAAAACACATTTTAGCCAGGATGTGAAAAATGACAGCTGTACAGTTCACAAGAAGGTGTGGTAAAATGTCAATGTTGAGAATCTGGCATGAAAATATTGCGAATTCGCCAACTTACAAGCGTGCGTTGCGCAGTTGCTATGCACGCTTGTAAAACAGTCATGTGTTGGATTTTTCCCACCAAATTTACAACATAGGGTTTTTGAGAGCCCCCCTCATGAACAGTGGCACTGTCATCTCCTTACATGGTCCTGAAAGGTGATTCTGCGCAGTGACTGCGAAATCACCTTTCAGGACCGAATTACGCCATGACAGTGCAAGAATTCATGAGAAGGGGTCCCAAAAGCCCCAAGTTGAAAATTTGGGACCAAAATTCACAAAAATGCCTGAGATATGGAATAAAGTTAAAAAAAACCCTATCTATCCCATTGTACAGCTTACCGGCATTTCCTCAGTTCACGGTCTGCTTTGAAGAGTGCAGACGTGTTCCCGGTCCACCGATGATCATTGCGCCGAGCTCCGGAGGTAAGTATGGTGTATGGGGGGTGTGGGTTGCCAGGTGAAAGTGGTGGGTGCGGTGGGGCAGGGGGCACGGAGAATATGAGGGACCGCTTTCCTTTACAGGTAGTAAAAAGGAAAGAAAACATTGCAGGACATTTTTCTTTCCAGGGATTTGGCACGCTGGGGTGGGCCCCAGTGTGCCACCTAACTGTTTTGAGGGGTCTGTAGCCAATGGGGAATGGGCACCCTCATCAGCAAACAACACGAGAGACGTGTGCGATGGGATTGGGCACCCCGTTGGCCACACAAAGAAGGGAGGGGGTGCAGAGCCAAGGGGGCTTGGGCACCCCTCAGCATTAAACAATTGGGTGAGTTATTTCTGCCGAAGGGGAGTAAGTTCCTCTGTCGGCACACAAGGAAAGGGTGGATAACAGCCGAGGGGGAATTGGGCACCACCTCGGCATTACACAATTGGGGGGGCACTTTATGCTGACGGGGAGTGGGCTCCCCCGTCGGCACATTGACAGAGGGCAGGGGCAGCTGACAGGGGGATTGGGCACCCCCGAAGTCAGCAGTTCTACGGCCATGTCCCGCCATGCACATAATGGCGGCGAGCATGGCAAGAAAAGGACCACTGTGTCTGACGAGCTTTGCTCGGATTGCAGCGGACCTTTCCTTAGATGTGTTCACCACATTATGTATGCATGGTGTGGCGCTGGCATGCAGGCATATTGGGGAATGAGGGACGCACCTACTGATGCATGCCCTGCATTCGCCCAACAGCGACTGTGCCTCCAAATCTGCACTACCACAAGATGTTGGCTTACGCAGGAGCAGCAAGCCAACATAAAAAGGATGCTTGGTTGGCTCATGGTGATGCACTGTCAGAACTGGACATGACACAGAGTGCACAACAAGAATGCTGAATGCCAATAAGCACAACAGCAGAAGCACTTGCAATTTTACAGTAAAGTGGGAACAGTCACTGCACATGGCACCCCATCAGTTCAGTGCAAACTCCCTATGATAAGTGCACTGCATCAAACCGGGTATTGTGTCTGGTGCAGTGCCGCCAGCATGCCCACATATGCACACCTATTCATTCAACTATTCTATACTCACATTAGCAGTGTGCTGATCAGTGAATGGTATGGTAACTGAATATGCATTGTAGCAAGTGAATGTTTAAGAATGGGTAGGCACAATTAGAGTCAAAGTCACTTTTTAAAGCATTTGCAATCCATTTAACCATCTTAGTCTCCACCCCCATGTATGTCAACTTTCTGCCCAACCTCCCATGTGGCACTGAAACAAAGGCCTTACCGAAGTACACATACATTTTTTTTTTATTTATTGATTGAGAAATCAAGATTATAAACCTGTGAGCTAAAAGTTACTTTACGAAGGATCCTCATTATATGTTGAAAGGTGGGGGTACTACTGCAGGTAGTTCTGGATGTAGACTATGCAACCCCTCCCCTTTTCCCAGATCAATCAAACCTATTCAAGTTGAAGCAGGAATGGATACTTCAGGTTCAGTATTATGCAGGGAAAGCCAGGTCTCAGTCAGAGCAAGGACATCTAGCTGGTTTTGTGCCACCCAAGCCTCAAGCTGTGTCAGTTTAGTGAGGAGGCTACAGATGTTCAAGGACATAATCTTTAGCTGCCCTGTTGCTGTCACAGTTTGAGTATGTGTTAGCATGGAGCCAGGGTAAGGGTGGATGTGACATCCACAGCAAGTCCATTGTCCAATTCCCTCATTACCCAGTTGAAATACTCTACCAGGTTAGTCTGACAGGATATTTATGAGACACACCTATGTTGATGACCATCCTGGAGCCCATTGTCTTCCAGAAAGGACACCAGCCTCTGCTTCAGGTTTGTCTCCATCAGCTTCCCCACAATGGGTGTTAGGCTTACTGGTCTGTAATTGCCCAGTTCATCCTTTTGGAAACTTTCATGGAAGGGCACCACATGGGCCTTCTTCCAGTAATGTGGTATGCACCCAGTGTACAGGGAGGTATTGAATACATCCCGCCAGTGGCCCAGACAGGACCTCTGCAATTTCCTTTAGCATCTTGGGATTTATGCCATCGGGTCCTGGTGCCTTACCTTCCCTCAGAGCCCTTAGACCTTCCAATAACCTGCCCTCCATGATCAACACATCCATTACCCCCCTGCCCACCCTCCCCATACCCTGTGTTAGTTGGACCACCCTTCCACCTCGTGAATACAAAAATGCTTATTCAGTGCTTCTTCCTGCCCCTCCCCTTTCTCTACCCAGCCCCAGTCCTTGTTGATCATCACTATCTGGTCCTTGCCACTACTTCTTTCTCATATGTATCTGAAGATGTCCTTTTCTAAGTCCTTGATGCCCTGTGCCAGCCTCAACTTTCTTGAAGACTTGGCCACCCTGACTCCCCTGGAAACTTCTTTGGACTTCTTCACATACTCCTCCATATGTGCCCCCTTCCAGAATTTCCTGTATCTCCTGAATGCTGCTTTTTTGCTTCACCATTTCTAAGACTTCCCTAATCATCCAGCTTAGTTTCTTAGACCTTTCATTTTTGCTCTGCGATTTGGTACAGGTCTCAGTAGCCTCCACATGCCCCACTTTGATTTATTTGCCTATTTCTGGTTCGCATAACAGTGTGGCAGAATTCCTGTCAGATGACCCTTTAAGATTTAACCCATACTTCAAATATTCAGCTTGTCTAAAGTCAACAACCTTGGTCTCTGTACCCACAACTTTCCTGCTCTTGTGGAGTGTGAACCACACTGAGAAGTGGTGACTCCCAGCCAGCGGGTCCTCCACCCCATCTATCTTACAGTCTCCTCATCGGACACTACTATATACAACATATTTCCCAACCTAGTTGCCTCAGTAACCATCTGTGCCAGGAAGCCATCCTGGAAGGTGTCCAGGAGTATCTGTTCACTAGCACTCAAGGTGGCTGTGATACCCCAATGCACTCCTCCTGGTAGATTGAAGTCCCCTATGATCACTGTGTTACCTTTCCCAAACACCTTCCTAATTTTCTCTGCTAGCTCCCTCTCCAGGTCCTCCCCTTAAGACATTGGCCTCTATATCACCCCCATACTGAGAGTCCTATGCTTCATGTGATAGAATTGCATCCTCAAGGCCTCTGTTCTACCCTCCTCCCCCTCTTCTCTTGTACACTTTATCCCTTGCCTTATGTAAATCGCCACCCTTCCCTCTTCCCTTTTTCTCTATGCCTCCTGTAAATCTTATACACTGGGATGATCAGGTCCCAGACCTGGTATTTGTTTGACCATGTATCTGTGATGGCAGTCATGTCCTCCAACCCCTCTGCCAATAGAACCTGTAGTTCAGCAGTTTTGTTCCCCAGGCTTCTTGCCTTCATGGAGACAATCCTACAAGATGATCCATTTTCCTCCTTACATCATTTCACAGCCATCTTAAGCCCACCCTTTCACCCTTCCCTTATTCTGTCCCCATTTGTATCGAGGGTAAGCTTGTTTGTCTCCCCTTTCCGGAGACCCCCCACAGCACACCTTCCCACTCGCCACCCCCCCCTTAGTTTAAATTTACCTTTGTTGCTAGGTACTCCTCAGTCTTCTTTTTTTAGGCCACCTGCACTACCATGCTCAAGTGTAATCAGTCCCCTGTGAACAGATCGCTATTGTCCCAGACCCTGCCCCTGCCTCTCACTATCCCGTACTCCTTGGATCTACATCATTCCAACAGCCAAGTGTTGAACTCCTCTATACTTCCCTTCCTTACCGTACTTGCACAGGGCATTGGGAGTACCTCAGAGAAGGCCACTGATCCCCCTACCTCCTCCCTTAATGCTACCCATGTCCGATCTGCCCCTTCCCCCTCAAAGCTCTCCCACTATCATCACCTTCCATCTCCTTCACACGGGGCACCTTCCTCTCATCTCCCTCCTCTGCTGTGTCTCCCTTGTCCACCCTTTTAGCTAGACCCCTTTTCCACTTAACCTAGCCCCTTTTCTCTGGCCAAATGTTGTTCATTGGGCATTCACTACCCCTTCCTCCTCCTGACCACTCTCGGAGATCTGTTCCCTCCTTATCCAACACTGTTGCCAGCACCTCAAACCTATTTACTGTCACCACTGTATGTCTGAGCATTGGTTCAGTCCTACTGTCCCAAGACTTCCCCTTGTTGCTGGCCCCTCTGTATTCTTTAGCCCTGTACCCCAACCTCTTCCACTCCCCTGGTCCAGAGCTCATGTTACTCCTTGTTCCAGAACTATTGTTACTCTATGGAGGTGGCCATCCTGCTCCTGTTTTCTCCCCCCCTACCTTCTCGAAATCCCTACCAAGCCACTGCACCTTTGCCTCAAGTCTCCTCTGCCTGTGGCAAGTTGGACACCCCCCCTAGCTTCCATAATATATTCATCCAAAGAGCAGTCCCACATCCTTTACAGCCCACTATTCTCCCCAACTTTGTCCCCCTATCATGCTGCTTCCCCATTCTCTCTCCCTCTGCCACCAGTCCCCCATGTTGGCCACCCCCATAACCTTCACTAGCATCCCCATTTTTATACTTCCAGGTCCCATCATGTTGCTCCTAAATGTCCTTAATACTAACTATAGTGAGAGGGTTCCCACTTAACTTTTCTTAAGATTCTTTAAATCTCCTTAAACCTGAGTATAGTAAACGAGTACCCCCTAACTTTACTGTAGTTTTAAAACCTGGAATAGAGTTAAAAAAAATCAAACACACTGATTATTACTTATTGTATCCCCAGTCCACCACTCTGCAACCCTCCAGTAGTTCCTGGCCCTGAGTGCATGTTCACTACCATTTATCTATTCCATTCTACCCTGCACACTTTATACTGTAGGCTAATTCCAGACATTAAATTTAGCAACTATCCCTCTATAACAGAAAAAATAACAGTCCCTCACTAATACTCTGTAAGATACATATCTACTACTATCCCAGAGCTACACATCACTCTATAACATTACAAAGAACAATCCCCTCTGTTAGGAAACATTAGCGGATGCACCTGGTAGTGCTTTCCAACAATCCCAATGCAGCACCAACCCAATAAGTGTGGATGAGCTGGGGGCAGGAAGGATGGGGGATGGTTGGTTGGGCCTACCTCAAGTCCTGTGAGAGTCAATCAGCCTCTTACACAACAGCACACCTCAGCACCTTTCCTCAGGCATAAACAAACACATCCATGTTTGATTAATTCCTTCTCCCACTCTCTGAGTCCCAAGACCCTATGTCAGCTCCTTGGCTACCTTGCCTGCCAGGACTAACATACTCATTTCCTGAGATGCCTTTGTGTTTACCTCATTGTCTTCCTTACTCTGTTTTAGTTTTCAACATGGAGCAGGCAAATCTGTGTTCCCTCACTTTCACTTGAACTTGCCTGCTGCGCAAGCTTGGTTTATTTGACCTGGACTGTGTTCTCTATCACTTGGCACACATGTTCACAGATATTTCTGGTCTACCTACTGCCATAGCTGGTGCAGAATGAGAGGCAGCATGGGTTTGTCTCTGGCAGATCCTGCCAGACAAACTTGGTGGACTTTTACAACTGGGTCATTAAGGCATCGGACTTGGACTGTGCGGTGGATGTACTTTACCTGGATTTCAGCAAGGCCTTTGATTCAGTGCTACATGGGAGGTTGACCAGCAAGTTGAAGCGTCTGGATGTAGGGAGGAAGCTAGTCATATGGGTTGAAAACTGGCTTCGGGATAGACAGCAGAAGGTAGTGATGGAGGGTGAGGCATCAGAACCCAGGGCAGTGACAAGTGGTGTCCCACAGGGTTCAGTGCTGGGACCGGTTCTATTTAACATTTTCATTGCAGACATAGAAATAGGGATAAGAAGAGGTGGGCAAAATACTTCAGGAGGATTTGGCAAAACTGGAGAAAGGTTGCACGCCTGGCAGCTTAGGTTCAATACCAAGAAATGCAAAGTGATGCATTTAGAAGCCAGGAACCCAGGATACAGTTACTGGTTGGGGGGTGTCCAATTATCCACATCAAAGGAGGAGAAGGATCTGGGGGTGCTTGTCACTGGGGAAATGAACCACTCTGCACTGTGCAGGAAGGCAACGGCAAAGGCAAACAAGATGCTGGGGTGCATAGCAAGGGTGATTACATCTAGAAGTAGTGAGGTCATATTACCCCTGTACAAGTCCTTGGTGAGGCTGCACTTGGAGTACTACATGCAGTTCTGGTGCCCATACTTACAAAGGGACATCAAACTGCTGGAGGCAGTGCAGTACAGAGCAACAAAGATGATCCTGGGGTTGGGGGATAGACCTTACGAGGAAAGACTAAGAGAGCTCAATATGTATACCCTGAAGGATAGAAGAGAGGAGGGGAATATTTATTTACTGATGATTTTTACCAGGAGAGACACACTAAACTGTAAGCTTGTTTACAGGTGCAACCTGGGAGCACAAGGAAGTTAAGTGACTTGCTCAGGGTCACACAGTATGAAAATGGTAGCTATGGGATTCAAACCCAGGTCTCTAGGTTTGCAGCTCAGAGCCTTAAACCACTATGCAATACTGCCTCCTTATATGGGGTGATATAACTGAGACCTTCAAGTACCTGAAGTGGATGAACAGAGTGGGCAACAGTTGTGTGGTCACTCTTAAGAGTGGAAGGGAAACCAGAGGGCACTCTTTGAAATTGGAAGGAGGGGTAGATTTAGGAGGGAAATGAGGAGACACTATTTCACTAAATGGGTGGTGGCAGGGTGGAACGCACTGCCAAAGGAAGCTGCATCACTGCAGACAGTAGGGAGCTTAAAGAGGGGTTGGGACAGACTCAAAGGGAGAGTACAACCCTGAAGGGGGTAGGAAGGGGGGAGGAAGGAAAGTGAGGATGAGGGGGCAGCTGCAGTCAAACGGACTGATGTGCTGCACACTCAAGCAGACTGGATAGACTATAAGGCCTGTATTTGCTGCTGAATTTGTATGTTCATGTTTGTAACATCTTAGAAAAAGCTATACAGGCTGTAACCTGTCCAAGGCTCCATCCGAACTGCCTGAATTCTTCCTTTACCTCCTCAGTGTTAACTCCCTCACTGGGTGGTTTGTTTGACCCAGGTGGACAACTGCTTGCAGCCACCACCCCCCACTCCTAGCCACTGTCCTAGCAATCCTAAGGATCTTCTGTCTCTCCCATCTAGCAGTGCCTCCTGGGAGGCCCTTTTCCTTATTGTCCTCCACTGCTATGGTGCCTAGCTCGATGCACCGGACAATTGAGTCCCCCACCAGGATTAGCTTCCTCCTTCTCTTGTGTTGTCTTTCCCCCCTCCAGGTCTCCCTCTTGGATGACCTGCTCATCCTCCTCAGTCTGAACTGTGGGTTCCCTTTCAGGAGTCCCCTTTTCCTGTTCATCACCATATGTGTTTCTGAGATAATGTAACAAGGTATGTAGATTTACGTCAGTATGTGGTGGTGGCTGTATTGTGTACTGAAATTCATTGGCTAATTTTATATCTAAGCAGTGATCTGGTACCTTGGGAGAGGTAGATGTGAACAGCACCTTTCACAAACCGATGTTAATAACAAGCTCTATGTTAGGGTTCCTCCATTACGCCACACACCTCACCCACTAAAGTTCTGTCCTCAGTGTTGAAGGTTCGACCGCAGTAAGGTGAGACCAGGAGGGGGGAAAAAGACAACACAAGAGGAGGAGGAGGAAGCTAATCCTGGTGGGGGACTCAATTGTCCAGCAGTGTTAATGGCTCAGCAGGTTGCACGCTCGCCTCTGAGGCTGGAAGATTAGAAGGCTGTGGGTTCTATCCCCACACCAGGCACTTGGGTTAAATTCCAATACTGACATTGTAGTGCTGCATGAGGGGGTTGCTGCACTCCTGAGGTGCTGTCTTTCAGATGAGACGTTAAACCGAGGTCCCATCTGCCTGTTCAGGTGAATGTTAAAGATCCCATGGCACTTCTTGAAAAGGGTAGGGAGATTGTTTATTCAGAGGACTACAGACAAAAGACATTTCCAGTAATACGAAGCAGAAATAAAGCATTCACATTTCAGTTCTATATATTTATAATAATAGAATGGCAAGGAAACAAATGTGAGCTCAAAAAAAGGTGTCATTACGCAGGTTTGCTTCAAGGAGGTTTTGCCCACTTATCACAATTGATCCACAACAGTTGAAGTTGTTCCTCTCTACATCTCTTATTGTCCATGTTCCATAGTTTATTTACAGAAATGTCAATATTCTTAAATATTTCAATGTGCGAGACATGCCTTTGTTGCATGACCCATACACAGCATGCTTGCCACAAGTAATATCTGATTATGGCCAGTATGATATATGTTGTATCTATATAATATTTTCCCCATTCTCTATCCAATTTCCCACCAGTCACTAAAAATACTACCAACATCTTAATCTGGCTCAAGGTCAGTTGGCATTCATCTGTGCCCCCTTCCCAGGATCAAGCCTGAAAATAGGCAGAATTTGTTAAGTGCACTTACCTCGTCAAAAAAATAAAAAAAATAAAAAATAAAACTAAGGTCCATACAGAGCAGTGCATGCCTATAGTGCACTATGCAACACTGATAAATTATTGTTACCTTGAGTATAACTATTTTTGCAAATGTTGGAAATATGCATGCTTTCAATAGTAACAGACTAAAAAGGCCAGTGATTCTGTGTGAGTTTTTGCATGCCAGATTGATGCCATAGAACTTGCTCTGAACTCCATTCATCTGATTTGGCAGTGCAGTTGAGCTCAGCTCAGGACACTTATCATCCAGTTGTATGTGTGATGGTCTTTTTCTCTCACACAAAATACGAATGAAGCCCAATAACAACAGCAATGAGGTGATAAATGACCTCTATAAGCAGTCTTAGCGGCAGGCTGAATGAGAGAAATTAAGAGCTTCAAACTGTCATCAACAGCAGAATTCCACTCTGTCTGTGTGATAGTCTTGATTTTTGTGATAAAATGCACAATATAGCACAAGAACAAAATAAATTAGATGACTACACACCTTGAATGAATCTCAGTTGCAAGGCTGAATTAGAGGAATGAAGGTCTTCAAATTGCAGTCAACAGACTATTACTCTGACTATTACGCACCCTTTGATCACCAACCAGTTTCCAACACAAAAATAAATGGGACAAACAGACAGAGGGAATAATTTTGCAAAAAAAATACAGGCAATGTTATGCTTGAACTCGCTGTATACAAAAATATTATGTTTGGCATGCCCATGGTGATGCCCTGTTATAACTGGGACAAAGCACAGGATCTACCATATGAATGCAGAATGCCAATAAACACAACAGTTGAAGCACTTTAAATTTCACAGGACAGTGCAGACAGGCAGTGCCAGTGGCAACCCATGAGCACAGTGCAAACTTACTACGATGTGTGCCTGCATCTTATTGTGTTTTGTGTCTGATGCAGTGACAGCAGCATGGCCACACATAAACAACCATTCATTCGACTAATGTATTCTCACATTAGCAATGCAATAAGTGTGCTGCTCTGTGAGTAGTGTGGTAACTGTGCATATTATAGATTGCATTTTGTAGACTGGCAAAGCAGTCTGACACCAGAATGTGATTTTTCTTGGGCGGACCAGGTGGGGGCTGGGGGGGGGAGGGTGATACAGATGGTAATCCACTAAAATTGAACCTGATTAGCCTGCAGCTGGAAAGCTTGCATTGGCTAGTAGTGAGTGGTCTTGGTTTGTATGGGTTCAAGGTGGTTATGGTTTGGAAAAGTAGAAAAGAATGGTGGCATAGAATGTTGTGTTTCATGCACATGCTCAGACTGATCATAATGACTTCCGTGATGTGACTGCTTAGACAATTTTCTGCGACAAGCATTCCATTAGATGGTCTACCAGCACAGGGCCACACTAGGCTATTTAACATCAGTGATGGCGATCGAATTGGTGGAAACACAACATGTGAGTGGGAATGGGAATGGGGTATGGGAAGTTAGACTGCAATTAGGAGGGACTTTTCCATGAAGAGAGTAGAGTCCACATGACATGTGTTTGCTGAACATATGAACTAGCCATCAGAAAAGGCTCAGAGGTATATACAGTCTGTACAAATGTGTAGCTTACAGTTTTACTAGCAACTAAGCTCTACCACACACCTAATCGCCTCCATCACCTCTACTGTGCCTATCCCCCATATGTTCTTGTCTGTCCTTATCCTGCCCTGACCCTATCCCATCATCTCACACATAGAAACAGAAATTTTCGGCAGATAAGGATTGCTAGGCATATCTCGTCTTCCCATATGCACTATAATTGTATATTGCCTCTGATCCTAAACAGATACTTCTGCTCAGTATTTACTGAGGAGAAGGTAGGGCAGGGCCCCCATATCAGCACCATGGACACAGGGGGGAGGGAGGTGTGCACTAGTCCCTTCACAAAGGAAAGGGTCCTACAAGAGCTCGATAAGCTCAGGGTGGACAAGGCAATGGGACCTGATGGCATACATCCCAGGGTACTAAGGGAGCTAAGGGTGGATCTAGCAAAGCCATTATCAGAACTGTTAAGTCAGTCTTTGAGCACAGGAGAGGTCCCAGAAGACTGGAAAAGGGCTCATGTGATTCAGCTTCACAAGAGTAGTACCAGGGAAGAGGCAGGGAACTACAGACTGGTCAATCTTACCTCAGTAGTGGGCAAGATTATGGAGGCACTCCTTAAGGAAAGAGTAGTGCAACACCTGGAATCCATAGGAGTACAGGATCGAAGACAGCATGGGTTTACAAAAGGAAGGTCCTGTCAAACTAATCTCATAGATTTCTTTAACTGGGTAACCAGAGTGGTGGACCAAGGGGGAGCAGTTGATGTCGCCTACCTTGACTTCAGCAAAGCTTTCGATACAATT
Source organism: Neoceratodus forsteri (assembly GCA_016271365.2). Taxonomy (NCBI): domain Eukaryota; kingdom Metazoa; phylum Chordata; order Ceratodontiformes; family Ceratodontidae; genus Neoceratodus; species Neoceratodus forsteri. The sequence continues at coordinate 1,343,387,106 of CM057449.1, read as the reverse complement.
CCACATAGAAGAATGATTAATAAACTTCGTAGGCTTTGGGTGAGTCAGAAGTAGGTCAACTGGGTGGCAAACTGGTTGACGGGCAGAAAACAGAGAGTGGTGGTAAATGATATACAGTCAGAAGAGATGCAAGTCACAAGTGGGGTACCTCGGGGATCAGATCTGGGGCAAGTCCTCTTCAATATCTTCATCAGTGACATTGCAGATGGACCGGAGGGTAAGGTTTGTCTGTTTGCAGATGACACCAAGATCTGCAACAGAATAGATGATCCAGATGGGGTGGGCAGAATGAGAAGAGATCTGAATAAACTGGCAAAATGGTCAGAAGAGTGGCAACTGGGGTTTAACACAAAGAAGTGCAAGATCATGCACATAAGGAAGAAAAACTCTGAAGCCACCTATAGGTTGGGAAGGGAGTTGCTGGCAGTCATAAGGGAAGAAAGAGACTTGGGCATCATCATCACAGATGACCTGAAATCATCCAAGCAGACCACTAAAGCAGTAGGTAAGGCTAGAGGGATGTTGGGGTGTATTAGTAGCGGTATCACAAGCCATAAAAGGGAGGTAATAATCCCTCTTTACAAGACACTGGTTAGGCCCCATCTGGAGTACTGCGTGCAGTACTGGAGGCCACACCTTCACAAAGACATTGCCCTTCTCTGGACTGCTTCAATTGGTTAATCAAAATAGTGCAGGGACTACATCAGAAAACATATGAGGACAGATTAACGAAACTCAATATGTATACCCTAGAGCAAAGGAGGGAGAGAGGTGATATGATTGAAACATTCAAAGACCTTAAGGGCGTTAACAAGGTGAAAGAGTCTAACATGTTTCAATATAAGAAAAATAGCAGGACAAGGGGACACAGCATGAGATTAGAGGGAGGCCGATTAAAGGGTAATGTGAGGAAGTTCTTTTTCACAGAAAGGGTGGTGGATGCATGGAACGGCCTACCTCAGGAAGTGGTGGATGTGAATATAGTACAGGGCTTCAAACAGGCATGGGATAGGCATATGGGAGCAATACAGGTGAGTATGAATAGATAGACCATTGACAGAGCAAAGGCCTATGGCACATTCATAAGGTAGAAAAAGAAATGGGCAGACTGGATGGGCCTTGCCGTCCTTATCTGCTGTCAACTTCTATATTTCTATGTTTCTATGTTTCTAAGACCCTTTCTGGTCAGTGCTTTTTCATCATGCATTCCCACTCCTTCCCACCTCAAGGTTCTCTTGTGTCTGTCACAGGCATGTTTAACCCCCACTGGGTAACTCACCCACCCTTTTTACCCTCCCTATCCCTCCTGAACAGAGTGTAACCCGTACAGTTATGTCCATGAAATGATTTGGGGTGTTCCATGTTTCACTTAGTGCTACCATGTCCAGGTCTGCCTTTCCTATGAAGGTGTCAGGGTCTGGGATTTTGTTTTTCAGGCTACATGTATAAGTTACCATGGCCCAACATGTTCTGCAACCTTGATTTCTTTCATTACCACTGTTACTGCAGCCTTTCTGCTTTCCTTTCTACCATTTTCTTTGCTGAGTGTTCCAGTTTCTCTCACTTTGCCCCCCTTCCTGATTGCTTCTGTTTTATTTGCTCTCAGTTTTATTTCCAGCCCACTGGTGGGGGGTTGTACTAAGCCTGCTGGCCCCCCTTGTCTAGTATAAATGCAAGTTGCTGAATCATTTAATCTTCTTGCTCAGGATCAAGATCACCTCCTCAGATGGATGCAGGAGTACATTCATCCACTCTCCTCAATTTGATTTACACCTTCAACTGTGCATTCCATCCCACCATCACTATATGTGCGATGTCATGCCTCCTCATCACCCTCCCGAACTGCCTTGCTTCCAACTTCAGAATGTGCCTCCTAGTGACCCTCACCCCCTATAAGTTGAAAAATACCACTGTTCTGACTTAATTTAAGCTTTTCAAATACGTAAAGGTCTCTATCATGTCCCCCTTTCCCTTTTATCCTCAAGCCAGTCCATGTAGAGCTCCATCAATCTTTACTCAGAGGTCATCTCCCCAAGATTTTGTTGTTGCCCTACACTGTACCCCCTCCAGTAATCTCACATCCTTCTTTTGGTATGGGCATCAGTGCTACAAACAATACTCAGAATGCAGCCTCAACAGTGATCTATGAAAGTGCTAGATTATCTCCCCTTGTGGAGTAGATGTCTCTGGCAATGCACCCCAGCATCTAATTAGTTCTTTCTGCTGCCCTCCCACACAGTGCAGATACCGTCAAGTCCCCCTGTGATGAGTTACACCTGGTACCATGACTCCTCTAAAGCTGCTACCTGCACTCCCCACAGCAAGTAGCTTGTCCTGTGATTTCATGCTTGGAGGTGCATGACCTTGGACATGTTTGCTTTAAGCCTCATCTGTCACTCCACTGACCAGAGTTCAGTTTGAGCAAGATCCTACATGAGTGTCTGCTTCCGTTGCTCACTGTTCACTTTTGCACAAAGCATTGTGTCAACAGCAAATAGGCTGCCCTTCCTTTTTACACTGTCTGTAGTGTCCTCAGTGAAGACATTGAACAAAGCAGGGCTCAGCACTGAACCCTGTGGTACACCACTAATTATGGGTCTTGGCATAGATGTCGCACCCCTTCCAATTACTCGCTGATGTCTACCTTGAATCAGCTCTCAACCAATCCCACCAGTTTCTACTCTGACCACAGTTCCCTCAGTTTTCTCCATAACCTCCTGTGCTGCTCCAATCTGAAGAAGTACAGAAACAGAACATCCACAGTATAGCCTACATGAACAGCCCTAGTGACCTCAGTGCAGAAGTCGCTAGGTTAGTCTGGCAAGATCATCTCAGCACAAACCCATGCTGAGTCTCATACTGTAGTACCTTACTATGTATAATGGTTATTAACCTGTACTTCAGATAAGTCTACATTTGCATCCCCACTCCATACATCAAGCTCAACCGTCTTTAATTGGCCGATTCGTAACCGGGCTCACTGTTGTGTCTCTCTCTTGTGTCTAGAAACATAGAAGTTGAAGGCAGATAAGAACCACAAGGCCCATCCAGTCTGCCCAACAATCTTGCTGTCTAACAATCTTAACCCTACAGCTTTTCTTCTCATGTATGTATTTGAAGAAGTCCTTCTCCCCCTTTCTCAGCCCCTGAGCCAATTTCAGCTCCTTTCCTGCCTTGGTTGCCCTGACTGCCCAACTCACTTTCCTAGATGACTTTGTGTACACCTCCATGTCTTTCTTATACTGCTTTTGTTTGTAACTAGGTGCAGCCCAATCTATTTAAGCTCACCTTACCCTCAACTTGCCTTCTGATCCAGCTTGGTCTATCTGACCTGGATTGATTTATCTGTGACTTGGCACACGTGTTTGTGTGCTCATTCCTGCCAAATACCCCTGTAAGATGAAGCACATACTTTCTAAAACCTGGATTCATGACATCCACCACTCAAGTCCTTGTCTTAGCCTACCAACTCCCTGTGTTGAGGAATAACCATAATAAGTGGTGGTCTCTTCTTTCCAGTGGGTTCTGCACATCCACATCCTTGACTTAGTTGGAATATATTAGCACAATATGATGTGGCTTACCCTCCCTGGTATACACTGTCACCTGCTGCAGTAGGTAGCTGTCCTGTATAACCAATAGCTGAACATATTCGCTGGTGTCTGTGGTTGCCACAGTCCACCAGTCCACCCATGGAAGGTTGAAGTCACCCATTATAACCATACCCCATTTGATAGTGACCGTGGAGATTTGCTCTGGCCCCTCCCTGACCATCTCATCAATTTGTGAGGGTCGCCTGTACACCCCCCATCCTAAACTTAGTAACATTGGAGCTTTGGAGCAGTACCAATATGGCTTATGACCTCCCCTCTTACCCCTCATACATGGTACACAGTATCACATGGTGAATGTCAATAGCCACTTTGCCTCCTCTTCTCCGATAGAAACATAGACGTTGACGGCAGATAAGGACTGCAAGGCCCATCCAGTCTGCCCATTTCTTTTTCTACCTTATAAATGTGCCATCGGCCTTTGCTCTGTCAGTGGCCTATCTATTCATATTCATCTGTATTGTTCCCTTGTGCATATCCCATGCCTGTTTGAAGCCCTGCACTGTATTCATAGCCACCACTTCCTGAGGTAGGCCGTTCCATGCATCCACCACCCTTTCTGTGAAAAAGAATTTCCTCGCATTGCCCCTTAATCGGCCTCCCTCTAATCTCATGCTGTGTCCTCTTGTCCTGTTATTTTTCTTTTATTTAAACATGTTAAACTTTTTCACCTTGTTAATGCCCTTAAGGTGTTTGAATGTCCTGATCATATCACTTCTCTCCCTCCTTTGCTCAAGGGTATACATATTGAGCTCCATTAATTTGTCCTCATATGTCTTCTGATGCAGTCCCTGCACCATTTTGGCTGCCCTTCTCTGGACTGCCTCAATATGGTTAATGTCCTTGTGAAGGTGTGGCCTCCACTGCTGCACTCAGTACTCCAGATGGGGCCTAACCAGTGTCTTGTAAAGAGGGATTATTACCTCCCTCTTATGACTTGTGATACCCCTACTAATACACCCTAACATCCCCCTGCTGCTTTAGAGGTCTGCTTGGATGATTTCAGGTCATTGGTGATGATGATGCCCAAGTCTCTTTCTTCCTTTGTGACTGCCAGCAACTCCCCTCCCAACCTATAGGTGGCTTCAGGGTTTCTCTTCCCTATGTGCATGATCTTGCACTTCTTTGCATTAAATCCCAGTTGCCACTCTTCTGACCATTTTACTAGTTTATCCAGATCTCTTCTCATTCTGCCCACCCCATCAGGAACATCTACTCTGTTGCAGATCTTGGTGTCATCTGCAAACAGACAAGCCTTACCCTCTAGTCCATCTGCAATGTCACTAATGAAGATATTGAAGAGGACTGGCCCCAGGACTGATACCTGAGGTACCCCACTTGTGACTTATATCTCTTCTGACTGTATACCATTTACCACCACTCTCTGTTTTCTCCCAGTCAACCAATTTCCCACCCAGTTGACCAACTTCTGACCCACCCCAAGCCTACCCAGCTTATTTATCAATCTTCTATGTGGAATGGTGTTGAAAGCTTTGCTGAAGTCAAGGTAGGCGACATCAACTGCTCCCCCTTGGTCCACCACTCTGGTTACCCAGTCAAAGAAATCTATGAGATTAGTTTGACAGGACCTTCCTTTTGTAGACCCATGCTGTCTTGGATCCTGTGCCCCTATGTATTCCAGGTGTTGCACCATCCTTTCCTTAAGGAGTGCCTCCATAATCTTGCCCACTACTGAGGTAAGACTGACCAGTCTGTAGTTCCCTGCCTCCTCCCTGCTACCACTCTTGTGGAGCGGGATCACATGAGCCCTTCTCCAGTCTTCTGGGACCTCTCCTGTGCTCAGAGACTCACTAAACAGTTCTGATAATGGCTCTGCTAGTTCCACCCTTAGCTCCTTGAGTACCCTGGGATGTATGCCATCAGGTCCCATTGCCTTGTCCACTCTGAGCTTAGCGAGCTCTTGTAGGACCCTTTCTTTTGTGAAGGGAGTAGTGCTCACCTCCTTCCCCCCTTGGGTCCATGGTACTGAGCTGTGGGCCCTGCCCTACCTTCCCTCCAGTAAATACTGAGCAAAAGTATCTATTTAGGATAGATGCTTTTACAGGGTCCTCCTCCTCACATGCCCCCTTTTCTCCTTTGAGCTTAGCAATACCCACTCTGGACTTTCTCCTTTTACTAATGTATCTATAGAAAGTCTTGTCACCTTTTATTGTTTGTGCTAGTGTTTCCTCAGTTTGGGACTTTGTCTGCCTTACTGCCTTTCCTGCTTCTCTGAAGGCAGTTTGGTATGCCTCCCTATCTTCATTCCGCTGTGTTCCCTTATATGTCCTGAAGGTCAGCCTTTTGGCTCTGACCTTTTCTGCTACTGTATTTGAGAACCAAAGTGGTTTCCTTCTTCTTTTGCACTTCCTTTTCTGTCTAACACAGTGGGATGTTGCTTCAAGTATTGCATCCTTAATGCTTCCCCACTCACCTGTGTTTCTTTTTGCCAGGGCTAGCTTAACTCTGTTGGCCATCTTATCAAAGTCAGCCCCTCTGAAGTCCCATATTTTTGCCTTGGAATGGGATGATTTAGATGTAGTGGCCAAACTGAACCATACCATGTGATGGTCACTGGCCCCCAGGTGACCTTCTACATGGAGATCTGTGATCCCTGCCCTGTTAGTCAGTACTAGAGCTAGGATAGCCCTGTCTCTTGTGGGTTGTTGTACCAGTTGTTTGAGGCCCACCCCTGCAGGGAACACACCATGTGTCTAGTTCTGGCAGAAGTTCCTGCTGGAATTTACCAATCTGTATCCGGCATGTTGAAGTCTCCCATTATCAGAACCTCCCCTTTAGCTGTCATGTTTTGTATATCTTCTAACAGTAAAGTGTCTATGTCCTCCCCCTTGTCTGGGGGCCTGTAGACAACCCCAGTTCTTATGGCTGTCCCATTTCCTGTTTCCAGGGTGACCCACAGTTCTTCTGGTCCATGCAGTGCCACCTTGTACCCAGGGGTCATGTTATGCCAGTCATGGTATTGGGTGTCCCAAGATTCTTTGATGGTGGCAATATGAGGAATGATCAAAAGTATGGCAGCTTAGATTCAATGCAAAGAAATTCAGAGTAATGTACTTGGGAAACAAAAACCCAGGGGAAGAGTACACAATGGGGAGGAGGCATTAACAACAACAAAAATGGAATGGGAGCTGGGGGTAGTCATATCAGTTGACCTAAAGGTAGGCAAGCAACGTGAGAAGGCAGTAAGGAGGGTTGGGGGGTCTAACACTGGGAAAGCCTCCTCCTTCCTCCCTCCCTCCCTCTCCCTCTCTCCTTTCTACTCAACTTGTCCTCACCTAAATCTACCCTCTGTCAGGATTCTTAGCACCCTAGCAATGTCTCTCAGGTAAGTTTCTTCCTTCCCTCATTTTTTCCTTTACTCTTCTAGCCCCCCAATCCCTCAGCCCAACTTGTCCTCGCCTTCTTCTATCCCCTGGCAGGGTTCTCTGCATCCTGGAGGGGCCCAGCACTGGACTATTACTCTTCCTTCACTCCCACTCCCTCTCTGTCCTTTCTACCCAACTAGTCCTCACCTGACTCTGCACCCCGGCTGGGTTCTTAGCATCCTGAGATGTCCTAGTCTTAGGCAAGCTTCTTCCTTCCCTCCTCTTCCCTCCTTTCCATTTATCCTTTCTTTTCTCTCTTCCCATCTTGTTCTCACCTAGTTCTGCCTCCTGGCAGAGTTCTCAGCATCCTGGAGGGGTCCAGCACTGGAAAATGACTCTTCCTTCCCTCACCTTTCCCCACTATCCTTTCTACCTAACTCGTCCTCGCCTGACTCTGCTCTCTGGCAAGGTTCTCAGCATTCTGAAGAGGCCTAGTCTTAGGCAAGTTTCTCCCACTCCTCCTCCTCCTTCTTTTTACCATCTCCTGTGCTATCTCTACCCAACTTGTCCTTGCCTAATCCTGCCCCTTATTCTAAGTCCTCACCTCATTCCGTCACTGGCAATGATCTCCACACTCTGATGGAACCAGTTTCACATATGATTCATCCTTCCCTACCCTATTTCTTACCCCAACCTTTCCCCTGCCCCTTTCTATCCCTCTGCACTTAAACAAAGGAATTCATTCACTTGAGCTAATAACTTGTACTTTTTGTTCTGTCTGAGGTGCTCCCAGATTGCATTAGCCCTGTGTTAACTTGCCCCTCACAACTGATTTTTTGCTCACTTTGCTGCAATAATATTATCCTCATCTTTATCCTCTCCTTCCCCTAGCTGGTTTTCTCTGTCTACCCCTCTACCCTCCTTGATGTCCCCTCACTGCACCGCATTCATTCAATAATTGCTAAATAATCTGTCTCTTAACTGTCACCCATTCCTGAAAGGAGTTGGCTCCAAGGCTACATTAAATTTCTGTACTATGTTCCTCAGATATGCCACTTGTAATTAAATACATATTCCACAGGTATGATGCATTTAACTGTATGTTATATCACAAATGCGATTGTAAGATTATTTATAATATTTTTTAACTATATGTCTTGTTACAAATGTAATTGAATGTTTAATTTCTTGGATATGTAAAATGTTAAACTGTTTGTCTAATTCTTCACCCAGTTGTACCTCCCAAGGTTGCACCGGTAGATGAGCAACTTGTTGTTCAGTGTGCCTTCGTGGTGAAACTTTTTAATAAATAAATTCAATAAATAAACTTCAGAAAGTGGGTGATTGGGCCCCTGGAATGCCTTGCCAGGGCATTAGGTGGTGTCAAGATCCATCAATGCATTCAAATGGGGGGCTGGGATAAATATAGGGGTAAGCTGTGGCTGGGGTAGTCTAAGAGAGGGTCAGAGGGTCAAGTGATGCGATTTGGGGGCGGAGATGCTAGGGCAGGGGGGCACTGCAGTTTCTTGGTAGTAACAGGAGCTGTGTTGAGCAGACCTAATACACCACTGGGTCTTTTCTGCTGTTTTTTATGTATGTATGTATGTATGTATGAAATACATGTTCCATGCCATAAATTGACAGCTGAAGCATGAGAAAAATCATAATATAACAGTTTCAGAATTTAGGTGCTGTGTCCAAATGTTGATCTCTTGCAATAGTACACATGGTGGCAACCTCACTGCCTCAGGCATATTCCACTACCTAACTCCATAAGTCTGATGAAGCAAAGGCAGTGGGAGGCTACCTGATACAGTAGTAAAAACAACATCTGATTGGAATTGCTTGGCAGTGGGATCAATGGGGCAGAGCTGGATATTTTGAGCTGGGAACAAGCACATGTCCCTATGTATACTGCTGGAATTAACTTTTTTGTAGTTATCTACTGCTGGAGATGGTTTCATGTATGTCATTTCCATAGACAATCACTGAATGGTCCCAGCATCTGACCCGATCTGTAAGAATGTGACGGATGTGACAACCTCCACATTCTCAAAAATCCAGTGAGCAGCTGGGACCAGTGATTGTCTATGGAAATGGGGCATACATGAAATCATCTCCTGCACTCCACCTAGGTTCCTTCCAGCAGTAAAAAAAAATGCACACCAACAACATGACAGCCACACTGCACCCCCAACCCCCCCAAAAATGTAGCAGACATTGCCATTAGGTTGGAGAACGTAGATGTCACAACCATGGATTCTAGTATGCATCCTGAAATCAGAATAGCAGCAGTGAAATGGGAGTTGGAACAATCACATGTCAAATAAATTACTGTATTTTTCACTTTATGTTGGAAATGATTTTTGGATATATGAAAGTCCTATTTGCAGGAGCCGATAATTGGATCTTTGGGTGCCTCTCCCTAAAGCACTCACATCATGGGATGCTGGTGTGTGTGTGTGTGTGGGGGGCTACGATTATTAAACTGGGCAATGTGACCATATTACATTTTATGGAGGATATTTCGATGATGTCCAAAAGGCACAACAGCAGTGCTGCATCTTGTTTTGGGAGGCAAAAATGCTAGAAATTTTGAGTTTCCTTTTTTGGACAGGGATACTGAAATATCACAGTTTGAAAAGGACTGCTGGCACCTGCATCTGCCTGCCTGCAGAGCCCTCCACGCATATGGCATATACATTTTCCCCTATGGACATGTATACAGAAAGTCCAGTCTTATGCAGTGTGAGTTTTTTTTGTTTGTTTGTTTATTACTATTTTCCCTGTTTTTCACTGTGGCCCTTTTTTCCCCTGCATCTTGCAGGTTATCCACCGCTAACACACACTCAAGAGTCTCCCACCAATTCACCTGCTACAGATGCACATGCACTTTGCTGCCAGAAATGCAGGTGAGCTTTGTTGCCAGAATTATAATGCTGGGGCACAATAGTAAGTTACAAGCAGGAGAGCTAAACAGAGAAACAGACTGGACCATGGAACTGCGACTAGTGACAGTGTTATTTGCCATTTCCATCAGACAGTCACTGAATTGCCAGCTGTATGCATTCCTATACTAAGTCACCAGGGTGGCCATTTGAAAAATGTCTAACAATGGTGGTGCATAAGAGCTGGTAAGATGTGCACTGGTGAAGTAGATTTTGCTGGTACCGTATTTTGTGTAGTGCTCAACTGGTGAAATCTTCAGCCACCATTAATCTAGTGTGCAATGCACTCTTGCAATGAACATTGAAGCCTACATTTGAGCACTGAATGAAATGAAGTGAAAGCCAAAAGAACCTGCTAGTGAAGTGACAGAATCCTTCGCCAAGGTACTGGCAGGAGTCGCTAAGGTGATGACAAAAGCAGTCGATAAAGACTACTAGCTATGTGAATTGAAGGTACTTACTGATTTGGATGCTTGTGGCAGCAAGTGTTGTGTGTGTGTGTGGGGGGCGGGTGGGTGTGATTAGGAAACTAGCCAGCAAGGCTAACATAATTGATAGTACAGCGAATAATTCAATTGTGTCAATAAGGCACACATCACATCTTGTTTTCAGTGATAACAATGCTGCAAATGTGGAGGTGACATTTTCATATCGGACACGGATACCTCAACTGATGAAGACAAGTGTTGGCACCTGCGTCCCACCCGTAAATATATCCCTCCCTACATATGTCCTACACAGAGTTAAATTCTTAGTTTTTGAATTTTTTTAGGCTAAAAATGTTTTTGTTTGATTTGCACTATGTTTCACTGTGGTCCTTTTATTTTCCCCAGCACCTCCCAGGTTTTGACCCACTAACCGTTGCTCTGAGTGTCCCCCTTACTCACCTGCTTCAGATGCAGGTTTGCTTTGCTGCCAAAAATGCAGGTGAGCTTTGTTGCCAGAATTAGAAAGTGGGGGCACAGTAATAAGTTACAAGCAGGAGCGCTAAACAGAGAAGCAGTCCGGAACATGGGACTGCGACTAATTGCAGCCTCCATCAGACAATATCAGAAATGATATGTATGTATGTGTATAATCGTGCACTAGGTCTGCTCGCAGTACAAGTCAATAAGGTGAACACAGACTAATGCAGGGCATATTGTGTTTCTGAGTGTGGACAAAGCACAAATGCAACCAAGATTTCATGGTGATGGTGAGCCACACAAACTATGCCATGCTTGTCTGGCCATTTGCTCTTGGGGTATATGGTGTACTGACATGCTGCCCCCTACGATGGTTAGTAGGACAATACCCAAAACATTTTGAGCTCATTTAACCAGCCCACACAGAGCAAAATGCTGATATGATGTTACAAGGCTGGTGGTGTGGACGCGATATACACCTATGGCTGAAAGGACAGAGCTTGCTTTTTTTCTCATTTACTGCATCTGCCAGCTATATAGGCTGTGGGAATGCACAGCTTAGAGCTAGCCTGCCTACAAGTGATTAAAAATGAAATTTGCATAAATGCTGTGTTCACCGGAATCAAGACTCTGGTTTAGTGTTTTGTGTGTGTTTTGATTGGGGGGTTGCTTGGAGGCATGCTTGCCTCGCAACATTTGCCTCAATTATATGCGATTTTACAATCCATGTTAAAAACAATACCATACAAAACACTATGATAGTAAATCATTCAAGATGCATGACTTGCACATCCATTGACACCACTAACAGCAGGAATGAACACCGGTAGCATTATTGCTCCAAGAGAGAATTTGAACACAAACATATTTTGATATCATATAACACATGAATATGATGATGGTGAAAAATATCTGTGAAACTGCAAAACTTGTGGGACTGCACAAACCATATAGTCAAAAAGCAGTGCCTTTGGCAATAGTTGTGATGACACTGTTTACTGATTGCCCAATGTCGGTCCAAGCTACCTTTGCAAAGTATTGCTTCGCAGCACAAGTGGCTATATGGTATGCGTAGTTTTGGCTATATGGTGTGTGCAGGTCAACTAGTAAAATGGTTGCAGTGCTATTTCGTTACCATGCAGCGATCTCTAACCATGATCATATTCACCTGTTTATATGTCTCTGGATGGTGATTAGTCAACAATAATTGTACAATGGAGAACAATTGAGACACATAGTGAGGTAAGCATGCCTACAAGACACCCCTCCTGCCCAAACCCCACACATCAAATTACAAATGACAGAATAAACCAACAGGCATGCAAAATGCATTTTAAAGCAAGTGGAGGTAAGGGATCACAGAAAGGCAAGCTAGCTCTAGTTTTGTGGTCCCCAACCGACACCTATACAGACAAGAACTGCAAAGCACTTGAGCTAATAGGCACTACAATACGTAACACAAAATAAAGAGGGATGGAGTGAGTGATGCCACATAAACTTGCAGCAAAGTAAAACAAATGTGCTTATACACGGACAGCGGCAAATCGTCAATGTATGTATAACACAGGGAGACAGTCCCACCAGCACACTGTTGACAGCCCAGTCTTTGCTGTGTAAGAGGGATTTTAAAATTGGTGTATGGAGCAGCAGAAAAAATGGAATAAAAGTTATGAAAAGTAAATATTGCCATACTCTCGGTACTGAGCAAAATTCTGGAGAAAATTGTCACAACTCAGACAACTGACTATCTACTTAAGCATAGCCTGCTCCATACCTCTCAACCTCTTGTCTCCTGAATCAGGGACAAGGCTTAAAAAAAATCAGGGACACGTCTTAAAAATTGGTACTATTCACTCAGAATGCTGATAGAATAAGGGGATTTGTGTTAAGATGCATTTGCCGAAGAAGAACAAGACTGTAACTTTAGCGTTTGACATTTTGTTGTGATTTTAATCCCTACTGTTCTGCCACAAACACACAGATTTTACGAGGGACAGTGGAAAATTTTGAGGCAAAATCAGGGACGTCCCTGAAAATCAGGGACAGTTGAGAGGTATGGCCTGCTCTTGGATACCCAACATGGCTTCAGAAAAGGACACAGCACAATGACTGCGCTCCTTAAATTCACCTCAGACACTCTTTCTAAAATGGATACTGGCAATCTGACTGGGGCTGTCTTTATTGACCTCACAAAGGCTTTTGACCTTGTTGATCACACTTTGCTTCTCTCCTCGCTTCGACACCTACATCTCTCCTCCTCTGCTATTGACTGGTATGAAAGTTACCTGACAAATAGAACTCAAGTGGTGAAATTTAATTTCTCTGTATCGAACAGTACCACCATTAACATTGGTGTACCTCAGAGCTCCATCCTAGGGCCCCTCCTATTCTTTCTTTATATACATAACATTGGAACTGCTCTAAAATCCTGCTCTGCTATTCTATATGCTGATAATCTTGTCATCTATAAAAGTACTACTAATATAGACACTATCAACACAACCCTTTCCTCTGACTTTAACAATATCCAAACTTGGTTATATGACCACACACTGGCTGTCAACACTAGCAAAACTAAAGCCATGCTGCTTGGATCAGCCCCAAAGCTCTAGGCTTGCACAACAGCACCGACAGTGCAGGACTTAGAATGTCAATTACTGGAATGTGTGACCTGTTTCAAGTACCTGGGCACCCTGCTAGACCAGTCTCTTGATCTTAATCTTCATGTACAATCTGCTTGCAGAGCTGTCAACTCCAAACTGGGTGTTGCATATAAGACTAGTTATATGCTCATGTCATCGGCTAAAATGGCCTTTTACGAGGGGAATTCTGCTCCCCACCATAACCTTTGGGGCTCCCTTATTTGGGGCTGCTCATAAAACTGACCTACTCAGATGGGATATTACGTATAATAACATATGTCTCTATGCCTCTTCTGCTCCTCGGCTTAAACACCACTGTCAACTTTATAGTGATCTTGGTTGGCTCTCACCGTTAGCTAGTAGGAAATACTACCTTGGCTGTCTTATTGATTCAATTATTCGAAATCAAACCCCTAGGTGTCTTGCAGCTATGCTTGTTCCTCAGGACACATTCCATGGTCTATGATCGGTTGATAAATCCTTTCTGAATTTGCCGAGGTGCCGCACTAGGAAAGGAATTGTTGCATTTGAGCATGTGGCTCCACAGCTGTGGAATTCCCTTCCCCTCGACATTAGACTTTCTAGCTCCCACACATGCTTTAAGAGAAAACTGTGCTCGAATCTGCTGTTTGCTGATACCTGTTCCTGCTTTCACCCTACCTAATGACTGATGTCTCTGGCCATACAATAGTATTTCCTCAGCCTGTCCCGGCTCTCTTTCCCTGCCCATATACAATCTTGCACTGCAGGCATCTATCTCCCTTACACTTACATACACTCATATAATCTAATTTCATGGCTTGCTCCCTTCTTCCTCACTTACCAACCTTTTCCTTAATGACACCCCCCGCTCTCAGTGGTTATTTCTTCCTTTTGTATTACCTGTTTTTGTTTTTGTGTACCTTGTTCTGTTCATATGATATGTCACCTGATAATTTACTGTCCAAGGTCCTCTCTATTCATTGCATAGGTAGGCACCTATGAACTTATGAATGGTCTACTCTGTATGTCTCTGATATATTGTATCCACTTGAACTCATTGTATGTAAAGCGCTTTACTTTGTATGTTCTGATATATTGTATCCTCTTTAACTCATTGTATGTAAAGCACTTATAATTTGTTATCCTGTTAAGTTTCTGCATGTCTGTACTCTCCCAGGTCGTGCCGGAAAATAATCATTTTATGGCTAGTGCACTTACCTGGTTAACAAAAGCTAAATAAATAAATAAAAATAAATATGATATCTATACAAGGCCACTACTGCTCACATACATACATTGCTTGTAGTTTGTCCCTAGAAAGTCTTAAATGCAATTATGACACTGGACAGTGTTCTTCTACTTGTAACTTGTATTGCACTTTTTTCCAGTGCACCACACGTCAGTTTTAAAACAGGTCTTACACAGAACAGACTGCAGCAGTCAGTAGTGCCATGTTGAAACTGCCTCCCTGTGTGTTATTCATACATTGCCACCATGATCAGTGCAGCACTGATTAACTGAATATGCTACAGCTCACTGGACAATGCAGTAATAAAATCACTAGTTCAGGTTGTAAAGATTAATATTGTTATGCCAAGCGAGAGTTTTGTAGGTCCGATTCTGAAACAAGGGTGAGTTTATACACCATTTGCAATTACCAATTCTCTTGCCATTCTTCAGAGGAGTTGCCAGACTTTGGATTACTCATAGCTGGATGAGCTGGAAACAGCCGTAAGGCAGATGTTGTAGCAGTGTAGTATTGTGGTAAGGCTGGGTGCATCTGTCACTGGCAGAGTCCAAAACTATTAGAACTGTACATGCTGCACTGGAGAATAGGGTAATCTGTTGCTTTGCTTGTTCGATTTGGAAAATATGGCACTAAACGGAGTCTGTTTCAATGACATGGGAGTGGACACTCAGTGATGTTCCAGAGCGACTGAGAATAAATAGAATATTCCTACTTGACAAGCTAGCTGTGCAGTCGAACAACAACTGGTAAACTACATGACATAAATTAACAGTGTCTGTGAGCAATTATGGGTTATTTCATTATGTATAAAACTTGTTGTAGCTGTTGAAAAACATACATCGGCAAGTCAGATGTTTCTATGGAAAAAAGGCATGACTTATGATCTCACGATACTATTATAATAATTACTTAAATACAATGCTAAACATTAGGCTACTACTGGAGGAATCTTTGCTGGCTATAACCAAATGGTGTGGACTCACAGTAACTAGCCTGAGCAGAAGAAAACGGACAAACTCTGTGCTGTGTAATGTTGCAAGCAGTTGGGGTTTATTGTGTCTGCTTCACTTTGCCTTTATGAAAGTCAATGAAATACAGCAAGTACATGCTGGACATATAGTCTGACTCAGTCCAGAAGAAATCCCCCTGATAAGGGAGATTGAATGCAACCAAGTAAAAGCTTTACTTGCAGAGTATTATTAAAATGTGCACTTTGGATTATTTCATTTCGTTTCATTTCTATTTGTTAACTGGGTTAGGACTCTGAGCCAAAGCCCTTTTTCAGGACTGACCCGGAACATAAAACACAACAAACAACATCAATACAATTGTACAATTTTACAAATTACATGAACACTTAAACTGTGCTAACAAATAATTTTTAAACTTTACTTTAAAACTTGAGTAAGATTTAATTACCCTTAGTGCAACTGGAACTATTGCAGAAGGAACTATCACTTGCAAATGCAGTCGACACACAGCATTTGCCATGCACATGGATTCACACTGGAAATAATACAATATATTTCACTAATATGATTTTTGGCAGCATTGTCTAATGGTCCGTTTGTGGTATGACCAGACCATAGCACCATATTGAAATGTTGCCACAGTAAAGTAATGCAGAATTGGATCACGTCAAATTATAATTCATGACATACATTATCAGTCCCTGGGAACGGTGATGCACTACTTCACTAAGCCAACATTTCGATAAATGTGTGTTGAGAGGATATTACCAATTGCCTAGCCATTCTCTTAATAAAGACTAGGATTTTGGAGGACTGCCAAGAGATCTCAACAGGTGTAAGGCTCAAAGTGACTGGAGACTCATCAGGGCCAAAATATAAAGGGACAATGGGAGGAAGGGCAGAAAGGAAGCAGGAATTAATTAGTGATCATGGGCATGCACACATCTCCCCCATCTAATTAAATCCAGGAACCAGAACATGAACGTATACATTGATTACAGTGCGTTTCTTTTTTTTTTTTTTTACAACAAAGGCAGAGTAACAGCCAGCAAAGAATGCCAAATTTTGGAGTTTATTTTCTTTACAAAACTTAAAAAAAAACATGGACAGAGTGAACTGGAGAAAAGTAGGAGCAGAATCACACATCAAGTTGAAAAGGTGAATGAAAATAACATTTACAAGAAACCCTGACAGTGCTGCTTTAATGTCATGCTGAGTCAGGTTGCTAATAGGAGCAGTTATCCTACTGTACATGATGGCCCCTTGGAACATCAGCTAGTATTTCCCTGATTCTTAAGTCCTCCAACTCTAGAGAGGTCTTGTCAGGCTCAAATATTGCTTGCAGCCTCTCAGTATCAAGGCCAGTGTGGGCCCAACATGTTAGCTTAATGGTCTCATTTTGTGGGATAGTCACAGCCCATTTCCCAGTTTTAACTGTACATAAATTATTCAAGTTGCTACCTTTAATAAGGTTAACAAGTCCATGCACACTTTTAGTCTTAATATGGGGTAGTGCAGCACTCAGTATGCCAATTAGCAGTGACGGAGGCAAATGATCATGCATATCAGTGCAGATACGTTTCACAATCTGTTCAATGACATTATAACCAGTGATAGGATTTTCAAGTTCTGTACACTCACCAAAACAGGAACAGCTATTGTTTCTTCATCTGGTGTCAGGCAAAACTGGATCTCAGCCCACCCCTGATAAAGGACTGGAGTTCCATTTGCTGCCTTAAGGTCCAGTCCATCTTTAACTTTCAATAACTCCTCAAACTTTCTAATTGGGAGAGATGGGAGATTTTTTTTAATCTGCTGATTTGATACCATGCACACTTGGGCACCTGTATCCAACAGGGCTTCTGTTTCAAAATAATTAATAAAGCTCTGTATTTTGCATTTCTTTCCAACTAAATTAGTCACTTTGGTATATTGCTTTGCAGTTAGATGGCAAATATATGAGGAAGGTTTTTCAGTAGAAGCAAGTTTCTCCTTTTTCATTCTTTTTTCAGTTGTTTTTGGGGTTTGAAAATTTACTTTCTGGGAGTGGATATGTTTGAGGTTGTGTAGTGCACTATCAGTTATGATAAGTCAAAGAGATCTGGGACAGATATGTTGTGTTGGTCGCTCCTGGTCCCGAAGAAGCAACCACCTCTCATTTCCTGCTTTGTCCCACTTTCTCTTTGCCCTGCGTCCAGATTGAAAAGTCTCCTGACTTCCACACCAATAGCAGTGATCACATGTATTGCCCTTCCCCATTTTTTGGCAATCTGGGCAACAGTGTTCTTGGGGCCTTCTTTCCCTTCTCTTTCTTTTCCAGGAATCATGTTGATTGCTGTTCCTTTGAAAAGGGTTAAGTGCTTCTTTAACAGATGCCAGTTTTTCAGCTCATTCATTCCAGCTAGACTGGTTCTGACTTCCCCAGTTTCATTCAGTAAGAATTTTTTTTTTTATGTTTTAGTCTGTGTTAAGGTCCATTAGGCACAAGTGCCTGTTTTCAGGGGCGATCTGGGAGCACTGGGCGGTTAAGTGACTTGATCAGAGTCACAAAGTATGCAAGTGCAGATTGTAAGAATCAGACCTAGGTCTGGTTTGCTGGATGTGCCAAGCTCATTCACACTTTGTTACTCTAACCTCTAGGCTATACTGCCAGCACATTACCTTATTGTTTCTTCTCACCCTTAAGCACAAATGGCTGGCTATTGTCAGAGTCATCTGGTGTGCTGGGCTGCTGGATGACATTAACTTTTGTTGTTTTCAAGTGAGCATCATTTCCATGTCTTTGTTGTTTCTCAAGTTCATTACCCACTGCACTGTTCAGCCTCTCAAATAAAGCTTCATCTGAGACATTCTTATCCTGCAGATAAGGTTGCATAACTATCCGAAAACTGTCATTTTGCAGTCCTGTCAGTACAGAATTGAGAAACATGTTCTGTACTAATATTGGATCAGATTTCAAGCCTGAATTGGCTTCTTGTGAAGCAAACAACATCTTCTGGTGCAAATCTAGGGTTCAAACCAAAAAGTCCTGAAGGGTCTTTCTTGATGCTTGCACCAAATTTGACAACTGCTGGTAAAGTTCAGTCTCATCCATTTCTTGATAATATGACCTCAGGATTTGCCTCAGTCTAGGCAGGTTTACACCCAGTCTACCTCCAAAATAACTCTGAAGGCTCAGCCCAGGGTTAACTGCTTTGATGACTGCTTACGTAACTTCAGTTTCACTATAACTCTTCCTGCGTCCACTCTCAATTTGGGGTGCTTAACTGGCAAAACTCAGCCTGTCTTTCTGTGATGTACTTCCAGTTTGCCCAGTGATATTAAAATCTTTCTCTATACCATGTTTAGTTATAATGGTCGTCAGGGGTTTTGTTTTGGTATTGCATTAATTCACTTTTCCATTCCTCCATTTATTTTTTAAACTCTAGCTCCATGGATTCTATTTTTTTGCATAATCTTGTGGTTCCGAACCACTAATGATCGTGCACATTTTATTTTTAAGTTCCAACATCAGGGACATGCCCTTATCATCCAGCTCTACCTCCTTATCTTTAAGTGATTGCTAATATACTTAATAAGGCAAAATGTTTTTTCTTTGAAATATTAGATGGACCAATGTCAGAAATATTCAAATGATCACAGCTGGGGTCAGTTCCTAGTGCAGCTGGTAGAGGAAGCCCTCTAGTTCAAAGTGAACATTTTCCAGTTCAGTTTCACCTATGGTGGCTGTAAATAACAAAGGTTTTTCTGCTTGCTCCCCTGGTTCTTTTACAAATCTGAGAAAATGCAGCTGGACAGTTCATTTAACAGCCCTTCTGATTAAAACCAATTTGCTTCCTTGCCAGCTGCACTTTCTACATTTGTCTCCTAAACCATCACCACTTTGGGCTGACTGCATGCATTAAGTATCTAGGTGCAGTACTTAAACTTTTCCCTTTGCAGCATAGCCATTAAAATTACTTCCAGTAGTAGTTTTTTCTGCTGAAGAGGCATTTCATTCCAGCACTTTCTTACTTCTGAATGTTCCTCTCCTGCCTGTCTCACCAAATGTTACACATGCACACATGGTGTCTAGAAATTAATATGTCTTTATTAATCTGTAAAGCAAATGGAGATGCACACACACATGGGTCAGCAGCGGGGTCTGACAGGGGATGTGGAAAAGACAGGGTTTATGCTGATCCAGCACTTTCTAGTGTCCCTGAAGTAGCCCCCCAACCTAGTTACAAAATACACTTGCACCCTAGTTGTTCAGCTTAAAGGAAAGCGGGGTTACAACAGGTACCTTTACTGTGGGGTATCTCATTATCTTTTGCATGCTTTGGGATGCATCACAATGCTCCAATTTACCATATAACTTATTAGATTTATTTATGAACATATTTTCTTTTATCTATTATTCTCTGAGTGCCACACATCCAGTCTATCCCTTGTTCCTGCCTGTTCTTTCACCACTGAACCTAGTTGGTCATAGGAATCACTCCCTTTCTCTGTTTCTTTACCCAGTATGCTCCTTTACCTATCCCATGCATGCCTGAAGCTCCCCACAGTCTTCACGCCCACTACCCCCTCCAGTAGACCATTTCAGTAATCCACCACTCTTTCTGTGAAGAAGTATTTCTGCACACCCCTCCTAATCTTCTCCAGCTTCATTGAATGCCCCTTGTTCTAAAGCCTTCCTTCCTCTTAAATAGACTCTCCACTTGCACCTTGTTCACTTCTGTGAGATACTTCTAAGTCTCAATTATGTATCAACAAATGATAGCCTCTTATCCAGAATGACTTTCAGAATGTTCATCTTAGCAGGGACAACAAGCCTAGAGGACCAGAGCACCAGCTTCATCACCTCTTTGGCCACTGCTGCACCTCCTCCCAACCAAGCTCAATCACCAATACCTCCATCTGGTCCAAGTTAAGCCCTAGCCAGCTGGATACCATCCAATCCCGGATCTCAGCCAGTCACAAATCTCATCAGGAGTCTCAGGTGCAAATGACAGATATAGCTGGGTAAGATCGCATATGACAAGACATTATTATGTCTCTTGTATGATGTATGAAGGCTGAAAGTGGTGCAGGGTAAGGTAACCAAAATGATTTAAGACCAACGGGGCAGATCCTACGAGGACTGGCTTAGGATATTGAACATGTATGTAAAATAAAGACGAGCACTCACCACCTCATTTGAAATCACTCCAGATAGTGAAAAGTATCACCAAAATGACATTTATTTATTTAAAAACAATGAAAGCAAGTGATGCAGGCAACAGCCTGATGCATTTATGAACCTGTAGTTAGTTCCTTTTTCAAAGGCTGAAGAATCACAATTGTAATGCTGTTTAAATAGTACATTGACTTATGACATCACTGTGACATATTTTAAAATACAGCTATTTCATTGGTTGAATGGAACACATAAGTTAAGATACTGGTGATTACCTGTCTCATCAGTTAATGAACATGCAAACCCCTAAATCCCAAACATATTAATTCTAAAGTGTCTGACAGTGCAACAATATGCAATCAAAAAATGTGAATCAATACAACATTTAAAGTGTATAAAGGCACATATTGAAAGCAAGCATAAATACTGATGACTTGGGGGGTAAACAATGAAAGCACATGGAGAGGAGGTCATAACAGTTTAAAAAATCTTGTAGTTAACGTATTTATTACAACAAAACAATTTATACTAAAATTGAAATTAATATACATTGACACCTTGGCACTATTTCAAAATCTTAAGTCGATGTATTATTTGATAACACCAATCAGGGGAGGTATCCAAATGCAATGGCAAGAGGAAAGGGGGAGGAGAGGCAGGTGGGGAGAGAATCCTGGGTGGAGAGGATGCAGTCAGTAATATTACATACTGGGCATTTAAAGCACGTTATAAAATGGGTGCCAAAAATCCTGTATTCTTATTTGTAAAAACAGATCACCTGACCATGGATTAATCCCCTGTAAACCCACACAGGCCTTACCACACTACAAAATCCTGAGTGACAGCAATGTAAAGTGATCATTTCAGATCACTCCACCAGAGAAGCATGTAAAAAACTATAACCATGGCATCCTCATTAGGACAAATCCACCTAGTGGAGAACTACAACTACGGCATCCTCAGAAGGACAAACCCATTAAGCAGAAGAACTGTTTTATTACAAATACATGTAAACAGTCTTTTTTTATATATTTTGTTAATTAAACCTCTAAACTAAAATTGCCCATTTTAGAAGCCACTCCAGAGCATGGATTTACTGAACATTAATCCATGCCTTGGTGGGTGAGGTCACTCTGTTTATGGCCTTGTGCCTTACAACCCCCCAGCCGTGGATTAATGCTCAGTAAACTCATCCTCTGTCATGGGTTAATCCCTCCTTGCTCACTAAGACACATATGTAAACCATATCCCTTCTAAATTCTGTTATTATACATCGTACAGTATGTATAACTATATGCAGGACATTTGTCATCATGCAGCTATTGCATAAATTGCATTCATTCTCACACTTTTCTTTTTGGCAAGTAGGGTCTTATATCTAAATTGCTGTTGAGTCATGTTTTTTTGCTGCTCCCAGGGCGACTCTCCAAAAGGTCTCTCTTTGGAGTACCAAATTGTTTATTGTCACCACCCCTGGGTTTTCTGCAGACCCTGTCTGTTGCCTAAAACACAAAACTGTGTTACTCATTTAATGGTGCTTCGATGATATGGGTAGCCATGGTGTATCTCTGAGCAACCCTTTTCTATTGCTCTAGTGTGATCGCCCACTCACACTTTGAATGCTCTGGTCGTCTGACCAACATAGAATGTACCACATGAGCATGTGGCCAAATATATGATAGCTGTGATGTCACATGTTATCATCTGTCTAATCTGGTATCCTTTGTTAGTACTGCTGCTTCTGAAGGTCTTAGCTTGTGTAATGTGTTAGAAAAAATACACTTCTGGCATTTATAACGTCCATTTGCATCCTGGTTAAGTCAGGTTTTGTTTTGTTTTACATACATACAGACATGCAAAGTTGCCAGCAGATTAGGCCTAACAGTCTATCTTGTCTACCCAAGATGCAACTCACAATTGAGTTTCCACTGCTGCCTCCCTTCCCCTTTTGAATCCCTTGCTCCCAGGCACCCCTCCCCCAGCAGGGCTGGGTTAACAAGTAGTGGTGCCCTGGGCAATTTCGAACTGCCGGGCCCGCTGTGACTTAACCAATAGGCTGGGGGGTTTGGGAGCCACCTAGGCCCCTGAAAGCTGAATGATTTTTGATGCCTTAAAATGCATTTGGAGTGGTTTCTAGCTACTCTGAATGCCATTCTTGGGGTGGAAATAGAAGGTTATTGTTTGATATTAGATGGCTGGAGTACATTCCCTCTGAGTGTCAGCACCCAAGCAAAACCATGTGTCACTGGCCCCTCCACACCAACATCTCACTGCCGCAGCCCGAATAGATAGTAGCCTGCCCTGTGAGTGCATGGTGGAGAATTCGGACCCCCAAAGTCTCCAACCTGGAGGGGGGACTTATACCTGACAGATTATGTGTCGAACAAGTGGAAGAGAATTATTTAGGTCAAAGACGTTATCAAATATTGTAGGTGCATGCTGTTAAAAGAAGCAAGTTTTACTCCTCACAGCACCCAAAAATATCAGATATGTATCTTCTGATTAGGAAAAGATTAAATAAAGAATGGTGGTTAGCACCAGGGTGGAGATACAGCTCGGCAAACTTGTAATCAGTTAAAGGTAAATGGCTGCACTCACCCTTCACATATAGAGAAGGACCACTTGTGAATTCAAAGGAAAACTCCTTTATTTAAGCAATGATCACCACACACAAAGTGAACAAATATACAGGAACAAAGGTGGTAGTGGAATCACCACCTCCTTACATTTCGCCTCTGCCAGTAGGAGGCTTCATCAGAGGATAAACGTTTGTGATAAGGGTTCTACTTTTAAAACAAAATTAACCAATGACATACTCACATCTGCACGTCATGCATGTATTAAGCCTTAAATCATCCAGCAGTGCTTACACCTTGTTACAATCCCAGTGCAGTTCCTTTTTAAATGGATTCACTCTCAACACTTATAAATCAGGTTTCTAAACACATCCTAAATATCTCCAGTGGGGACCCTATGAAAGAACATAAAAAAATCAGCATCAGCAGTAGTAAGGCCTTTTCTTGTGTTTCAACATATAAATACGCAGATATATTTGCTACAGGTCAGTTATAGCAGAGAATAACAAGCTTATAACTAAGGTTCCTCACCCTCCCGGGGGGGGGGGGGGGCTGTGTACTGAACAAAAGGGAAGTGCTTTTGGTTTCCATACAGAAGGCCTAAAAATCCAAAACATAGTGAATTTAATTATATTCATAGTGTTTAATGAATTTCATAATTGAATCAACTTCCACTGTAGAGAACCTTAATATTTTCAAAATTCATTATTTAAAATTCATTTTTTAAACAAAAAAGGTTTAACCTCAAATTTCCCATTTAATCCTGACTTATGTAGGGCTCCCAAATGGAAGATCCATTCATGCTCTTTCTGGTTCAATAGATTCTCCAGATCTCCACCCCTCACGTTTGTGGAGATTGCCTCTATCCCAAGGGCTTGTACCTTATGCGTACTGCCAGCAGGTGCCCCATGAATATGTGCAGCTATGACATATTACAGGTTTTTATTCTTAATCACCTGGAGGTGCTCATAGAGCCTCAATCTCAGTCTTCGCTTTGTGCAGCCCACATAAAATGCTCCACATGAGCATTTTAAAAGACAGATCACTGCCTCAGTATTACAGTCTATACTGGACCAAATAGCTTCTTTTTTGCCTGTTCTCAGATTCAGAAAATCATTACATGTGGATTACAGAACCCCTTTTGAAATTTGTAGATTCCTACTGTACCTAAGACTTGTGGTACCTAAGATCAGAAGTCATCTAAGAGACACAAGTCATGTGTTGACTGTTTTCAATGAGGTACAATCTGAGAAAATTGGTTACAAAGGACATCAATTCATTGTATACCAATATTCCACATGAGGAAGGGGGGACATAAAAGTTCCTTCTCTCCGTGACATATCTATGAAATCCCTTCTCCCCGTTCCTGATCCCTTGCACTAACCCAAGCTCCTTAGCTGCCTTGGCCACTTTTACCATCCTACTGACTTCTTTGGAGATCCTATGATACTCCTCCCTGTATTTCTCCCTCTGAGAGCACTTGTACATTCAAGAGGCCATCCTCTTTTCCCTGACCCCCACCTGGACCGTCATGGTCCACCAACAAGGTTTTCTAGCCCTAGCCTTCTTATGGTGGGATTTTCTGCAGGCTTTCAGCATCTCCCATTGACAGTCCCTGGACTGATTTTCTCTAAATGTCCTTGAAGATGGCAGCCATCTCCCCGAAGTCGTCCCCCCCCTAAAGTCCACTAATGTGGTCTTAGTATGTTTCCACTCCTTCCCCAGGTCTAAGGTGAACCATAATGTGGAGTGGTCACTCCCCGTCAATGGGTCCTCCACTACCAAGTTATTAACTTGGTCTCCATTTGCCAGTACCAAGTTAAGGATGCTTCCCTATCTGGTTGGCTCCCCCACCAGTTGAGTCAGATGCAGATGCCATGATACTCCAATCTGCCCCCAGCCATGTTAAAATCCATCAGTACCACAGTCCTGCCCCCACCCCGGCTACAGTGTTTTTCAAGATTGTCCACCAGTTCACTGTCTATGTCCTCTGACTGCATTGCAGGCCTATAGACAACCCTTAGGTTGATCTTTCTTCCCTTAGTATCTTATAAGGTGGCCCATATCGCTTTCACATTCCCTTCCACATCATCCTCCCTACTGCATTCAATCCCCTCCCTAATGAACAACACCACCCCCTTCTTTGCCACATTTCCTATCTCTCCTATAAGTAGTGTACCCAGGGAGCTTTAGGTACCATTCATGGTATTGTGTGCCCCAAGTCTCTGTGACTGTTGCCACATCCACCCCCCTCAGCCTTCATTGCCTGTAACTGAGGCATCATGTTCCCCAAACTCCTTGCATTAATCAAGACCACCTTCCAACCTATCCCACTATCTTTCCTTATCCTCCCTACCCCCTTACCCCTGACCCAGTTTGACTCAATATTCTCCTCTTTACTCCTATTGGGGGGAGAGGCCTTTGCCTTCCCATGCTGTGCTTCACTGTCCACTCCATAATTTCGAGCCCCCCCTCCACTATTGTAAATCCCACCTAGCACATATAAATTTCCCCAGTTTGTTCTTCAGGACATCCTTTCCCTCTTTAATCAGGTATAATCTGTCCCTAGAGAATAACTCTTTATTATCCCAAGTGAATCCCCAGTCACCCACAAAGCCATACCCCCATAGCTGGACACCAATCCCTCAACCAATTATTAAATTCACTAATTTTCTGCTTCCTTTCTAAAGTACTCTTTGGGCACAGGCAGGACTTCTGAGAAAGAGACAGTGTTCCCCCTCTGTTAAGCAAATTCTGGCCAACTACTTGTACCTAACTGCATGCTATTCCTTTCCAGATCATTGGTGCCTATGTGCACCACAATGTGGAACACCCCCCCATGCTTCTTCACTAAAGAGTGCACTAGGTGCTTGGCCCTGTGTGCTGTCATTCCTGGGATATACTCCACCCTAATAGAGCTCCTCCTTCCTTCCTCATAACCCCCTATTTGATCCCCCTGATTATGGAATCTCCCAATATTAGGACCCTGTTTTCCACTGTTCCTGTGCATTGTATACTTTTACCAACTGTCTGCTCCCTATTAGATCTCTCAACCCCCCCTCACTGGCCTTGCCCCTGCCCCCTTAAGTACCCACTTGCCCATATCTCTCCCTTGCACCATCTTCCACCTCCATGTCTGGGGTGCTTAGCCTAGCCCCTGTTGCTAACTTCAATCCCCCTTCAGGGACCCCATTTTCCCCATAGTTACCTCCCCACTCCCATGATATCATTATTCTGACAACTTCCTTACCCCTCAAAATATCCCCCCAGCCCCACTTCCAGTTTCTTTGTCCCCTCCATTATGTTCTCTCAACTAGTCCATCAAGCCTGTTCCCTTCCACTTTCTCCCTGTCCCTTACTAAACCCCGTGGGACTATATTAGCTCCCCTCCTATCTCCCCTCTCTCCTGCGCTCATTCCCCTTCCCCTACTTTTCCCCTTGGATCTTTGCTAATCCCCTCCTAACTCCCCTTTCTCCTTGCCTGCCCCCATAAATGATTAACACTGTCTCCACCTGATCTCCTGCGTTCCTAATATTTCGTAGGGGGGTATACTGTACCTCTTGTTCACCATAACCCTGCCTACACTTTTGATGTTGTGCACCATTCTGGCTGTACCATTGCAGACTGCTGCTACTCCCTTTGCAACAACACCTCTTCCCCCCCCCCTCCTGACCACCTCCTACCATTCTCAGTTCTCCCAGCCCCCAACCTTTCTTACCCACCTCTTGCCTTCCCCTGTACTTGCAATCATTTGGTCTGTTTCCCACCCCCTTTGTCCTCCCCCACTTGCCTCTCATTTGACCATTCATACCCTCCCCTATGATTTGTAAAACCAATGCTGTATCCCCCCAAGTCCTACTCGGGGTGGGTAGAAGGTTGGTCAACTGGGTGGCAAACTGGCTGATAGACAGAAAACAGAGAGTGGTGGTAAATGGTATACAGTCAGAAGAGATGCAAGTCACAAGTGGGGTACCTCAGGATCAGTCCTGGGGCCAATCCTCTTCAATATCTTCATCAGTGACATTACAGATGGACTGGAGGGTAAGGTTTGTCTGTTTGCAGATGACACCAAGATCTGCAACAGAGTAGATGATCCAGATAAGGTGGGCAGAATAAGAAGAGATATGGATAAACTGGCAAAATGGTCAGAAGAGTGGCAACTGGGGTTTAATACAAAGAAGTGCAAGATCATGCACATAGGGAAGAGAAACCCTGAAGCCACCTATAGACTGGGAGGGGAGTTGCTACCAGTCCAAGGGAAGAAAGAGACTTTGGCATCATCATCATCAAAGATGACCCGAAATCATCCAAGCAGACCACTAAAGCAGTAGGTAAGGCTAGGGGGATGTTGGGGTGTATTAGTAGGGGTATCACAAATTGTAAGAGGAAGGTAATAATCCCTCTTTACAAGACACTGGTTAGGCCCCATCTGGAGTACTGCATGCAGTACTGGAGGCCACACCTTCATAAGGACATTAACCAAATTGAGGCAGTCCAGAGAAGGGCAACCAAAATAGTGCATGGACTGCATCAGAAAACATATGAGAACAGATTAACGGAGCTCAATATGTATACCCTAGAGCAAAGGAGGGAGAGATGTGATATGATTAAAACATTCAAACACCTTAAGAGCATTAATAAGGTGAAAGAGTCTTACATGTTTCAATATAAGAAAATAGCAGGACAAGAAGACACAGCATGAGATTAGAGGCAGGCTGATTAAGGGGTAATGTGAGGAAGTTCTTTTCCACAGAAAGGTTGGTGGATGCATGGAATGGCCTACCTCAGGAAGTGGTGGATATGAATACAGTGCAGGGCTTCAAACAGGCATGGGATAGGCATAAGGAAACAATACAGATGAGTATGACTAGATAGGTCTTTGAGAGAGCAAATGCCGATGGCACATTCGTAAGGTACAAAAAGAAATGGGCAGATTGGATGGCCTTGCGGTCCTTATCTGCAATCAACTTCTATGCTTCTATGTTTCTATTCCCATGACTCATCTCTCCACCTCCCTCTTCAACTTCCAAATTTTATTTTCCATGTGCAACAACCTCACACAAATAGAGCATATCCCTGTTCTCCATAATATGTCCATATGTACCTCTGCTCCACATCCGTGATATCTCACTATCCTCCTAGGACCATTACCTTCCCCAAAGCCTTGTTACCCCCACCCTGACCCCCCATACTCCACAACTTTCCTGGTACCCCCTTGTCATCACAAATGTTTTTTCTAACTGGTCCCCCTTCTCTCACCCTCTCCTGGATCCACCGCCTACCATCTTCCAACCTCAATTTGAAACTGTCGAAGGCCCCAGGACATAGTGATACAGCTGTTTGCAGTGCTGCTTTCCCCTAAATCCTAACTTCCTTGTCCTTGTGCTGCCTCAATTTATAGTTAATATTTCAGAGATTCGCCTACCACCTTCCCCAATTTCTCAGTTCCCTTGGTTCACATCCACATTCCCCTTTTCCCTTAACTGCCCCTTAACCCTGCTATCTTAGGTACAGTTTGTCCATGCATACACCAGAAGATGAAATGGCTGTAGTTCATGCACTCACCTGTAGATGGCTCTACTCAACTATGGCTCAGACCTTCCAGATCATGGGGGCATTACCAATACAGTGTGGGGTGGGGTGTAGCTTGAAGTATAAGTATATCCTGCTGACTGCTATAGATACATCAATGTGGCCTCATGGTCAGAGCTACAGACCACAAGTGGGGCAGACTACAGCAGCTCAGGTTCAAATCCCACACCAGGTGTCAGCTTGTAAAAAGTTTCTCAGGACCTCCATGTTGGAGAATGGGAATGTGGTGACCAGACAGTGATATGCTAAGTTGTAATTCCTGTGTTCAGGGGTCTAGAAGGTAGCAGTAACTCTATTCTATTAAGACCCATGGGGATTGCAAAGCTGCTGAGCAGCAACCCCTGGTAGATAGTTGGTATGATCTGCTGGTAGGAACTGAGAGAGACAAGTTATTCTGATATCACTAGAAAGGAAGTGTCTGCCTAGGGTGGGAAGGTGGGTGTTGGTGGGGCAGCCACCATGCAAGCGGCAGGTAAGCACTGGTCCTGTGAGCTCTGTACCTGCTAGGATCATTGCAGGCTCCTTTGGAGTCTGATGGCAGTCTGAAGCATCGACTGCTGTGCAGGAGAGAGACGCTGCCTCTGGGCTCTCCTGCTGTGCCTAGAACAAGATGGATGAGAGAGAGATGTGAGTAAAGGATCACCCACTGCACAGACAAAATGACAGCTAGCTTGTGTGGGAAACGGGAAGGGGAAGGGTAGGTGGAAAACAAACTCCACAATCCCCAATAACCAACCTGGCTCCAGACTACAATATATATAAGCCCCTGAAAGCCTGTAATCCCCATTAAATGGCCACAAATGCATACTGTAAGCCCATGAAAGCCTGCTATCCTCACTAGATTATCACCAAGTACAGAATGCCTACAACGAGTACTCAGGCAGTGAACCCACCCCCAAGAGCAGCAGTTCCCAAATACAAATACAGTGAGAATCCCCACTATTCATTACTATACTTGCACACCCCAAATACTGCAATACATAGTCTGTTCAAGTAACTTCTTAAAGTGTCTGTGAGAATGTGCCCCAATCCCAGCAGCAGCAGTTGAAACTCTGAGCTGAAAATCAATCAGTTCATGTCCTCCGTCCTCAAATATTTTTATCTTAAAACACTGATCCTGTGAGCTCTGTACCTGCTAGTGTCCCTGCAGGCTCCTCTGGGGTCCGATGGTGGTCTGAAGCACTGACCTCTGTGCAGGAGAGAGATGCTGCCTCTGGACCCTCCAGCTGTGCCTGTTAGCATCGCTGCAGGCTCCCTGGGGTCCAAAGAAGGCTATGCACAAGTTGATCTCTTAGACTTCTGGGTCTCCTGTAAGTAATACATGGGGAACTGTCTGCTAATGTTCTCTGTCCACTATCTCCACTCAAAATTCCCCAATGCTTTTTTATGATCTGCTCCAGATGATATGACTGTGGTCACAAAATAATATCAGTCATCCCTCTCTCTGCTGTTAGGATCGTGTAATTGGGTGTTTCTGTCTTGATTCCTAGCAAATTCCCTTCCCCTATCAATCACATGGCTTCTATGACCTGTCTCTTTTAAGTGAGTTGTATGTTCCATTTCCCCCACCTTGGACAATTCTTGCATACTGCAATTGCATTTCACGCACAAAAATTGACCTTTAGGTATGTTGTCTTTTGTGTGTTTAGGGTAGCAACTAGTAGCTAGCAACAAAGTGTTACCATCTGTCTCTTTTCTGAATATTTGTGTTTCTATAATTCAATTATCATGTATCTTGTAGATTTTCAGATCAAGAAAATTGACACTCTTTTCACCAACAGTATATGTAAGTCACAAGTTCTCATTAGTGCTGTGTAAGAGTTCTACAAAAAGTCTCAATTCTTCTCTATTGCCTTGCCACACCATTATGATGTCATCGATATAATGACATCATAATTTAATGTTGTCACAAAAAATACTATTACTGCTGTTATGAACAAATTCCTGTTCCCATTTTCCAGTGAAAAGATTGGCTATAGAGAGCGGACATGTGGTGCCCATAGCCATTCCCTTTTTTTTGTAGAAACAACTATTTGTTAAACAAAAATACATTATTAGCTAAAACATATTCCAGCAATTTCAACACAAATGTTGGCGATGGTGTGCACTCATGAATGATCTCTGCAATTTAAAAAATGTGCAGTTGCATCTAATGCTCCTTCATGTGGAATGCGAGTGGAATGCGCTTCTGTGTCAAGCATCACCAGTAAATGTCCCTCCCCCAATACATAGTCATTCAGCACATTTAATATTTGCTTTGTATCTTTCACATATTATTGCAGTTCTACAACTAAAGGATGCAGTACAGAGTTAATGTATTGTGAAAGCGGTTCTGTCAAAGCATCATTGCCACTCACTATGGGGTGGCCTGGGGGGTTGATTAGAGTATTGTGGATTTTAGGGAGTATATAGAAAGTGGCTTTTGTGGGACTTTCCATATTCAAAAATGCCTTTGTTTTCGCATCTACAGTATATCTCCTTCAGCCATAGCCTTTTCTAAGGTGTCATCAATGGCATATTTTTATTCCCAGGTCCCCTTTCCCTTGCTATTACAGTTGGATAACTCCCCTAACTTGTGTTTTTAAATAATATATCGATTTAGGATTTTGCAATAGTGCCAAGGTATCAAGGTATATTATTTGCATTTTTAGTATAAATTGTTTTGTGGTAATAAGTACGTTAACTACTAGATTTTTTAAGCTGTTATGACCTCCTCTCCATGTGCTTCAGTTTCCCTTTCCCTCACCCCTTTCCCTTACCCTGGGATTTATGTTTTTTGTTGTCACTATGTGCCTTTATACACTTTAAATGTTGTATTGATTCACATTTTTAGATTGCAAATTGTTGCGCTGTCAGACACTTTAGAATTAATATGTTTGGAATTTAGGGGTTTGCAAGTTCATTAATAGATGTGACAGGTAATCACCAGTACCTTAACTTATGTGCTCCATTCAACCAATGAAATAGCTGTATTTTAAAATATGTCATAGTGATGTCATAAGTCAATGCACTATTTAAACAGCTTTACAATTGTGATTCTTCAGCCTTTGAAAAAGGGACTACAGATTCCAAAAAGCATCAGGCTGTTGTTACCTGCATCACTTGTTTTTATTGTTTTTAAATACATAAATGTGGTAATTTAGGTGATACTTTTCACTGTCTGGAGTGATTTCAAACGAGATGGTGAGTGCTCAACTTTACTCTACATGTCTGGATCTACTGGTCTGGAAGCACCACTGTCCCAGTGAGATCCTTATCTGTGATATTCTTTTGGTATTGAACATGTACTCTTGAGGTCAGAAGGGAGAAGGGGCAACATGGTATAGACCATAAAGTTACTGAAAGGAATAAACACAGTAAACTGTAAGGTACTGTTCAGCAGAAAAGCTGGGTCAGAAACAAAGGGTTATGACTGGAAGCTGGCGGGGGAGGGGGGATTCAGGAGGGAAGTGAGATACATTTGCTTGATTGAGCTTGCTTGAGCAATAGAGCAGCCTGATGGCTTATGTGGCATGTGCAAAACACATTCATTGTTTCAAAAATGACTAGGACAGAGTAAAAAGCTTACTAGATACTCGGGAGGTAACAGTAAGGCAGGGAGCAAGGGGGACATGAAGGTGAAAAACTCATCTAAACAAAGGTCACAGGGTAAGATAGGGTAAAACAAGCAGACTAGATGAACTGATCATCTTTTTCTGACAACATTGTCTGTGCTTCTATGTAACAACATTAATGAACTTGGTGTTTTCAAAAAAAGGACAAATCAATAAATTAATCAATCATCAATAGTCAACAATCTATAGTACTTTCAATTGTATCTGGATTTTACCATTTCCTTTGGCATTGTGATTGCCCTGTCATCCCTTTTCACTTCAAACACTATGCTGATATGTCCTCATTGTCCTGGCAAGCCTTATTATAACCCCTCCAACTTTGTCTCTGGCACAGACTACAGCTTGTCTTCGTGCTCTCTTATGCAGTATACAATATTTCTCTCAGCTCTAGTCTTAGTCCTGTCCTCTTATCCATCTATCCTCTCCCATCAGAACTCATTTCTCACTTTTACCTCATCTGCCATTTATATCTTAAGTTACCCCCCCAGTCTGTGTCACCTTAAACTTTTTGTTGACCCCTCCTTCCTCTCGTCTTCTTGCACTGATCACATTAATACCAGGCTTCAATAAAATTTCTCATATTGAGGTTCCCCTTTTTGGGTACACCTCTATAACGTCATCTACTGTATGTCAATTAATGTCCAAACTCCTCCTCTGCTGAGATTCCCATCCATGGTTTTGTGGCACCATTGCCTCAGTTCAGTTCCATTCACTTTGGCCAGCTAATACTTAGCTTCCAAGAGTTCAGTCTGTCCAGAACACTACTGTCTACCTTTTCTCATGCACCAAGAAGCATGCTAACATCACTGATGTCTTTCTTGACCTTCACCTACTTCCCATTCCTCTCAGAATCCAGTTCCAAAAATTCCCCCTCCTTATCTTTAAAATACTCCATGGTACTGCACCAGTTTCATTTTCTGATTTTGCCTCTGGCCACGCTACTGCTCTCTCACTTTATCCCTCCTTTACAGCAATCCTCTCTGTTCCCTTCTTCAAGAAGTCCATGGTGAGCAGCAGAGTCTTTTCCACTGCCATCCCTTGTACTAAGAACAGCCTTCCCTTCCCTTCCCTATATCTTTCCCTCTCTATCTCTGTCCTTTCCCCATTTATTTAATTTGTTCTCCCCAGAAAGAGCACGCTGAGTTGAAATAGTTTGCTTCCAGGTGCATCATAGCAGAAGAGGTGCAGGGAAGAAAAACGGTAAGTTTTAAAATAGACACCTGAGAACAATGCTGTCATACAGCACACTAAATATAAAATGCAACGAGTAGGAATAACTGACAAATATCAGGTGAATGAACAGGAAAATCAAGAAACCGTAGTTGTGTTACAACTTCATAATGACATGGCAGGTATAGTTACAGTGACATTAGTTTGATTGTCTTAGCAAACCACATTCCCCCTCTGGCCCAATCAAACAGAGATGTAGACCATGCCTTGGAGAACAATGGTCACAGCCATGTATTTATTGAGGAAGAAACCCCAAATTAAATCAGCAGTGTGGTTTATGCAGCCTGAGAGTCTCAGCAAGTATTTTGTTGGTCAACACTTTGCTTCGATCCATCTCCTCTCCTTACAAAAGAACATTACAAAATAGTATAGCAAGTCATTGGAGTAAGTTACCTTACGAATTGAAGAATACCAGTAGCTTGACCATTGTTAAGTTAAAGTTATTTGAACAAATGAGAACCACCCGTACATGTTTTAACTAATGA
Source organism: Neoceratodus forsteri (assembly GCA_016271365.2). NCBI lineage: Eukaryota > Metazoa > Chordata > Ceratodontiformes > Ceratodontidae > Neoceratodus > Neoceratodus forsteri. The sequence goes on along the minus strand of CM057449.1, from coordinate 1,343,352,813 downwards.
GTTTTACTATGTAGTTAATTCTGTTTGAGGTTTGTTATGTCTAAGTTTTTGTTTTCAATGTTGTAACACTGGACTTTGTTGAAAATGGGATCTATATCCTAAAAAACTGCTTCCTGTTTAAAAATACATTTTATCATATCATATCATCCCAAAAGGGATCCTCTGAGCCAAACCCAAACTCCCAAATAGTATGGCATCTGGAGGGATACAACCTCTGAGGCATTAGGGGTGACTCAGGGCCATGTGACATGTACCGCACCCCCATCATACTGCACTTCACATGCAGGCAGTGCCCAAAGAGGATGTCCTTTGACTGTCCCCATAGGATTCCTTAAGCCATCTGGATCTGACCTCCTGTTGGTCTTGAAGACATCCATCTGCCGAAAAATGAGTTACCCCATTACTCCCTTTGTGCACTTCTTGCAAGACTACTATGCTGCCAGGTTTACATGACTGTGACATCCTACCACTAGACCTAATCAAAATTTGCCAGAAAAGGTGATAAACCCAGAAAGCTTCTTGGAGAAAATGGGTAAATTTCTCCTTGATTTCCCATTCTTCCTGCCATCCCCTTACCATAATTTTACAAGGGTGGGAGGGTGGAAATTCTGGCAGACGTAGAAGAATAAAGAGGCCCAGGCCCTATGTACAGCTGGTTAAATACCGATTTGTTCCTCTCTTCCCCCACAAGCTCTCTGCCCCCAGGAGATCCAACCTGCCTATTTAGCCCATTTTCTAGTGGGAGGATCTCAGATTAATTCACTAACCTGCCAGCTCAGGTGTCAGGGGATCAATGGCCACAGACAAAGGTCATTCTTCTGCAATCCTTTGTAAGCTTTCTATATTCTTAGAAGGCCACATTCCCTCTCTCACCCAAACAAGCAGAGATGCAAGTCATGCCTTAGAAAAAAGGCCACAGCCATGGGATTATTGAGAGACAGAGCCCAAATTACATCAGCAGCATGACTTACACAGTCCAAGAGATTTAACAAGTCGTTGGTTGATCAGCACCTTATTTCAGTCTGTACCCTACCCCCAAAGGGATCCTCCAAGTGGACCCCACAATCTCAAACGGTACAGCCTTCAGAGGGCCTCCAGCCTCCAAGGCATAATGGATGTCTTCTGGGCCATGTGAAGTGTGCTCCTCATCATCAGATGGTACTTCACATGTATGCCCATAGATGCTATCCCTTGACCAGCTCCAGTACAGCACCCTGGTTATCTGGGCCTCACCTCCTGCCAGCCTCGAGGGAAACCATCTGCAGAGAAGTGAGTTCCTCTTTTACTTCCTTTGTACATTTCTTGTGAGACTACCGTGCTACCATAGAGTGAGCAATGCTCATCCCCCCAAACTCTAGCAGGTCTCCTAAGCACTTTGTAGCACTGCTAAAAAACTATCATACCCTATGTCCAACAAATATATGCCATCCCAAGCATATAAATGGTTTATAGCAGTGAATATTTAATTGCACCTTGAGACAGTCTCACCAGTAGAGTCCATAAAGCTCTGCATTGCCATGTTGGGCAACCTGCAGGCTTTCTCAATTGCTGTGGGATCCTACCCATGCCACCAATGCCTCCTCAGCATGACACAGAGGGTGTTGGTGAACAGAGTTCAATCTGAAGGGGGGGTGACCAGCAGAGACCCACAGGGATCAGTGCTAGAACCAGTTTTCTTTAATGTCTTCATAAGTGACATTAGGAAAGAGCTGGAAGGGAAGGTATGTCTCTTTGCAGATGACTCAAAGAACTACAACAGGGTTGACACTCCAGGAGAGCTGGAGAGAATGAGAAGTGACCTAAGCAAGCTGAGGAATGGTCAAGGGTGCAGCAGCTAACATTCAATTCAAAGAAGTGCAAGATCATGAACTTGGGGCACAGAAATGCAGGGAAGAAGTACATGATGGGGGGGGGGTACTGATGGCCGCCACACAAGAAAGGGGCCTAGGAGTAATCATATCTGATGACCTAAAGGTTACCAAACAATGTGAGAAGGCTGTGGGAAGAGCCAGTGGAATGCTAGGGTGCATGGGGAGAGAGGTATTTCCAGTAGAAGGATGGAGATGGTGATGGCACTGTACAGAACATTGATGAGACCTCATCTCAAGTACAGTGTCCAGTTCTGGAGGCCACAGCTCCAGAAGGTCATAGAGTAGAAGCAATTCAGAGAAGGTCAACAAAAATGGTGCAGGGGCTTCCCCAGAAGTCATATGAGGGGAGACTAGAGGACCTCAATATGTATTCTCTGGAAGAGAGGAGAGGAGAGAGAGTACGGAGATATGATAAAGACTTTCAAATACCTGAAGGATATAAATAAGGTACAAGACAGTAGCACCTTTGGCAGGTGTCAGTGTGGCTCAGTTCGTAGCACATCTACCTCTGGCCCAGAAAGTCGTGGGTTCTCATCTCACACCGGGATTGGACTCAAACCTAGAATGCTTGAATCCAAGTACAGTATTAAGGGGGTGCTGTACTGCCGGGGTGTGCCATCCTACAGATAGGATGTTAAACTGAGGTCCCTTCTACCCATCCTGGTGGGTGTTCAGGTGGAAGTAAAAGAACCCAGGGCATTCTTCACAAAGAGTAGAGGACATTCCCAGTGTCCTGGCCAACATTCCCCTTTCCATAAAACTGGTTCATGCAATTGTTCAGGCTGTGTGTGGTTGTTGATGTGTGATATGGCCGCCACTACACATTCAGTCACTTCACTACCAGTCTAGCATTGCTTGTAAAGTGCTTTGGTATACACTGTGTATGAAAAGCGCTATATAAATACTGATTCTTCTTCTTCATCATTCAGAAAAGAAGATGTTCAAGAACAAGGGGTCAAGATATGAGAATAGACGGGAGCAAGCTCAGGGATAATGTGAGAAAGTATTTTTTCACAGAAAGTGTGTTGAATGCATGGAACAGCCCCCCCTGCAGAGGGTGTGGGGGCAAAAATGTTTGGGGAATTCAAAAATGCATGGGATAGACATAAAGGAACCCTTACGACAGGAAAGAGAGAGTAAACCACAGATCAGTTAAGAATTGCAGTATATGAAACAAACAGGGCAAAAGTGGCAGACTAGATGGAACAAGTGGTCCTTATCTGCCATCAAAGTCTATGTTTCTATGTTCTGTGTGAGAACAAACTATGCACACCCCCAGCCAGGTTTCCCAGAGCAACTGCATATCATCCTTCAGTCGATGCAGCAACTCCAGCGACATCACCTCTCCAGTCATAATTCTCAGGTGGACCACCAACATGCCAGGGGGGGCCTGCCATGGAGCTTTGGCTGTAATCCAAGGGAGGAAGTCATCCCACCGCATCTGCTGACATTCCATACAATATATTCACTGCTGCTGGGGAGCCAGGTAAAGGTTCTCATTCCCCAGGATCACCTCACTCATTCAGTTGCCCAGTGAATGAAGGAAATTCTGCATATGCTAACTTGCCTCATCCAGGAAGCAACAACAAAACCAAAAGGTTTATAGCAAATGTGGTCTCACGTACCCTTCAAAAGCCTGTGACCTCCATTGGCCAAGTGCCTCAATCTGCCCATCTGTCAACACTTTTTTCCTTGCATTCATGTCAACACTGATGCTAAAAGAGTAGGCATTAAATTCTGTCAAGTCCACAAACAATCTCTCATGGCCTTGCCTAGGATGTAGGGGAACAGGAATATCTTCAGTAGGGTCCCATCTCCAGATGTAACCCCACCGCCTGCCCTTTGGACAAGATATTTCTGTACCTGAGCCCACATGTGCCACTGCGCTCCTGGAGGAGGTCTCAGGCTGCACACGCAACCTCGGGCCAAGCCTTCCATCATGCTCCTCTGGAGCTGTATAAACCCTGTCTCCTGGGTCACTGCCACATCCTTGTCCCCCAGCAGCACCATCAATCCTTGTGCTTTCCTCTGCAGGACTAATTTGGACTCTAAAAAAGCCCCACAGAAGGCCACCAAGAATATACTGCAAAACAACACTGCTTCCAACAGAGATGAGCACACTTTAGGAAGGTCACCCCACATCTTCTTTAGCAGGGCCAAATTAATCAGCTACCTCCCATCAAGTAATTTTTAGGACACCACTGGACCATCCCTTCAACATCTCGTGAAGTTGGAATGCCCATGTGTTGTCCTTCAAGTGGAACAAAAAGGGCCAGCTCAATTGTGCAGCTGGATAAACACCTCTTTGCTCCTCCCCTCCTGCCACAAGCTCTCCCCAGGGGAGCCTACCTGCCTAATTTTCCCCTCCTGTAGTAGGAGGACCCTTGCCTACCTCACTAACCTGCTGGCTTAGGTGTCAGGGCATCAGTGGCCACAGAAAAAGGCCTGTCTGCTGCAATTCTTTGCAGACTGTCTATTAGATGGCAGTAGTACATTGGAAATCTTGGACCAAAACAGTTCTGCAGTACTATAAAACCAAAGCACAACAGGAAGGAATATATGGCATATTGTATCAACTGATAAGGTAATATCCCTCAAGCAATTCAGGCAAGTGAGCAGAAAAAGCAAGTGAGTACAGCTGTGTTACATACAGTTCACAGCAGTCAGGCAGGCCTAGTTACAATGGCAACACACTCTTTCTCTTGCTGTCTCTCTCTCTCTCTGCCTTGCTAATTCCCTTTCCCTGTTCAGATCTTATATAAATCATTATATCTCCTCCTCTGATTTAAACTCCTAGCCTATATACTGTGCACTGTAATGTTGGCTCCTGTTTTTGAACCTTTCATAACTGAACCATACTTGGCTCTGCCCTTTGTGTTACAACTTTTCTAACCTGTGAAGAATGATGTGAAACTGCTATTTCAGTTATAGCAGAGCCAATAATAACAGTGAACAGAGAGTAGTTAAGGGCGAGATGCAAAATACAGAATGTAATATCCCAAACTATAAGGATGACATTTGTAATTAAGTAAATGTTGGCTGTCTGGGGTAAGTCATCCATTATCTCATTAAATGGCTAAAATACTGTCAGGATGCTCCAGTGATAATGCTATGGGGAAATGGTAAATTAGCATTTTCGGTCACATTTTCTCTCATGTGGACAATTTGTTCAGCATTTTTCGAATACATAAGAAAACACTATAGTATTTCTGTTTTATATAACTTCAAGTGCATGCCTTGTTACTAAATGTATGTGCCGAACACAGCCCTCAGAATATGGTTTTATTATTAAATAGGAAAACAGGATCATTGCCTAAGAAACAATAGCCAAGCTGCTCCACAAATCAGTTCAATCCATTTACTTCCTTTAAATGTTTGATAGAACATTTAACTTTGAAATGTAAATCTCCAGATTTGCAAGTAAAAGCAAGGGGCATGGCAGACTACATCCTTCAATAGAATTGACTGAGTTCCTCAATCATAGCTCCACACCAGTCAATCACACCAGGCATGAGGAGGGTGCTGTACTCCCGAGGTCCCATCTGCCTATTCTGGTGGTTGTTCAGGTAGATGTTAAAGATCCCATGGCACTTCTTGAAAAGAGTAGGGGAAATTTCCCCCGTGTCCTGGCCAAATTTCCTCCATTCACTAGAAATACCACCAACAGCTTAATGTGGTTCGGTTTCAGTTGGTTACCATCTGTATGCCCACCCTCGGGTCGCCCCTGAAAAAGGGACTTCTAGTCTCAGTGTGCTTACCCGGTCAACAAAATTAAATAAATAAATAAATAGCTTTAATGTGCAGAAGAGGAGTTATCAGAGAAGCTGACTTTATGCCAAGTCACTTTTGATGCTGTGTTGGACAAAAAGAAGCAGTCTTTCTTGAGTGACATTTTGAATTGACCATGAAAAAACTTACATACAGTAGATGCACAAGCTTAACTAATTTGATCCATAGAGCAACTGAATTATTTTTAGATAAGAACCTGTTTTTTCTTACATTGTTATGGTCAGTATTTGCAATATGAGAGAATTGAAGTGTGTTCGGGAAGAGTCGGGTCCAACCATGTGAGCCTATAACTCAGTGGCTAGAGCACCAAGATGGTATTCCGGGGCCTGGGTTCAATTCCCAGTAAGTGACATTATTTCTTTCTCACTGCAATTGCGATCTAAATTGCTTAGCAGTGACCAACACTGCACCAAAAACATTTTTCATCTTGATTGTTATGATAGTAACTGATTTTGCATAACCTGAAAGGGCCTTTTGTTGCCTTTCAGAAAAGACAGTGACAGTACATCACTGCATTAAGGAACACCAACTCCATACAGTAAGTACTGTAGAATTTAAGTATAATTGTCTTAGAAAATACAGTTCTGTAAACATCTACAGAATCAAAAATAATATTAATTCCAAAAAGTGGAAATTAAAGTTTTGCTTTTTAGGATTGTTGGAAAACAATTCAAACATAGCCATGTTCACAAATGATTAGTGTTGTGTTTGATTCCTTCAGTTGGAGCCTCTGCCCATTAATTGCATTGTGTCCCACTTCACCTGATGGACTAGACCACTCATTGGTTCCTTGGGCCACCTGTGCTAAATCCCACCATGATTGCTGCCCAGTCTGTTCTCAGGAGCACTTTGTCACCTACCCTGTCTCACCTGACCTACTTGTTTACCATGTTGACCATTAGCTTGGCCTTTGGTCAGGGAGGGTAGAGGATGGGGGGAGAGGGGATTAGGGTTGTTAGTTATAAAGTTTTAATATGCTATCCCTTAATGAGGCTCCAGACCACTGATGCATGACCATAAAACTGTGGTTTGAACTTGGGTCATGAGGGTAAAGGAGTGGTGTGGGAGTTAAGCTTGACAAGCCTTTTTTTTTTTTTGCCTTTTTATTTATTGGTTTTATGAATGTTAAAATCAAGACTGTAATACATAAAAGAATAAGGCTTTGAGACTCACAGGTCTCCACACTGGATGTACAGGACAGTAATACTGAAGGAATACCAAAGAGGGTACAGGTACAAGTTCTGTAAGTCCATATAGTACGGGGCATTAAGTACAATGGAGTGAAGTCTGGTTTGAGTATGTTGTAGATTGTTGATGTTCTCACCACCTGCAAATAAAATCGGTAAGAAAAATGCCAACATAACAAACCCCAAGCAGAACTTCAAGGCTATGGAGGGGCTGTTTGGCCAGTAAGTTATGGAAAGGCAATTAGATGATGCCCAGGTCTAAGTTAGGCTATATATTATATCCCACATCTCTGGGTAAGGCAAGGCAACCTACCTTGTGGGAGGTCAGCATACTATTACAGGTTCTGACTCAAGTTTGCGAACCGAGCAATGTACTTATAGTAGATGCCATCAGTTAATAACTTCCATAAAACTTGCCCCATTTAAGAGATAACAAACATTTTTAGAACTGTACTTGGAGCAGCATATAACATATATAACATTCTATAACAATCTATGGGCAGCTAATTAACTTAAAAAAAAGAACACTTAACACTGCCCAGAAGTATTATTTGCCATGAGTAGCTACAAGCATTATCCGCCCTTCCCTTAGGTGAACTGATAACCCCCTAAATTAGGTTATTAAATGTTGGGAGGAAAGTTCTTTACTTGTCATCCTTCATCATCCGAGGAGTGTTCATTAGGACTTAACTTTGCAATCAGCTTTTCTGCGAAGACAGCCACTGCAGTCGGATCAACAAACGTGCATCCTGGAGTCGTGATGCACTTTAAACCTCCCCAGGTGGTTCAGTCTGAATGCCGTTTTTGAGAAGGTCCTTTTTGAATGGCTTGGATCTCCTTTTTCCAGGTTTGAGTACTAGCTGCAAGGCTGAGGAAGAAAGTGATGTGGCTGCCCTCCCAAAAAATTTTTGTTATAGTCTTGGATTACAATACCTTTGAGGACAAACAGCTCTTTTAAAAATACTTGATGTTGTGGGGGGGGATACAAACAAACAGGGGAGGCAAAAAATACATTGTTCCAAAATACAGAAAATTAATACAGTGAAACAGAGTAAGTAAAAAGCTATAACTGTTAAAGAGACATGACTAAAGGGTGAAAGTTGAAGCAGAGAGGAGGATAAGCAGTGGAAACTGAAAAGTTGGTGGAGGCAGCCAGAGGCCCTGTCAAGCTTAAAAGCAGAGGCTGTGGTTGGGATAGGGTAGGGGGGCAGGGAGGAGGGTTGGGGTAGAAGGGGCAGCCAGAAGCCTTTTCCAAGGTGGGGAGGAGAATGATGTAGCTGTGAGGTGAGGCCAAACAAGAGCCTGATAGGTAGGACAATTACTTGTAAGTAGGGGGAATTAGCCATAACAGTCATAGGTGCCATTAGAGGTGAGATGCTGGTGGAGCATGAGTTTGAATGTGCCCAGGTAAGGAAGTAATGATATATCATTGCCAAGTGCATTTAACCAAAGAGGAGCCCTGTAGACAAATAAGCATTGCCCCTGAGAAGTCCGGCATCTTGGTACATGGAGAAGCTGGCTACCAGAGCTTTGCGGATGTTGAGAAGTATGGTGGTGGCTGAGCAGGTTTTCCATACCAGAAGGCATGAGGCCCAGAAGTTTTTTTTTTGACTAAAAGTTAGGTGTGATATTGAATCCTTGCACCAAGCTGAAGCCAGCCTGTCTGGGCATAGAGCTCACATGTGTGGGTGAGACATGCAGCACCAGTGAGTAGCCTGCATTCCTTATTCAAAGCTATGAATATTCTCAGGAGGGATGATGAGGTTGCTGTGCTGTAGATTACCAGACCATAGTTTATGATGGATAAGACAGAGCTGTGAATAGCAAGTCTAAGGGCATTCAGTGTCAGGCAATGTTTGTCCTTGTATAGTAAGTCAATCTTGATGTTTACTGCCCTGGCAACAGTGTCAGTGTGCTGGGCATAAGTAAGGCAGCTGTCAAGGGTGATCTCCAGGTATTTGAAGTGCTGTACTTGTTCGAGTGGAATGGCAAGGCAATTTCTGATGGTCAGTGATTGGGATTTGTGCTTATTCTGGATGCAGCTGAACATCATGACTTTTTTCCTTGTAGTTCAGGATCAATTTGTGTTTGTGAAACAAGTTATCCACTTCCTCAAAGCTTCATTAAAGGTGTTGTTCCAGTTGCATTGGGTCAGGGTTGCTGGTGTAGGTGACAGTGTCATCTGCATACAAGAGAATCCGTTGCTTGCAGAAACAATGAAGATTATTGAGATGGATGCTGAATAAGAGTGGTCCCAAAATAGAGCCCTGAGGGACACCAGAGTGAACAGACTGCTGATCAGAGATGACATTGGCTATGTTTGCACTTTGAGAGCAGTCTTCCAAATAGCTATTAAACCAAAGTGTACAGTCAGCAGAGAGGCCCATGGAAGACAGTTACCTGAGGAGTAGTGAGTGGTGCATAGTATCAAAGATCTTTGTGAGGTCTGTGAAGGTTGCCTCTACTAAAGTACCTTGATCCAGAGATTGATGGATGAAGCCAGTGAACTCCAATAGTGCCGTGGTAGTACTGTGCCCTTTTTAGAATTCAAGTTTCTGCGGGCATTGTAAAGAGTATTTATCAAGATCTTCAACCAGTTGATCAGATACAATGTGCACAAGTGCTTTGGATAGTGGAGGGAGGATTGATATGGGTCTATAATTTGAGTGTAGGGCCCTGCTCCCCACTCTTATGTACTGGGCTGATGAGGGCAGATTTCCATAATTGTGGGAACTGTGACAGTCACATCGACAGGTTAATGATCTTCGAGAGGGGCAGCATAACTTCTTCAAGGCTGAGGGCCACAAGCTTGAGATCCAATGAGTCACCACTGTGACGTGATTTCCCTAGCACTTTGCTGAGGTACTTCCTGGCTAATGACAAAGGGACCATTTAAAATTAAAAAGGAGGGGGAGCCAGAGGATTTTCACCAGGGCAGTGAGCGCTTATTATGTTGATGTCCTCAAAGAAGTCCAGTGGGAGGACACTGCTCAGGACCATGAATGCTTTGTTGAAGATGTTTGTTAAGAGCATCAGGTTCAGGGTAGGGGATTCAATCAATGTTGAGCATGGAGGGCAACATCTTTGATTCTTTCCCAGTGACTTCTTTTATGTTGTTCTAGAAGTTCTTACTATTTCCCCATGAGCTGGTGAGTATTTCCCCGTGATGTTTGGATTTTGCCATTCGAATTTTGAATTTCCCTTATCTCATGTGGCCTTCAATAGAGAGATCCATGCCTCCAGTGGTGGCAGGGTAACGATTGTAGTCAAAGACCTTTGTGTCGGGTCACCACGGGAGAGCGGCCTCTGTGGGATCGCAAACACTTTTAAGACTCTGATGCCAGAGTCTTGTGGTTGGAGTTGCAGATCTTGAAAAAGCATTTTCATGACTGTGTCCAGGATTACCAACTTTCCGGTGAACCATGGGGGAAGTCTTACAATCCTGATGTTGGTCTGCCTCTGTGCGTTCTCCAGGGACTCAATTTTTGAAATAAGGTATGTGAAATCATGCACTAATTTGGCATTGCATTCAAATGGTTGTACTTGTGCTTCCATTATCTCTTTAATAGCTGTGGAGTTCTCCTGGATACATTGTTCACTGTTCAACATCTTCACTTTCACCGCAGCAAGCTGTTTATTAGTGTTTTCCCCAGTGGCTTGTATCTTAGCCAACATTGTCATTATCTGAGCAGAAGGCAAATCCAGCACCACCAGACTACCAGATGATGTAGGCCCGGATTCTTTTGAGGAGCCCACAGGAGACAAATACAAATCCAGATTATGCCCATTGTGTTTAGTTTCTGTTTTTTGGCCCCATCTTGATCACAGGGGTTTCCAATGAGTATCAGTAGTATTATCTCATTGCTAGCTACACAAAGAGATATGTTTAATTAACTTGTATAAAATCTGGGTTCTGAGCTGTCTCAAGAAGCTGCCACCATGTTGCTGCTCCACAGCGCCACCTACGTTGACAATCCTAATTGTACATTTCAAAACTTTGTGGGCATTAGGTTCACAGCCTAATAGCAAATTTCCAAATGTGGACATTGGGTTGACAACCGTGTAGTAATAACATATTTCCAAATTTTGTGAAGTTTGAGTTGTTTGAGATATCAGCCCTAATATTCATTATAAAAAGGATATGAGAATTGAAGCTTTCTGATATGTTAATCCTTTATTAACATACATGTATAGCTTAACCATATGCTGAACAAGGTTTAACACTGTTTTAAAAACATTTTTTTTATAATAGCAATAAGGCACTCCCAGGGGTTATGTTAATGGTCAGTTAATCAACCTCTAGGGGCATGTGGCACTCAGCTATGCTTCATGCAGCATTACACCCCTAGAGGGTGATTAAAATACCATTAACATAACCCTTGGTCCTGCCTTATTGCTTACTTAATAATTTTTTATATATATATATATATATATATATATATATATATATATATATATATACACACACACACAATATATATATATTCTTTGCAAAAATTGTGTTAATGCAACATTTAGGGTTAAGGCTAAAGCAAACAAAGTAGGAAAATGTGGTTTTGAGTTTCAAACCCTAAACCCCACCCCCTCACCTAAAACAAAACAGGAGTGCAGTCTTCCTTGGCGCTGTCCACCATAAAGCTCACCCCCTTTATAAACTTGAGAAGCATTCATATGTAATAGGGTGAGCTTTAGGGTGGACAACCCCAAGGAAGACTGCACCCCTTATTTGTTTTAGGCATTGGGGTGGGGTTTTAGGGTTGAAAACCCTAAAACTACATTTCCCTACTTTTTTCACTTTAGCATTAACCCTAAATGTTGCATTACCACAGTTCTTTTTTCATAGATAGTATAACTGTATCCTTATTTGAACATAGAATCAAAAAAAATGTAAAATGGCAAAGTTATGCACATCCATTGACATTCCAACATTTGGAAATTTGCTATTATGCTGTCAACCCAATGCCCACAAAGTCTGGAAATGTGCATTTAGGATTGTCAAGCTCCCACACCACTCCCTCTGTGCCCTGCACTTCCACCCCTCCATAGGTGCGTACGTGTATGTTGCCGTTGCAACTGTAGTAAAACAGCAACCAAATTGTCAGTGTAGCCTTCTTATTACCCCATCACATGAACCCGGTATTGAACATTTTCAAATCCCTAGCAAAATGTTATTCTGAACCACCAAAACATCATTCCATGCCACTGGTGTAAACACAGTTTGGCTAGCATTTGAAAAATGACAGCTATCACGTTCATGAAGTGGTGTAAAAAATGGCTATGTTGAAAAATTGTGGTCAAAATACTAAAACTTATCAAAGTTACAAGTATAGCAAAATTTCAGCAGATGCACATAACTTTGCCATTTTTACATATTTTGACCACAAATTTTCAACATAGCCTTCTTATGATCCTACCTCATGAACAAGGGTGGTACAAATGTTCAAATCCAGCCTGAAAGGTGATTTTACTAAGCAGCTGTAAAATCATCTTTTGGGCTGGGATTTACAAAATTCCATTGCCATTGTTCACGAGGTGGGGTCCCAAAAAGGCCATGATGAAAATATGGGATAAAACTATGCAACAATTGCAAAGTTGTGCATCAAAGTTGAAAAGTTCATTGAAATAAATTGAACTGCACTTACGTCAGTTTCTCATATTGCAGTTGGTGGTTCCAGCAGCAAGACGTGTCTTTGATCAGAGGGTGGATCTTGACCCTGGGACCTGTTCAAGTGAGTTAGAGTGTGTGAGGGTGTGGGGGGTGTGTGGGGTGGTGGCTGCTCTCTGGGAGGTCGGGTGGGGGGTGGATTGGTGAGGGACCATTTTCTTTTTTACAGATGTTTTAAAAAAAAGACTTTGAGGGACAGTTTTCTTTATTACAGGTTATACTAGATATGGGGATGACAATCAGAGGGTGGGGGTGCTACTAGACAGCAAGGAAAAATTAAGAAATATGGAGATGGTGATCAGAGAGGGGGTGCCACTAGACACCAGGGAAAGATTAAAAAATATAGGGAGGACAATCGGAGGGTGGGGGGTGCCACTAGACACCAGGGAAATTTGAAAAAATACAGAGATGGCAATCAGAAGGTGGGGTGCCACTAGACACCAGAGAAACATTAAAGTATATGATGATGGCTATCAGTGCTGGAGGGTATGGGTGCCACTAGACACCAGGGGAAACATGAAAATATATAGGGACAGTGATCAGAGGGGTGGGGGGTGCCACTAGACAACAGGGAAACATTGAATCATTACGGGTGTTCTCTGCACTTAAACTGCACTGGCAAAATGTTTGCTTCAAATGAATTTGCACTTTCTGGAAATTATCCAGAGTGTTATGCAGTTTGTTTTCAGAAGCTACAGTGAGTGTATTTTTTCCTGGATTGTATATCATAGTGGGGTTTGTCAGACTATTTTTGAATGCACTACCCTCTCAGCATCACATTAGCAGGCTCCTTTCTCCTGGACTTTGACCCAACTATCTAACCTGCACTTTGAACTATCACACTCCCCCATCATGGATCAGGGATCAGGAGTGGGACTAACTCTTTGAAAATTCTATCTTGGTGCCTAGAAGTGGAAAATTACTGTCTCTGAAATGCGAGGGTCTGAGAATGCTTTGTTTATAAGTTCTACTTTTTTGACCTCCCTATCAACTAGATGTCATATTCACTCTCTGACCTGGCTTTACAAAGACCTGTTATAACCCCCCAATATATAACAAATCTCTTCATAGAAACATAGAATTTGACAGTAGATAAGGACCGCTTGGCCCACCCAGTCTGCCCATTTCCCTACCTGATGGATAAGCTGCAGATTCTAGTTAACCAGCAGCCTACTTCTCCCTACCCCAACCCCCTAGAATTGCCTTATGACTGTCCCATGCATGCTTAAATTCCACCACTGTATGTGACTCCACAACCTCCTCTGGAAGGCCGTTCCATACATCCACCACCCTTTCTGTGAAAAAATACTTCCTTAAATTACCTCTGAGCCGCTCCCCTTCTATCTTCAAATTGTGCCCCCTTGTTCTTGCACGCCTCTTTTTTTGAAAGATGCTACCCTCTTGGACTTTGTTGATTCCCTTGAGGTACTTGAAAGTTTCTATCATATCCCCCTCTCCTCCTTTCCTCGAGGCTATACATATTAAGCTCCTTAAGTCTCTCTTCATATGTCTTCTGGTGCAGACCCTGCACCATTTTAGTTGCCTCTCTGGACAGCTTCCATCCTGTCTATGTCTTTGGAGATTGGGTCTCCAGAACTGCATGCAGTACTTCAGATGGGGTCTCACTAGCTGTCTGTACAGAGGGATAATAACTTCCTGTTTTCTACTGGTGATGCCTCCCTATGCATCCCAGAATCCCCAGCCCTCCTTGCCCCTCACATTGCTTGCCCACCTTTAGGTCATCTGATATGACTGCCCCAGGTCCCTTTCCATTTTTGTTGTTGTTAGTATCTCACCCACCATTGTGTACTCTTCCCTGGGTTTTGTTTCCCAGGTGCATTACCTGCACTTCTAGCACTGAATCTAAGCTGCCATACATTTGACCATTCCTCTGACCTTGCCAAGTCCCTTCTCATCCTTTCCACTCCATCTTGTGCATCAACTCTGTTGCAGACCTTGTGTCATCTGCAAAGAGACATATTTTCTTTCCAGTCCCTCTGCAATGTCACTTATAAAGACATTGAAGAGGACTGGTCCTAATACTGAACTCTCATGTACCCCACTATTAACCCCCTTTTCAGAGTAGACCTATTTACTATTACTCTCTGTGTCCTATTCTCCAGCCACCCTTTACCCAGGCTGTCATCTTGGGACCCACTCCCAGGCTGGCTAACTTGTATATTAATCTTTTGTGTGGGACTGTGTCAAATGCCTTGCTGAAGTCTAGGTAGGCCATGTCCACAGCCCCTCCCTGATTGACTACTTTGGTCACCCAGTCAAAGAAATCTATCAGATTTGTCTGGCATGACCTTCCCACTGTGAATCCATGCTGCCTTGGGTCCTGTGCCCCTCTGGCCTCTAGATATTTAACAATTCTTTCCTTCAGAAGTGATTCCATCATTTTCCCTACCACTGAGGTTAAACTAACAGGTCTGTAGTTTCCTGCTTCTGCCTTGCTCCCACTTTGTGAAGGGGAATCACATCTGCCCTCCTCCAGTCCTTGGGTACCACCCCATCCTCCCATGATTTGTTAAAGAGGGTAGTCAGTGGTGTCACTAGTTCTACCTTAGTTCTTTTAGAATTCTGGGATGAATCCCATCAGGCCCCATTGCTTTGTCCACCTTCAGTTTTAAGAGTTCTTTCAGAACCCTTTCTTCTGTAAATGGGCTGGTATCAACTTCTGTATCCAGAGTGTTTCTACTGTTTGTTTTAGGTACCTCCCTCTTCCTTTGCAAATACTGAGCAAAATATTTGTTTAGTATCTCTGCCTTTACACAGTCACCTCTGCCCACCCACCCTCCCTTTATTAAGCCTCACTATCCTCCCTTGGTCTTCCTTCACTCCTGATGTACCTATAAAAGGTTTTATCCCCCTTCTTAACTGAGTTGGCCATCTTTTCCTCAGTTTGGGCCTTTGCTGTTCTGACTGCCTTCCCAGCTTCATTTTGCTTTAACTGATACAGTTCTCTGTCCTGTTCCTTCTGTGATTCCTTGTACTTCCTGAATGCTTTCTTTTTCTCTTGAACCTTCACTGCCACTTCCTTTGAGAACCATAGTGGTTTCTTACCTCTTTTTGTATTGTTTATTTGCTTTACACAAAGGCTTGATACCTCTGTGATGGCAGTTTTTATTATTCCCCATTGTTCTTCCACCCCTCCTTCCTGCCCAATTCCTAGTGCATTCCTTAGGCACTCACCCATTTTGACAAAGTCAGCCCTCCTGAAATCCAGTACCTTTGTCTTTGTATGGCTTGACTCTATTGCTGTGTTTATTGTGAACCATACTGTTCGATGGTCGCTAGTTCCCAGATGGCTACCCACTTCTACATCTGTGATCCTCTCTTCATCTCCATTTGAGAGAACCAGGTCTAAGATTGCTCCCTCTTGATTGGGCTCCAATACTAGTTGTCTAAGGCATGCCCCCTGTAGGGCATCTAGAATAACCCCATTCTTAGAAGTGGCTGCTGCAACTGCACTCCAGTTAACATCTGGCACATTCAGATCACCCATCAGCAATATCTCCCCTTTTTTCTGCCATTCTAAGTATACTTTCTATCATTTCCTTGTCCATTTCCTCCCCCTAAGAAGGGGGTCTGTATACAACCCCTATGCGTATTGTGGTGCCATTGCCGGTCTCCAAATTTACCCACAGTGCTTCTTCTCCTCCCTGTTTACCCTTTTGTTCTGTTGCTTTGACTCCTTCCCTTATGTAAAGAGCTACTCCTCCTCCTCTTTTACCCTCCCTGTCCCTCCTGTAGATAGTGTATCCTGGTATGTTTACATCCCAGTCATGGTTTTGTGTGTACCATGTTTCTGTGACTGCCACAATATCCAGATGTTCCTCCTCCATCAAGGCCACTAATTCTTTCCTGCTTGTTACTCAGACTACGGGCATTGGTACTCATTGCTCTCCATTTTTTGATGGCTTTACCTTCTGTTGCAACATCCCCCACTGACCTTTCTACCTTCCAGTAAACGGCCTTTTTATACCCTCTAAGTAGTAACTCTTACATTATGTTAGATGTACAGTATCAAGCACCTGATTCCGATTCGGTGAAATGGCCATAAGACATGGTCTCCTGAGTGCCTGGAGCAAAGCCCAATCCAGTCTCAAATTACAAACTCTAATCCCCCTAAAGATCTTCAGAAAACTGGCCTCCAGCAAACTTAACAGCTCCTGTACTTGCTATTAATTGACTATCACCCTTCACTCCCTAGTTAAGCAACAAACTTCACCCCACCTTCATCCCATCTACCAGTCCTCTCACCCTCATCTAGCACACCCTTCCCACTCCACCCTACTCACCTAGCTATCACCTCCCACATACTCCCATCTCCACTCCCTCATCCTACCCAGCCCACGCCTCACACTCACACCCTCATCCATCCAGTCCACACCTCCCACATACACCCACTCCCACTCTCAGCTCTTGTCCAATCCACTCATTCCACTTACACCCTTGCTTATGTAGCCTTCACCTCCCACATATACCAGCCTTACTGTCCTTCACACTACCCCCTAAATTTGCCTTCCCCCACTTATGCCTCCCTCATCAGACCGTAGTCAAGCTACTTGCTAAGCACTTCTGTTTTTTTATCTGCACCTTTATTTACAGAGTCATGTTGTAATCATGTAATATAGACCTTGTGATAGCTGTCTTCCCTGCATATCACCATGCATTACCTTCCCTTCACCAACTGAATATATATTGCTGTATTTATTGTCGATGAAGTATTGTTGTAACTACTGTCCTTATACGTGTATCTTGTTTGCTTATGCTGTGTATACTGTTGGATGTTCAGGACCTCCTTGTAAATAAGTGCTGCTCAATTGAGTATTTTCCTGTCAATAAACATGAAACTTGAAACTTTTTTTAAATTTTCTTTGGGAACTGACATCAAAACTGCCTGCTTCATTCCAGTTAGAGAAGCACAAACTCAAGGGAGAACTAGCTTTTCTCAAAATACTATGTGTCATCCAGCTAAAAAGAGGATTACATTTTCTTGACTTTGGAACACATGAAGCCTGATTACAGGAAATAATTACAATATAGTCCATTTATTCATATTTTAAAAATGCTTGCCTTTTGAAACTGTATCATTTTGAAAGTGAGAACATCCACACAAATTGGATACACTGTATTTTCTTCCACAATGTCTTTTTAGCAGCAGTAACATAGTGTTACTGTAGATACTCTGGATGACATCAGTTGTGTATTATAAACTACATTTTTTTTGCAATTAATATTTTATTAATTTTCAAGTATAACATAGGAATACATGTGCATACAACCCCAGAGTGCATTTTCACAAATAATCAACCAGAAACAGTCTCTGGGGTAAAATGAAGCATCCAATACAAAGGTGCACAATAATTAGAGTGATGACAACATACTGTAGCAACCAATAAAGACCAAGAGTCCTTCTAAGAAATGGCATAAGACAAGAATTGTCAACCAAAATCCATAACAGTCACCCCGGGACTGAAAAACAAATCCTGCTGTTTAACCTTACAAATCTGCTACAATGCTCAACAATCTATGGCCATTCAAAGTTAAACTAAACAAATAAAAGGAAAAAGGTGAGACAGAGTGATGCATGTTACCATAAAAAAGCTAGCCAGTATAACATTAGAAAAAGTAAATGCTTATATCCCATTCTCCCATCATCTTAGGAGTCTGGCCTATAAGGAGGAGGTTAAAGGCTTAAGTAGTAGAGTGTTAAAAACCAAAAACACCCTCACTCAAACAAGCAAAACAAAAAGAAATGGAAGAGGGAATCAGGATAAATAATGCCTCCATACTTTATCAAAATATTCTGCCTTGCCTGAAGCAATATACGTTAGATGTTCCATGCTGGCTAGCCAGTACATACTTCCTCCCACTCCTCTAAGGTAGGAGGCCGTTCAGACCACCACTTCCTATATACTATACATCTGGCTTCAGTTAAGGCAACCATGAACAAAAGTTGTGAAACGTTTTGTCAAACTGGTAGCCAATTCGTACTACCCAGAACTAAGAGCAAGGCGTCCGTAGGAACTTCACAGTGGAGTACCTCAGAAATCCTCGCTCACTGTCGAGACCACCACTTAGTAAGCTTAGGACAGGACCAGAGCATGTACAATAGAGTACCATGCTGCTGCAGACACTGCCAGCACTCTGAGTCTGTAACCAAATTCATTTTCTGCAGCTGGTCCGGAGTCCTGTACCAAAGAGGCAAGGTCTTCCACTGCATAAGTTGCCACCCAACACCCTAGCATGAACCAGAAACATGAAACTAACATGTGTCCCACTCAAACTTTTCCAAGGGATTGCAAAGAAGCATTTCCCAATGCTCCTTAAGGATGTTGTAGGAGTATATTCCTGCAGGAGGCCCTTTTAAATCTGATCAATTTTTGGAAACTTTACAACTATATATCCCCCACATGCCAACCCCAAAATATCATCCCAAATTCCCCTCAGAGGCAGATGGAGTTGGAAGCCTATACAATTAGACAGTAAATGGCACAGCTGGAAGTATCACCATAGATGAGACTGGGATAGGGCCGCTTGAGATTTAATAGTGGAAAAATCCTTAAAAATATCAGTTTCTAAATGAAAAAGATCTGCAACCCTTAACAGTCCCCCACTTACCCATCTAGACCAATTAACAGATGACCTCAGTAAATGTAGGGTTATTCTACAACAGTCATCCATGTAGTGGAGCCTGCCAGGGAGAAGAACCTAATTTAGCCACTGCCTTCCAGACCCCAATTACGTATGCATGAATTGGGTACTCTGGTCAAATTCTCTTAGGATCCCACAAGATTATCTCAGGTGCAATACCTTGAGCTAAACACTCTTCAATGACAATCTACCTGACAAATCCCCTACAGTGCTTTGCATGTTACCACATCATTACGAATTACATCATTTTAGTAGATGGTATTCAAAACAGCATGCAAGATTCAGATAATTAAGACACTATGCTTTTCCCCATTGTGTTAAAGGTTTTGTTACTTGCTTTGTTGTTGACAACAAAGATCTGTCTGGGAAATAGACACCTTTCATGTAATACAATGGAAGTGGTTTACACACCACAATGTAGAACAGTGCGAAATGGGCATCAGAGGATTTAACCAGTGGAACTGTTTTCTAGGTGGAAAAGTTAACACTTACACAGCTTTAAAATATTTAAGGTTGTTGTCAAAATTCAGCAGCAGAGGAAGTCCAAGATCAAGGTAAAGTAAACAAGGTTGTTTATTTGAGTTTAGACAGACAGGAACTAACATCACACAAAACTGTTGAGTTTAAATGCAAAGTTGGTGCAATTAAACAAGGCAAGAAGATAAGAGTTGAAGGGATGTGCAAGAAAGCAAACAAGCAAGCAGTAAAGAAAAATAAAGAATTATCTGCATGTTTTGTTAAGAAGGACACATTTTTTGTGCAAATGATGTCTTAACAAAGAGAAGACATGCAGGTTAAACTGAAAGTTACAGTGGCTTGAAATCATTTAGACTACTAAATTGCCGTGTTTCCAGCACATTCACCAGTCATAGAAGCGCAAGTGAACCATCTGAAACATTTAGTCTGTCCTTTGTATTTCAGATTTCATTTATTTTTTTGTAAATAAACATTTTTGCATTTGATCTTGTGTGCCAAACATCTTGGGATGAGTACTATGGGACTTGGGAGGTGTGTTATTGCCGGGCCCATCACCATTGCAACTGCAAGGGTCTCGACAGTCTGCACCAATAATTACACACTGTAGTCCTGACATCACTCAGGCTACAACTTCTTATACTTCAAAGGACCAAAGCCGCTCCATTCTGAGAGGGCTTTGACCTTTGATGTGCAAGAAGCTGCATCAGCAAACAGCTGATTGGCATTTACCTAGAGGAGCAGAACTCTCTCTCCCCCAAAACTGTTTCACTAAGCATGAAGCCACATCAGCAAACAGCAGATTGAACGGCTTATAAAACAGTTGCAGCTGTTCACCAAAAGTTTGCTACATACCTTACCAGTGTGCAGCAGCTATATCAGCCCTGTAACAACAAAAAATGTCCATTGATGTCTGTTGCTGGAACCCCTGTAACTCTCTCCCCACTTGATCCTCCCTCTCGTGCTGAAGGTGCCCAATCCCCCAGTGTCCACTGCTGGTGCCCCTTTAACTGTCACCCCCACCCAACCCTTCCACTCAGTGCCCCAACCCCCCCAAACATAACACAGACACTGGGGTGCCCAATCCGCCAGTGTCAAAACCTGAAATGAAGAAAACCTTCCTCTGCATTTTTTTTTTAAGCCTGCAATTAAGAAAACTGTCCATCGATACCTACTGCACCCCTGTAACTGCACTCTCCTGCCATTTATCACAGTGACTCTGGGGGTGCCCAATCCCCCAGTGTCAAAACCTGAAATAAAAAACATCTTCCCTCAGCATTTTATTTAATACTCTGTAAAAAAGAAAACAGTCCATCAATTTCTGTTGCAGCTATAACCGTAACTGCAACCCCCCTCCCATTTTTTGGGGGTATACCCTGTAAAAAAGAAAATGGTCTACCAATGTCTATTGCAGTGTATCACACCCCCTCCCCCGTCATTGATGACATTGATACTGGGAGTGTCCAATTCTCCAGTGTTCATTGCTGACGACCCTGTAATTGTCACCCCCACCCTACCCTCCCACTCAGCACCAGGCACCCCACCCCCAAACATAATGCTGACACTGAGAGTGCTCACTCCCCCAGTGTCCACTGCAGGCACCCCTGTGATTGTCACCCCCACCAGAACCTTCCACTCGGCACCAACCACCCCACAACCCCCCAAACATAATACTAACACTGGGTTGCCCAGTCCTCCAGTGTCAAAACCTGAAATAAGGAAAAACATACCTCGCATATCTTCTTTTAAAAATTTTTTTTAAAGCCTGCAGAAAAGAAAATGGTCCATCGATGTCTGTTGTGCTGTTAGTTCACCCCCTGCCCAACCCTCACACTTAGCACCACCCTCCACCCCCCCAAGGCCTTACTTACCCACCCACCAGGGGTCCAACGTTGTAATCTTCTGTGGACCACAGACATGTCTTTACTCTTCAATGCTGGCCTGTGAACTGAGGAAAACAGTTATGCCGTTCAATGTATTTCAGTGGGAGTCTGAATTTAGTGGCATAACATGACCATCTTTTGATATTTTTGCCCCAAATTTTCAACATACCTTTTTTGGGACACCACCTCATGAACAATGCAAGTGACACTAGGTAAATCAGCCCTGAAAGGTAATTTTGTAGTCGCTGTGCAAAATCACCTTTTGGGCAGGAGTTGAAAATTTACTCTGCACTTTTTCATGAGGTGGGATCATAAGAAGGCTATGTTGAAAACTGGTAGCAAAAATATTAAAAAAGCAACAAGGTTATGAGCCTACATTGAAATTTATGAACACAGGCTTGTAACTTTGGTAATTCTTAATATTTTGACCCCAAATTTTAAACATAACCATTTCTTCATAGCTCCTCATGAATGTGGCAGCTGTCATTTTTCAAATCCTGGCCATAATGTGTTTTCGTACCTATAGTGCAGAAGGACGTCTTGGTGGCACAGAAGGATGTTTTGTCCAGGATTTGAAAATCTTCACCTGCAGGGTCCATTGGGGGGGTAATAAGAAGGTTTTACTGAACATTTGGTGTACAAATAAAGTAAAATGTCCAGGTTATGACTGAATGTTATATTATTTCAGCATTCACTCATAACTTTGCTAATTTTGAATGTTTTAGAAACATAGAAATTGACGGCAGATAAGGACCGCTAGGCCCATCCAGTCTGCCCATTTTCCCTGTCTACTGTAAAAGCTGAAGACCCTACTTAATCTCCGGCTTTACCTCCTCGTTCCTATTGCTAGGGTTCCCCTATGTCTGTCCCATGCATGTTTGAATTCCTCCACAGTGATTGCCCCACCACCTCTGCTAGGAGTCTATTCCATGCATCCACCACCCTTTCCATGAAGAAATACTTCCTCACCCAACCCTTAGTCTACCCCCTTCCAACCTCATGTCATGCCCCCTCATTCCTGGACATCTCCTTTTCTGAAAGATGCTACCATCTGGTACCCTATTTATGCCTTTTAGATATTTGTAGGGTTCTGTCATATATCCTCTGTCTCTCCTCTCCTCCAGTTTTGACTCCAAACTTTCAACATAGCCATTTTTCACAAAATCTCATAAATGTGACGTATCATTTTTGTGTTTGCTGCACTTACGCAAAAATGTTTTGGGATGAGTATATTGGGATTCAGGAGGTGTATCACTGCCAAGCCCATTGCAGTTGCAACTGCAAGGGGCCTTGCAGACTAGAAAAATGACCATGCATTGTGGTTGTGATGCAACTCTCAGCCCGGTATGCTGAAACTTTGTGTTCTCCAAAGGATCAAAGCTGCTCCAATCAGAGAGGGCTTTGGTCCTTTGATGTGCATGAAGCTGAGTCAGCAAACAGCTGACTGGCTTTCAAAACAGTTGCAGCTGGACAGTGAAAGTTTGCTATGACCCTTACTGGTGTGCAGCAGCTATTTCAAGCCCTGTAACACTAAAAACTGTCCATTGATGTCTGTTGCTGGCACACCTGTAACTCTCTTCTCAACCGACCCTCCCTCTCAGCACCTACCATGCCACATTCTCCTCCTAAACATAATGTTGACACTAGGGGTGCCCAGTCCCCCAGTGTTCACTTTGTAATTTTAGTTTTTTTAAACCTGCAACTAAGAAAAGCATCTATCGATGTCTATTGCACCACAGTAACTGCAGCCCCCCCCGTCTTTTATAACACTGACACTGGGGGTGCCCAATCTCCCAGTGTCCACTGTTGGCACCCTTGTAACTGTCACCCCCACCTGACCCTCCCACTCAGCACCCACCATCCCACCACCCCAAATATAACAATGACACTGGGGGTGCCCAGTTCCCCAGTGTCAAAACCTGAAATAAAGGAAACCTTCCCTCTGTGTTTTTTTAAGAATGCAACTAAGAAAAGCATCTGTCAATGTGTGTTGTGCCACCGTAACTACACCCCCCCACCACCATTTATAACACTGACACTGGAGGTGCCCAGTCCCCCAGTGGCCACTGCTGGCACACCTGTAAGTGTCACCCCCATCCTACCCTCCCACTTAGCACCCACCAACCCACGCCCTTCCCAAACATAACACTGACACTGGGGATGCCCGTCCTTGGACCCATCCTGTTCTCCCTGTTCATCAACGATTTACCCTCTGTAGCCACAAAAGGGCACCTAACCCTGTATGCGGATGACCTGGTCATCTTAGCCAGTGCCCCAGATGCCACCAGCATCTATACCCAGCTCAACTCTGACTTCTCTCGTATCAGAGCATGGCTTGATGGGCACAAACTCACAGTCAACTTGAAGAAAACACAGGCCATGCTCTTTAGCACAGCTGCCAAAATCTCCTCCTGCTCAACGCCCCTCAAAATCCATGGGTCCAGTGACTCCCTCCTGCCAACAACTGACTCTGCTAAGTACCTGGGAGTTATCCTCGATCCTCACCTAGACCTCTCCGGACACATCAGAAACATATGTAATGCTACAAATGGCAAGCTTGGCCTAGCATATAGGGCTAAAGACTGCCTTACCCCCACTGCCCGGCTGGCCATAGCTAGGGGGATATTACTTCCTACCCTCTCCTATGGTCTCACTGCCTTTGCCTCTGTCCTGTCCTCAAGCTTCCCAAAGTGGGACACCACATACAACAACATCTGCCACTTTGCACTCTTGGCTCCCCATCTCACTCACTGATGTGCGCTCTACTCTCGATTGGAATGGCTTCCCCCTGAAAAACACTGGGCCTACATCCTGGGAAACTTCATTGACAACATAGTTCGTATGGCCATTCCTGCCTTGCTCGCCCTCCCCCAGAAACATGCCTCCCCTGTCTTCCACCTCAGGTCTTGCATGTCCCAGACTCGCCTTATCCCTAAGACCCACACCCTCACAGGCGATTGGGCATTCACCACCCACGCCCCCATATTGTGGAACTCCCTTCCATCACAAGTTCGTGCCTCCCTCTCCCATTCCATCTTCAAAACTTCCCTCCGGAACTTTCTAAAAGCTGCTGTGACCTGCCTGTGTGCCACTTAACGCCCAGTCCCACAGCCCTCCTACCCTCAACGGTACCCCAGCTAGGCACTTTCTGCCCCTCCACCTTTGTGATGCATTATACTATTGGCTATGCTATGTATTGTTACTAAAAGCCTAGGGAGGTCCTATACCCCCCATGTTGCCCCTTGGGCCTGTATGTACCGTATGCTGTGTGACCCATTGTTGTTGCATCTATGCTAATCCCAACGCTATATACTACTGCTTTAAAATCCCTTGTTGTTTTATTCCACTGTTGGAGCATGTTGCTCCGGTTTGTAATGTTGACTATGTAGTTCTCTCATGTATACCTTGTAATTCTCCAGGGTCGCACCTGAAAATAGGCACTAGCTGTCTAGTGTGCTTACCTGGTTACCAAAAGCAAATATATACATAAATGCCCAGTCCCCCAGTGTTGAAACCTGAAATAAAGAAAACCTTCCCTCTGTGTTTTCATTTATACCCTGTAAAAATAAAATGTTCCATTGATGTCTGTTGCATCTGCCACTGTAACTGCAACCCCCACCTCCTATTTTTTTTTTAAAATACCATGTAAAAAAGAAAATGGTCCATTGATGTCTGTTGCAGTCCTCTGTAACTGCACCCTCCCCCCATTTATAACACTGACACTGGGAGGCCCAATCCCCCAATTTACACTGTTGGTGCCCCTGTAACTGTCACTCCCACCCTACTTTCCCACTTAGCACCTGTCACCACACACCACCCAAACATAACATTGACAATGGGGGTGCCCAATCCCCCAGTGTCAAAACCTGAAATAAAGAAAACCTTCCCTCAACTTTTTTTTAAATACCCTGTAAAAAAGAAAACAGTCCATCGATGTCTGTTGCAGCTGCCACTGTAACTGCAACCCCCACCGCCTATTTTTTTAAATTCCCTGTAAAAAATAAAATGGTCCATCGATGTCTATTGCAGTCACCATAACTGCAACCCCCCACACTGTTTATAACACTGACACTGGGGATGCGCTAATCCCCAGTATCCACTGCTGGGCCTGGCATCCCTGTTACTGTCACCCCACCCAACCCTCCCACTCAAGACCCACCCCCAAGCATAACACTGACACTGGGGTGCCCACCTCCCAGTGCTGAAACCTCGAAATAAAGAAAAACTTCCTCTGCATTTCTTTTTTAAGCTTAAAAAGAAAACTGTCCATTGACGTCTGTTGAGTCGAGTTCCCCCACACCTGACCCTCCTACTCAGCACCCACCACCCCACCCCCACCCAAGCCCTTGCTCACCCACCAGGGGTCCAATGACATATTCTTCTCTGGACCACAGACACAACTTCACTCTTCAAAGCCAGACCATGAACTGAGGAAATCAAGTATGCGGTTCAATGTATTTCAATGGAGGTTTGAACTTAGTGGCATAACTTGGCCATTTCTTGATATTTTTGCCCCAAATTTTCAACATACCTTTTTTGGGACACCTCCTCATGAGCAATGCAAGTGACTTTAGGTAAATCTGTCCAGAAAGATGATTTTGCAATCACTATACAAAATCACCTTTCGGGCAGGAGTTGAACATTTTCTCTGCCCTTGTTCATGAGGTGGGATCATAAGAAGGCTATGTTGAAAATTTGGGATACAAATATTAAAAAACAATGTTATGAGCCTATGCAAATGCAGGTTTGTAACTTTGATAATTTTCAATATTCTGACCCAAAATTTTCTACATAGCCATTTCTTTACAGCACCTCATGAATATGATAGCTGTCAATTTTCAAATGCTGGCCAAAATGTGTTTTTGCACCCCAAAAGGTAAGTTTGCAGTCACTGTGAAAAATCACCTTTCAGGCAGGAGTTGAATATTTTCTCTGCAATTGTTCATGAGGTGGGATCATACAAAGGCTATGTTGAAAATTTGGGCCAAAAAAAATTCAAAAGCAACAAAGTTATGAGCCTACATTGAAATTTATGTATGCAGGCTTGTAACTTTGATAAGTTTCAATATTTTGACCCTAAATTTTAAACATAGTTATTCCTTCACAGCACCTCATGAATTTGGCATCTGACATTTTTCAAATCCTGGCCAAAATGTATTTTTGTACCTGTGGTGCAGAATGACATTTCAGTGGCACAGAATGATGTCTTGGCGAGTACTTGAAAATCTTCACCTGCTGGTTCCATTAGGTGGGGTAATAAGAAGGCTTTGCTGAAATGTTGGTGTACAAATACAGTAAAATGCCTAGGTTCTGACAAAACATTACACTATTTCAGCACTCACTCATAACTTTGCTGATGCTGGAGGTTTTACTCTAAACTTTCAACATAGCCATTTTTCAAAAAAACATCATAAATGTAACGTGTCGTTTTTTAAATCCTAGGCGAGATGTGTTTTTGTACCTCTGGTGCAAAATGACATTTCAGCCAACATACCATAAATGGTACATGTCATGTCTATACAAGGAATCCTAAAACAAGTATCTTCAAAAGTTTAGGCCAAAAAAAAAAAAGGTGCATCCCACCAGCAAATGTTCAGCATTGACAAATGCTTATAATAGCTTGCAAATGGCTGAAATGGATACATTTGGTAGGCTTTTCCTTAGAGGTGAGCAAATCATGAATTTTTCACCTAAAGCCAAGCTGGAGTCAAACCAGGAGTCTGGCTTGGTTCTATCAGCCAAAACATGAGCCGAGCCCTGGCTACTGCAGGCAGCTCTCAACACAGGAGTTGAACGTTTCAGACAATACACTAATACAATAATACTAAGGCTGGAAAAAATGCTTATGTTGCCATAACTGGCTCAGCTTGACTTTAGCTCTCAATTGCTTATAGATGTCAAGTTGAGCTGAGCCAGTCACTAAGTTCAAGCCAGGCTTGAGTCTGCGCTGGCTTGCCCACCTCTTTATTTCCCACACTGCTACTGACACCAAACTGCCACAAGCATACCTCTCAACTGTCACACATTATGAGTTACGTCACTCATTTTACCTCTCAGAAACCCTTTGTCCATCATGGGGAAGGTGATATTACACATTCTGCACTGAGACTTTAAAGCAGAAATTCATAATAATCTATTATGCTTAGTTATACAAAAACATTATGAGCATTAGTGCACTGACAGCTATAGTGTTCTGAGCTTCCAGTGCCATGTTAGATGATATGTCACACATTTTGCTCATTTGACACACATTGTGTCACACATTTTGGTGGAGAAAGGTTGAGAGGTATGGCCACAAGTGTGGCACATGATGTAAAATGTGTCATTGTTGTTTTACCATGTTTGTGTTTCACAGTATGTTCTAGCATAATGGTTCTCAAGCCCCAAATTCTGGTGGACTGAAAAGGTCATAAAATGTAGTCACTAGAAGTTAGAACCTACTGGTGGCCTGACTCCTTATCTTTTACCCCTGACCCCCTGATACATACCGAAGTTCCTATAACACATTTCTTTTCGCACAGCATACATGAAATCAAGTCCCTGGTCTATTTTTACTTGAAGTGTATCTCCCATGTTTATGTAAGGATAATAAAGTCTGCATTCCATTTCATTGCCTTTGTGACTGGTAGGGTTACTACCTGTCCCTACTTTTGCAGGACAGTCCTGTTTTGGGCAGCTGTGTCTTGTGAAAAAACATGAAAAATACTAAATGTTCTGACATTATAGTACAAAAGAATATTTTCAGACTTTTCTCTAAATGTGGCAAAAACTATAGTACCTTAACTAAAATACCTTAAAATGGTTAGAAACACTAGGGAACATCTAAAACATGGCAACACTTAGCCTTAATTCTGATTATTTAGAGAAAAAATCTGTTGTGTTGGTTGAGGTTACATATTGTCCTGTGAAAAATCATGTTTCAGTAAGAAATGTCCCACTTTGGGCTTCTTAAAAGGTGGTAACCCTAGTGACTGGAGCTCTAAAGACCTCTGTGGCAGTACAGTATCGTATTAGTGGCTGCATGCAGCCATGGTAGCCTCATTTGAGAAACACTGGGCCTGAGTTTCAAAAGGCCAAGACTGGCACATGGGCCTGCAGTGAAGAAACATTTTGCAATGGGCTCCTTCCACCAGTCTCAATTTTTGTAAGGAACTGTCTGCCACTGGGGGGACTGCCTGCATCAACCAAACTTGCATCATGCTTGAGACAGATGCACTGGTGTGCTGTGGCAGAACAGTGCTTGCACAGGGGCAGGGCTGCAATATTCCCTATATTGGAATTTTTCAAGCCCCCCCAAGGAGCATATAGACCCTGAAGTTAGAACAGCCTGGAACTGGTTTAAGCTGCCAGGCACCACTGCTGCACTGTTTGCTGGTGGGGAGTGACCCTGTTCCCCATGGGCAAGGTGCCCAGATATCCCTTGACACCTGCCAGACCACCAAGAGTGGCTGATGATCTATGGTAGATGAGAGCCTGCAAGCCTCCCCCCCATGGTGGTACTAGTGCATCCACCCCACATGATGGACCCCCCCAGTCAGACCCATCCCACCACACCCACGAGTGTGGGCATCCACCAGATGACCCGCCAGCCACCAGGGTGACTAGCCGGTGGCTTGCCATCACTGGCCACTGCTGCTGAAAGTCTGTGCTGCAGCTTGCAGTACTCCCCTTCTGTGCAATGCTTGGTTGAAGCACAGGTTGGCTTACTGCAAATTAGGGGACTTGGGTGCTGGAATCCTGTTGGGTAATGAGTACCAATGCCTGAAGTCTAGATACAAGCTCTCTGAACTGGTGGCCTTGATGGAAGAGGGATGCCTGGATATCATGGCAGTCACAGAAACATGGGACACAGAGAACCACGACTGGGATGTCATCATACCAGGGTACACAATCTATAGGAGGTACAGGGAGGGTAGAAGAGGAGAAGGAATAGCTCTCTATGTAAGGGAAAGGATCAAAGCAAAGGAACCAAAGGGTAAACAGTGAGGAGAGGAGGCATTGTGGGTCACCCTGGAGACTGGAAATGGCACCACAATCCACACAGGGGTTGTATACAGTCCCCTGTCTCAGGGGGAGGAAATGGACAAGGACATGATGGAAGGCATCCTTAGGATGGTAGAAAAAGGAGAGATATTGTTGATGGGGTACCTGAATATGCCAGGCGTTAACTGGAGCACCTTTGCTGCAGCCACATCTAAGAGCAGGGTCACTCTCAATGCCCTACAGGGGGCATGCCCCAGACAGATAGTGCTGAAACCCACTTGGGAGGGAGCACTCTTAGACCTGGTACTCTCAAATGGGCATGGAGAGAAGATCTCAGATCTAGAAGTGGGTAGCCATCTGGGAACAAGTGATCACCAAACAGTGTGGTTTACTATAAACACAGCCGCAGAGTCAAGCCATACAAAAGTGAGGGTACTGAATTTTAGGAGGACTGACTTTGTCAAAATGGGAGAGAGCTTTAAAAAACACTAGCAAACAGGCAAGAAGGAGGGGTGGAGGAACAATGGGGAAACATCAAAACTGCCATCACCGAGGTAACAAGCCTTTGTGTGAAGCAAATAAACAAATCAAAATGAAAGAAAAAAACACTATGCTTCTCAAAAGAGGTGGTGGGGAAGATTAGGGAGAAAAATATAGCATTCAGGAAGTGTAAGGAAACACAGAAGGAGCAGGACAGAGAACTGTACCCGTTAAAGCAGAAGGAAGTGGGGAAGGCAGTCAGAATAGTAAAGGCCCAAACTGAGGAAAAGATAGCCAACTTAGTTAAGAAGTGGGGTAAAACCTTATTGAGGTACATTAGGGAGTGAAGAACGACCAAGGGAGGGATAGTGAGGCTTAATAAAGGGAGGGAGGGAGGTGGGTAGGCAGAGAGGGACAGTGAAAAGCAGGGATACTGAATGAATACTTCTGCTCAGTATTAACTGAAGAAGAGGGGGGAGAGGTACCTAATCTATTCAATAGAAGCACTTTCGATAGGGTGTCGATACCAGTCATTTCACAGAAGAAAGGGTTCTGAAAGAACTCCTAAAACTCAAGGTAGATAAAGCAATGGGGCCTGACAGGATTCAATCAATCAATCAATCAAATCTTTATTTATCCAGGTGAACATCGTTGAGCAAGCTCATTTACAAGATGGACCTGGTTAAGTCCAGATTATATTACAAACAGCTATATTTACAGTGGAAATAAAACATAGTGGAAGTGCAAATCAGGATACACAAATGTACATAGCATAACAGTTAGTTCTGGAGCATCAGTAAGACAAGTAAACAGTGGGAACAGGCAAGTCCACAGAGATACAGAGATGGATATCGTTACAGTAATTTTCTTAAGAAAAAGACAAGTGAGACCTAGGTATCGCTATCGTAACAGTCAGACAGAAATAAGTGATAACAGCTTTTCTCTTAATAAGGTTCACAAAGGAGTGAAACAGGTATAGTTATGTCTGAAGGAAGCAGGCAGCCTGCCAGGCACTATCATGGCAGCCCCAGGGAGTGCTTACATTGGGACTGGGGGCAGCTGTACCGCAGCGTACTGGTGGAAGGTGAGGTCGAGGTACTGAGGCATGGATGGGACAGCACCTACTATGTAATTTTCCCAAACTAGGTGCCACTGCTGACTGTCCAGGTCCAATGGACTGTCGGGCCATGGGAAGGTCGCAAGGCAGGGGTGGTATGAATATGCTTGGGTGCCTGGGGCCAGTCTCAGTCAAGGATTCAAAGAGGAGCATAATCACACATACTCCCAATAATTATACTTTAAGCCATGGGGAAGGATTGCATCAGTCAGGGAAGAAAGCGGTTACAGCTGTTTTAGCAGAGTAAGACAGACCATTCAATTTTTGCTGGCATTGGAAGGATTGCCGAAGAGAATTGCAGGAGCCAATTGGGAGCAGGGTCCGGAAGACACTCGTGATCCGATTGGTTGGTGGCTTTAGTGGTGCTTTGCTGGAGAAGAGTCTGGGTGAATGGTTTCAGATGGCGGCTTGTGAAGGTGCAACCACCCAGGAGGTACAGAGTTTGTGCTTTGGGTGCAGATGTCCCTGTAAGGCTTACCTATGTCAAGCAAGAAGGGTACAGGGAACGGGAGTGAAAAGTTCATGTGGATTAATAAAGCAAGCACAAATTAACCTAGGGTAAGGCCGATCATGACTAAGGCCAGTCTCGGGGGAGCAAGCTAACAGCGGTTAGTGATTAGGAGCAGGGGAAACAGTTGCACTGTTAAAACACACCTTGGGCATATAATGATTTGAAAGCATTAATACTTCAGAGGTAGATTAGTTTCAATAGTTTTTGCATTTTGTTCCACAAGGATGTCAACATGAAGCTAAAGGCCATTCTGCCATAGCAGGTGGTAGATTTAGGCATGCATAGAGAGATATAGGAGGCACTCCTTAGGCCGTATGGTCCCAGCTCACTTAGGGGAAGACAATCAGAAATATAATGTGGGAGCCTTTTTAAGATAGCTCTGTAGGTCCAAAGGACAGCATTTCTTTCACACCTGAATGTTAGCGAGGACCTTCCAACAGCTTTGTACAATAGGCAGTAATGAGTAGAAAGGGGAAGACCGGTAATGTACCTGATGGCCCTATGATAAAGCATGTCCAACTTGATGAGTGAGGCTTTGGGACAGTGACTCTATAGAAAATCTCCATAGTCAATTAGGGAGAGAAAAATAGATTGGGCTAGTTGCATTTTGGCAATGCTATATAATCTTGATGAGCAGCTGAACTGGTGATGATGTTCTGGATTGTTTTGTTCTGATTACTATATTGGCTGTGTGTGTCTGCCAGTACTTCCCATTTATAGAGAACTTACATTCTTTTTAGTGTTCAGAGACTGCTGGACAACTTTATGTATTGTTTTATTGTTTCTCTTTCTTCGGTTCCGAGCTTTATTATCAGATGTTTTATTATCAGGATTATTACATACAGTCATACATACATGCATACACATTTTCCAGCAGAAACAGGCCTTATGATCTATCAAGTCTGCTCGAGTGCGCAGCTAGCTTCCCTAGATCGGAACTGCCCCAACCCCCTCCCCCTCTCTTCCCTCCATCAATTCCTCATCACTACTTATCCAGAACCACCCCCTCATGCTCTGTCCCATGCTCTTTTAAAAGCACTCACCATCTTGCATGACACCACCTCCTCTGGTGGGGCATTCCATTACAATACCACCCTTTCCATGGAATAATATCTGCTCATCTCTGTCTCCTAAATCTGCCCCTTCCAATCGTAACCTGTGTCCTCTTGCGTCCCTCCCCTTCCATAGCCTAAATAATTAATCTGTGCCAGATTTATAGAACCCCTTCAGATACTTGAACGGTTCAATCATATCCCCTTGATCCCGCCTCACCTCCAGGGTGTACAACCTCAGATGCCTCAATCTGTCCTCGTAGAGTTTACCTCCCATCCCCTGTATAATTTTTGTTGCCCTATGCTGCACCCCCTCCAATAGCATGCTATCCTTCTTCAGATATGGCCGCCAGTACTGCACACAGTACTCCAAGTGCGGCCTGACCAATGATCTGTAGTTTATATATTATATTATATATTATGCAAAGATCTTGAATTGCTGATTTTATTTTTTAGGACAGCTTTACATTGGAACATGTTCTTTTTTTAGCGAGCAAACTAGTGGATCTATAGTTGCACTGTGGAGGACACCTAAATCTCTGAGTATTTTGTTGCTTTAACTACGGTCATAGTCACTCAGTTTACGTAAAAACTGCAAATGTATTTATTAGCTTATAGCTCCCCCTTATGACATTGATTGGTTGGTTCCTTTTTGTTTCTTTTTTACTAGTTCTTTAATTTTAATTTTCAGTTTGTTGTATTTTGGCCTTTGTTTTTTTCTCTCTGATATTTACTGTGTGCACTCTTCTTTTCTTTCTTTTATATTTGTTGTACTTTTTCTTGTAATATTACCAGTTTTGACCTTATTCTTTGCCTCTGTTCAATGGTTTGGTTGAGTTTCCTAGTTTTAGTTGGAAGTTGGGTCAACATTTTTCTCCTAGGAGAACCTCATTTGTATTTAACATTCTGTAGCTTATAAATTACCTGTTCCATTGTGGGTGACCCTTGCTGGTATTTATATCTGAATATTATAGTAGAATACAGCTGACATGTTATATGTAGTTTGCACAGGGTTTTTTTGTCTGAAGAGTATATTACAGTCCAATCTTCCAGATGGTGGAGACAAATGATATCCTTTTCTTTTCTGTCTCTGACGTGGAGTCCCAGAAGGAGCTGCCTACCTACCAGTTGTTCACAGGCCACACAGATAGAAAAAGGCTAAGTAGCCAAAAAAGCTTTTCATTTTAGCATTTTTATCATATTGCAGAGTTTTTTCTTATTATTATAACTATGTTTGTTGTTGGGGTGTGTGTGTGTGGGGGGGGGGGTGTACTCATGCATCACCCTGTATCATACCTCTCAACCTTTTGTCCCCCAAATGTGGAACATTGCCTGTTAAAATGTGGAACAAATGGGCAAAATGTGGAACACTTAATCAAACCTTTACCTAAGAAGCTCAAAACACTGTTAAAATGTTTCATTTATATTCAGAAAGTCTGTTACTAATTGAATAATATATTTTTTTGCATCATTTACTATGGAGTTATGCTTCAAAATGTTGACTTTGAATGTGGAACAAGTCCTCACAATGTGGAACAGAGAGCTTTTCTGAAGTAAAATGAGGAACGTTCCTCATAATGTGGTACAGTTGAGAGGTATGCCCTGTATCTCAGATGCAGAGCACTTTTCTTTTCTTTGGCAACGATTTATTTTTGTGATTTATGGCTAGTCCTTGGAAAACTGTAACATGGAATGCTAAAGGAGGAAAGGATAATACTAAATGTCAGTGTGTATTAAGACATCTACAAGGTTTTCATCCTAATGTTGCTTTCTCACAGGAAACACATTTACCTGCTCAACAGGTTAATGGTTTCTGCAGGGGATATGTAGGCTAAGCATAAGGGGCAGGCAACAGCTTTCACCTGCACGTTGTTGCAATTTTTGTTGCTAAATCAGTTCTATTTGCTTTTTTTGTCAGAAACCAGAGACCCAGATGGAAAACATATTTTTGTTAATGGCAGGTTAAGCTGTGAGGAGGTCTTGTTGGGTTCAGTTTATTGTACCATTGTGGCCACTCCTTCCTTTTTCCCTAGCCTTGGTTTTGTTCATTTACCCTTAGTCATTGGTGGTGATTGGAACTTGGTATTTGCAAATGATTTATTTATTTATTGCAGTTTGGGATTAATACTTTTGAGTCCTGAGACTAGTTTACAAAGGTTCCAGGTCATACACAAAACAATTAGTCAAACATATAGGTTGTAGAGATTACAAAAAAAGTTAGACAAAGCATATCAGTAGCATACATTTGAATGATATGAGTTAGAATGCATTGAAGGAACAGTTTGTTTCAGTCAGGTTACAAATAATATAGGAGGAACATGGTTTCAAGGGTATAACCCATTTCAGTGTGGGAAACATTCAGGATACAGCTCAAACAAAGGAATCAGTTTCAAAGGAAGTGTTTTAGTCTGTTAATTTAGGGTCATCAAGCCCCTGGGAGTACTGGTCTCTGCCACGATTTGTATGGTTTGGATCATACATATAAAATGCAAGCAGGCCTTTCTCCAGATCAGAGAGCACTCAGGAAATGTATTGATCAATTAGGTTTAGTGGACCTTTGGAGGGCTCTCCACCCTGTAGTATAATATTTTACTTTTTATTCTACGCCCCATGCAGTTTACTCTAGACTGAATTATTTTTTCATAGTTATCAGTTACTCCCTTTTGCATATAATTGTCAAACAGAAGCCTGTGTCATATTAGACCACTCACCTGTACCTTTGCAAATAGATGTCTCCCATATCAAAGTTCAGAACCACTCTTGGGCCTTAAATACTCAATTGTTAAAAGGAGGAGGCACAATAGCGCAGTGGTCCAAGGCTCTGAGCTGCAAATCTGGTGACATCCAGCAGACCAGACCTGGGTTTGAATCCCACAGCTTGCATACTGTGTGACCCTGAGCAAGTCACTTAACCTCCTTGTGCTCCCAGGTCGCTCCTGTAAAAAAGCTTTCAGCTCAGTGTGCTATACCTGGTTAAACAACTAAATAAAAAAAATACATACGTTGTTTTTCCTTTAAAGGAGTTTATAACTCAGTCTCTGACAGACAATTATTTTGGGTCTATCCCAGCCTTAGATGTATTATGGGGGGCTTTAAAGGTGCAATGGCATGGGGAATTTATCCAGTTAGCTACAGTTTAGAAGATGCAAGAACTTCAAGTTACATAAATACAGACTATCTGTGAAAAACTTAAAAAATTCTATTAAATTGGCAAAAAATAAGCTAGAATTTAAACTAGCTCACACAAAAGACTATCACAAATCTCTTTTCTCCTATATAAATAGTAAAAAAGGTGTATCAAGGACCATTGGTCCCATTATAACCAAGGGCTCTTCTCTATCTGATATAGAAACCTCAAATCTCTTTAATAAGTACTTTTGTTCTGTCTTCTCTCAAAAATCTCCTATTAGTACATTTAAAGTTCACCACGTAGATTATCATAGGTTCTATCCAACTGACATTATACAGGCTATCAAAAAACAACAAAAAAAAAATACTAGTCCAGGCCCAGATGGTATTCATCCATGGTTTCTGATCGAAACCTCTATAAATATTTTTATGCCTTTGTCAATTATCTTCAACAAATCCTTACAAGAAAGCATTGTACCAAATAATTGGCATTCAGCAATAGTTACTCCCATATTTAAAAAAGGCAATAGAGGTTCTGTACAAAATTATCGTCCAATTAGCCTGACCTCAGTGGCTGGTAAATTAATGGAATGAGTAATGAAGTCTCTAATAGATCAAGATTGTAAAAAATTAGGAATTTATTATTCAAATCAGCATGGGTTTACTCCCAAGTATTCCTGTACCACCAATCTGCTATCTTTTTACAATAATATAAGTACTCTACTAGATGTGGGTATCCATACTGATGTAATTCTTTTGGATTTTAGTAGAGCTTTCGATAAAGTGTCACATGAAAAACTCATTACTAAAATGCACAATCTAGGTTTGTCATCTGATATTGTCAACTGGACTTTAAACTGGTTGAAAAATCATTCTCAGATAGTCAGAATTAATATATTGTCTGATTCGGGTAGTATGACAAGGTGTGTCTTGGGACCAACATTGTTTAATCTCTTTATCAGTGATTTACAAACGGGGCCAAATAACTTCATGGTTAAATTTGCAGATATTCTAAATTGGGGGGCAAGGTCAATAATCAAGAAAATATTTCTGCATTAAAGAAGGATTCGGAAAAATTAACACTTTGGGCAAATGAAAATCATATGCGGTTTAATCAAGACAAATGTTTAGTAGTGCATTTTGGTGTAAATAATCCAAAAACAATATATTATATAAACGGACTACCACTTCACTCATCAAATTGTGAAAAATATTTAGGGATACATGTTAATAATAAACTTACATCAAATGATCACTGTGTTAGAACTGCTTGCATGACCAACAGACTTTTGAGGCAAATAAAACGCACTTTTGTTAAACGCACTGAACAATGCCGTATTCCATTGTATAGGGCACACATTAGACTGTATCTAGACTATGGCTCCCCTCTCTGGAATCCAAACCAAAAAAAAGACATAGCAATTCTTGAACAGGTTCAAAGGAGAGTAACTAGAATGATTCCAAGATTAACAAACTTGGATTATCAGAACAGATTAAAAGCTTTGGTCTCCTCTCCCTTCAAACTAGAAGATTAAGAGGTGATATGCTTATGGTTTTTAATTTAATAAATTCACCAGATCTAATGGAAAAATGTGGTCTAACACTCTCCAAAAGGAGACATGTTCCTAGACTGCATAATAAACAGCTTGAAGTAAAACTTATAAAACCAGCAAAAGGGAAACTTTTTCCAATAAGAGCATCCATTGTATGGAACACCTTGCCACAAGAATTGGTAGAGGCAACTAGTGCCACTGTCTTTAAAAACAAATTAGATGTTTGGTTGAGGGATAATAGATAAATAATGTCCCACATAGTGTGGGGAACAGTCTCAATGGGCTCTGGCCTTCTTCTGTTCTTTCATACCAAGTAAAGTAATACATTATAATTACAAGTTTTAGGGAGCTCAAAAAACAGCTCTCACCTCATTCTCCAAAAGAAATGTGCTTGAAACTGTCTAGATTATGAGCACTATATTCTGTACACTTGCTGCAGAAGGTGGAGAGGGCTTTATCAAGTAGTAAAGCAACTTATATAGGACAAGGCAATAAGGCTAGAAGATTACTGGCACTAAATTTAAAACAGCATGCCCCTGCTCGCTTGATTCCAATCTTGTCAGATCTTGACACTTAGGGATTAATACATGAGGCCAAGCATGTGGTGACTATTTTTTGAGATTATTAACAAACTTTATATTCAGAAGATAATAATCAAGATGACTCATCTTCTACCCTTGAGGCTTTTTTGTCAGGAGTGAATTGGCCCCACCTTTCAGAGGTGCAGCAAGAATTCCTTATAGGCCCTATACAGGAAGTGGAGGTAAAAGCTGCTATCTTGACTCCCCCCAAAAAGCTCCTGCGCCGGATGGCTTCTCCTATTTATTTTACAAGACATTTAAAGAAGAGTCAACCCCAATCTTCACTCAGGTGTTTAACTATTTATATGATCATGATTTGAAGGAGATATCTCTTTTTGAGGCTAGATTTGTTTTAATTCCCAACGCTGGTAAGGATATAATTTGAGCAGAAAATTATCATTCTATTTCATTAATTAATGTAGCTGTTAAAATTTTGGCAAAAATCTTAGCTAACTGTTTGAGTAAAGTTTAGACTAGCCTTACTGAGCCTGAACAGGCTGGATTTGTGGCAGATTGAAACTCTAGTGACAATTTTAGGAAGCTTTTTCTTTTGTTTTCCTCATCCCAGGGCACCAGCTCAGAAGTGGTGTTGGTGTCCCTGGATGTGGAAAAAACCTTTGATAGAGTTTCTTGGCCTTATTTGTTTTATATTTTACCTAAATTTGATATTCCTCATGAGTTTATCTACTGAGTCCAGGTTTTGTACCGCAAGCCATCCACTAGATTATTTTGTAATAATGTTGCCTGAGTTGTTTTTTGTGACAGGGCACTCACCAGAGATGCCCATTATCTCCATTTCTTTTTAATCTGTATATCGAGCCCCTGACTCATACAATTTCCTCCTCTTTAATAAAAGGCATTTCTGTAGGCCAACAAGAATTAAAAATATTTACATTTGCTGACAATGTTTTATTGCATTTCTCAGATTAGCAGAAATCATTATCTGCAGTTCTTGATTTTCTTAAAATGTTTGGTGGGTTCTATGGTTATAAATTGAATAATCATAAGATG
The DNA here is from genome assembly GCA_016271365.2 of Neoceratodus forsteri. Taxonomy (NCBI): domain Eukaryota; kingdom Metazoa; phylum Chordata; order Ceratodontiformes; family Ceratodontidae; genus Neoceratodus; species Neoceratodus forsteri. The sequence goes on along the minus strand of CM057449.1, from coordinate 1,343,313,864 downwards.
GTAGTATATCTGCTATTGTCTCATATTACTAAAATGGATGTATTGGACCTGTGCTTGCAGTGGGATGCTCATGCATTTACATATTTGGGTATTAAAGTTTCCTGGGATATTCTGTTATTGTGGTCTCCCACTCTCGCTCCCTTGGTCAAGCAAATTGAACAGGACTTACAACACTGGAGAGATTTGCCCATTTCACTTTGGGGATGAGTAAATATTCTGAAAATAAATGTATTGCCTCATTTTTTATATCCTTTGGGTAGGTTGAATATGGTTCTTCCTAAAACTTGGGTCACTAGATTGCAAGCTTTGTTTGCTGAGTTTCTTGCCTTAGCCAAAACTCCCCATAGAGCTTTTGTTAAACTATGTTGGCACAGTTAATTGGGTGACCTTCAACTTCCTTTTTTATTGGGATATATTTTTCACTGCATGGTTCCAAGTATTTTCAGTGGGACTGTTTGATAGAGACAATAATGTATATGCCACTTTGGTTGCAAATTAAGAAGGATCTTACTGATGATCTACATGTTTCTCTTCCTTTGTTATTATATACCCTGTTGTTCTCACTCTTCCTGGACCATTAAAATCTACACCTATTGGCTTGTCTGTACAAGCTCGTTCCCAACTTTGCAGATTTCTGTGCCTTCTATATCTGAAGGATTTGACTCAACTTCTGTTCTATGATTGGAATTTACTTATGGGTTAGAGTCATGTTTTGCTGAAGGCCTGGAAAGGAACCCCATTTAACAGAATAGCAGATTTGATTGATGGTGATGCTATAATATCCTTTTCTTAATTTCAAGCTAAATTTAGTCTTTCTCAGGGTTCTTTTTTGCTATATGGTCGGATTAAGTACTGCTTGCAACAGTTTTTAGGTGATCCTCCTTGGTCAAGTATGATCATCATTTAAAGGAGGTATCTCTTTATGAGGTCAGATTTGTTTTAAACCATAACAAATGCGATCTACTTGGCAGTTGACCAAGGCAACCTGACAGGTGCTGTCTTTAAAGCTCTAACAAGGCTTTTGGCACAGTGAATCACCCTACATTATTAAATAACCTTAGATCCATAGGTGTCTCAGATCACGCTATACCATGGTTCTCCAGCTATCTCTCTAACAGGCATCAATGGACCAGGATTGGCTCTGTCGAATCTGACTACCTCCCCACCTCCTTGGGAGCCCTCCAGGGGTCAATCCTTGGTCCTGTGCTGTTCTCACTACACATCAGTTCCATCACCCACTGTTTTATACACACAACTCCCATCCTCTATGCAGATGACCTAGTGTTCTTCTGCCACTCCCCAAGTGTAACTGATCTTAATCAGAACCTTGCATCTGACCTAGATGCTGTTCAATCCTGACTTAAAAGCAATACACTCCTCTTGAACTACTCCAAGTCCCAAACCATGCCTTTTGGAACCCCTCACAAACTAAAAAAACCTACTCACCCCTTTGGTCATTACAGCTGTGAATGGCAATGGATCAGGATTGGCTCTGCCCAATCCAACTACCTTCCCACCTCCTTGAGAGCCCCCCAGGGGTCAATACTTGGTCCTGTGCTGTTCTCACTACATATCAATTCCATCACCCACTATGTTATACCCACAACTCCCATTCTCTATGCAGATGACCTAGTGTTCTTCTGCCACTCCCCAAGTGTAACTGATCTTAATCAGAACCTTGATTCTGACCTAGATGCTGTTAAATCCTGACTTAAAAGCAATACACTCCTCTTGAACTACTCTAAGTCCCAAGCCATGCTTTTTGGAACCTCGCACAAACTAAAAATCTACCCACCCCTTTAGTCATTACAACTGTGAATGGCACCACCCTTGATACTGTCTCCCTGTTCAAGTATCTCAGACTCACACTAGATCCCACCCTCAATTTCATGGCACACATTCTCTTCATGTGTAAGGGCATTAAGTCCAGCCTAGGCATTGCATACTGGATCATAAACACTCTCTCTCCCCCTCTGCTCACATCACAGTAGCTCGCAGTCTCCTTCTCCCTAAGCTATCCTATGGTTTACCTGAGTTTCTCCATTTCTCTAGTACCTTGCATCACAAATGGATAGTTAGCTACAACAACATTTGTAGATTTGCCCTATCATGTAATCATCTCACCCATCACTGCTCACTGTACAGTAAACTAGGATGGCCTTCCACCATAGCCTATTTGACTCCTGCTTAGGCAAGTTGTACATAATATTACCTCAACTGAGAAATCAAACTCCTTGGCCTCCCTCTTGGTTTCTTGGTCACACCACTATGCCCTCAGATCTTCTGATACTGAGCAATTATCAGTTCCCAGATCTCATACTAAATATGGCTCCATGGCCTTCTCCTCAGCTGCTCCTACTCAGTGGAATAGTTTTCCAGCAGCCCTACACTTCTACTCAAAAACCCAGAGCTTTTAAAAAACAGATACACTCCATCTTGATGGACTGTTCCATATGTGTCTGCCCCTAGCTTGTTATCCTAGTCCCTACCTTCCCTTCCCACTCTCTTTAGTCAACTTATTAATCTTTACCTCTCCTCCTCCTCCTCCAGTTATGCACTTTTTGTAGTCCATTAATTTGACACTCGTTGTTCTACTACTGTTCTTGTACTTAGTATATAAAGACACTTTGTCAGTCACATGTATAATCTCCTTTTTGCAATACTTGTATTGAACTGCCTTATATTACATCTGTATGTTCATTGTGTTCTTTTAATATGGTCTCATTATCAATGTAATGTGCTTATTGTATATATATTTGATGTGTTGTTTGTATCTCTCCCGAGTTGTACCTGAAAATAGGCATCTGTTTGCCTAGCGTACCTCACCCGGTCAACAAAAGCTAAAATAAATAAGTATGGCTGGTTCACTATTTGCCACCTTGTCCTCCCTAGCCTTACAATCCTGACCCACTTCTCTCTTATATAAATAATTAGGTCATCTTATCTGGATGAGTATATCTCCAACAGTTTTTTATTGGGCAGATGCTTTGCAGCATGACAGACCACCTAGCTACTGGACACAAATTTGGGGCGATTTGTATAAGTACAGCAAACAAGACTGCTTTTGTTTATTACAATTTAATATTCTTCATAATTTGTACTATACTCCTCAGAGGCTTTCTCAAATAGGGTAAAATATTGTCCCCTACCTATTTTTATTGTGCTTAAAAAGAAGGTACATTATTGCACACATTGTGATTTTGTACACAAATTAAATCCTGTTGGTTTCTATTCAACGATTTTTAACTCCTTTTTTCAGTCATCAGGACTACTTTACTGCAGTATGGAAATATGTTTAGTAGAGGACTCTGACTCCCTGTTAACTGGTAGGGATAAATCATGTATGGCTATGGTGTTAGCAGTTGCAAAGCTTCTTATAATTCAACATTAGAAAGGTACAACAGTGCCATCATAGACCAAATGGGTGAGGGAAATGCTTAATGCCCTAAATGCAGAGCAGTCTAAAGCTTTTGTTAATCATGCTCTTCACAAATTTAATGATTGCTGGCTAGCGTTGTACCTGTTTTTACTGAGAGATGGGTAATCAGGGAAGGGCTTTTCTTTCCTTTTTTTTTTCTTTCTAAAAATTACTGGCTTTAGGGCTCTTGGATGGATGTGATCTTGTGGTCTGCATCCAAGATGTATTGGCAGTTTGACTGATAACAGTTTAACTTTCCATATATTTATTTATTTTTTACAGGATTATACATAGGTTGCAGAGTGGGAGAAAGGGATTGTTGATTGTTACACCATTTGGGTTTATGTTTTTCATTGTTCTTGTATGTACTCATCTTGTTAAGTTCATTATTAGGAGGCCTGCCCAGTGGCGCAACATGTTGAGGCACTGGATGCCACATCTTGTGCCATGCCATTGACCCAAGTTCGGGAGTGAGCCAGGGTTGTTGGAGGTTGGTGGGGGGAAGAGGTTGTTAACCTAGCTGCTGGTTGGCAGCTCTCCACCTCGGGAGGGAGTTCTCAGCTCTCTTGGAGCTTGGCTGTCCCCTGATAGAGGCTGGGTGGATGGTGCCACTCAGAGAAGCACTGGCGCTAGGCTGAAGGGAGGGCAGAAGAGACCTGGCACTGGAGCTGTGGTGTGCATGTGCACCTCCATGCACATGCGCTACCGCTTCTGGGGTTCTTGGTAATAGGGTCACATTCACAGGGAAAAAATTGAGGAAATATGGGGGGCCACCTGTGGATGAAGCCTCCGGGCCAGCTCTGGGGATCCGCTGGGGTGCACAACATGCTACAAAACCCTGAAAGACCCTGCACTCCAGTAGGGTGTCAGACGATTGAGGCAGCCTACCGTCAGAGGATACAAAGAGTTGTGAAAAAAAAAGTTCATTATTAGGTTATGATATAGACTTTTTGGATAGATTATGGATTGTCTAAGTGCGTCTGTTTTATTCTTCATCATGTATATATTTTTCTTGCAAAACTTTAGTAACATTTGTTCAATTGCAAAAAAAAAGAAATAGTCTCATGAAAATGGATTGGAAAAACAACTAAGTCTGAAATCCTTTTTCATGAGACAGAATCCTTTTCCATGACCACAAAAAAGGATTTATGGAAAATAATTCCTTTTCCTCGGAAAAGGAATCCTTTTCCATGACCACAACAAAGCATTTGCTGAAAAGGATTTCTGCTTCTGAAAAGTTTTAGGGGTCTTTGTAACTGTGCCACATTGGTGTTCAGTGGCACCCTCACCCTTCCATTGCAATTTTGGACAGCCCTGGTGTCTAGTGGCACCCCCACCCTCTGATCTCCATATTTATAATATTATGTAATTCATTATTCCCTCGCTGATGGTTAGCAGCACCTCCACCCTCCCATATCCTTAGATTCTATTGCTCTAGTGTTTAGGGGCACCCTCCCACCCTCCAATCCCAATATTTATGAAAATGTATTAGCACATTGGTGGTCAGTGGCACCCCCCCACCCTACCATGTCACGCTTAAGCTGCAAATAAGAAAACTGTCCCTCGATGTTTATTTTTGTTTGTTTTTATAACCTGTTGGAAAAGTCTACTGACACTCACACCCCCACCATCCAACCTCCCAATGTGCACCTACCTCCCCGCACCCCCTTGACCCCCATATGTGCCCTCACTCACCTGAGGTGGAAACACAGTGAACACCCACTCTCCAATCAAAGATGCATCTTGCTGCTGGAATCAGCAACTGCTGTCTAACAAGTAAGGTAACTGTGGTGAATGTATGTTCCGATTGCAGTTACCTTCCTTGTTAGATAACAGTCACCAGTTCCTGCAGTAAGATACATCTTCAATTAGAGAGTGGATCTTCACTGTGTTGCCACTTCAGGTGATTGATGGCATGTGTGGGGTCAAGGGTATGTGGGGAGGTAGGTGCACAGTGGGAGGTTGGGTGGATGGCACAGGTGTGAGCAGTGGTGGACCTTTCTTAACAGGTTATTAAAAAAAGACATTGAAGGATGGTTTTCTTATCTACAGTTTGAATGTGACATGGGAGGGTGGTGGTGCCATTGACCACCAATGTGCTAATACATTTCCATAATATGGGGTCAGAGGGTGCCACTAGACTCCAGGCTTATACAATCTAGGGTTATGGGAGGGTGGGGGATGCCACCAACCATAAATGAGGGAATAATAAATTATTATAATATTAAAAATATGGGGATCAGAGGGTGGGGAGTACCACTAACCACCAATGGAGCTTTTAAATTGAAGCACAATGCATGGGAGCACAGGATCCAAAGAGTCTGTGCTCCCACAAAAAATTCAGGCATTCCGCTCCCACAATAAAATAAGGATACAATTATACTATCTCAAAAAGTAAGGAAATAACTTGCAAAAATCTTCATTAGTGCTCCAGTTAGGGTCAAAGTGGCAAAAGTTGGGAATTGTGGCATTAGGGTTTACAACCATTACACCCCCACCCTGAAAGCAGACAAGACAGCAGGTGTGGGGTGTTCCTTAGGCTTCTTATGCCTAACACTCACCCCCTTCCAAGTGTAAATAAGGACAGATGTGTAGACTTTATGAGAATGGGGTGAACATTAGGCTTAAGAAGCCCAAGGAACACCCCACACCTGCTGTCCTTCCTGCTTTGAGGGAAGGGGGTATTAGGGCTGTAACCCCTATTTCCCATCTATTTTCACTTAACTTGGTCATGTTATGTTTAAAATTATCTTCACTTTCTTTTGGGATGAAGTACCTATCCCTTCAGTTCAGATATATAATAAAATCCTCAAGTATTTGCTCATAACATTATATTTAATGAGTTGATGTTTTTTGGACCTTATATTACATATTCGATGTATAAAAATTAGTTATGAATAGATTATATTAAGAAAATTTGAATAATATATTCATTTAGATTATGGATCGTGTCCTGTTTTAAACCTGTTTCTTACAGAATTGGTTATATATTAATATTTATTTTTTACCTGCTCTTTTAGGGTGGTTCATCCTAATGAGTTATAGAGTGTTTTAGCCAATAGGTATATTATGCATTGTATATGTAGTCACCTTCAGATCATGTTGTATATAATAATAAGTACATAATGGTATTTTTTATAACTTTAACATTGTACCGAGGTTCAGATTAATTAACCTTTTGCACTTAGTACAGAGCACTTTTTGTTCATTGACACTTTAAACTCTAGACACTGCCACTTTAATTATTGCCTTTTTAAACTGCAGCGCCTTATACCACCCCAGCCTTAAGAAAGCGCTGTTCAAGCTTGAAAATGTTTGGCTGTTCTCCTGGGGAGGCGCATTTGCAACATGCTGCTGATTTGGTTTTTAAAAATAAAGTTTATGCTTGTTTATCCATTTGCATCAAGCTGGATTATTCTCCTGGACAATAACAGTGAAGCCAAGTTCTACTGGTGGTATTCTGGAGTCAAAATATTGAAAATTAGTGAAGTTATGAACTAACATTGAAATATTTCAATGTTCACTCATAACTTGGTCATTTTATCATATTTGTACTCCAAATTTCCAAAATAACCTTCTTATGAACCCACTTCATGATTCCGGAAGGTGAAAAAATTTGAACCTTGCCCAAAAGATGATTTTGCACAGCAAGTGCAAAACCATATTTTGGCATATATTTACAAAATTTCAACTGCCCTCTTCATAACATGTGGTCCCAAAAGGCCTGTTAAAAGTTTGTTTGAAAAATATTGCAAATTAGTGCAGTTACGAGTGAATATTGAAATATTTCAATAATCACTCATAACTTGGTCATTGTTCCATATTTCCACACCGCATTTTCAGCATAGCCTTCTTACGACCCCATATCATGATCTCAGAAGGTGAACATTTTCAAATCCTTCCCAAAAGGTGATTTTGCACGGTGACCAAAAACCATCTGTCAGGGAGGATTTAAAAATTTTCACCTACTGTACCTTGTTAACAAGATGGGGTCCAAAAGATACCTGGGCAAAAACAAATATTGAAAAATGACAAAGTTATGAGTACAAGTTTAAACCCACAGAAACATGTTAAACTGGACCTACCTTGTTTTTTCACATCACAGTCATTGGTACCAGCAGCAAGATGTGTTTTCAGTCAGAGAGTGGATCTATGTTATGTGACAGTTTTAGGTGAATGAGTGTGTATGGGTGTGTTGGGCGGTGGGTGCTGAATCAGGGGTTGGGACTGGGTGGCAGGGGGTGTGAATGATCAGATTGATCAGGATCTGATTTCTTTTAATCGGGTTTATTAAAAAGAGATAATAAGGGACTGCAATGGAACCAGCACTGGGGACTGTGTATTCCTGTGTCAGATTGTAATATAGTGAGGTATTACGGGTGGGCACCCTGAAGTCACCAATAATGAACGGGGCAACAGGTGACCTGGAGGGAAGGGGGTTGTGCAAGCATTAGTGGGGGGGGGGTACCCCAGTCCACTTTTTTATCAGAGAAAAATATTGAGAAAACATGAGATAGGGCTGGCTTAGCTGGAAGGGGGAGGGAATTGAAAATCAAAAAGATAGATAGATAGATAGATAGATAGATAGATAGATAGATAGATAGATGGATATAGATAGACAGATAGATAGACAGACAGACAGACAAACAGACAGACAGACCGATAGATGAATGAAAGATCTGGATTGCCCACTTATTGCTGGCATCCAGGTCAGCAGCATGTCTTCATCTGGGTACTTCTGGTCCCATTTACCTTTAGTAGGTTCAAATGTTTACATCATATTTATGTATTTGCAATGTTTTTTAGAATAAAAAATCAAGATAGCAGCCATTACAATCAACATTTTTCTCACAATTGATAAATCATGATAAATAAACACTCCTAAATGACGTTTTTTATTATTCATATCAAGTGATTATCCAAAAACCCTACTAATCATGATCAGAAAAAATGTATAATTCTTATAACTTTGGAACCATTAAATATTTTTTTTCATGAAACCTTCAAAAAGCACTACACTGGCACAGGCCACTTCTGCCTGAAAGTTTTGTGACAACATTTCCTTACCATCTAGGCTGTACATGAGACCAAAATAAAAATGTTAAGTATGGAAAAAAGGTAATTTATTAACAATCAACATTCTGTATCTCAGAAACCAAACAAGGTGCTCTCATGAAACTTTTCACATCTTGAAACCCTGCATGCAAATTTGTGTGGTCTATTTCATCAAACTCCACCCAAGTTATAAAGGTGCAAAAATCAGGGTTTAAAGTTAAACATCTTACACAACCCTAACTATACCAGTGCTACTGCATCAGTGCAATATATATATATATATATATATATATATATATATGTATATCTTCTTTGCAAAAAAACTGCACCACTTAGGATTCAAGCTAACACTGAAAAAAGTAGGGAAATGTGGTGCTAGGGTTTTAGCTCCCCAATCCCACCTCTCAAGCAGCAAAGGGAAAAACATTAGGGTTTTGGGTTTCTGAAGTCTTGATGAATCAGTGGTGGGGTTGTCCTTGGGGCTGTCAATCCTAATGCATTCCTCTCCCCTCACCCAACCTGTAGCCTCCTCTCTGAAGAAGAAGTTTCAGTACCAAGACAGTGCTTCATAGTGGTACACTCTTCAAAAGTAGTGAAGTATGTCTCACAACTTGTTGCTAACATAATCTGTTGTAATTTTATTCACACAGGGCCCTGCATGAAGGGATAAGAGCACCTCTGAAATTGTTTGTTCAGGGAACTGGGTGGGCATTATGGCTGACAACCCCTAGAAAGACCCCACCACTGATTTGCCCTGTAGGGGAAGGGGTGGAAAGAAGCAGTAAGAGGGGTTGGCACCCCAGTCCCCTATTATATTATTATAACTGCAAGGGGGAACATGTGACTTGGTGGGGGCAAGAGAAGCCATATGGTGCAGGGTCTGCAAGAGAAGCCATATGAAGAGAGACTAAAGGAGCTTAAAATGTATACCCTTGAGGTAAGAAGGGAGAGGGGGGACATGATAGAAACTTTCAAGTACCTCAAGGGAATCAACAAAGTCCAAGAGGGTAGCATCTTTCAGAAAAAGAGACTTACAAGAACAAGGGACACAATTTAAAGATAGAAGGAGGGCAGTTCAGGGGCAATGTGAGGAAGTATTATTTCACAGAGAGGTAGTGGATGCATGGAGCAGCCTTCCTGAGGAAGTTGTGGGGTCTAAAACTGTGGGAGAATTCAAGAATGCATGGGACAGACATAAGGCAATTCTTGTGGGGGGCAGGAAGATATAGGCTGTTGGTTAACAGGATCTGCCGCCTATCCTGTAGGTAGGGAAATGGGCAGACTAGATGGGCCTAGCGGTCCTTATCTGCCGTCAGAGTCTATATTTCTATGTTTCTATGTTAAGCAGTACCGAGGGTGAGCTTAACAAAAGAAAAGATAGATAGATAGATAGATAGATAGATAGATAGATAGACAGACAGACAGACAGACAGACACTGAGATAGCTAGATTGACAGATAGACAGATCATAATGAGAATAAGAGAGAGATAGCAGAGTATGCCAGTTCACTGCTCCAACTGAAGCTGGCAGGAGGACTCCAGCTGTGGCCTCTTAATTCAAGAAAGTCCTGCTGTTTTCATGCTGAGAATGCCAGTGAACGGCTTCTCTCACTAACTTGGGCACCAAGGCTTATGAGTGCCCAGAAACAATGTTTCCTGGCATATTTAAATAAAAGAGTGCCATTTACAAAGGTTTAGGTGTTTGATTTTGAAAATACATTATTTTTATCTTTTTTTAAGTTAAAACCAAGATGGTGGCCATATAAAGGAAGAGTTTTAACTCACAAAGAAAGATTCTCAGCCCATGAAAGTAGACTGTTCTATTGTGAAATGAAAATTCTTTTCTATTAAACATCTGTCTGAAAGACCATACTGTGCATGCTCAGAACCAAAATTTCAAATCCTTATAAGCTGAGAATGAATCAATATTTTTTCACCAAACCAAACAAGGCACCATTCTAGTGCAAGCCCCATCTAGCCTGGAAATTTCAGAACACAATTCCAAACCATCTGGGCTGTAGCTTAGACTAGAGAGCAAAACAATTGCAAAAACACCAGATTTTTCTTCTTGTTGCCCTATCTGGATCTCAGACTCCAAACATCCAACCTTCATAAAACTTGCCAAATCAAGAGATCTTTCTTCCAGACTGCACATGAAAAATGTTGTGCAATTCTGCTGAATGGGGGAAGCTATTAAGTTGCAAAGTTAGGGGTTTAACATTAAACACCCTTCTCAGCCCTAATTACAGGGACACCACTGCACTCCTATAAGATATATAAATATTCATTACATAAAACTGCATTAATGCACCAGTTATCCAACCCTAACTGCCCCCCTAAGAAGCAGGAGGACAAGACCACATAAGCAACCATGAATGCCATCATCAGATAAGATGAACAACATACTACTGTTTCCAGAAGACACAAATGCTGGAGCACTGATGTATTGCCTCAGCGGATTTTTATTGGTGGCTTGAACACTACAAAACACACTCACTTCTGGCTGCAGAATGAACTCCACAATACTCAAATCACAACAATAATTCTGTCTGCAGAAGCAGAGACCACTATAACCAAAGATATAAATCTATGATACCCAAATTATAACAGTTTTTCTGTCTGCAGAAGTGCAGGCCTCTATAGGGCCAGTTTTTCTGTAGACACAGGTGCTCAGGCACACTTTAAGACACACACAATTTCTGGCTGCTGCCAGCCCACCTGCACAGTGGTAGAGCTACCTCTTGCTACACTGATGACCCGGAATTGGGAGTGAACTCAGGTTGTTGGAGGGTCAGCTGGAAGGAGGAGGACTGAACATCAAAAGAACTACTCTCCTGCTCCAGGGAGGGGGTGGTTTGTATCCAAACATTAAATTAGACCCTGACAGTGGCTAGGGGTAGGACATCAGGACCAATCGGCAGGGATTGGAGTGTCAGGAGGTCAATATGTCATGCACGGGAGTGAGAGGCATGCTATCACTGTCTCCATTGCATGTTGCTCCTTGGGGAGGGAATCAGGAAAAGTGAAAACCTCAGTAGACAAGATGACTCCTACTTCCTGCAGGGACTACACCCCACAGCTAGGTACTACCATGGCATGGGATCCATTTCACAGCAGGGAAGGTGGAATCCCACAGATCCTGCTGGGGAGGGGGTAAGCCCTGAAGGAATACACCACAGGGTAAATCATAGAAAAGTCAGGGTGAGGGGGCTGGGGTGATGGGCATCAAGAGGGTTGTCTGGTGATCAGGGCTAAACAGCATTAACTGCAAAAAAAAAATATGGACACAGAAGTGCAGGCTCCTCAGGGGCCTGTGCTTCTGCAGGGGCCTGTGCTTCTGCAGCCACAGGTATAAGACATACTCACTGGCTCCTGGCTGGAGAAGTGCAAGCCACACAAAATCAATGATACCCAACTTGCAACACCACTTCTGTCTGCTGAAGCACAGACCCCTGTGGGGTCTGCACTGCTGTAGCCATAGGTACTCATGCACACTCAAAGACATGCACACACACACACACACTTCTGACTGTCGAAGAGCAGGCCCCTGAGGGGTCTGAGTTTCTGCAGCCATAGGTGTAAGACATACACATTCACTCCTGGCTGCACAAGCACATACCCCCATGGCGTCTGCTCTTCTGTAGCCACAGACAGACATCCATGATACCCAAATTGCAACACTACTTCTGTCTACAGAAGCACAGGCCTCTGTGGGGCCAGTGCTTCTGTTGACACAGTTTCTCATGCTCACTGTAAGGCATTCACACACTTCTGGCTGTGAAGGTGTATGCCCTTGTGGGACCTGTGCTTCTGTAGTCACCGATATAAATCCTCAAATGTAGCACATCCCCCACACCCCTCACTGATCTTAAAAGGTCCACCACCATAATCCACTCTCTGCGACAAGATCATTCTGTTGCTTCAAAGCTAACTAGGAACTAACTAAAACTAGGTAAGTAGTAGCTTTTTATTGAATTTTGAACTTTTACTCATTACAGGTCATTTTAAAATATTTTTTTGACCAAATTTCCAACATGACCTTTTTTAACCCCCACCTCATGAACAAGAGAGGTGGATTTTTTCAAATATGGCCAAAAAGACCATTTCACTGTTGCTCTGTAAAAATCCCCTTTTTGGGATGGAGTTAAGACATTTCATCAGCCTGGTTATTGAGGTAGGGTCATAAAAAGATTATGTTGAGGATTTGGAGTGAAAATTTCAATGAACAACAATGTTCTGAATGAAAATTAAAAATGTTTACTGCTCACTCATAACTTTGCTATTTTTCAATATTTTGGCCTTCAAATTTTCATCATAGCCTTTTCTTACCTAACTTCATGAAGCTAACAGGTGTTGCTTTTCAAATCCTGCCACATATTTTTGGGAGGGGTCATAAAAAGATTATGTTGAAAATTTGGAGTCAAGTTCTTCAAAAACAACTGAGTCATGAAGAAATGTCATGTTCAGGCTCTCTTGTTTGTCCAGCAGGCAACATGTTGCGTTCCAGTGCTGGTAACATGAGTTTATGATAAGAATGGAGAGCTGGCTGAGCAGTATGAGGATGGGGGCAGGTGCTGTCAAATACCACCATTCCCAACCTGGGAAGGGATGGTGCAGTGTTTGGCACATAGGTGACACCTTGTGGTGGGCTGGGGAACCTTTCCTCACAAGGAGTTGATGTGCATGTTGAGGCCTGATGGGGTCATTCACTGCATCAGAAAAAGTGGGTTGGAATGAAAACATGGGGAATACAGCAGCTGGCATGATGAAGATATGGTAACTGCAAGACCTACAGCATAGAAAGGTTCTTAATGCTGCTAGCCACCCAGCCCCATCACCCACCATCCCAGGAACATACTTAGTACCTGCCACAGATTTCCCCCATGGTGGGGCTAGGAGTGTGAGAGCTATCTACCCACTCGATTGTCAGCCATTCTGATGGTTTGGTGCCCTATCAGTGTTGCAGGGTGTACAATAGCTGGTGGCTTCATGCTGCCCTGGTGGTGGTCATTGAGCAAAGCAACATGGCCAACCCTGGGGAGGAGAGAATGGCCCCAGGGACACTAATTCCTGTCCAACTTTCCCATGCTGGCCTCCATGAATAACCCAAGTCTGTTCCCGAAATTGGGTCAATGCCATGCTACCTGCATCTCCTCTCATTATTGTCCTATCTGATTAGTGGACATAAAGGGGTAAGTGATTTAATATGAGGAATAAAAATACTGATCAGCTGGGTAGGGCAGAAAGGGCTTGCAGAGGTTTTCTGTTTTTTTAAAGGTTGTTGGATGGGATAGGGGATACTGGCACCACATTTGTGATCTTGGTTTGGGAACATACTCAGGTTACTTGGGAGCCAGTGTCAGGGGAAGAGGATTCAGCATCCCTGGGACTGTTCCCCTCTCCCGGGGGGGGCAATGCTGCTCTGCTCATTCACCACCACCAGGGCAGGATAATTTCACTAGCTGTTGCATGCCCCACACCACTAACAGGGCACCAGACAACCAAACTGACTGAGTCTCAGGGTGGTTGGACACCCCTCCCCCTTCTAGCCTCACTACAGGGCAAATCTGTTGGTGTACCAAATACCTAAGGTACATTCCTTGGATGCTTTGGTGAGGGGATGGGCAGCCGGGGAAAGTTCAAGCCTGTTGGAGATGCAAGGCCTGCAGCAACCAGACCTTCATCCTGTCAGATTCTGTTTTTTTACCATTGTTTGTGCCTGCCCACCTCTCCCAGCACAGTACATAGCCCTGTCAGGCCTCAACATGCCTATCAAGCCTTTGTGAGAGAAGGCTCTGCAGACTGCCACAAGGTGTTGCCTGTGTGGCAGAACACTGTGCCTTCCCTCCCCAGGGTGGGAGCTAAACCATGAGGCAGTACCAGCCCCACCCTCAGGCTGCTCAGCCAGTTCCCCAAGCTCACCCCTAAACTTGAGTTGCTGTCATGGGAACACAACACACCACCTGTTGGGCCATGGGTGACCCTGAAAAGAACTTTAATTTATAGCTCAGATGTTTTTGAAGATTCTGACTCCACATTTTCAATAGTCTTTTAATGACACCACTTTTGGAACATGATAGGTGGCATTCATAAAATTCTGGACAGAAAGCCATTTTGCAAAACTAGCATGAAAAGATGTTTTGAGCAGGATTTGAAACATGTCATCTGTCCTGTTCATGAAGTAGGGTATAACAAGCATTTGTCAATGCCAAATGTTTGCTTGCTGGTATTAGCATTGGAAATGCAGGAGTTAGACAGATGCAGAATAGGAATGGCAGTGAAGTATTGAAGTTCATGCCAACCCCACCTCCATCCTGTAGAGACGGACAGGCATTGGGGTAAGTTTTTGGGTCATCGCTTATGACAGTCATGCCATGTCACCTCACCATAGTCTTCAGACACCAACATGTGTTGAGGTGTGCTTTAGGATGTTTGGCTTTACAGTCACCCCATTCCATAAGGATATACACTGAAATGGGTGCAGCATAGGAGAATGGGGTGAAGTCTGGGTCTGAAGAGTCCAAGGTACACCTCGATGCCTGTCAGTGGCTGGAGGTGGGAGTGGGATGGCATGAGCAGTACAGCCGGCAATCCAAAGGCACACCCCGAGGCCTGTCAGTTTGTACAGGGCAGGACATTATGGTTAGAAACACCTCAGGCATTTGTTGGTATTTACATTACAAATTTTCAACATGACCTTTTTGTGACCCCATCTCATAGAAGCATGTTGGACCTCTTCTCATGAAGAGTAACAGTGTGATTTTGTCAATGTGTCCCGAACATTGACTTCCCACAGCAACAGTGCCATTCTGCGCCACATGTACGAAAACACAGATCAGGCAGGATGTGAAGAATGACAGTTGTACCATCCATAGGCAGGTGTGAAGAGATGGTAATGTTGAAAATCTGTAGTGGAAATATTAAAAATGCTTGCATGTCCGAGCATACATGGAAACTGTTCAATGCATGCATGTTACACAGTCATTTTATGGACTTTCATCACCAACTTTCAACATAGGCATTTTAGGACCTCTGCTCATGAACAGTGTCGCTGTGATTTTCTTAATGTGTCCTGAACACTGATTTCCCATAGCAACCATGCTATTCTGCGCCAGAAGTGCAAAAACACATTTTGGCCAGGATGTGAAAAATGACAGCTGTACTGTTCATAAGGAGGGCCATAAAAATGGCAATGTTGAAAATCTGGAGTGAAAATATTGCAAATTCGCAAAGTTACAAGCGTGCATGAAAACTGTGCAACGCACACTCGTAACACACTCATGTTATGGACTCTCATCACCAACTTTCAACATAAGCATTTTAGGACCTCTGCTCATGAACAGTGTCACTGTGATTTTCTTCATGCATCCCCAACACTGATTTCCCACAGCGACCGTGCTATTCTGCACCGGAAGTGCGAAAACACATTTTGGCCAGGATGTGAAAAATGACAGCTGTACTGTTCATAAGGAGGTGCAGAAAAATGGCAATGTTGAAAATCTGGAGTGAAAATATTACAAATTCACAAAGTTACTAGCTTGCGTAGCAACTGCGCAATGCACGCTCGTAAAACAGTCATTTTTTGGATTTTTCCCACCAGATTGGCAACATATACTTTTTGAGAGCCCAACTCATGAACACTGGCACTGTTGGTTCATTAATCAGTCCCGAAAGGTGATTCCGTGCAGTGACCATGAAATCACCTTTTGAGACCAAATAATGCCATGACAGTGGCTGAATACATGAGGAGGGGTCATAAAAACCCCATGTTAAAAATTTGGTGCCAAAATTCCAAAAAATGCCTGAGATATGCATCAAAGTTGAAAAAACCCAATTTATGCCATTATACAGCTTACTGGCATTTCTTCAGTTCACAGTCGGCTTGGAAGAGTGCAGACATGTTCCCGGTCCACCGAATATCATTGTGCCGGGCTCTGGAGGTAAGTATGGGGTGAGGGGCGTGTGGGGAGGTGGGGCACGCAGTGGGTGGGCATGGGTTGAGGGAGGGAGCAGGGAGACCGCGAGGGACCATTTTCTTTTTTTGCAGGTTAACAAAAAAAAAAAAACATTGCAGGACTTTTATTTTTACAGGGGATTTGGCACGCTGGGGTGGGCTCCCAGTGTGCCAACCGAGTGTTGTTTTTGGGGACAGCTGTAGCCAACGGGGATTGGGCACCCTGTTGGCACAAAGGGGCTTAAGAGTCGAGGGGGATTGGGCACCCTCGCACAAATCACTGTTTTTGGGAGATATTATTGCCAACAGGAGGCTCCCCATTGGCAAATCAAACTTGGAGGGGGGAAATAATGCTGATGGGGATGGGATCCTCACGGGCAACGCGTGGATTCAGACCGGACTGAAGCCAACAGGACGGGCCCCCATCGGCAAAACACACTGTTGTGGGGGCAAATTCTGCCGAGGGTTTGGGCACCCCTCGGCAGTGGTGCTGCTACGGTGTTGTTTAAGCATGGTGGCAATCCGCGCCATGTTCACTAACAATGTTACAGTACTCAACGTTCCGCCCAGCAATGACGGGTCACTCCCTCATTGCAGCGAATGGCTGATGCTGCAATGATGAGGTGGCCCCTGATTGCTGCATTGAAAATGTTAGAAGTTGGTGGCACTTCTGTAAACTAGTGTCATCAGCACACTGTGCCTCCATTGGTGCACCACTGCCAAGCCCCCAAATGCAATGCCTCCATTCGCTGCCATACTGCCGCACCTCCACAACCCGCTTCTCTCCTAAGCTGCCACATAATGTTACTTGTGCATGCATGCAAGCAAACATAAAAAGGGCAATGTTAAAAATTTGGGGTCAAAATAGTGAAAATTAGCAAAGTTATGAGTAAACATTGAAAATGCTGATGTTTCTTAGTAACTTTGTTGCCTTAGTAAATGTGTCCCAATATGATCTACATAGTCTTTTTATGATCATACCTTATGAACAATACAGGTAGAAATTTTAAAATCCTGTCCAAAAGGCAATTTTTGCAGAAAGCATGTTTTGGAGGAATTTGAGAAATTTTACCTACCTTGTGCCTAAGGTGGGGTCAAAAAAATCTGTGTAGACAACTTGAGCCAAAAATGTTAAAGAAAGAAAAAGTTATGAGTAAAAGCTTAAACCACATTAAGAATCCATTACCCACAATTAGCTTATTTTTAGTCAATTTCCAGTCTGAACTGGTAGCAGCAGGTCAGTCTATGGTCCAGAGAAGCTTTCAGCAGTGGAGCATGTTAGGTAAGGGAGGATACATAGGGTTTGTGGTGGGGGTTGCTGATCTGGGGGTTGGGTTGGGGAGGGCCAGGAAACACATTGCTGTATATTTTTTTTTATTTTTAATTTTTTTTTAGTTAATTTGTTTCTCTCTCCTTCCAACTGGCCCCCCAACCCTGTCTGCCCAGCATTCACCAGACTCACCTCTGTTTCACGAGGTGCCGGTTGGCCGTATGGTTTTCTCTTCCAACAGGATTAAAGAAAGGAAAACAGTGACTTTTTTTAATTTCAGGAACTGACAGTGGTAACTGGATATCTCAATGTCAGTGTGGTGTTTGGCGGCACTGAGTGTCGTAATGTATCGTAAGAGGGGAGGAGATTAGAAAATGAAGGGCCAGACAGAATCCACCCCCATTTACTGAAGGAACTAGAGGACTTATTAGCAATACCTATATCCATAATTGGAAACAAAATCATAGCTGAGGGTACCATTCCAAAGGATTTGAAAAGGGCTGTCATGGTCCCCATCTTTAAAAAAGGTAATAAGAACTAACCATTGAACTATAGGCCTATCAGCCTCACCTCGATTACGAGAAAAAGTAATCGAAGAAATTATTAAAGATGAACTAACTGCATATTTAAAAAATCATGGCTTATTGGACAAAGTCCAGCATGGTTTCACAGCTACAAGAAGTTGCAATACCAACCTCCTAATCTTTTACAATACTGTACTAAAAACCTTGACATCAACAAACCGGTCGACGTAGTAATGTTTGATTTTTGCAAAACTTTTGACACCTTGCCTCACAAGGGAATTATTGACAAATTGATAAAATTAGGGGTTAATCATAACATTTAGGCCTGTGCACATTTTTTATTCCACCTGTGGAATTTACGCGAACTGCAGAATTTCGCTTGTGTGAAATTCCACGAAACATAGGCTAATTTTTGCCAAATTTCACCTTTTAATATTGCAATTTTCCCTTTCCGCATTTTAAATAGCTGAATATATTTTCCATGTAAATGCTTTAAAAGATCCCACGGTTCACATTTTCCGCAGTTTGGAGCAGCTTCCAAAGTTCCTGCGGTTCACGTTTTCAACAGTTTCTGTGTGTCTGATGCATAATCATTTGCTGAACTTGCTGATGTTTGTTGTGTATGTGGGTTAAAAATTCTGTCACTTTCCACGAAGTCCTGCATTATAGACCAAGGATTTTTTTGTGAACTGCAGACAAAACAATCTGCAGTTCAAATCACATGCAATTCGCAGTTCAGAATTGCTTCTTCTTTTGAAAATCAGTGTGTGGCAGTGCCTCAGCTAGTGAAGTGAGCAGACAGAGTGACCTAGAGATGCATTGCTGGTATAGTGTGATACACTGGGAAGTGGCAGACAGTGTCCCATGCAGGAGTAGATAGTAAATTGTTTTGTTTCCTTGCAGAGTTTTATTTATTTTTTCTTTATTTTATTATGTCTGCTTCATCCCCCCTCAGTAAAAAGGTTGTCTTTGGGACAGTTGCAGTGTGATGCTGCTGTAGGACATCCTGGTGCAAGTGATGTGCAGCCTCTGAAAGAGCACCAGGAGGCAGTTGAGCAGCAGGCTGACTGCCAGCCAGAAGATCACCAGCAGGCACAACATCAGCCACTGGAAAATGTTGATAATGAGGCTGGGCAGCAACCCAGCACCTCCCATCGCAATCCGTCACCACCCTTAGCATCAAGGATGTGACCATACTGGTCAAAGAAATCACCAAATATGCCAAATCGTTGTTTGGTTCTGAAAGAGTCACTTTTAAGAAAAGAGAGGATCTGTGGGGAGAGATCTACAATGTTATGAAGGCTCAGCCCAGAAGTGCCTTGCACCCGATAAAGCAGCTGAAGCATAAATGGGACAACCTTCAGCGCCGAGACCCAGAAGTGGTGGAAGTACTTGGTGCTGCCCGGACCAGGTGTGAGAAAGTGCTGAAGAAGCGAAAGACAGAGGATGCTGGACCAAACATGAGTAAGTATTAACATTTAATTGTGATTCATAGTAGTTAGTTACTGAGTCATACGCTATTTATTAAGCAGTAAAGCATGACAAGGATTTAGATTTACAGCCTGTTAATCACCCAGTAGGTGTGTAATGTGGCACAAGGCACAGCCGAGTGGCAAATTGTCCCAAGGGGGTAATTTACTGACAGTTAATCTAACTCCCGGGAGTGCCTTCTTGCTATTATAACAAACTCTTGTCAGAGCCAGCAAGGCAGCATAGTGCTATTTTCAGTGTCAGTGGCTCAGCAGGTTGCACACTCGCCTCTGAGGCTGGAAGATCAGAAGGCTGTAGGTTCTATCCCCACATCAGGCACTTGGGTTAAATTCCAATAATGGCACTGTAGTGCAGCACAAGGGGGTTGCTGCACTCCTGAGGTGCCGTCTTTCAGATGAGATGTTAAACCAAGGTCCTTTCTGCATGTTCTGGTGGTTGTTCAGGTGAATGTTAAAGATCCTATGGCACTTCATGAAAAGGACAGGGGCATTTCTCTGGTGTCCTGGCCAGTTTCCCTCATTCACTAAAATACCACCAACAGCTTCACCGGGTTCAATTTTAGTTGATTACCATCTGTACTCACCACCGGTCACTCCTGAAAAAGGGACTTCTAGTTTCAGTGGTCCTACCTGGTCAGCAAAATTCAACAAGTAAATAAATAAATTTTGCAATGGTTAGGAGTGATCTACAGGGAAATTATATATATAGATATATATATATATATATATATATCACCACGAGCAGCTGAATATTTTGTTTAAAACTGGCAGCTAATAACAGTATCCACCTGTGATGTGATTGCTGGCCCTGTTAAAGTTATCACATTCTCTGGTGTCCACAGGTATAACCCACCCTCGTACCGCTGGGCCAGTTAATAAAAAATCATTCCGTGGTGTGCAGTGGCACCACTGTTGTCCAATCGCCTGTCCCAGTAGTAACAAATAATTATTTGCTGCAGTATAAGGCCAGTCTGGTCCAGTGGTATGGAGAGATGAGGCGCTATGTGCCTTATTGGCCACCACATCAGTGACCCGAGTTCAGAAACATGCCTGGTTGCCAGGGGTCGGAAAGCAGACTGAACGTTCAACATGGAGCTGTCCTGTCCCTTCATGGGGAGACATGCTGACTTGACCTTTGGCTTCCCCAGGTGAAGGCAGGAACTTCAGAGGAGAAGATGCAGAAATGGCTAATGCAGGAGCCATAAAGCCCTACCCAGCTACCTCTGTCCCACATGACCACCTAGATCACTGACTCAGTTGTGGATGTGAGTGACTGGGTGAGGGGAAGGATGGCTCTCCCCTTTCTGGCCGCCCTATCACGGGAAGGGAGGAAATCCATAGGAACTTTGGGCTCTGTGGTTAGGGACAGGGGAATGATGAACAGGGGAGGTAGGGATAGGACTGAGAGCATGCCCAAGTCAATTGGCAAGGCAAAATGTTTTATGGAGGGGGGAAAAATGCTACAGTATGTATTGCCTTAACTCATACAGTATACACAACCTTCCCATAATAGGTGCAGCTGTACTGTTACAGTAAATCTATCAAGTATAGGTAATATGTATAGGTTCTATTACCAGGGTACTATGGAGACAGAGGTAGGAGTCATAAAGGGATGACATTTCTTAGACCTGTAGAATAAAATAGAGGAAAGGGGTCACAAAAGATCCTCAGTTCTTAGAGAGTTGCTAGGAAGGATAAGATAGGTTAGACATATTGCAATATTTATCTTATGGGGAAGGAGTTTACATCCTGTGAGACCTGTGAAAGTAAAGAGAAAAGATTGCGGCCTGGTGGCACTGAGGGCTGAGGCACTGGACGCCTTACCTCACGGCACGCTGGTGACCCAGGTTCAGGAATGAGCTCGGGTCATCAGAGGTCAGCAGCGGGAGGGGAGGGCGGAGCTGGATTGAGCCGCCGATAGGCAGGCCCTCCTCTCCGGGGAGGGGATGCGGCACCCCTCGGCCGATGGTGAACCCTAGTGGAGGCTAGGAGTGGCACGGGCTCAGAGGGGGCCGGGCATTAGGCCATGGGTTGGGGGAAAAGAGTCATAACTGGGGCCGTAGGGTGCATGCGCGCCTCCACGCACATGCTCTCCTACTCCTGGGGCTCCTGGGCGATAACCAGAGGCAGAAAACACTGGCTGCAGCAGGATGTTGACCGACTCCATGCAGGCTCCGCTCCCGGGCCGGGTACAAGGTAAGCGCCTGCTATTCCAGGGGACAGGGCTGGGGGGGTCGGTCAGAATGGGGTGGCCGACCAGAGGAGCATAAATAGAAATAATAAAAAAAAAAAAAAGGTTAATATGGAGTAAATACAGTAGTGGGAACAATAGAGAGGAGAGAGAGATGAAATGGGTATAGTACGGTGTAAGAGGTAAAAAATATAGCTGTAGAGGGAAAGGCATACAATTAAATGAAGTAAAAGATAAAGAGACATGCTTAATTTAAGTATTATGCTAATAACAGTAACTGTTTACCACGAGTGTTAAAAACAAAACACAAAAAAAAAGAACAATGAAATGTTTTTTAGCATTGGAAAAGCTGGTTCTGTGTTTTCTCCTTGACTTGCATGTTGTTTTTAGTGAGTGGTGTATGCCACTTTGACATTTCTGTATAAATGAGATGCACATTTGTATTCCTCAGTCCTGCCCTCTGCGGAAGGCCCACTGAAGACTTGACGTGCTGGCCCAAGTGGGTGCATATAAGGCATCTCGCTGGAAAATAAATCTTGCACTTTGCATTTAAAACTGAATCTAGGAGTGCTGAGCATTCTTTTCTGTTGTTATTACAAGCTGGCTGCTTTGCCTTTGCACCACCTTTTCCTTTAGTTGTGCACCACTCTACACTACTTACACAATAATCACTGCACTGACCCCTGACCATCACAGGACTGACCCTCCCACCCCTGACAGTCGCAGGACTGACACCCTCCACTGTCAGTCACAGCACTGGGCATCCATGCCTGACAGTCACAGAACTGATCCACATTCCCAACAATCACAGCACTACACCCCACCACCATGAACACACTACCCCCATATCCCCAACAGTCACATGGATGACACTTTCCATAGGCAGTCACAGCAGTAATCACCACTCCTACCACTCACAACACTGTATATCACAGCACTGATGACCACAACACACAATCGGGACTGCAAACCCTCCCCAAACAGTCACTTAGTTTGGCACCTTATATAACCTTCCTGCCGCATGTACAACTTCCTGCAAATGCTTCCGTCCCTCGAAGTTGCAGAACTGCACAGAAGCAGACCTCCCAAGTCAGAGGAATGACCCTGACCTTGATAGTCACATAAATAACACCCTATCCCTGACAGTTACATAATAGACCCTCCTCCAGACAACCAATGGACTGTGCCACCGCTCCAACAGTTACAGTACTGACACCATCCACCATCAGTCACAGCAATGACCCACCCCCCCAACAGTCATAGGGTTGGACCATCCCCCCTCCACAGTCACAAGACTGTTCTACTCCCCTCCACAGTCACAAGACTGTAACACCCCCAACAGTAACAGGACTGTATCACCCCTTCCCCCACAGGCACAGGATTGACCCCCCCAGTCACAGGACTGTATCACCCCACCGACAGTCACAGGACTGACACCCTCCACTGACAGTCTTAACAATGATTACCCACCTCTGGCAGTCACAGCACTGATCCACACTCCTGAGAGTCACAACACTTTCTCAGTATTCCCAACAGTCACAGAACTTCTCTTCTACCCTCCCAATCTGGCAGTCACAGCAATGACCATACACCCATGAGAGTCACAGCACTGATCACCACCCCCCCATAGTAATAGCACTAGTCACAGTACTGCACCCCATCCCATCTTACAGCACTAATCATCAATCCTCAACAGTCACAGCACAGCCACCTCACCCCCAAAAGTCACAGAACTGACACCCCTACCATCAGTCACAGCAGTAATTCCCATCCCCTGACAATGACAGCACTGACCTACTACTCCTAAGGGTCACTACACTAACTCCCATCCACAACAGCCACAACACTGTCTCCTCACCCACAATGGTCACAGGACTGCCACCCCACCCCCGACAGTCACAGAACTGTACCACCCCTTCAATAGTCACAGAACTAACACCTTCTACTGTCAGTCACAGTGGCCACCTACCAACAGTAGTGCTAATGACTAATGAATTCACCAGCCAGTCAGTTGTGGAGACCAAGGAACACCTCACCAGGCTGGGTGACAAACTATCATCCATTTCATCCAGCATCTCCTTCTCTGAGATCCTGCCAGTATGGGAGAGGGGGGGCAGATGGATGGAAGGTCAGAGAAGGGGAGATAGGGGAGCTAAACATGTGGCTCAAGGGCTGGTGCCATGAAAAAGGACACAAATTTGTAGGGAACTGGCAACAGTTTTGGGAGCGAAAGTTCTTTAAATTTGATGGACTGCATCTGATTAAGGAGGGAGTCAGTGCATTGGGGCAGAAGTTTGATGTCTTTGCAGAACATTTAAACTAGCAAATGGGGAGAGGGGACAGCACCCCATATGTCGAATGGGAAGAACACCCTCCCTCCTCAGCTAGTGGTCAAACAGGAGTTCAGCATGTTTGCAGTTCATTTGCATCACCTGGTAAAGAAAAAGGTCCAGCTCCTACTCGGCGCACAGAGGAAAGCCAGACCTCACCCAACAACTAACACATCGAAATCTGGCCACTGGAAATTCATGTAATGAATGCTTGCAGTCTGCGAACAAGATCCCAGACCTGCAGGCAATAATGACAGAGGCTAAACTGGACATAGTAACACTAGCGAGATGTGGTTTACCAGTAACCACACTTAGGAGACTTCAGTACCTGGCTATGTACTGTTCAGAAGAGACCGAGTTGCAAAAGGGGGTGTGGAGGGCCCTGTATGTCAATGAAAATATCAAAGCTACAGAAATTCAGAATACACATAAGGAGCCAGAAGAATTTGGGTCACCCTGAAACAAGAAATGGGTAGCCATAAGAACTGGGGTTGTACAGGCCCCCAGACCTGGGGGAGGACAAAGACACATTATTGTTAGAAGATATACAAACCATGACAGCTAAAGGGGAGGTTCTGATAATGGGAGACTTCAACATGCCAGATACAGATTGATCAATACCAGCAGGAACATCTGCCAGAACTAGACACATGGTGGATTTCCTGCAGGAGAAGGGCCTCAAACAACTGGTACAACAACCCACAAGAGACAGGTCTATCCTAGATGTAGTACTGACTAACAGGGAAAGGATCACAGATCTCCAGGTAGAAGGTCACCTGGGGGCCAGTGACCATTGCATGGTATGGTTCAGTTTGGCCACTACAACTAAATCATCCCATTCCAAGGCAAAAATATGGGACTTCAAAGGAGCTGATTTTGATAAGATGGCCAACAAAGTTAAGCTAGCCCTGGCAAAAGAAATACAGGTGAGGGGGTACAGGCAAAGTGGGCAAGCATTAAGTATACAATACTTGAAGCAACATCTCATTGTGTTAGAGAGAAAAGGAAGTGCAAAAGAAGAAGGAAACCGCTTTGGTTCTCAAAAACAGTAGCAGAAAAGGTCAGCGCCAAAAGGCTGGCCTTCAGGAAATATAAGGGAATACAGCGGGATGAAGATAGAGAGGCATAACAAACTTCCCTAAGGGAAGCAGAGGAGGCAGTAAGGCAGGCAAAGGCCCAAACCGAGGAAACACTAGCACAGACAGTAAAAGATGGTGACAAGACTTTCTATAGATACATTAGTGAAAGGAGAAAGTCCAGCGGGGGTATTGCTAAGATCAAAGGAGATAAGGGGGCGTGTGAGGAGGAGGAGGACTATATAAAAGCATCTAAAATTGGTTTTGAAATAATAGTTTGTCACCCATTACTGTGAGTTTACCCAAAGCACTCTGGTTGTCTCTATTGTGCTGCAGTCTAGGCTACTGTACTAATGACATCATTTGTTGAGTCCATTCTACAAGCCTGCATCTATCTGTTGAACAGCCCAAAAAGGGTCTTGTTCCATGTGAGTAGTGCACTAGTAATTTATGAGGGTGCTGATAACTGTTTAACTTTTAGTGTGCTTGGCTGGACATATGGCAGCTACGATGTTGTTCAGCTCTGAACAAGCTGCAGGCATACTTTGTTGTTTACTGAACTAATGTGCTGGAATGCTACTCAGAGTTCGTGTGGGGGACAAATAGTCTCCATAGAGACAATTATGCAAATTAGCACCCCATAATGTCCTCACAGCACTGTTTGACCAGGCAGCTTAGAAAGACGCTGAAGGTAGAACGGACTTATTTTGAAATGCTGAAACTCCAGGAGGAGAAAAAAAGTGTTCACAATAAAATCAATGCCCACAACAGCTGAAGTACTGCTAGATACCATAAACACACAGGCTGGCAGTATAGCCTAGAGATTAGAGTAATGAGCTGTGAACGAGCTTGGTACATCCAGCAGACCAGGCCTTGGTTTGAGTCTCACAGCCTCCACTTGCATACTGTGTGACTCTGAGCAAGTCACTTAACTGCCCAGTGCTCCCAGGTCACTCCTGAAAACAGGCGCTTGTGCCTAGTGGGCCTTACCCAGTTACCAAAGACTTTAAAAAAAAAAAATGGAAAAAGGCACAATACAGCAAAACACTACAAACTGTTTGCCATTGATCTTACATTGTTTGTTAAACAGGCTTCTGGAACGTATAATGTCACAGCTGCTTAAGTAAGGGATTCCAAGAAGAAGCATTTACAGTCTGTCAGTCCTGGTGCTGTGTGCCCACAAAGAAGTAGCAGCTTTGCTTACCTAGATGTGACTTTATATGTCCCTGCAGTTCTGTTTACTTCTTGCTAAGTTCCACTTAGTTTTCTGCTCTCTGACTCGTAACTACATCTTTCGGCCTGTGAGACTCAAAATCCTCAAGGTCCTAGTGCCAGTCTGATAAGAAACTGACAGCAGAATATGATTGGAAAGGGTGATCAAATCCTGTGTCTTTAAAAACTGTAAATAACTATTTCTTCAGTGCCCCAGCAGGAGGGGGAGGAGAAAGGGTTGTCAGGTCTGCGGATGGGAGGGCCAGTGGAAAACCAATGCTGGGCACATGACTGTAGCACTGTGGAGAGACACATGATAACATTCCTGTCCCCTTTTCTCTTCTACGTCATACCAATAAGACAGCATTGCTATGTCCATGCTGCCTTAAAAATTATTCCAAAAGAAAAGTGTTGAAAATATTCTTTTTTAATGTTTTCCTCAATTAGAGGAAGATTTTTACATACAGACATACGAACATACCAGCAGATACGGGCCTTTTGTTCCATCAAGTCTGTTCGAGTGCGCAGTTAGCAGCCCTTATACTGCAGCTGCCCCTCCCTCCCCTCCCCACCTCCAGTGAACCTCCCCCTTATCCTTCCTGTCCCATCCTCTTTGAAGCAGCCAGCTGTCTTACAGGACACCACTTCTTCCTGTAGTGGCTCCACCCTGTCACTACCTCTCCATAAAGAAGTCTCTCCTCATTTCCTCCTGATTCTGAACCACCCTCCTCCAATATTAGGTGTGCCCTGCTCACAGTGATTTCCTTGTCTCTCTCCTCTTCCCCTCCTGTGCCCAAATCCCCAGCCCCCTTGTGTATTGCTCCCCCTTTCTCTTTTGTAAAAACTGAGCAGAAGTATACATTTAGTGCTTCTGCCTTTTCTTCCCCTTTATCCACCCCATCCCTTTTTATCCTTAATATTTGTTCCTTGAAGCATGTTTTCTGCCTGATGTACCTGTAGACATCCTTCTCCCCAAATTTAATTCCCTAGACTTGCCTGAGTTCCCAGGATGCACTGGCTGCCCTGACTGCCCTTGTCACTCTCCTTGAATCCTTCAGGTAATCCTCTCTGTCCTCCTGTCTCCCTGTTCTTTTGTACCATCTAAAGGTGGCTCTTTTAATATATTTTTAATAAAAGAGTTCTTCCACCAACTGTTTAAGAATGCTTGTTCATAATCAGAATGGATCATTCCAGTCATTTATCAGCACTGGCAGTGCAAGAGAACTGAATTCTGACATGAAGAATCCAGGTGTCATGTGATCATGCTGTGTATGACAGTATAGCAGGGATTAATCATACTGTAAGAGTGTTAGAATTCTAACAGCATTTCTGAATGCCTTTTTATAATATTGGATCTACATTTACCTTCTCCCAGTATATCACACATTGTGTCTCCGCGCCTCTCTCTCTCTCTCTCTCTCTTCTCTCTCTCTCTCTGTCTCTGTCTCTGTCTCTCTCTCTCTTGCACTACTGCTGCTGACTGCTGTCTTAGTATCCTACCCCATTTACTCTGCTCCCCATCTGTCTGTTTGTTTGTCTTGCTGCATGTAATTGTTTTCATTGTGCATGTGATACACAGTACCACCTTTTGTTCAAAATTGCTTAGTAATTATGGTCTGTGGGGAGCTCTCGAACCCTACAGAGGTTGGTAGTGGGGTACCACAGGGCTCGGTCCTGGGTCCAATCCTGTTTAATGCATACATATCAGACATCAGGGATGGTATAGGGTGTGAAATGAGTCTCTTCGCGGATGACTCCAAGATGGGAGCAGTAGTTGAGGGAGAAGAGGGAGGTTGGCCTGCAAGGGACCTGACACCCTGGAAAGCTGGGCTCACACATGGAAATTAAATTTAATATCACCAAGTGCAAGGTGTTGCATCTTGGTCGGGGAAACCCTAAACACAGGTACACCCTGGGAGGGGAGGTGCTGGAAGCCTCAACAGGGGAAAAAGACCTAGGGGTCATGGTGGATACATGTATGAATAACACTGAGCAGTGCAGGAGAGCAGCTAGCAAGGCAAACAGGATGTTGGGATGCATCGCAAGGGGGATCACCTCTAGGAGCAAGGAAGTGATTCTGCCACTGTACAATGGACTGGTTAGACCACACCTTGAGTACTGTGTACAGTACTGGAGACCACACTTGAAGAGGGACATACAGCTCCTGGAGAGGGTACAGAGGAGGGCAACAAAGATGATACGAGGGCTAGGGGATTTGACTTACGAGGACAGACTTGAGGAGCTCTGCCTGTTTTCATTGGAGGAGAGGAGAGACAGGGGGGACATGATTGAGGTCTTCAAGTACCTCAAGGGAATAAATAGGTAAACATGGAGGGATCTTTAGACTAAAGCAGGAGGCATCACCAGAGGGCATGGTTTGAAGTTGGAAGGTGGAAGGGTGAGGGGGAAAGAGGAGGAGGTTTTTCACTGAGAGGGTGGTGGACCCTTGGAATGCTCTGCCTGGTGAGCTGGTTCAGAGATCCACAGTGAGAGCTTTTAAGAGAGGGTGGGACAGACACAGAAAGTGGATGTATCAGATGATGGCCTATCCCGGGGATGGATGATAGGGGTTTCTGGAGCACAAGGGATGGAAGGGTCTCGGCACCCAACTAAGGATCTAGGTTCGAGCAGACTTGATAGACCATAAGGCCTAATCTGCTGGCAAATAGTATGTTAGTATGTTAGTATGTAATTAGTGATGCCGAGTTCTGACTACTCATCTGAAACTGACATTGAAGTGCAGTGGTGCTCTGCAGTATATTTCTCATTACATCTTTATTTATTGACATTGAAGTGCAGTGGTGCTCTGCAGTATATTTCTCATTACATCTTTATTTATTTTGCTATTCTGATCTGCTCACCTGTTTGTTGGTGCAAAACTCAAACTGTATCAGTCACATAAACCACTTCAGGCCATGGCTAAGCAGATCAGTGTCAGTAAGCCATGAGAAAGAGACCCACATTAGGATCTTCATGGTAAAATTACTGCCAGTGTCCAAATTTGATATCATCAAGAAAACAACAAACAAGAACTCTTTGTCAAGAGCAAATAACAGAAATAGAGAATGTTATCACTCTTGTAATCAGAACAAAAGGAAGAAGAACGCAATCTTGTCACTCACCGTAGTGTGGCTGGGGGAGTAGCCTGGATCTTGCCGGCGATCTTTGCACTACCTGTTGCAGCCTCATTTTCATGTCACCTATTGAAATGGACTTCTTCTGTTGCTGAAATGTGTTATGACCTTATTAGAAATGTTTATATTGACTATTGGGGTTGCTTTTAAACTATTATTTTAATTAATTGTCTACAGGTACTGAAACAACAGAAGTTAAATTGGCCTCAAGTGAAGATGTAGAGCATGCCAAGACTGGTTGCAGTGCATCTGGGTCAGGTGAGTACCTTTTTTAAGTACTTTTTAAATTAACCTTTGTCAAACTAAGGATCATACTAAGGATTTAAGGACAGCAGAAGGCTACACGCCCATGAATATCATCCCCCACTTTATGGTGGATTTTGTAGTACAATATTATTATTAATGTGAGCATCTAGTTTCGTTTTGAATCCCCCAAAAAGTTGATTGATTGGCAATTTCTTGTCAGAGTTTGTTCCATAACCTTATGGTTCTGGGCAGGAAAGACTTATTCCTAAGATTGCTCCTGGATACATCCCCATGAATCTATTTGTTATGCCCCCTTAAGTAATGGAGTTTACGTCTATAACTTATTCCTAGGTCTTTTGTGAGAGCAATATCACTTAGGATTTTATATAGAGTCAAGATGTCTTCTCTTTCTCTTCTAATTTGTAGTGGCCAGGGTTTAAGAATATCTAATCTAGTATTATAATCACAGTACTTTAAAGTGAGCATGAGTTTCGTGTAATGCCTTTGTACTTTTTCCAACAATATAATATCTTGTTTAAGATCTGGGCTCCAAACTTGGGAGCAATAGTCCAGGTGAGGTTGTAGGTAGGTTTTATAAAGGGGTAACATTGTAGATTTCGATTTGCTTACAATGAATCTCTTAATGCAAGTGGCCAGATGGTTAACTTTTTTTGCTACTAGCCTATATTGAGTACTATTTTTCAGTTTATGTGTAACTGTAATTCCTAAATCTCTGACCATGTTATTTTTTTTTTCCCAATTGTTTAACCAGGTGAGACACACTAAGCTGAAAGCTTTTTTACAGGTGTAACCTGGAGCACAGGAAAGTTAAGTGACTTGCTCAGGGTCACACAGTATATGCAAGTGGGGGCTGTGGGATTCAAACCCAGGTCTCCAGATTTGCAGCTCAGAGCCTTAAACCACTGCTCTATACTGCATCTCTAAATTAATTATAGGTAAACTATCGTTACGTATCTGATCAATATGAGAGGGATTGTTTCTACCCCAGTGCATAACTAAACATTTTTCCAGGCTGAATCTCATTCCATTGTCATCTGCCCAGTGAACTATTGTAGCTAGATCATTTTCCATATTTAATATGCCTTCTGCAGTACCAACTAGCCCACCTAACTTCAACTCATCAGTGAATTTTATTATGATGTTATTACTAGTGACTTGTAAATCCTGTATAAACAGATTAAAAAGAAGTGGTCCAAACACAGATCCCTAGGAACTCCATTGGTTACCCCCACCTTGGATGACAGATTACCATTAACTCATACCCTCTGTGTAAAATCTTTGAGCCATGATAAGACCCACTGAATTATGTGGGGGTCTATTTTTAATTTTATAAGTTTCTCAATTGGACCCTTATGAGGCAATATATCATAGGTTTTTTGAAATCAAAATAGATAATGTCCACTGGTTCATTCTGGTCGATGTATTTACTGAATTTATTATAGAAGCTTATTAAATTAGTGTCACAGCTTCTCTTTTCAGTAAAGCCATGCTGTGTAGTGTCCAGTAATCCATTACTTTTGAGGTGGTTTATAAGGTTGTCTTTAATTATACCCTCAATAATTTTACTAATGATTGAAGTTAAACTTATGGGTCTATAATTAGAGGGAAGAGTTTTACAGAGATTATGCCACAAATGAGTTATGGAATATATGAAGGGAATAAACAAGGTTAGGGCAGGAAGCATGTTCATCATGTGTGAAAAAAAAAAGCTGCCGCGCATTCCAGTTTGGGGGGGGGGCGCCCACTGAGATGATATGGTAGTGGCCATTTCTTCACTGAGAGAGTGGTGGATGCTTGTAATTGGCTTTCACTGCCAGAATGTGTTGCTGTACTAGATTCAGTGAACAAATTCCTGGGGGCATTGGACAACTAAATGGCTAAAAATAAAAGTAACAATGACATGGATTAAATGGAAAGTGTGTATGTTACCACACCCTTAAGTCATGTAAATAATTGTGGCATATTTTAATACAGGCCATTGTATAGCCTCTATATTTGTTTATTTATTATTTATTTAAAATTGGTGACCAGGAAAGGCATACTGAGCCGAGGCTCATTTCCTTGTGCGACCTGGGTACAATGCAGAGCAAACACAGGAGTTTGAACATTTTTACAGTAAACATATGTTACAAGAATATACAAGAGTATAATTAGGTACAGGCACAATTTATACAATATGTACAAGGGTAAGCCACAGTGTGATAAGGTGAGAGTTCATAAATGTAAAGCAGTAGTTATATTTTAAGACACTAGTAGGCCCCTTGGTGGGGAACTGTGGCATGTAGAGGCTGAGGTTATGTTTAGAATGTAGTAGACACAGGTCAGCCAGGACAAAATTTCTTAGGAAGGGAGGGTAAAGAGGAAAAAGAACATGTCTGAGTTAAGAGGGGGAGAAAGCAGAGCAGAACCACCAGGGAGGATTGTGGGGAAAGCTTAAAAGGGGTCAGAAGCGAGATGGAGGCGTGGTCAGGAGCACTGAGGGCACTGTGCTGTTCAATAATTGTGTAATTAATGTTCTTTTTTTAAAACAGTTGTCTATGGGCTGATGTTATATTATATTACAGTAATCAAAGCCAGGGGACAGGAATGGATTACAGATGTGCAGCTGCTTGTAATATCTCTATTTTCAGAAATTATATTCCTGTCGATACAGGATCCCTATTTAACTGTGTCTAAATAAAAGCTGAAGCAGTAACTTTGGTTTTGTACTATTTTCTATTTATGGCCAGCATCCGGTGAAGTAATTTTCATGGAACCAAGAATTTGGAGTTTTCTACTATGTCAGTGCTGCTTTGATATATGATGCTTTCAGAACCATTGGCTCGGTACTGATAAGTTCATACTCCCACTTCTGAAACCATGAAGTGACATACTCAAAACTTCAAATTCTTTGTTCCATGAAAAGAACTGCATAGAATATTGTCCACACAATGTAAACAATACAAATCACAGCTGACACAGCTTTAGATTTTATTCATGTAACGTTAACTAGGGATCATTTAGAGTTATGAATGAATATAATTTATTAAAACAAAATAGAGACCATTCAAATAGCTGCACATAAGTAATCAATTCCTGACCCCTGCAGCTGTTATTGCTATGCCACTGCCAGGTATTTTTCTTGCTTATTAATAACAAGTTCCCCTTCCCCATTGCTACTGTTGCAGTATGAAACTGTTTTACCTTTGGGTTTGTCTGTTCTCAGACCTAAATCTCCTGTAGTTACTGTTATTATTATCTTGCAGCAATTCCTCTGCGGTAAGTATTAAAATATTCTTTGCAATTTTGCAATGAAATGATAAGGAAATACATGTTATTTCTGTACAGAGACTACTAAGAGTCAGACTAAGGACACAGCAACATCACCTGCAAAATGCAAGACCAAGCAAGCAGAGAACCAGCTGTCATAACTACAAAAGGTGATGCTACAACTTGCCAGTGCTGAGCCGGACCAGACACAGGAGGTAGGAAAGAGTTCTGTCAGTGTTCAAACTTCTGAAACAACCGCAAAGTCTGCCAAAAAACCCAAACTTGTTACCAAACATATTGAAAAGATTATATCATCCACCAGTCAGGAAGATGGCAGTATGACAAAGACAGACTTTAGGGAGTTAATGACTAAAATAAATTCCCTGAAGGAAGGTCAATCCCAGAGAACACCAGAATGAAGAAGCTGCTGTAGTGACTGGACTTCTCTACTGGGACTAAAGAAGTTGAACTCTACTATTGGGACCTTCAATTTAGGGTAAAAAACAAACAAACACAAAAAAATGAGTGTGTTTGTCTGAGTTGGCTGAAGTGATTTGTTATCTGTGCAGTTATCTAGGTGTCTGTCTCAGGTGGTTGAAGGGGATTGTTATCTGTGCAATTTAACTAAGTGTAGAAAGATCTGTTAAGTAGGGGGAGTGGCTTAGCAAGAAGGAAGCCAGGTTAAAGCCAGATTTAAACACTACCCTAGATAGCTTCTGCCAGAGAACACCAGGAGGAAGGAACTGCTGTAGTAACTGGACTTCTCTACTGGGACTATATTGCCCTCCTTCCCTCCCCTTCATCCTAAGACAGTTCTACTTTTATAGGCACAGGATTTGACTGACAACAGGAACTTTCTGTTAGAGAGTAGGAAGTGAGTGATCACAGAGCCACCAATGACTCACCATCCTAGAAGGAAAAGAGTAGCCTCCCCCCCCCCAGCTGCTGGAGGTCTGCCTCTGAGCAAGTAAGGAGACTACTGAGAAATACAGGATCTTCTTGTCTCAGAACAGGAAGATAAGGAGCTTAAAGGGCACAGAGGCAGTAAGTAAGTAAGTAGAGAGAAAAAATAAATAAATAAACAGAGGAAAGAGTAAGTATTCCAAACAACAGTGTAGGGGCCAGAAATAAGACAATGGGAGTGGTGCAGTGCAGTGCAGTGGCTGTGGAGCAGCAGTCTTCCAGGAGACGTTCTGGAGGATGTGGTGTTGTCCCATCTGCAGGCACCTCACTGGGCTGAGGGAGGAGGTTGCTCATCTCCAGGCTGAGTTGGCCAGGATTTGTGGGGCCTCCTCTCCCATCCAGGGACCACCAGGTCCACTTCCATTTCCTCAGAGTTTGCCAAGAAAGAGTAGCGGTTGGACCATAGCAGGCTCAGGGAGGGTGAGAGTGGTGGAACAGAGGCACATCCCTCCAGTTGTACCTCTCCACAATTCATATGCTGTTCAGGCAAAATGTGGTTCCTCTATGGAGGCACCCGCAGTGGAGGCCAAGGAGGATGCTGGGAACCTCCACAAAGGAGACCCACAGGAGGTTGGCATGGGACCCCACAGAGGAAGGAAACAACTACTGATGGTGGACTCTATTGTTAGGAAGGTAGAACTGGGGGAGGAAGAGGAGAGGGAGGTAAGGTACCTGCCTGGCACCATGGCTTGGAGGGATAGGGAGTAAATCCTCAGGATCGCCGGAGCAGCTGCACAGGGGAGGGAGCTGGATGTCATTGTCCACCTAAGGACAAATGACCTGGCTAAGAAAGGGATTAGAGCAGTGCAGGAAGAGTTTGTGGAGTTGGGGAGAGGTCTTCAACAAGTAGCACGCACGGTAACCTTCTCGGAGATGCTGCCTGTCTATGGTGTAGGTGAGGCTAGGGTGCTCCACTCCATGGGATTCAATCAGTGGTTGAAAAACTGGTGCAGAGCTCAGGGATTTGGCTTCATTGGGGACTGGGGGTCCACCTGGAGTGATGCAGGCCTATACTGCCATGATGGTCTGCATCTGTCCAGAAGGGGAACCAGGATCCTAGGTGATAGGTTTAAATGATTCATTGGCAAGCATTTAAACTAGCCAAGGGGGGAGGCACTGGAAAGGAGCAGGGAAATCCTAGCCCCCCAAATAAATCAGGGTAGAAAGTGAGGTAAACACCAAGATAGAGACGTCGATAGGGAAAAGGGCAGGGGTAAATGGAGAAAGTGACAAAAGCAATAAGGACAGGGATGGGGCAAAAAGGGGTAAGGCCATCAGGACATGGAGGGTAATGAGTACCAATGCCCATAGTCTGGGCAACAAACTCCCGGAACTTGTGGCCTTGATGTAAGAGGGATGCCTGGATAGTGTAGCAGTCAAAGAAACACGGTACACAGAGAACCATGACTGGGGTGTTAACATACCAGGGTACAGAACCTACAGGAGAGACAGGGAAGGGAGAAGAGGGGAAGGGGTAGCTCTCTATGTAAGGGAAGGGATAAAAACAACTGAACAAAAGAGTAAACAGGGAGGAGAGGAGGCACTATTGGTCACCTTAGAGACTGGAAATGGCACCACAATCTGCACAGGGGTTGTATACAGACCCCCATGTCAGGGGGAAGGAATGGACATTGATATGATAGAAGACATCCTTAGGATGGCAGAGAAATGGGAGACACTATTGATGGGAGACCTGAATATGCCAGATGTTAACTAGAGCACCTTTGCTGCATCCACATCCAAGAGCAGAGCCATTCTCAGTGCCCTACAGGTGGCATGCCTCAGACAGCTAGTTTTGGAACCCACTAGTGAGGGAGCAATCTTAGACCTTGTACTCTCAAATGGGGACAGTGAGAGGATCTTAGATATAGAAGTGGGTAGCTATCTGGGAACAAGTGACCACCAAACAATGTGGTTCACGATAAACTCAGCTACAGAGTCAAACCATACAAAAGTGAGGGTACTGGGCTTCAGGAGGGCTGACTTTGGCAAGATGGGAGAGTGCCTTAGAAAAGCACTAGCAAACAGGCTAGAAGGAGGGGTGGAGCAACAATGGGGAAACATCAAAACTGCCATCACAGAGGCAACAAACCTTTGTGTGAAGCAAATCAACAAAGCAAAATGAAAGAAAAAGCCACTATGATTCTCAAAAGAGGCGCCGGGGAAGGTCAGGGAGAAAAAGGTAGCATTCAGGAAGTATAAGGAAACACAGAAGGAGCAGGACAGACAGCTGTACCAGTTAAGGCAGAAGGAAGCAGGGAGGGAAGTCAGAATAGCAAAGGCCCAAACTGAGGAAAAGATAGCCAACTCAGTTAAGAAGGGGGATAAAACCTTTTATAGGTACATCAGGGAGTGTATAAAGACAAAGGGAGGGAGAGTGAGGCTGAATAGAATGGACGGTGGGTGGGCAGAGAGGGACAGTGAATAAGCAGGGATACTGAATGAATACTTCTGCTCAGTATTCACAAAAAGGAGAAGGAGGTGCCTAATCCAGTTAACAGAAGCACTCTCGATGGGGGGTCGATCCCAGTCCTTTCACAGAAGAAAGGGTTCTGAAAGAACTCCTAAAACTGAAAGTGGACAAAGCAATGGGGCCTGATGGAATTCACCCCAGAATTCTAAAAGAATTAAGGGGAGAACTAGTGAAACCACCGCCTACCCTTTTTAACAAATCATGGGAGGATGGTGTGGTACCTGAGGACTGGAGGAAGGCGGATGTGATTCCCCTTCACAAAAGTGGGAGCAAGACAGAGGAAGGAAACTACAGACCTGTCAGTTTGACCTCTGTGGTAGGGAAAGTGATGGAATCACTTCTGAAGGAAAGAACTGTTGAGTACCTAGAGGCCAGTGGGGCACAGGACCCAAGGCAGCATGGGTTCACAGCGGGAAGGTCATGTCAGATGAATCTAATTGATTTCTTTGACTGGGTGACCAAAGTAGTAGACCAGGAAGGGGCTGTGGACATGGCCTACCTAGACTTTAGCAAGGCATTTGACACAGTCCTACACAAAAGATTAATAGTCAAATTAACCAGCCTGGAAGTGGGTCCCAGGGTGGCAGCCTGGGTAAAACACTGGCTGGACAACAGGACACAGAAGGTAATTGTAAATGGAGTCCACTCTGAAGAAAAAGTGATTACTAGTGGGGTACCGCAGGGTTCAGTACTGGGTCCAGTCCTTTCTAATTTCTTTATAAGTTACATTACGGAAGGACTGGAAGGAAAAGTATGCCTCTTTGCAGATGACACAAAGATCTGCAACACAGTTGATACACAAAGAGGCATGGAAAGGATGTGAAGGGACTTGGCAAGGTTGGAGGAATGGTCAGAAGTATTGCAGCTTGGATTCAATGCAAAGAAGTGCAAAATAATGCACCTGGGAAATAAAAACCCAGGGGAAGATTACACAATGTGGGGGGAAGTAGTAACAACAACAAAAATGGAAAGGGACCTGGGGGTAATCATATCAGATGACCTTAAGGTTAGCAAGCAATGTGAGAAGGCAGTAGGGAGGGCTGGGGGGATACTAGGATGTATAGGGAGAGGCACCACCAGCAGAAAACAGGAAGTTGTTATCCCTCTGTACAGACAGTTGGTGAGACCCCATCTGGAGTACTGTGTCCAGTTCTGGAGACCCCATCTCCGCACGGACACAGCACAGGATAGAGGCAGTCCGGAGGAGGGCAACTAAAATGGTACAGAGTCTGCAAGAGAAGCCATATGAAGAGAGACTAATGGAGCTTAATATGTATACCCTTGAGGAAAGGAGGGAGAGGGAGGACATGATAGAAACTTTTTAGTACCTCAGTGGAATCAACAAAGTCCAAGAGGGTAGCATCTTTCAGAAAAAGAGATGTGCAAGAACAAGGGGACACAATTTGAAGATGGGGGGTGGTTCAGGGGCAATATGAGGAAGTATTTTTTCACAGAGAGAGTGGTTGACATATGGAACAGCCTTCCTGAGGAGGTTGTGGGGTCTAAAACTGTGAGAGATTTCAAGAATGCATAGGACAGACATAAGGCAATTTTTGTGGGGGGGGGGTAGAAAGGAATACGCTGTTGGTTAACTAGGATCTGCAGCTTATCCTGTACGTAGGGAAATGGGCAGACTAGGTGGGCCAAGCGGTCCTTATCTGCCATCAAAGTCTATGTTTCTACATTTCTATGTAGATGGAGGCTGAAATGCTGGAGCTGAAAAAGTCTGTCAAGAACCTGACTTCAGTGATAAAAAAGGAACGGGTGCATAAGATGCGTCTGCAACAGGGTGCTGCATCAGGTACTACAAAAAGAGCTGGGAAGATAGAAGCTAATCCCCCAGTGACACAGTGGATGACATTTGCGTTCTTCTTTATTTTGTTGTGCTGTGACTGAAAAAATGATAATGATATCTCTCCCTCTATTTCTGTTATTGTTTCTGACATGAAAGATTGAGAACTGTTAAACATTGATGTTGTTTTTCTTTTTGTACATAGTTCAGAGGTTGAAACCATTGTTGTTGATTGTTGTTTTCTTGAGGCTGTTTTTGTTATGTTTCACATTATTGACATTTGCCAGATAAAGATTGTTAGAAACACCAAATTTACTTTCCATTTTGAGTTACTTTACTATGACTGTGCTACAATTGAAGGTATATTTAACTATGGTTGTTGGTCGGTGTACAGCTTCACACATCAGTGGCACATTCATCTTCAGCAGCAGCACCAGTCTGTGGCCTAGTACTTCCTCTTTATGCTGTTTATTGTTGTGGATTCAACAGCGGTGGTGGTGTGTGCAGGTATTGATGGTACAGAATTATAGGTGTGTGTAAGGCTTCACACATCAGCGGTTCTGGGGCTAGTAGCAGTTCATCAAGGCATTCCTTAGTTCAGTGGTGTTAGTGGTGTCTGCA
Organism: Neoceratodus forsteri; assembly: GCA_016271365.2. Taxonomy (NCBI): domain Eukaryota; kingdom Metazoa; phylum Chordata; order Ceratodontiformes; family Ceratodontidae; genus Neoceratodus; species Neoceratodus forsteri. The sequence goes on along the minus strand of CM057449.1, from coordinate 1,343,274,845 downwards.
TGCATGCTTTGATGGCACAGCAGGAGTTGTGGCCAGTCAGATCAGCAGCACTAGTGTCTCTGGGCCTAGTAGTTCCTCATTAAGGTGTTCCTTGCTTCCGTATTGTGAGTGGTGGCAGCGTGCATGCTTTGATGGTACAGCAGGAGTTGTGGTCAGTCAGATCAGCAGCAGCAGTGTCTCTGGGCCTAGTAGTTCCTCATTAAGGTGTTCCTTGCTTCTGTATTGCGAGTGGTGGCAGCGTGCATGCTTTGATGGCACAGCAGGAGTTGTGGTCAGTCAGATCAGCAGCAGCAGTGTCTCTGGGCCTAGTAGTTCCTCATTAAGGTGTTCCTTGCTTCCGTATTGTGAGTGGTGGCAGCGTGCACGCTTTAATGGCCCAGCAGGAGTTGTGGTCAGTCAGATCAGCAGCAGTGTTTCTGGGCCTAGTAGTTCCTCACTAAGGTGTTCCTTGCTTCTGTATTGCGAGTGGTGGCAGCGTGCATGCTTTGATGGCCCAACAGGAGCTGTGGTCAGTCAGATCAGTAGCAGTGTCACTGGCATGGCATGTCATCGGCATACCTGAAAAATAAATCATAAAGAGTTGTAGAGAAACAACACAACATGTAACATTTATTCCACTTATAAAACCAGGTCTGGTTCAGCAATTACAGCAGTTTTAACAGCAATAAGTAGCCTAGGCAATACCCCCCCCCCGACTGAGCATAACAATAACAGTAGTTTTAACAGCAATAAGTAGCCTAAGCAATATCCCCCCACCGACTGAGCATAATAACTACAGCAGTAGTATGAACATGAGCCACATCACTACTCTCCACCCCCCCAAAACTGTCATAGTTTGATACCAGCTGACCTTGGCAATGCATAAAAGATGTGCATACAGTGTACAGTGAGCTATCTGACCTAGTTATCATGCCATACGTTGACAGAGAAAAAATCTAAACAGCACCCTCAGCAGAAAATACATACCTTCACAAACAATGAAAAACACTGCAGGTGGCAATAGTCTAGCATGGTGCCGACAGACAGCATGAGCAGTTGTAGCCACATATACAATACATTCCACTAACAATAAACAAAACTGAACAATAATTAATTAATCATCACTAACCTGATAGACTGGCATGTAAATTCTGTTGCCATCTGGACAATTGTCATCAGTCTAGAGGCATCACATCATCATCCTTCTGTACTAGAGAGGAGCTGTTTATTACTGACTCTTCATGAAGTTAAGTGCAGTGGACATCAAAGAAGTAGTGGATGTAGGTTGCAGTACGGCGTGCAAATCAGCAATACTGCCCTGTGGCCCAGTACTGCACCTTAATGTTGTGTTTTGTGGCCATTTCAGCAGTAGTAGTCATGGATGATGCCAGTGTGTGGACAGCGTGCGCAGCAGCAGTGGCTCATCAGCACCAGTTTAGGGACTAGCAGTGCATCTTTATGTTGTTATGATGCTCAACATGTCTTTTCTAACAAATGTCCATCAGACCTGTCACAGACTGCCATCATCTATGGAGAGACAGAAGGCTGTCTGTGCTGGTTAAATAATCATCCATTTTAAAAAGCCTCTCCAACAGTATATTGGATATCTAGTTTTCCAAATAATTTTTTGGTTCTCCATATACATGTATATGTACGATTTATGATCAGCTGTGCTTTCTAATTTGTTTGGTTATTGTTTTAATTGTTTTCTACTTGAAACAATTCATGGGCTTTAGTCTAGGATAACAACAACAGCACATCACTACACGGTGCAATGTAAACACTGTAACAACCCGTTAACCATAGCCAACACCTTTAATAGCCATTTCTCAGATTTATCAAGTTATCTGTCCCTCTTCCAAAATGCTAGCACTGTTTCGCCCCCTGGTGACACCAAACCACGACCCTCAAACCCCCCTTTTAGGTTCCGGATCATTCAAAAAAGAGAAGTTGAAAAACTACTTCTCACCATTCCTGACAAAATTAGTCCTGGATCCGATGGTCTTGAACCAAGACTACTGAAAGTAGCGGCCCCCTTTATAGCTTCCCCAGTAACTACAATTTTTAATATATCCTTATGCCATGGTATAGTTCCAACGATATGGAAAATTGCCAAAATTACTCCTATCCCAAAGAAAGGTGACCAAAAGGAAATAAAGAACTACCGTCCCATCGCCATACTCTCTGTCTTAAGCAAAATCTTAGAAAAACTAGTCGCCACACAAACGATTGAATACCTTCAACAATATAATCTCCTCTCCAGTTCTCAACACGGTTATCGCAAAGGCCATAGTACCACCTCTGCCCTGCTAAAGCTGACTAGTGACATTAATTCATACATGGACCAAGGCCTCCTGACTGGAGCTGTTTTATTGACCTAACTAAAGCTTTTGATCTGGTAAACCACTCACTCCTTCTGTCAAAACTATGGTCTTTGGTTTCTCCCCAGATACCATATCCTGGTTTGAGAGCTACCTGACCAATAGGCAACAGGCTGTGGTCTTTAACTCTGCAATTGGATCCTGCACCCATCCACGGTGTACCATACAGGCTCCATTCTCGGTCCTCTACTCTTCTCAATTTTCATTGATGATATCCCTTCAATCGCACCAAATTGTTCATCGCTGCTCTACGCTGATGATCTGGTCATCTATTATAGTGCTAAACATCAGTCTCCTACACCATCCCCTGTAATGGATTTTGCGTAGTATCCAAACCTGGCTTATTTATAATAAACTTGTCCTCAACACTAGCAAATCCTACTCAATGGTGTTTGGATCCCAAGCCAGACTCAAAGCAAATCTTTCCCCTTATCATCTCCTGTGCGGACAGCACTCTTACCCTCCACCAATTCTTTCAAATATCTTGGTGTCACTTTGGATGAATCACTTGACCTTGACCTTCATATCTCTAATATCTGTAAGTCAGTAAATGCTAAACTAGGAAGTGCCTACACCGCACAGCTATGCACTTACCCCTCAAGCCAGACGTGCAGTGGCTCAATGCTCTTCTTCCGTCTCTAGTATATGGCTCACAGATTTTCCTATCTGCATCTAAATCTGCCTTCATAAATGGGACATCACTTATAATAACATCTGTCGCTATGCCGCTGCCTCACCACGTTTCAAACACCATTGCTACCTTTATCGGACCCAAATGGCTTAGCCCATCTGCTCACCGTCTCCAGTCCTTTGGATCACTAATTGACTCAGTCATCAGAACAGGTCTCCCACTATCCCTTTTTTCTGTACTAGAACTACAATCTTTCACTCATGAATTACGATCCAACGATAAAGCCCTCCTGCGTGTACCAAGATGTAGAACTAATATGGGCACTCGCGCATTTTCCTACACTGCTCCGAAATACTGGAACTCTATTCCCCTCTCTGTCCGTCTAACAAACACCCATGCTAGCTTCAAGAAACTACATCGTGAATACCTTCATACCCTACATCCCTGCACTTGTTTTAACCCTCCTTGAACCTTTATTAATTGTGCAATCGTACCCAACCGCATCCTACCTACCCCCTTTATCCTTCTTCTACTCAAGATCTATACCAGCCATGCTTTTTCTTTCCCTCCTCTCCCCCTCTCCCTCTCTACCTTTATGGCACTTACTGCACTGTAACTCCTACCTTCCATGTTGTTTTTTCGTCTGATGCCACCTGCTTTTTCCTCTGCACTCACAGTATCTTATCTTTCACTTTTTCAGAATGTCAATGTACTTATTACATACTGCTTTTACCCATTTGTACTATTCTCATGTGCTGTGTCACATGTTTATTGTTTGTATGTAAACTGTTCTCTCCCGGGTCATGCCTGAAAATAGGCATTGTTTGCCTAGTGCACTTACCCGGTCACCAAAAGCAAAATAAATAAATAAATAAATAAAAAGAAGGAACCTGGTCGCCTCATTGCTGTATATGACCCCCCTGCATGCTCTTTGCTAAGACAATCACTTCAAATGATCAAAATTCAATAATTATATGCTCTACAATGTAACTCTGTGAAATTTGAGATTTCAGACCCCAACCTTATTGTGGAGCAACAGTCCACAGGCTCACCAGCTGGTGACACTGTTCCGCAGCACAAGACTATCCAATGTAGCCACACTACAAGATATATTTATGTCAGCAATATATAACTCAGAAGCATACTTTTGGGATGCAAAATCTCAAAGTTGCTGGCATGATATTCATCCTTGCTTCTTGAGTGTCACTGCCCCATGCAAGGCAAGGCAAGGCAAATTTATTTAAAAACACCCCATCCTAGAGGCTCTGGGCACTGTTCAAGTAGATAAAACACATCTTCAGAGTAATATACAAAAGAAAAAGAGTACAGAATAATAACACATCATGTAAACATCATACATACTCAGTCAAAAATTAATAATTCATTCCTGAAATGCCTGGGAAAATAGGAGGGCCTTAAGGTGGGCCTAGAATACCTCCAAGGTAGGGGCCCCCTTAACCTCAAGGGGCAGCGAATTCCAAAGGATGGGGGCAGCAACACTAAAAGCTCTGTTGCCAGCCGATCTCAGCCTCATCTTAGGAATCGCCAGGCGGCCCCTAGAGGAGGAACGGAGGGGGCGGACAGAGAGAGCAGGTACAAGAAGGTCTGACAGATAACCAGGGCCCTGCCCATGTAGGGCCTTATAGATGAGAAGACCCACCTTAAAAAGGATCCTACACCTAACCGGCAGCCAGTGCAGCTCACGCAGTACCGGTGTAATATGGCAAAATTTCTGCTGCCCAGTAAGTAACCGGGCAGCTGCGTACTGCACTAGCTGCAGTCTGCGGAGAGGCCCTCCTGTGACCCCGAGGTAGAGTGCATTACAGTAATCAAGCCTTGATGTAACTAAGGCATGTATCAAGGTAGGGAGGTTCAGTGGCGGAAACAAGGGGCTTTATCCTGGTGACATTTCTGAGATGGAAAAAACAGGACTGGACCGTGAAGGATATTTGTGCCTCCATGGTCAAATTCCTATCCAGAATGACACCAAGATTATGCACCCAAGAGGAGGCCTTCAATGAAACAGATCCCAGAACAAGTCCAGTCACTGACTCAGGGGCCATCCTATCATGCACTCTGTTAGACTCCACCACCAATACCTCCATCTTATCGGGGTTCAGTCACAACCAGCTGGAGGTAATCCAGTCGTTTATCTCAACAAGGCAGCTGTTTAGCACATCCACCGCATTGGATGTCCCTGGGGTAAAGGAAAGGTATAGCTGGGTATCATCAACATAGCAATGAAAACCCAAGCCATAATTCCTAATGAGCCCTCCCAGGGGTAGCATGTACACTGCGAACAACATTGGGGCTAGTGCTGATCCCTGAGGAACTCTGCAAGATAGGAGGCTAGGGGTGGAGGAGGAATTCCCCATCACAACCCGTTGCCTCCTGTTAGTAAGAAAGGACTCAGACCAGTTGATGACAGTACCGGTGAGTCCACAGAGCTCCCTTAGATGGTCAAGCAACACACAATGGTCCACAGTGTCAAAAGCTGAAGAGAGATCCAGGAGAACAAAAATTGTCTTATCCCCTTGATTTCTTGCCCTGAGGACATCATTCAACACCCGAACAAGCGCAGTTTCTGTGCTATGCCTATGCCCGACTGGAAAGGTTCATACAACTCATGAGTCACGAGGTGCTCTTCCAACTGAAGTGCCACTACCTTCTCTACTACCTTTGCCAAAAAAAGGAAGGTTAGAGATAGGTCGGTAATTTGCCCTTCCCTCTGGGTCCAATGACGGTTTCTTTAAGAGGGGTCTCACCAATGCCTTCTTCAAGGCATCAGGGAAAACCCCCTTGGATAAGGAACACCGGACAGTCGGAGAAAGCACCGGGCCAACGGTGTCAATACATCTCATTAAGAAACGTGTTGGCACTGGGTCCAGTTCACAAAAAGTGTGCTTCAGATTGGTTGCCACCCCAATGACCTCACTTACCTCCACTGGTCTAAACTCCCCCCAACCAGGCGGACATGCAAAATGATAGTCACTAAAATGAAATAAAAAAAAGAATTATGGATTCATTTTGGCACCTATTTGACATATGGATTGTTACACGTTAGTCTGCACTTTTTCTAACATAGTTATATAAAACTATTTCCTTTTTAACTTTATGCCATAACTTAAAACTGATGGATTTATACATAATTTGAATGCACTTCTAAATGTGATCTTTAAGAAATTAACCATGCACTGCAGTGTAGTCATGTGACTTAATTAACATGACATAACAACCAGGAATGAAACTGTGATTATCTAATAAGGAAGTTTTATATATACTACCTGTTCACAAATGTTTGTAATCCTCTGATGAAGCACGTCTTGACATGTAAAACATAAGGACACTATTCTGATATTCTCACCCGATGGAGGTCGCTGAATAAAAAGCACTAATGACATCTAAAGAGCATCTTCCTACTATCACAGCAGTCAACCTCCACCTGCCTGTTCGATGACTGACCGTTTCAGGATCCTGCTCATGAAGTTTGGCTTAAATATCCCATGTAGTGTAAAAGTTCTTTCACTCATAATTTTCTTTTTTGGTATATGGGCCAAAAAAGGACAGACTTCCCTGTCCAAAAACCATGCCCCCACATCGGCACACGCAGCACTGTTTTGTGATGTCTCAAAACAAAGGCTGCGTGAGTGCACCCAATTGACTTATATGTGGCATATATTTATTTTCTACATAGTTTTATACCCTTAACTATTTGGATTTCATTATATCAAAGAAATCAATTGACTAACATGGGTCCCCATTAGTCACCCGATCACTTTGATTTAATGAAATCCAAACAGTAAAGGGTATAAAAATATATCGACATATCAGCGACATACAAGTCAATGGGGCACACTCGCTCAGCCTTTGTTGTGTGACACACATCACAAAAGAGGGCTGCAAGGGTTAACATGGGGGCATGGATTTTGGATGGGGATGTCAGTCCTTCCTTGGCCCGTATGCAGAAAAAGAACATTACAAGTCAAAGAACTTCTGCGCTACAGGAAAATTTCATGAGCAGGATCATGAAAAGGTTAGTCATCAACCATGCTGGGAGAGGCAGCTACTATGAAGTTGCTCTTTAAGTGTTTGTAACCAATATGTACTTACCTATGGAGTAGATTTTTTAAATAACGTGTGATCAAAAAAAATATTATTTGGACTTTACATTGGGTAACTAAAAATAATACAAAGAAGCGCTGTCAGCATTGCTGTCATAAAACCAGCTATTAAATTGTGTAAACTAAAAGATGTGTCCCTCTGATGTATCCTCATAATTCGAACACATATCATCTACCGGACTAATATCATTTTCAGCATCATCCATGCCTTCATTGTCTGCAACCACCAGACAAAGCCCATTGAGGTGGAATAAAATATTTATGCATTTTTATGTATGCCAGTCGCTCAACATTTAAATCAGACAGACATGTCCGATGGTCTGACACAATTGCCCCGGCAGCACTAAAACCCTTTCTGATGTTACAATGGAACAAGGACAACTTAAAAATGTCAGTGCAACTGACAGCAGTGCAGGCCACACTGTAAACTTGTGTTGCCTGTATACCAACACAGTGTCATCCTCAACAGAAACCTGCTCAGGATCATCAGGATAGGCAGTGACCATGTTTGCTGCTGACATCTGCATTTTGCTGCTGTATTCCTGCTTCTGGGGCTGGTTAACCCCCACCTGCTGTAATATTGACCACAATGGATTGCGGCTGGGTTTGGGTACTGATGAAACTGATGACTTTCATGACACAGAGGGTTGGGAACTGACACGCACATGCTGCTGAGTACTTCCCTCATTATTTTTCTTGACATTGGATTGAAGCATTTTGTTGTGCACTGTGTCACGGAAAGCAAGTGAACAATGATCGACCTCTACACTACCCCCTGGCAGAAGTGATGCAATACCATGTTTGCACCAGGGATCCAGTAAAGTGGCCATCCAGTATGAATCACTCTGCAACATGTCACATATACAATAACTTTCCAAGATGTCCATCACGCGGTTACACAGGTCCACACCAACATCATCTGCTGCACTTTCAAATTGGTCATGCTTATTGACCACTGCCTGCTTAAGTATCTACAACAACACAATAACCTGACTCAGACATGCCAATTCGACACTAACAAGCTGAGTTGCATGCTCAAAAGGGTGCAAAGCCTGTATGACACTGTCCATGACCCTCCACTGTGATGGACTAAGGGACATTGCCTGTTGAGTCAGAGGGTCATGAAGCTGCATGACATAGTCATTGACAGGTTTACACTGCTCAGACAGGCGTGCCAACATATAAAGAGTTGAGTTCCACCTTGTGGGACCATCCTGCTTGAAATAATACTTTGGCAAACCTTATGAACGTTGCAACACATTAAGCTCAGACCGAGCGTTTGAAGAATTTTTATTTATTTATTTATTTATTTGTGAGAATCAGTTTACAGCCTTTGAGCCAGAGGCTCATTTCCAAAGGTACCTTGTCACATTGAGGACACACATAACATTTTAGGTTACATAGTACAGGTTTTCTCAAATAGGCGTTCATCAGAGGCGCCACATCACACTGTGATCAAACAAAATACATTTGAGTTACAGGGTACAGGTAATTGAGATAGTTCTTACACAAGCTGGTTCCATATGTTGAGCAATTTACTGGCACTACCATAAAACAGCAGGCACTAGCCAGGATATACTTAGGGAAGGGGTGGAGGGGTGGGCTAGGAGGAGAGCCGCCCAGCGGGCGTTGTCACGGGTGGAGAGGTTTGAGGTCCAGCCTCACTCAGAGACAGGAGCAGCTATGAGTGTTGAGAAGTTGGCTTCGAAGGCTGGTTTTGAATTTGGAGATAGTTGTGGCATTAGTGATGGGGGCAGGGAGAGAGTTAAACCAGAATGGGGCTCTGTAGCAGAAGGACCTCTGACCATGAGTAGTTCTTGACCTGGGAACCAGTAGAGCGGACTTGTTGGAGGACCGTATAGCAATTGTAGGTGGGATCCGGTGGATGGATGCAGTCACCCTAGGAGGGGAGAGCCCGAGTAGAGTTTTTTTAGTGAGGAGGCAGGTATGATAGCGAAGCCGTTCATCAAGGGTCAGGAGTTTAGCATCATCATACAGTTGACAGGTGTGAGTGAGCCTAGATGGGCTTTGTGGTGACTGAAATGTCCACAAATCCAATGACTAATGGTCACCATACTGTCCACTGCCTCGTGTTTTAAGAACTTAGAAACATAGAAGTTGATGGAAGATAAGGACCACAAAGCCCATCTAGTCTGCCCATTTCTTTTTCTACCTTATGAATGTGCCATAGGCCTTTACTCTGTAAATGGCCTATCTATTCATACTCATCTGTATTGCTCCCTTATGTGTATCCCTTGCCTGTTTGAAGCCCTGCACTGTATTCATAGCCACCACTTCATGAGGTAGGACATTCTATGAATCCACCACCCTTTCTGTGAAAAAGAACTTCCTCACATTACCCCTTAATCGGCCTCCCTCTAATCTCATGCTGTGTCCTCTTGTCCTGCTATTTTTCTTATATTGAAACATGTTAGACTCTTTCACCTTGTTAATGCCCTTAAGGTGTTTGAATGTTTCAATCATATCACCTCTCTCCCTTTTTTGCTCTAGGGTAGACATATTGAGCTCCATTTATCTGTCCTCATATGTTTTCTGATGCAGTCCCTGCACCATTTTGGTTGCCCTTCTCTGTACTGCCTCCATTTTGTTAATGTTCTTGTGACAGGTGTAGCCTTCAGTACTGCACGCAGTACTCCAGATAGGGCCTAACCAGTGTCTTGTACAGAGGGATTATTACCTCCCTCTAACGACTTGTGATACCCCTACTAATACACACCAGCATCTCCCTAGCCTTACCTACTGCTTTAGTGGTCTGCTTGGATGATTTCAAGTCATCTGTGATGATGATGCCCAAGTCTCTTTCTTCCCTTGTGACTGCCAGCAACTCCCCTTTCAACCTATAGGTGGCTTCAGGGTTTCTCTTCCCTATGTGCATGATCTTGCACTTCTTTATGTTAAGCCCCAGTTGCCACTTTTCCAACCATTTTGCCAGTTTATCCAGATCTCTTCTCATTCTGCCCACCCCATCTGGATCATCTACTCGGTTGCAGATCTTGGTGTCTTCTGCAAACAGACAAACCTTACCCTCCAGTCCATCTGCAATGTCACTGATGAAGATATTGAAGAGGACTGGCCCCAGGACTGATCCCTGAGGAACCTCACTTGTGACTTGCATCTCTTCTGACTGAATACTGTTTACCACCACTCTCTGTTTTCTGCCTGTCAACTAGTTTGTCACCCAGTTGACCAACTTCTGACCCACCCCGAGTCTACCCAGCATGTTAATCAATCTTCTGTGTCAAACAGTATCGAAAGCTTTGCTGAAGTCAAGGTAGGTGACATCAAGTGCTCCCCCTTGGTCCACCACTCTGGTTACCCAGTCAAAAAAATCTATGAGATTAGTTTGACAGGACCTTCCTGTTTCAACCCATGCTGTCTTGGATCCTGTGCTCCTATGGATTCCAGGTGTTGCACTACCCTTTCCTTAAGGAGTGCCTCCATAATCTTGCCCACTACTGAGATAAGAGTGACTGGTCTATAGTTCCCTGTCTCCTTCTTGCTACCATTCTTGTGGAGCGGGATCACATAAACCCTTTTCCAGTCTTCTGGGACCTCTCCTCTGCTCAGAGACTCACTAAACAGTTCTGATAATGGCTCTGCTAGTTCTACCCTGAGATCCTTTAGTACCCTGGGGTATATGCCATCAGGTCCCATTGCCTTGTCTACCCTGAACTTATCGAGCTCTTGTAGGACCCTTTATTTTGTGAAGGGACTAGTGCATACCTCCCTCCCCTAGTGTCCATGGTACTGAACTGTGGGCCCTGCCCCACCTTCTCCTCAGTAAATACTGAGCAGAAGTATCTATTTAGGATAGATGCCTTTCCATGGTCCTCCTCCTCACACTCCTCCTTATTCCCTTTGATCTTAGTAATACTCCCCCAGACTTTCTCCTTTCACTAATGTATCTATAGAAAGTCTTGTCCCCTTCTTTTACTGTTCGAGCTGGTGTTTCCTCAGTTTGGGCCTTTGCCTGCCTTTATGCCTTCCCTGCTTCCCTTAGGGAAGTTTGGTATGCCTCCCTATCTTCGTCCTGCTGCATTCCCTTATATTTCCTGAAGGCCAGCCTTTTTGGCTCTGATCTCTTCTGCTGCTGTTTTTGAGAACCAAAGTGATTTCCTTCTTCTTTAGCACTTCCTTTTCTCTCTAACACAATGTGATGTTGCTTCAAGTATTGCATCCTTAATGCTTGCCCACTTTGCCTGCGTCCCCTCACCTGTATTTATTCTTACCAGGGCCAGCTTAACTCTACTGGTTAAACAAAACCAAAAACTATGTTGGCCATCTTATCAAAGTCAGCTCCTCTGAAGTCCCATATTTTTGGCTTTTAATGGGATGATTTAGTTCTAGTGGCCAAATTGAACCATACCATGAGATGGTCACTGGTCCCCAGGTGACCTTCTACCTGGAGATCTGTGATCCTTTCCCTGTTAGTCAGTTAAGCAATTTATCCCTCCAGGGTGTGGGTACACTGGAGGATTTATCACACCAGTTGTATTAAGTCCTCCAGTGTACCCACACTTTGGAGGGATAAATTTATATTATACAATGGCGAATGTTTTTTCTTTAATGTTTTTTAACTATTTCCTAACTCACTGAGGTCCCCACACTTTGAAAGAGGATGTCATTTTGTAAACAATTTAGCGCGGTGCTTTAGCGAAGTGGCGACGGGACAAATCACGGCAGTTTCGTTTGAAGTGAAAGCGACCAGATTAGCAGGCTATAAGGTTGGCTGGCACTTCTTCCAGTGGGTACACTGGAGGATTTATCACGGTGGTAATAGTGCCAGCCAACCAATCAGGATGCAGGATTTGGAACATTGGATTTACCACATTATATAATACTAGATCTAGGATAGCCCTGTCTCTTGTGGATTGTTGTACCAGTTGTTTGAGGCCCTTCCCATGCAGGGAATCCACTATGTGTCTAGTTCTGGCAGATGTTCCTGCTGGTATTGACCAATCTGTATCTGCCATGTTGAAGTCTTCCATTATCATTTACAATCAGATTTAAAACATGGGCAAAACATGGAATGCACTGAAAACCACTACCACTAATGGCTTTAACCACATTGGCTCCATTGTCATTTGAAATGAAAGTCACTGTGAGTCCATGTGTTTTCAACCAATGAGAAATTGTCTCATTTAGACGTTCAAGAATTATTTTGGCTGTATGCAAGCCATGCATACTTTGCATGCTTAGTGTTGCATGCTGGTACACATCACCACTGCCTCCGTATGTGGTGTCCAAATGATAATCTCTTGCGGGACAAGGTGAAGTACTGTACACACCAGGGATGTGTGTCCAATGTGCTGTAACACACGTGAAGCTAACTGTGGATTCTGGACCACTGGTCCACATATCAGTGGTGAGATGCACAGTGCTGACTGCAGAGTGTGACAATGAAAGAGAAACTGTACAACATAGTGTGTCGTACAGCTCAAGGACACCTTTCATTGAAAAGTATGTTCTGCTTGGCAGTTCATATTTGGGAGTTTACCTATAGCTCTTCGACAGCTCTAGCACCGACATCCCCTACCGCGACAGCTACAATGCCAACTGTCGGCCTTCTAGCCACTGGATGTCGGTGCTCACAATCGGAGGCTGTGCCCCCCAACTCCCCCTTGTGGGGGACTCCACCCCCACCCCCCTGGTCTCTAAGATTGTAACTCCAAGTCAGAGTTGGACTGAGGGGGCAACACCCAGTGAGGCAGTCCCAATCGTCGCAGGGACCACCACAGCGATGGGTGGATTTTGCCTGATTTATGGTGCTGTGGTGGTCTTCGCAGTCGGGGATTTGCTGTGGTGATGGTATACGCATATGGGGGTACCACCTTACTCATGAGCTGCCAAAAACCAGATTTTTCAACAAAAGTGTAAGGAAGAAGATACATTGCAAGCATTCGGGAAACTGCTGCATTCAAATGCCTTGCAACTGGATGATTCCTATGGTACGTTGTATTCTTGGACAATGCATCCTTAATATTAGGCTGTCTCATAGTGACCACTGACTTGGAAATTCTCAATTGCATATGGGTGACTGTGGAACTGAAAAGAGTTTGTGGCATGGCACTGTGGTGAGAGAAGTCAGAACATACAGAGGAGGATGAGGTACAGGATGATGACAGACTTAGCATTACAGAGTCAAAACAATTGGGAGTGGAGGTTAGTTGTGGTGGAGCAACACTACTCTCAGTGTGAAAGGGGTCCAAGAAGTTCTTCTGTAGAGGAACAGAGTCACTGCTTTCTACATGGGAGGCCTGACATTTATGCTGCTGCCAGTGAATGGTGTGTTTGGTTTGTAGATGTGAGTGCATCCCACTTGTGCCTATGGTGACCCTGCCTTGCCACGACTCACTTTACCTCTGCATATTTGGCAAATAGCTGTACTGCCATCATTGTCTTGCAGTGTAAACAAATCCCACACTAGAGATTTGCCCACTCTACACTGCTTTTTAGAAAGGGGAACACACTCTGCATTACTGCTGACTGTGAGCTGCTGCTGTTGCTCCTGCTGCTGTAACTCATGTATGACCGGCCACTGCAGGCGCTTCTGCTGCATGCTACTAGTACTGACACAAATAGGTTTTGGAGATTTCAAGTTAACAGTCACTGATCTTTTATTCTGTGCTTGTGATGACACATTTACATTCTGGGGACAGGTAGCGGAATTCTTAACAGGGACATGGGGAGGCTGGTAATCGGGGTCTTTTGCAGGGTTATCTTGAACATCCTGAAAATCATACACTATCACTATCACTGACACCGGCAAAGTCTTCTACAATATCCTCCTTTTCCTCACTAACCACCATCAAAATGTCATTATCAGTTGAACCTGCAGGTTTGCTGTCACCATATTCAATACAGCTACTTAAACACTGTGAATCCATCACAGATAACAGCAAATCCTGACTTTCAGTCTGAGAATCATCCTGTGAATCAAGCATTAATGCAGCAACATCAACTGCAGTTTTCAGTCCCCCTACTTGACTTTGTCTGCTGCATTATCAGTAGAATTACTAATTCTGTTGCTCCCACTGCTGGTACTATTGCCTGCACTATAGAAAAATTAATCAATTTCAATGTCACCCTTACTTACTGCACCACCAGAAGAACACAGACCTATCAGAGACACTTTTGTACATCACTTACTACTACTACTACCTGCACCCACTGTACAGCCAACCACAGGACCTACAGTACTGCTGCTGCTGGAAGAACCTGCAGCAGCAGAATCAAATTCAATATCCATATCATGAGACATTCCAGCTGGAGCTTCAGGAGGAGAGTTAAAACTCAAAGAAACCACCACTGAACTACCACATCCACATCCACTGAACACAATAACTCTAGTACCTGACATCTTTTCCACCATTTTTTCACTTGGATCTTAAGAAGTACACAAAAACAAATATTCAAATAATATATACCAAAAGTGTATTGCACCAAAATCAGTAGATCAGTCGAAGCAGATTACAATACTGTTAAGGAAAAATAAGAACAGCCTCTCACAGTATTGCGTTTCAAGTCAAAAAATACTAAACTGCAGTTTAAAGGGACAGTAAACATTGCAGAGATTGCTCAAACTGTGAAAGTCCATGAAAAGTTATGCTGAATGAGGTATTTGGCTTCTTTGTAGGTGTAAAAAGTCCCGAGATATAAATATTTAATTCATCTATAAATCAAAACAAGGCAGCAGCCATTTCATACAATCTTACAACAGAAAGTGATGTCACTGAGGGGCAAGCTGTAATTAACAACATAGAGCTAGCCCCCTCAGTGACATCACTTCCTGTTTTTAAGACTGCATGAAATGGCTGTTGCTATGATTTGATTTACACATTACTTAGCTATTTATATCTCAAGACTCCTGTACCCTACAAGTAAACCCAACTTCATTTGAAAGACCTTTTCAAAGGCTTTCACAATTTCAGTAAGCCCTGCAATGTTTGGTGTCCCTTAAAAAGTAAAACTGCACACACACTATGTCCTATCCTGTATACCTATATTAACTAACTATTGCGGCAGGTACTCAAGATATAAGATTAATACATAAGATTGCTGAAGGAGGATCCTACAACAACAAAATGATCTCATACTATTTCAATCAAAGATTGAAATGCAAAGGATTTGTTTTTTCTCTATTTGAATGCAAAAAATGCAGACATACAGAGCAGCAGAACTTTCCACTTCACCAAACTATAAAGAACTGCATAGAAGGCAAGAAGCAGCACTCACTTGACTCATAGGGAGAGGGTAGTTGCTATAGTAACATAGACCTTTGACACCAAAACCCCACCTCATGGAGCCTAAATCAACCAATCAAGTAAATGCAAATTTTTTTAAGGGTGTTCTGTGGAATATTTTTATGATCGGCTGATTTTCTGCATAAATTGCGGAATATTTTTCACAAACATTTTTTAAATAGGAATGTTTGTAAACAACTATAATATTCAATAGGCAGTCTTATTTAACACCACAAAAATTACAGCATTTAACTGACAGACAGTCACAGTAAAAAGAGTACATTTATAATTCGTTTCCCACCTAAAGTAACGGAATCACATGATCAAAAAGCTTGTGGAATATACAGTATTATTCCGTGGTTTCTTCAGCAGGAATGACAGATTATATCAGTAACTGCGAGTTCTGCAATTCACTACATATTTTCTACAGTACTAATAATGTTTCCACAGTTTGGGGGAGAAATTTCACGTAAATTGTAAAATTCGCAGATGGTGAAAATTAGGTGGAATTTCGTGGAAACTGCACGATTTCACAGAAATTCCGCGGAAGCGTAATCCACAAATTTCACCCAGGCCTAATAACATTATCACTCAGATCACTGTATGGCTTACTGACAGGACTCAAAGAGTCAGAGTAAACAGATATCAATTATCTGATGGGGGGTTGCTAGCGGGGTTCCACAAGGATCAGTCCTAGGGCCATTACTTTTTAATATTTATATACACAATCTACAAATAAATAGCCATAACCATCTATTCAAATTTGCTGATGATTTTAAACTGGGTGGCAGTGTCAGTAACACATATGAGCACATTTCTATGACAAAGGACTTAGAACAGATTATCCACCGGGCAGATGACAACAAAATGATATTCAGTTATGAAAAATGCATCATTATGCACTGTGGGAAACATAACCCCAAACAAGAGTATAACATACATGGTAATATCATGAAATCTGTAGATGAAGAATGAGACCTATGAATCATTATAACAAGTAACATGAAAAGTAATAGCCATTGTATGAACATAGCTAGGAAAGTAAACCATCTGATTAGCTGTATACGTAGATCCTTCTTCAACAAATCTCAAGCTGTACTGATGCCTCTTTACAAGGCTTACATTAGACTGCACTTTGACTACTGCACACAAGTATGGGACCCCAATTTAAAGCAAGACATTGACATCTTAGAGAAAGCCCAAAGAAGATATACAAAACAGATATTTAATCTCAAGCATACCTCCTATAAATCTAGGCTAGAGATATTAAACTATGGCCGCTTAAGCTAAGGAAGCAAAGAGGTGCTGTCCGGATTTTATTTAAAATACTTCTAGACACTGAACTTACAACAGCTTTTGACATCAAATTCAAATGTACTTCATACAATTTAAGAACACGTAACAAAATGATACAAGACTGTTTTTCTATGACAAATATTAGGAACAATGCATTCCTCCCTAGAGTCATTAGACTTTGGAACAAACTCCCACAGGATATAGTTGACCAAACTACCTTTAACACTTTTAAAAACAAATTAGTTGCCTATCTGTATACTAGGAAAGACATATAACCACTGAGAAGTGGGGATGACTTACATGGGCATGTAGCCTTCTGTCATTCTACTACCATAGTATAAACCATAGTATAAAGCATCATTGGGGGAATCAGAAACTATCAGTGAGTGGATCGGACACTGGGGACTGAGCACCACAGTGTTGGCATCCTGGTATCACAAACTGTTGGACTGCTTGTAGCAGGTGTTAACTGGCAACATGTGTTGGGTACCCTGGTGTTGGACATGTCATAGCAGTTGCTGGGTTGAGCACTCGTCACCAGTTTTTACATTTAAATAAAAATTCAAAAAGGTTCAGAGAGAGAGGTGGATGTGGAATGGCCGCACTCCATGTCAATACACAAAGTGATACACTGATATAGCAATGTGCTGCCCCACCCCCACCTTACAGACACAATTTCCTGAAAAGGATGCTGAAAACAGCATGTAGCATTCATGCACAGTGACATGGCAAGCCCACCCCTATGAGATTGGATATATTTTTGCCAAACGGACACATACTGTTTCTTTTCCCTATTTGTTAATGATCTGACCCAGATTCCGGACCATGGCAGTGCCACTTTATGCACTGATGACTTGGTGCTCCTAACTAACTCACAGGATGTCACTGTCATAAACTCTAGATTAGGGACTGACTTTTTTAATATTTAATCTTGGCTCTAGGCCAACAGACTAGCCCTTAATCTTAGGAAAACTCAAGCTATACTCTTTGGATTCCTGGCCAAAATTAAAATATGTCCAGAGCACCTAAGAGTCACTAATGCTGATGGATCCCTTGTGAGGGTTGCTTACTTCATTAAACACCTGGGAGCCACTCTTAATCCTCAGTTTGACTTCTCCTAACATATTCATAATGGGCCCTATGCACAAAAAAAAAGATTACCTGTGCACCACGTATCTGTGGTGCATAGGTAACCGTAAGTTTAAATGCTGGACAGTGATCCCCAGTGGCATTCATGAACCATGTGCAAGGTGGTTACATGCCTGATCCCCCACCTGTGTGGACAGCAATGCACTGGTGGTGGGTGGGTGTGTGTGTCAGGGGCATGCCTGCACTATACGCCATGCACTAAGGTGCATAGTGTCAGATATAGGGGGCACAAGTTACGGCAGCCAGGACCCTGCCATAACCCACTGCGCGCCCCCATGGAACCCACCAGCTGGTCACAGCGGGACTGGAAATTGACCATCCATGCCACTCCAGCCCACTAGGCTGACAGGAAGGACTGTGGCAGCTGATCAGGTGGGTGTCCATAAATGTGATCAACAGTGTCCCATTGGCATGGATCTGCACCTCTGCTGTACGTTTGTCCACCAAGCCCCCCTGTACCAATCATATAGTCCACCACACATCTGCACCCCATTAACATGAATTTAATCCCCCCAACACATGTCTGCCCTCATCCACTGGTAGCAAAGCATACCCCTCAACACATGACTGGCTGTCCCTGGGGAACAACATGCAATGCCTCCTCCACACACCTAGGTGCCCTGGAATACACAACCCCACCAGCAGAATATGTGATTTGTAGACTCCACCACCACCCACTGGACCGACAACCCCCACCCTGTCCTTCCTAGATAGGAGCCCAGAATGGCCATGACCCAGTATGGTAGGACTGGAACCACACTCCATGTCAGAACACAAAGTGCACAAATTGTGAATTAACACTATTTTTTGGAGTTGTATGTGATATGTGATTTTTAAAGTGCGTTGTATAAAAGTAAGTAAGATTGTGATGTTGTAAATATTTTTAGTGATTTTATGTTACTTGCTATTTCTGTTATAATGTTTGTACCCCTGTTACCCCCCACCCCCCGGAGTGGTTGAAAAAGGGTCTTCGGATCCAATCCATCCTCCTGATGAAGTAAAGTAAAAATAAAAAATAAAGTATCGGACCACATGTGATAATACCATTTGTTGGTATCTGTACATCACATTTTGGTGATCTACAAGATGCAATGCTTTGGAAGGGTTTATGTACATGGCACCAACGGACCCCCTGCATCCAAACCATGTGCCACAATATCTACTATTTCCCTTAGCATGGTGTTGGGCAATCTCTCCATTCTATGGCAGATTGGTGTTTGGACAATATATTAATTTACGGTATCTAAATTATCTACCACCTGCCATATATGCAATCTCTCAAACAGTTCTGTAACAGTAGATAATAATGCTAACAGATAATATTGTAAGGATTAGTACTGTCACTGCATTTGAAGAGTGGTACTACCTTAGATGTATGTCAAAACAACATAGAGTCAGCATCCCTCAGTCTCTGATTAAATCTCTTCATGAACAGCGTTGCAACAATGTTTGATGCATACTTCAAGGTGTGCAGAGGGCTGGGCCACAGCCCTGGAGAAAAGGTATGGAGGAGGAGAGTTGTTGGTGCCATGGGTGGTGGGGGCCACAGATCACATATTCTGCTGCTGGAGCAATGGGTTCAGGGGTGGGGTTGTGTACTCTGAGGCATCTGTGTGTGTGTTGGGGAGAGGGGGTTTCATTCAACACCAGGGACGTGTGTGTGTGTGTGTGTGTGTACGTCTTGTGCAACACCGGGGGCCGGGGCAGCCGTGTGTTGGAAGTGGGGGATGCTTCTGCCATATGGGGACAGAGCAGACATGTGTTGGGGCTGGGGGATGCTTCTGTCATACAGGGATGGGGCAGACATGTGTTGGAGCGGGGGAGTGCTTTTGCACTATGGGGACTGGGTCAGATGTGTGTGTGTGTGTGTGTGTGTGTGTGTGGGGGTTTCCAATGTTACGTGGCACAGATGTATCGGGGGGTTACTGCATCCTGATGGGGATAGGGCTTTGCTGTGTGGTGGGATGGGGGTCTTTTTGCAGGACTGCTGGACTCTGGGGCTTTGCTGCACGGGTCTGGGTGCCTGTGGGAGCTACTCACACACTCGGACCTGTGCCTTAGCATACAAGTAATCCACTCTGGGACCCAGGAGGGGCATGTGATTGGATGCCCACCTGGGTCTGCTACTCCGCCTCAGCTGCCCTGCATGATTCTGCACACCAGAGGGGGGCAGGGCCGTGGACAGGTGAAAGCCGTTATTGCATACTGTCCTGTGCTCACCTGTCCATGGGTGTGGAGCTAAGAGGGTGGAGAACACACCTCTGGTGTGTACTTTCTACCTGATAGTGCTTAGTGCCCAATGTGTGCAAAGCTGCAAACTGACCTTGGCCTATAGTGCAAAAGGTAATCTCACACCTGCTGCGCGCCTTGACCTAGCTAGGGGTATTCTCCTCCCCATGCTTTGTTATGGACTCCTAACCTTCACCCATGCCAATAAATCCAGTCTATCAAAACGAGATGTTGCCTACAACAATATATGTCGCTTTGCCCTCTCTGCACCCTGACTCACTCATCTCTGCAAATTATATAATAAATTAGAATGGCTCTCCCATGGAAATTATCATACCTTCATGTTGGCCTGCTTTACTGACAAAGTGTTTAGAACATCTACCCCTCCAAACCTAGTGCAGCTCTTTAAGTTTGCCAACTCCACTTAGCTTCTTAAGTACAATGAGTCATTTGTATTCCTTGTTCCTAAAATCCTTACATTGAAGGGTGACCAAGCATTTGTTTCCTGTGCACCTAGGCTGTGGAACTCCCTTCCCACACATGTTCGCTGTGTTACCTCCCACACTAGTTTGAAAGGTCCCTCTGGGATCATCTGAGGTTAACCCTGGCCTGCTACTGTACTTAGTGTTGGTTATCCCCCCCGGCACACACACACACACACACATATGCTGCACTTTATCATTTTCTCTGATCTCTGTATTGAGCCTAGCTTCAACTACAACCTTCACTAAATTTACTAAGCTACATATATGTTGCTTATTGTACTATTAACCTTGCCTCACTTGTACCAGCACTGTCTATATATCGATTTGTATTTGTTGCAATCCTGTTAAACCTTGCAGTATCTGTATTATTTCCCTGTAACCTCCTGGATCATAAAGGAAATAGGCATTGGTCTGATCTCTAACTAGAGCCTAGTTTTGAGGATAGCATTCACATAATTACAAAATTGTGTGTATATTGTTTTCTACTGTTAACCTTGCCTTGCTTGTACCTGCACTCTCTGTATATTCCATTTTTATAACCTTGTTAAATCTTACACTTTCTGTGTTATTCCTTGTAACCTCCCAGGTCGTACCTGAAAATAGGCATATATTTGTCTAGCATGCATAACTGGTCAACAAAAACTAAATAAATAAAAATATATTTATGAGCATGCAAAAATACATTTATCTTCATAAGTTCATTTCTGGATCTGAGCATGCACCAAAACCAGGACCATTTTACTTAAACATATTTAAAATAGAATGAAAAACAGAGTTACAAATTACAAAAGCACATACCTTGGGCCAAACCACAGTACATCAAACCTGTAAGTTTCAGATTTCAAATCCAAACTGTTTGCAAATAACATCATAGGTGAACAAAATAAATGGCTTCATTTTAGTTACTTTATGCATTTTTGTACTTCTATAACTTTGACCCTACTTAACCGAATGTCACAAATTTTGCAGGATCCAATGGTCGTAACCAGGGGTGTAGCCAGGAATGTTAAACTTGTACTTGAGAGTTGATAAAATTGTTGTCCCCTCTCCATGAACACAAACCAAAAGATGTGCTGCCACACAAACATTGCCCACCCTCAATTCAGTCAACAATATGTAGTAAGCCTGTGATCCTAATTGCCAACGGATCCCTTTTGGAGCGCATACTGTAGACAGTACAGCTCCTGGACTGTGAAGTTAAGGAGCTGTACTGTATACAGTACGCATGACAAGAGCGTTCAGTCAGTGGACAGCCGTGGTGGTGAGAGGAGGGCTGTGCTGGTCACCAACTGAAGATTGGGATGGGGAAGTGGGGTGATGGGTCACACTTGATGGGGTGGGGGGCCCTAGACTACCAGGGAATAGGTTATTCTCATTTGGATATGGCAATCAGTGACCGGGGGGGGGGGACCACCACACTATAGAAAAAGGGGTGTGTACATTTCGGGTGGAAGAAAGGGGAATGGGGAGAACCCTACACTATGGAAAACATGTTTGTACATTACAGGTGGGAGATCAGGGAACGGGGAGGTACCCTACACTATGGAAAATGTTTGTACATTATGCATGGGAGATCAAGGAATGGAGAGGGACCCTACACTATGGAAAATATTATTTAACATTATGGGTGGGAGATCAGGGAACTGGGAAGTACCCTACACTATGGAAAATGTTTGTACATTATGCATGGGAGATCAAGGAATGGAGAGGGACCCTACACTATGGAAAATATTATTTAACATTATGGGTGGGAGATCAGGGAACGGGGAGGTACCCTACACTATGGAAAATGTTTGTACATTATGCATGGGAGATCAAGGAATGGAGAGGGACCCTACACTATGGAAAATATTATTTAACATTATGGGTGGGAGATCAGGGAACTGGGAAGTACCCTACACTATGGAAAATATGTTTATACATTACAGGTTGGAGATCAGGGAGGGGGAGGGACCACTACACTATGGAAAGGGTTATTTTCATTATGAGGTCAGAGACCGGAGGGCGGGGGGGCACTACACTTGAGGACTGGCTGCATGGGGCCTGGGCAGGTGGGTGGGGCTGCACAACGCCACATTAATGCCTTTCAAATGAGCCCATATTGGGCATGGTAATGGCCACTAGGGGCTTGTATGCCCAATGGGCTCATTTGCATGGCTACTTTTGTGAATATCACATTAGCACCTGAGCTCTATTGGCTGCAGGGCCATTGTCCTCGCTGGCTGTGTGGGCAGCACTACTTGGTATCCTAGTGCTTTTCCTGGATTAGCACTGCCCCTGCCTGACCCTATTCACAGTCGGATAGTGCACCACGCTATCCAACTGTGACTAACATGATTGCCCTTCAGCTCAATGGCAAGGTGCCATGCAAACATTTGCTCAACACTTCACATTTTTTGTATGAATCCTGGCCCTAGAGTCGTATGTATAAAATGTAGGAGCATACATAGATGCATAACTTATACAGTGCAGCATTAAATAATGCAGATGATATGGAAGGTGACATACAAAGAAATATAACAGAATACACAGTCAGGATTCATCGAACATTAGAAATAGTTACAAGTGCTGGAGAAAGTAAGTATGATCATTCATTGATTTCTAAAGGACGAGCTTGAGTCACAACCCCTTAACAAGTCAGTTGAGGAATTCCAGGATTTTGAAAATCTAAATGAGAAGCAGTTCTGGCTTAGTGATGATTTCCTGAGTGATTATAACATAGAGGATAATTTATGGTCTTTGGTTAATAACCATGCTGTAAACACTTCGAGAGGTTGTCATGACATCAATGTAAACCTTGACAGTGTAGTTCAAGAGGTTTTCAGATGTCATGGCAACCTCAAGAAGTGTTTTTTTCCAGTGTGGTTGTTAACCAAAGACCATACATTATATTTTATAGTGTATGGGCTACCAAGATTGTGTAATCGCAGATTGAATTACTTTACTTGACTGAATTACTTTATGGAACATTGATTGTTGTGAGCATTCCATTTTGTTATACCATTGACATGACATACTCAAGAAGGGTTAACAACAGAGTGATGTCATATAGATGGCATAACAAGGTTGCAATCAGCTTGATTTCAGTTAATAAAATAGAGGATAATGGCTGGGGATTGGGTGATAACCACACTGTAATCACCTCGAGTGGTTGCTAGGGCAACAAGGTAAACCTCGAGAGCTCAGCTCGAGAGGTTTACTGTAGCCCTAGCAACCACGAGAGATGATTTCAGCGTGGTTGTCACCCGATTCCCAGCCATCATGTTTTATAGTGTATGGTCAAAAAAACACTGTTTACATTCTGTGTGTGAGAATTATGGAACTCTGGTGCATTGTTTTTTCTTATGCCACTGTTTGGAAGTTCCGAAGTGTGGTTAACAACTTTTAAAATTCTAAACAGTGCATAACAAAGCGATGTGACTGCTGATTATGGTGGTTAATAGGCACTTACCATACATTATAAGGGCTATAAACAATTACATGCCAAGTGCCTAGTAGAATGTTTAGGATCAGTGAGGGGACTGTTGTCTTCAGTGAATGGTTTAAATGCTTCATAGCAAGCAATAAAACTAGCCCGGGGGATTCAGAAGGAAGCAGGGAGAATTAAACTGCCACCCCCACCACAAGATAGGGAAGTTAACATGGAGGACCATAAAGTTATGATATCACCAGAGGTAACTAAACTCATAAAGGGGGGGACAGAGGAGGACAAGAGGAAGGGGGTTAAAAACAGGAAAGTCAAACAGAGGAGGCAAAATGCAAAAGGGGGGTGATAAAAGGAGAAATGGCAAAACATGGCAGGTCATTTATACTAATGCCCGCAGCCTAGGAAAAAAAATCCCAGTCCTGGTGGCCTTGATGACAGAGGCTGACCTGGATATTGTAGCTCTTACCAAGATGTGGTATACTAGAAACCATGACTGGAATGTAGCAATACCAGGTCACACTCTGTTTAGGAGAGACAGGGAAGGTAAGGGAGGGGGCGGCTCTTTATGTCAGAGAGGATATTAGAGCAACTGAAATACAAGGAATGCAGAGGGGAGGAAGTACTGTGGGTCACCCTTGAGATGGACAATGGCACAGCTATTCATATGGGCATGATATACAGACCTCCAGCAGGAAAGGGGGGGAGGAGGTGGACAGGTTTCTAGTGGAATCCATCCACATGATGGCAGCTAAATGGGAGGTGCTGCTGGTAGGTGATTTCAGTCTGCCAGATGTGGGTTGGAGCATCCCAGCTGCTGCCTCAGCAAGGAGCAGGGACATCCTGTACTCCGTGCAAGGGGCAGGCCTCAGGCAGCTAGTGCTAGAGCCCACCTGGGATGGCGCAACTGTGGACCTGGTACTCACCAATGGGGACAGAATTGTGGAAGTCAGAGTGGGTGGACACCTGGGGTCCAGTGATCATCACACAGTGTGGTTCAGTATGCATATAGTGGCAGAGTCAAGCCACACAAAGGTGAGGGTACTGGATTTCAGGAGGGCAGACTTTAATAAGATGGGGTTATGTCTCAAGAATGCCCTGGCAGGGTGGGACGAATGCGGGGAGCTGAAGAGCAGTGGGCCCATCTGAAAGGAACCATAGTGGATGTGACAAACTTTTGCATTAGACAAATAAACAAGGGCAAGAGAAAGAGAAAACTGCTATGGTTCTCAAAGGAAGTGACCGGGAAGGTAAGGGCAAAAAAAGATGGCTTTCAGGAAGTACAAAGAAACACAGAAGGAGGAGGATAGGGTAGTGTACCTGGATAAACAGAGGGAGGCAGGGAAAGCAGTCAGGAGCGCAAAGGCACAAACAGAGGAAAAAATAGCACAGGAGGTAAAAAAGAGGACACGCCACGAGGTGTGATTTTATGGTTTAAAGGGGAAGAAGGGAATGTGTGGAAGAGGACCTGGAAAAAGCATCAATACTGAAAAAATATATTTGTTCTGTATTCACAGAAGGAGCAGAAGGTGAGGGACCACAGTTAGGCAACATGAGCAAATATGGGAGAGAAGTGGACACCAGTCCATTTATGGAAGACAGAGTCCTAAAAGAACTCACAAAACTGAAAGTGAACAAGGCAATGGAACCAGATGGGATATATCCTAGAATATTAAAGGAACTACAGAAGGTACTGGCAGCACTACTTGCAACCCTGTTCAACGGGTCACTTGATACGGGAGTAGTTCCAGAGGACTGGAGGAGGGCAAATGTTGTCCCTCTTCACAAAACTGAGCGAAGAGAGGAGGCTGGAAACTATAGACCGTTAATCCAAACCTCAATAGTGGGAAAAATTATGGAACCACTACTTAAAGAAAGGACTGTGGAATACCTTGAATCCAGCGGAGCACAGGATCCAAGACATCATGGATTCCCAGCAGGAAGGTCATGTCAAACAAATCTAATTGATTTCTTTGACTGGATGACTAGGGATGTGGATCTGGGTGGGGGGGGGAGTGGGGAATGTGGCCTACCTGGATTTCAATAAGGCCTTCCATACTGTTCCACATAGAAAACTTGTGAACAAGCTGGGCAGCCTGGAAGTGGCTCACACGGTGAGAAACTGGCTTAGGAGCTGGTTGAGTGATAGTGGCTCCAGAGTTGCTAGATGCTGAATCATAGAAACATAGAAGTTGATGGCAGATAAGGACCGCAAGGCCCATCCAGTCTGCCGATTTTTTGTACCTTAAGAATGTGCCATAGGCCTTTACTCTGTCAATGCCCTATCTAGTTATACTCATTTGTATTGCTCCCTTATGCCTATCCCATGCCTGTTTGAAGCCCTGCACTGTATTTATATCTACCACTTTGTGAGGCAGGTCGTTCCATTCATCCACCACCCTTTCTATGAAAAAGAACCTCATCACATTACCCCTTAATCAGCCTTCCTCTAATCTCATGCTGTCCTCTTGTCCTGCTATCTTTCTTACATTGAAACATGTTAGATTCTTTTACCTTGTTAATGCCCTTAAGATGTTTGAATGTTTCAATCATATCACCTCTCTCCCTCCTCTGCTCTAGGGTGTACATATTGAGCTCCGTTAATCTGTCCTCATATGTTTTTTGATGCAGTCACTGCACCATGTTGGTTGCCCTTCTCTGGACTGCTTCCATTTTGTTAATGTCCTTGTGCAGGTGTGGCCTCCTGTACTGCATGCAGTACTCCAGATGGAACCTAACACGTGTCTTGTAAAGAGGGATTATTACCTCCCTCTTATGACTTGTGATACCCCTACTAATACACACCAACATTCCTCTAGCCTTACCTACTGCTTTAGTGGTCTGCTTGGATGATTTTAGGTCATCTGTGAAGATGATGCCCAAGTCTCTTTCTTCCCTCATGGTTGCCAGCAACTCTCCTCCCAACCTATAGGTAGCTTCAGGGTATCTCTTCCCTATATGTATGATATTGCACTTCTTTACATTAAACCCCAGTTGCCACTCTTCCGACCATTTTGCCAGTTTATCCAGATCTCTTCTCATTCTGCCCACCCCATCTAGATCATCTATTATGTTGCAAATCTTGGTGTCATCTGCAAACAGGCAAACCTTACCCGCCAGTCCATCTGCAATGTCACTGATGAAGATATTAAAGAGGTCTGGCCCCAGGGCTGATCCCTGAGATACCCCACTTGTGACTTGCATCTCTTCTGACTGTATACCATTTACCACCACTCTCTGTTTTCTGCCCACCAACCAGTTTGCCACCCAGTTGACCAACCTCTGACTCACCCTGAGCCTACCCAACTTATTAATCAATCTTCTATGTGAAACAGTATCAAAAACTTTGCTGAAGTCAAGGTAGGTGACATCAACTACACCCCCATGGTTCACCACTCTGGTTACCCAGTCAAAGAAATCTATTAGATTAATTTGACAGGACCTTCCTGTTGTAAAGCCATGCTGTCTTGGATCCTGTGCTCCTATGGATTCCAAGTGTTATGCTATCCTTTCCTTAAGGAGTGCCTCCATGATCCTGCCCACTACTGAGGTAAGACTGACTGGTCTGTAGTTCCCTGCCTCCCACCTACTGCCACTCTTGTGAAGCGGGATCACATGAGCCCTTCTACACTCTTCTGGGACCTCTTCTTTGCTCATAGACTCACTAAACAGTTCTGCTAATGGCTCTGCTAGTTCCACCCTTAGCTTCTTTAGTACCCTGGGATGTATGCCATCAGGTTCTATTGCCTTGTCCACCCTGAGCTTAGCGAGCTCTTGTAGGACCCTTTTTTTTGTGAAGAGACTTGTGCACATCTCCCTACCCCCGTGTCCATAGTGCTGAGATGTGGGTTCTGCCCTACCTTCTCCTTAGTAAATACTGAGCAGAAGTATCTATTTAGGATAGATGCTTTTCCTTGGTCCTCCTCCACACACACTCCCCCTTATCCCATTTGATCTTAGCAATGCCCCCTCTGGACTTTCTCTTTTCACTAATGTATCCGTAAAAAATCTTGTCCCCTTCTTTTATGCTTCGTGCTAGTGTTTCCTCAGTTTGGGCCTTTGCCTGCCTTACTGCCTTCCCTGCTTCCCTAAGAGAAGTTTGGTATACCTCCCTATCTTCGTCCTGCTGCGTTCCCTCATATTTCCTGAAGGCCAACCTTTTGACTCTGATCTTTTCTGCTACTGTTTTTGAAAACCAAAGTGGTTTCCTCCTTCTTTTGCTGTTGCTTTTCTCCCTAACACAATGGGATGTTGCTTCAAGTATTGCATCCTTAATTCTTGCCCACTTTGCCTCTACGCCCTCACCTTTATTTATTCTTGCCAGGGCTAGCTTAACTCTGTTGGCCATCTTATCAAAGTTAGCTCCTCTGAAGTCTCATATTTTTGCCTTGGAATGGGATGATTTAGTTCTAGTGGCCAAACTGAACCATATCATGTGATGGTCACCAGCCCCCAGGTGACCTTCCACCTGGAGATCTGTGATCCTCTCACTGTGAGTCAGTATTAGATACAGGATAGCCCTGTCTCTTGTGGGTTGTTGTACCAATTGTTTGAGGCCCTCCCCCTGCAGGGAATCCACTATGTGTCTAGTGCTGGCAGATGTTCCTGCTGGTATTAACCAATCTGTATCTGGCATGTTGAAGTCTCCTATTATCAGAACATCCTCTTTAGCAGTCAGCATGCCTCCAGGCTGCTGATGCCATTTGGAGCGCTACTCTACTGTGCCTGTTAAGATGTTGTAACGTTGGTAACTTCACTACTGTTTGTCAGTGTCTGCTTTACAATAAGTTTTAACAGGGATCTTATACTGTATGTGTTAATTCCTACTGGGGTGGACATGTTAGCTCTGGTAAAATGATCAGTTTAATTTAGATCAGAACATAGATGAGCCTGGCTGTACAGTATGTCAAAAACAGCCTGACAGGGAGAAAACATTGTGCTGGCTAAATTACAAACTCCTAGTAAGGTTTCAAAACAGCATTACCTCTCCCACCCCCATTGACAATGGGATGGAATAGTTGTTTTAAACTGCTATCCTTAGAAATCGCCTCAATTGAATGATAGGTGCGAATGATCTTAGCCTTTCACCACGTCAGAAATTATTCAGTCTGCAAACCTCACAACAGTGTGCTATGACCCAGCATCCAGCAACCCTGGAGAAAAGGACCTCAACAAAAAGGCACCCCCCCCCCAAAATACTGTCAGCTTTGTTACAAAATGTGAAACACACATAATTTTTAAAGCAATGTTTACTAAATGGTGCTGCCTGTTTTACTTGTGAAAACCATTGCATATGATCTTTAGAACTTTGGAGACACAGGTACTATAAGCTTGCTGATGAGGGTACTAGACTCTGAATTCCTGAGATGACATCAGCAGCAGCTCTTCACTGACACAGGCTTTTTTGAACAGGTAGTGAAACCAGAGTTACAAAAAAGCTCATACCTTTAAAAAGAAGTGATATAGAAATCTAGTTTTTGGTATGAGATTTCATGGGTGTATGCTTATTCTAATTCTGCAATGTAGCAGAAGTGGTGTCAGTTGCTCTTTAGCTATCTTTTGATATACATCATCTCAACACTCCTCATGGCACCCTCCAATTCTGCTTCTACTAATAAAAAAAAGGAGAAAGCAGAGCTGAAGGGTGCCATGAGGAGTGTCAAGTTGGTGTATATCAAAAGATGGCTAAGATTGTATGACACATACTAGTCACACAGAGCTCAAACGTGACCTTTAAAAATGAATATAGGAGCCACAAGTCATAGCCAGCAAGGGATCACTTGCACTTTTGGAAGACGAGAGGTCTTTTGCATTTGACATGAGCATGGTGCCAACGCCCATTAATTTTATTTCCCTTATGAAAATGCATTAGCATCTCTAGTAGCTCTGACCAGAGTTTGTTTCATTTCCTGTAATTAAGATGAGGGTCCACTGATGTCTGTTGCCATTACCATTATTCTTCCTCTCCAGACCCTTGAACTCAGCACTTACCACCACACACCATCCCTATTTCTTACTGACCTACAGGTGGCTCAATGTCATAATCCTCTCTGGAGATACATTTTCACTCTTCAACACTGGCCAGGGAACTGAGGAAATCAGTTAAGTGTGGTTAATGTATTTCATAGTGTTGTGAATTTTTACTCATAACGTGTTCATTTTTTAACATTTTCCTCCCAGATTTTCAACATGGCCATTTTGGGGCCACATCTCATGAACAAGGTACTGTAGGTGAAATTTTTAAAAACTGGCCCTGAAGGTGATCCATGGAGATACTCTGCAAAATTACCTTTATGGTGGGATTTTAAAGTTTTCACTTATTGGGTTTGTGAGGTGAGGTCATAAGTGGACTACGTTGAAAACTGGTGGTAAAAAATATTAAAAACAACTAAATTATGAAGGTACATTGACATTTTTCAGTACTCACCACAGCTCTGGTATTTTTCAATATTTTGATCTCACATTTTCAATATAGCCTTGGGGCCCATTCACAAAGGGGTGGCACAAGTCACCAATTGCAGATGCACCGGGGACCCTGTGCCTGGTTCTCAATCAGGCAGGGTCCCGGCAGCTAAGTCCCGTGGTTTACAGCAACACCAGCAGTGTACAAAATTGTGGGCACATCTGGACAGGTTGCTGCATGCCAGTGGCATCACTCAGTGACAGGGTGCAGGCACCACCCCCAGTCCCAGTCCCCATTAATAATAATGATATTGCCCCACTGGGTTATTGGGCCCCCCAAAGCCCCAATCCCCATATTTAATAATTAATGAAACCCTGGTGGGCCATCACCCCCTCAACCCTGATCCCCAATATTAGTAATAATGAAGCCCTTTTGGGCTAGCACGCCCCATCCCTGATCCCCAAAACATTAACCATAAATAGTACATGCTCAATGACTGACAGCTGTCATTAACTGACCATGTACTATGTACTGTATGCACTCATACAGAGCTTAGTCGGCAGCTGGCTGTGGTGGTGGGAGGTGGGCTGTGCCAGTCACTGGCTTTGTATGGGTTGGGGGGAACAAGATGGTCTGGAACTGCTGGGTGGGGAGTGGGGGCCACTAGACCACCAGGGCTATAGTATATTACACACATGAATACATAAACATTTTGCAGAACTGAGAAAAAACATTTTGGGGATCAGGGAGTGGGTCTGGCGGGGTTCACTACCCCACAATAGCTTCATTATTACTGCTATCAGAGATCAGGGCTTCGGGGGTGATAGCCCACAAGGGCTTCAACATTACTGTTATCAGGGATCAGGAATGGGGGGCTTATTTGTGATCATTGGTGGGGGCTGTATGGGTCTCTTGCGGCATACTGGCACAATCCCCAGTTGATGGCACAGTAGACTTACATGTGTAAATGTACTTTGATGGATGTCCTCTGGGGGTGTTTGAGAATCTGAGAATTCCAAATTAGGGGATGTGGCAGCCACCCTCTGAGAATAGGGTGCTGCAGCTGCCGTGAACCCCTTGCACCATGTCGCATCCGAGTTTTAGGCACAACGAAGGTGCAAGTCCCCTTTGGTGCAAGCAGCCTGCATATGGTTGCAGTCTGCTTTTGAGAATCCCGCATGGCACAAGTATTGGAGCAAGGTGCTGCTTGCATCATTCATGTTGGATGCAAGTCACTTTGTGCCATGCACATATTTTTGAGACTAGGCCCCATTTTTTTACTCTGTCTCATGAATATGATAGATGTCAGTTTTCAAATCTGGGCCAAAATGTGTTTTTTCACTTTTGGCATGAAACTACATTTTGTCCAGGATGTGAACATCTTCACTTCCTGGATTCATGGGGTGGAGTCATAAGAAGAGTATGTTAAAAAAATTGGGTTTAAAATAATAAAAAAAAAAGTTATGAAGGTACGTTGAAATTTTTCAACACTCACACATAACTGGTAATTTCAAGTATTTTAACACCAAATTTTCAACGTACCCAGTTTTTCACACCTCCTCGTAAAAGTGACTGGTGTAATTTTTCAGAAGCAGTCCTGTGGGGTGTGGCCACAAACAGTGGTGCAGGACAGGTGCTGGTAATGGGTAGCCAGCCCACAACAACCAAACCAGTTACAGAGTTAACCATCATTCACAGCAAAAGTAAAGCACAGGATTCCATTTAAATGTC
Source organism: Neoceratodus forsteri (assembly GCA_016271365.2). Classification (NCBI taxonomy): domain Eukaryota; kingdom Metazoa; phylum Chordata; order Ceratodontiformes; family Ceratodontidae; genus Neoceratodus; species Neoceratodus forsteri. Next base: position 1,343,242,752 of record CM057449.1, on the reverse strand, counting down.
AAAATACATTCCAAGTTTATTTAGCTCAACACCAGAGCCAGTTACTGCAGTGCTTTGGCACTCAGCCTTCGTCAGGGTTACTTCAGAACAAAAAGGACTATGAGAATGGGCGTATCCTAGAGTAGGGGAGAAAATACAGTATAAGCAGACTAAGGCCCCATCCACACTGCACCGCTCAGACCCTGTAATGGGATAGAAACCGGCCCCACAACGGGGCAGTGCAGTGTCCCCTGCTGCGGTGTCTGTTATGGGACCGGCACTGCCAGTCAACATTTCGGAGTCGGAGACCATTACCGTGGCACCGATCCCACAATGCAGCTCACGCTGCGCTGGGGACAGTGCCATGCGTCACTGCTCCCATTAGCGTTACCAAAGGCGTAACAGTTTCATAACCATTGTTGAAATCACCCATGTAGTTTCAACAACGGTTACGAAAATACCTTCTGTAACGTTACAGGTGTAAACGCAAACCGTTGTGGTAACGGTTTGGGCACTCTGTAACGTTACAGAGGGGTAGTGTGGACAAGGCCTAAGAGTGCAGTTTCAGAGTACAGTCAATACAGATGCAGTTTTTATAAAGAAAGAAACTGCACACTCTTCAGGAGAAAAAGAAAAACAAGGAGAGGTAAGAGGGGACAAAGGGAGAACAAGGAAGTCAACATCAAACAAGAGCACTCAGGGACAAAACAGCAAAGAAGAGGTACAAGTAATTAACCTATCAAGCAAAGAGCTTGATTCAACACAGTTGTGCATGCTTAAAAAAGGCCTCTCATTCATACCCACCACCAATCTAAACCTGTTTCAAGTTAATGTGGACATCCACAAGTTTTTCCATAAAATTAAATTTAAGTTTCATTTTTTTAAAAAACCACATAACCAGGACTCAACCATGGGTTTTATTGATACACCACCCCATCCAAGCAAGGACACTGATTGAACTGGGTTTGGAGCTGAAGTGGGAGTATGACCTGGGAACTCAATTAGAGGATGTGACTGATGGTACTGGCTTTTGGACGTTATAAGTCAAGAAAATCTAGCTAAACTACTGAATACTGTGGCTACTAACAACACTGATTCAGAAGCTAAAAAGTAAAGATTATCTGAAGAAAGAAAGTTACTTTTCAAACCTCACTTGATGTTCTGCGTGAATGCATTTAATCCAGTCATCTCAGCATTTGAGAAGGTGGAAACCAGCTAGGTGCAAGAAATTTTGGACATGGCTCACAAACCATGAGGTAGTAATTCCACAAAAACTAAAAGAATTGCTCTGCACGAAGTTCGTGATAGTGTGCACATTGTTGTAAAACTGGCAGATGGAGGGGCATAGTGATTTCAGATAGAAATCACTATAAGGCTATAGCACTGTCCTTATTAAGTGATCAGAATAACTATAGGGAACTACCCAATAGCCCAATTAGAAATTTAAATCAGAACTGAACAAAATCCTGCAGGATGCTATTTTGAAGGGCTTTATTTCAGAAAATGAATATGAGTTTATTTTGGAGGAGTATACTCTGACACCATGTTTCTATATTCTCCCCCAAAATTCATAAAATATTAAAATAAAACTGGGAGACCCATAATATCTGGGGTTAAGTCACTAATTCAAAACCTAGGCAATTCATTGATTATTTTTTACAGAAATGTGTGGTTGGACTTAAATCATGTGTTAAGGACACATCTGATGTCTTTAAAAAATTTGCAGAGTTAGAGTGGACTGAAGGAATTATGTGGCTCATTATCAGTCTAGAAGCCTTTTACACCTTGATAAAACATTTGCAAGGAACTGAAGCCTGTAGGTATTTTTCAGAAAAGCATCCTCCCTGTCGATTTCATCTTAACTGCATTAGAGTTTATCCTTAAGCACAACAATTTTGAATTTGAGGGATCTTTCTACCTCTGGTTATGCAGTACTGCTATGGGGGCATCTATGACCCCTCTTACAAATTTATTTCTGAGGATGTGGGAGGACATGCTTATTTTTAATAAGGGCAGTAACCTGTTTCTTCAAAAGATCTTAAAGTGCAACCACTTTATTGATGATATTATTTGTGAGTGGCAGGGGGCCAACAGGGATATTGAGATGTTCATGAAATGGTTGAATTTGAATGATTTTAATCTATGATTTACTCAAACAGCAGGCCAAGAACATATAAATTTCTTGGACCGCACCCTGAGTTGTAAGGAAGGACAGGTAATCAAGTGCAAAGTAAATGTTTTAGAAAGAAGACAGCCACAAATTCGGTAATAAGGGGCATATAGTGCTCATCCTGTCTCACTTACAAACTCTGTACCATACAACCAGTTTCTCAGCTTACATAGAAATTTTTCTGATGAGATGGACTTTATGGAACAAGCTGAAGATTTTAAAAAAATAGATTTTTAGCAAGGGAGTATTAGAAGGAACTTCTTGAGGAATCTATGCAAAAGGCTTGTTCTAGGGATAGGAAGGAACTCCTTAAGGGCAAAAGGAAAGTTTAAGATAACACAGGCCCCATCACATTCATTACTGAGCATAACAATTGTTTGGCACGGGGTCATAATGTTAGAAGACATTATGCCACAGCAATATACCGCACTTCTAATCCAGTGCTATATGTTGCCAGTGGCATAAGTCTTTTTTTTCCTGGGGGCTTCACCCCGTGCACCCCCCAATTACAGTGGGGCTGTGCCCCCAAATCCCTCCAACTAAAATAACTAACTGGGGGAGGACTGGGAATCAAAATCCGGCCCCAAACCCACTGCTTGCCTCCCTTGTTGCCAGTGGCTCATCCTGTCAGGCCATGGCAGCTGCTCGATGGACCCCTGTCCCAGCAGAGGTCTTATCCTCTGCCTGGGATAGTGAGAGGGTGCACTACAGTGCATACACCCTTTTGCGGTTTTGTACCCTCTCTCTTTTAACTACTGTGTTCCTGTTGCGTGGTTTTGTATTACACTGTAGAGCGTATGGCAAAGGGAACTGGTAGGCAATTGGCCTGGTAGGATAGGTAACATTATCCACAAAAAAACTGGTCCATCCTGCTTAATGATGCATTTCTAGTTGAGGTGGTGGGCATAAGATCCAGGGTGACCTTACGTAGAGGCTCTATCCTCAGGGATAAACTGATGCATAGGAGATTACCTGCAGATCCCAAGCAAAATACCAATGCAAACTGGCTACCCAAAAGAACTGTGGGGTTTTACAAATGCCAGAGATGCAATATTTGTCACTATTGTAACACTGGTAATATGTTTACACATCTGAGCAAACCAGAATTGAAATTTGATATAAGAAATTGCATCACATGTGACACCATGTTTGTTGTCTATGTGTTGTGGTGCCCATGTAATCTTCTTTACATAGGATATGCAGCATGTATTCTTAAAACCAGGATTCAGCTGCATATTAAATCAATTAATAATATGAAAGAAAACACCCCAGTTGGTCTACATTTGTTACAGCCCCATGGATCAAACCCTGTTGGTCTCAAATTCATGGGGATTTAATCTGTTCCAGCTCATGAAAAGGGGGGCAAGGTGAATTTGCTTTTGAAAAAGAAAGTAAGTGGATATGCAAGTTACAGAGTGTCAAGCCTGTACCCCTGAAAGACCAGTGGGACATAAGACCTTTTTGGAAAAAGTAAATTAGAAGAAGGAAAAAGAAAAGAAGTAAAAATTATGTAAGATAGTAGGGGTAATGTGAGGAAGTTCTTTTTCACAGAAAGGGTGGTGGATGCATGGAACGGCCTACCTCATGAAGTGGTGGATATGAATACAGTGCAGGGCTTCAAACTGCCATGGGATAGGCATAAGGGAGCAATACAGATGAGTATGAATAGAGAGGCCATTGACAGGGTTAAGCCCTATGGCACATTCATAAGGTAGAAAAAATGGGCAGACTGAATGGGCCTTGCGGTCCTTATCTGCTGTCAACTTCTATGTTTCTATGTAATTTTTGTTTTGCAATTAATCCTTGTTTATATCTGATTGTATTTTGTTATAACTGTATGTACTCCTATCTCACCACTCCCGGGTCGCACCTGGAAATGAGCCTTGGCTCAGTGTGCCTATCTCGGTCAACAAATGTTTAGATAAAAAATAAATAAAATAGTCTCTCTTTCTTTCTTTTCTTGGTGACATACAGTAGTGGTGTGTCAGTCCCTCACCTTTCCTAGTCTGAGATGTGGATCCCCAGTTGAAATGACAGTGACAGAGTGATAAATATCAATAGAGTAATAAATGGTATTCCTTTGTTTTTTTTCTGCTTAAAAGTATTTAATGCATGGCAACAAAATGAAATACTGTAGTTCGAATAGAATGAATACTAATAACATTTACTAAAATATTTAGATTGCTGTGCAGTTTGTGTTTTGACTTTGTTTTTGTAAAGTTTTGTTATTACATTTTTATGCAAATTTGGTGATTGGATGGATTGTATGTGATGTCATTACACTCATGATATATAAAATGGTGATGCATCTGTTCGAGCCATGCCCTCTGGCAAAGGCTGAGTGCTGAATTGCTGGGGTATCTGGCTCTGGTGTTGAGCTGAATAAACTCAGAATGTATTTTGATATTTAAATGGAATCCAGTGCTTTACTTTTGCTGTGAGTGCCAGTTAACTCTGTACTGTAACTGTTTTCTTATACTTATACTGGGTGTAGCATGGAAGAAGGCCTTACAGCTCATTGTTACCATTTTGTCATTTTTCAGAACTTGGCTAAAATGTGTTTTCATACATTTTGTGCAAAATGTTGTTTCAGACAGTATTTTATCAATGACACCTATCATGTTTGGTAGGGTTTAAAAGGACTACAGTGGACTCAGCTACAATGAAAAGAAGTAACTTGCCATAAGTAAAATATCACAAAATGGTGCATGGCAAATGGCTTAATTTGCATTGAATTACTCTGTTCCCTACAGTATACTCCAGTATTTCAAAGTATGTTGAATCATGGCTGGTGCCACTGTATGTTGAAAATGTGGGGTCTAAAAGTCGCAAAAAAAATTACGAAGTGATGTTGTTTACAGGGGCAGCTGCTGACCCAGTGGGAACCATGTTGCCTTTTCTGTGCCAATGACCTGAGTTTTGGTGTGAGTTCAGTGAGCTGACTGAAGAGGATGAGGCTGGAGGAAAGGCATTGTGATATGCAGCACAAACCACAGCCTGATGAGGGACATAAGTGTTTTGGTGCATAGACAACACCTTAGAGCAGGCTGGAGAGTCTTCCTTCATAAGTGGTTGGTGTACATGTCAATGCCTGATGAACTCATGTAATGCATTAGGACAAGTGAGGTGGCAAGAAAAATGGTGGAAATTTTACCTGGCATGTTGAAGTTTGGGTTGCAATAGGCATTGTACCACAACAGGCCCCTACTGCTGTTAGCTCCCTAGCCCCATCACCCTCCATCTCAGGAAATTACATTGTAGCTTTAGTACTGTCATGAGATTCCCACATGAGGGGAATAGGAGTGGGATGGATGAACCCCTCCCCCTTGACTGTTAGCCACTTTGCCAGTCTGTTGCCCTGTCAGTGTTGTGGGGTATGGGAAGGGTGGTGGCATCTGCCCTGGTAGCTGTTGGTGAGTGGGGCAACTACCCCCGAGAGAAGAGTGGGCCCAGAGACCCTGAATTCTGTCTATATCCCCCATTCTGGCCTCCATGAGTGATCAAGTCTCTTCCCAAACCCAGGTCACTGCCACGTAACTGGTATCTACCCTTCTGAACAACTCACTTTAAGCCCACCAAAAATACAATCTCTTTCTACCCAACACAGCTGACCAGTATTTTTATTACTCATACTAACCCATTTTCCACTTTATGCCTACAGGTCTGGTGGAATAAAGAAGACTGTGTAAGACAATGCCAGCCTAGACATTTGAGGACACTGCCTACATGTATCCAATTAGTATTTTTATATGTTAAGAGTGTCTTGTTTATCCCAGTTAGTTAATAAACAGCTGCAGATCCTTCATGACCCCATTGCTATTCTTTTTTAACAGTTACAGCTGGATGTTGTCTCAAGCTGACCAAGCCGCAATCCACAATCTTCAGGCCTCATGTAAGAAATACTTATCAGTACTGCATCTAAGCTAGGATGGTAAAGCATAAAGGTGCAACTACAGGACAGTTTGACTTGTTAGTTAATTGGTTGGTGAAGCAGGGCTAAAACTATCTGCACTATTCTGTTCATTTCATTTCTGAGGACACAATTTCACTATCACAAAAAAAGGGAAATTCATTTTTTTTTAATTCATTCTTCAACCCTAATGTCTATTAATGTAGTTTTTATGCTTTTATGCAATGAATATACACAGTTTCTTTGCAAAAAAACTGTATTAATATACCAGTTAGGGTTCAACTTAATGCCACAAAAGTTCTGCAGACAGTAGTACACTTGCAATGTGGAAATCATTATTTCATCAATGGATCTAGAAATTTTTCAAGAGAGTAGCAGTTTTGCTTAGGGGTAGCAGTTCCCCCAAGAAAGTAAAATGTTACCTTTGAAAACTTAAATTAGGTTAAAACAGCAACTTCTTGCTGGCCTAAGAAGGTAGCAGATGCAAAAACACTTGTCTGTTGTATGTTGCTTGTCTTACCTGATGATGACTGTTTGTGGATGCTAATATGTGTGTGGTCTTGTCCTTTTGCTACTGGTGAGTGGGGAGTTAGGGTTGGAAACCCTAATGCTGTAGTTCCCTACTTTGTGGTGTTATGCTGAACTCTAACTGGTGCATTAATGCAGTTTTGTTTGCAAAGAATTTTCTGTCATTTTGAGATAGTGGAATCATATCCCATTTACACAGGTCACTTTGGGATGGGTATAAACAGATGCAGATAGGTAGAGCCCTCTGGGCCCTGCACCAAAGGAAGAGTTCACCTGCCTGAGGACATGGAAGGCACTCCGTGTCCTGAATTTTCTATGTGCTAAATGGCTATCATGCATTTGTGGGGCTGTCTGGTGGGCTGCCATTTTTGGTTTATGACAACTTAGTGATTCAAATTGACAATGCTGTCATGGACCGAAAATGTATGGTTCATATCAGAGACTTATCTAGAAACCCTACAAAGCATGCTCAGAAAAAAAAAAACTTTAAATCTTCATAACTCCGAAACTGATTATTATTGTTTCACAAAACTCTCAAAAGGCACCACATTGGCACAGCTATTTCTACCCTAAAAGGTTTGGAAAACTATTACTTGCCATCTAGGCTGTAAGTGAGAGTGTAAAGAAAGTTTTAGTAAAGGAAAAAAACAAAATTATTAATTAAAAATCAAAGTTCTGTATCTCAGAAACAGTACAAGATGTCACTAGGAAACTTCACATCTTTAGATTCTGCTAGCCAGACCATACATGCCATATTTTGTGGTATTTCACTGAATGCCACAAAAGTTATTAAGGTGCAAAAACTGGGGTTTACAATTGAATACCTTACTCAAACCCAAGTAAAGTAGACTAGTGCTGCCGCACCAGTATTTTCATAGGTGTGTCTGTGTTCGTGTATGTGTGTCTGTAGGTGTGTTTGTGTGTCTGTGTGTGTTTGTGTATGTGTGTGTATAGATAGATAGATAGAGTGAGTGAGTAGTAGTAATGAAAAAGTTGCCATCCTCTACTGTATACCTTAAGGTACTTCAAGCTAAATGGATCAAATTATCTTTCAGCCAGGTTTCTGGGAAACTACATCTGGGGCTGTTGTGCCATGACTTAAAGAGACACGTAACAGCAGGCAAGGGAAGTCGGCACCAGTCAAACATGAAGACATGCTATACCGAATACAGTTTCCAGGAATAAAGAAAGCACAGTCACAGTACCCTAAAGTGCTCCTGTTTTATTCTTTGCAACGTGCTCTCTGGTGCAGGTGCAGGCAAACAGATAGGTACTTTGCAGTTTTCAACAAAGAATGGTAGTATCCATTGATCAAAGCTGATACCTCTTCTCCATCACGATGCATCATGATGAAGGAGGGTGATCAGCTTTGATCGATAGACACTGCTGTTCTCTTTTGAGAAGTTGCTACAGTAAGGACCTGTTCTTTTGTCTGCACCTGCACCACAGACCACTTTGCAAAGATTAAACCAGGAGTACTTTAAGGTACTGTGATTCTGCTTTCTTTATTGCTGCCAACATATTCGGTATAGACTGTCTTCAGGTTTGATTGGTGCTGGCTTTCCTTGCCTACTGTCAAACTACCATTGCAGAAAATGGAGTTAACAATGCATGCTTACCTCACTTACTACAGCATTTTAGGGTAACAAGAAACTCGTGTGATCACCACTGTGGATAGATAGACAGACAGACAGAGACAGACAGAGACAGACGGATGGATGGAGGGACAGACAGATGGACAGAGAGACAGACAGAGCACAGAGACAAACATGATGAGCTCATGAAATACATATTTACATAGATGGTTAAGGAAAGATACACACCTCTATCCATCTAATAAGCCCTATATTTCTGTCTAATTAAATTAGATCTAATTTGCCACAAGGCTGAAGAACGAATGGTTTATTAATGTATTAGCACCCAAGATGCAATTTGTTTTCCAAGTATACAGCTCTTTCCTTTTGTTTATTTTACAGAACACATTTGGTCAGTCAAGCCCTGCTTTGTTTTCACTTTTTATAGGAACTTCTAAAAGATTCCAGCTATACAGGAGTTAACTTCTCTAAGTTCCTGAGAATGGGATCAATTAATTAATTAATGGGTAATCTAGTTCAAAGTGATCACTTAATTAATGGGCAATCTTTCAATTGATGGGAGCTGTATATGATTTTCATAAAAGTCTAGTTAGTGTGACTCACAAAGCATAGACATTATGACATTTCCCCTGCAGGTGCTTGAAGAGATGAGACATCATAACTCCATGACTTTCCAGTAGTTTAAAAGACTTCTTCATGTCTTTGGTAAACTGAGCTATTCAAAGTTTTAATGTGTTTTAAAATGATGATTTTGTGTTTTGTCATACATGCAGAATGGTAGAAATTTAGAAATTTGGTGTTTGTGTGTGGGCACATGCGTATGTGTGTGTGCATGCATGTGTGTGTGTGTGTGTGTGTGTGTGTGTGTGTGTGTGTGTGCTTGTGTGTGTGTGTGTCTGAAAACGTAACACTTCTTTAATGTCATCTCTTGCTTTAAACTATTCTGTGAGGATTATACCATAGACACATAGACACATTGAATTTGATGGCAGATAAGGACTGCTTGGCCCACCTAGTTTGCCCATTTCCCTACCTAACGGATAAGCTGCAGATCCTAGTTAACCAACAGCCTGCTTCCTCCTACACCCCCACTAGAATTGCCTTATGTCTGTCCCATGCATTTTTGAATTCACCCACTGTTTTTGACTCTACGACCTCCTCAGGAAGGCCGTTCCATGCATCTATAACCCTCTCTGTGAAGAAATACTTCCTCACATTACCTCTTAGCCCTTCCCCCTCTATCTTGAAATTGTGCCCCCTTGTTCTTGCACATCTCTTTTTCTGAAAGATGCTACCATCTTGGACTTTGTTGATTCCCTTGAGGTATTTGAACGTTTCTTTCATGTCCCCCCTCTCCCTCCTTTCCTCGAGGCTATACTTCTTAAGCTCCTTTAGTCTTTCTTCATACAGACCCTGCACCATTTTGGTGGCCCTCCTCTGAACAGCCTCCATCCTGTCTATGTCTTTGTGGAGAGGGGGTCTCCAGAACTGTACACAGTACTCCAGATGTGGTCTTACCAACTGTCTGTACAGAGGGCCAACAACTTCCTGTTTTCTACTGGTGATGCCTCTCCCTATGCATCCCAGTATCCCCCAGCCTCCCTTACTGCCTTCTCACATTGCTGGCCCACCTTTAGGTCATCTGATATGACTAACCCCAGGTCCCTTTCCATTTTTGTTGTTGTCAGTATCTCACCCTCCCATTGTGTATGCTTGCCCTGGGTTTTCATTTCCCAGGTGCATTACTTTGCACTTCTTTGCGTTGAATCTAAGCTGCCATACATTTGACCATTCCTCCAATCTTGCCAAGTCCCTTTTCATCCTTTCTACCTCACCTTGCACATCAACCCTGTTGCAGATCTTTGTGTCATCTGCAAAGAGACATACTTTCCCTTCCAGTCCCTCTGCAATGTCACTTATAAAGACATTAAAAAGGACCAGCCCCAGAACTGAACCCTGAGATACCCCACTAGTAACCCCCCTCCTTTCTTAACTGTGGACTCCATTTACTATTACCCTTTGTGTCCTGTTGTCCAGCCAGTGTTTTACCCAGGCTACCACCATGGGACCCACTCCCAGGCTGGCTAATTTGTTTACTAATCATTTGTGTGGGACTGTGTCAAATTCCTTGCTAAAGTCTAAGTAGGCCATGTCCACAGCCCCTCCCTGGTCTACTACTTAGGTCACCCAGTCAAAGAAATCAATTAGATTTGTCTGACATGACCTTCCTGCTATGAATCCATGCTGCCTTGTGTCCTGTGCCTCACTGGCCTCTAGGTACTCAACAATTCTTTCCTTCAGAAGTGATTCCATCATTTTCCCTACCACTGAGGTCAAACTGACAGGTCTGTAGTTTCCTGCATCTGTCTTGCTCCCACTTTTGTGAAGGGAAATCACATCCACCCTCCTCCAGTCCTCAGGTACCACACCATCCTCCCATGATTTATTAAAAAGGGTAGTCAGTGGTGTTACTAGTTCTTCCCTTAGTTCTTTTAGAATTCTAGGGTGAATCCCATCAGGCCCCATTGCTTTATCCACCTTCAGTTTTAAGAGTTCTTTCAGAACCCTTTCCTCTGTGAAAGGACTAATATCAACCCCCCATCCAGAGTGCTTCTATTGACTGGATTAGGTATCTCCCCCTGCTTTTCCATTGTAAATACTGAGCAGAAGTATTAGTTCAGTATCCCTGCTTTTTCACTGTCGCTCTTTGCCCAACTCCCTTCCTTTTTATTCAGACTCAGTATCCCTGCCTTAGTCCTTCTTTGCTCCCTAATGTACCTATAAAAGGTTTTATCCCCCTTCTTAACCAAGTTGGCTATCTTTTCCTTGGTTTTGGCCTTTGCTATTCTGAGTGCCTTCCCCACTTCCTTCTGCTTTAACTGATACAGTTCTCTGTCCTGCTCCTTCTGTGTTTCCTTATACTTCCTGAATGCTATCTTTTTTCCCTTACCTTCCCCGCCACTTCTTTTGAGCACCATAGTGTTTTTTTTCTTTCATTTTGATTTGTTTATTTGCTTCACACAAAGGCTTGTTGCCTCTGTGATGGCAGTTTTGATGTTTCCCCACTGTTGCTCCACCCCACCTTCTTATCTGTTTGCTAGTGCTTTTCTGAGGCATTCTCCCATTTTGATTATATCAGCCCTCCTGATGTCCAGTACCTTCACTTTTGTATGGCTTGACTCTACAGCTAAGTTTATCATGAACCACACTGTTTGGTGGTCGCTTGTTCCCTGGTGGCTACCCACTTCAAGATCAGAGATCCTCTCTCCATCCCCATTTGAGACTACCAGGTCTAAGATTGCTCCCTCCCAAGTGGGTTCCAAAACTACAGTACAAGTCACTTTAAACTGTTCCACCAATGAGCTGGTTTAGCATTGTTTTTTTACAGTCGGCATTGCACTGGCAACTCATAATGTTTTATTTTTCAATGCTTAACCAGCTCAAGCACAATGTTTATAAAATGTGTTTGCAGCTCAGTTGGAATGCATCTGCAGTCCTGTCATAATTGAATCCAAAACTGGGTTTTAACTCTTAAGAAACAGTTTGTACATAGCACTGAACTAGATCCAGCAACACTTATGCAACTCAGTCCGAAATGCTACACCAACTCATTGGAGGAACAGTTTAATGTGCCTTGTACTGTAGCTGTCTGAGGTATGCCCACTGTAGGGCATCAAGAATGGCCCTGCTCTTGGATGTGGCTGCAGCAAAGGTGCTCCAGTTAACATCTGGCATATTCAGGTCCCCCATCAGCAATATCTCCCCTTTCTCCACCATCCCAAGGATGCCTTCTATCATTTCCTTGTCCATTTCCTCCCCCCCTGAGACAGGGGTCTGTATACAACCCCTGTGCGGATTGTGGTGCCATTTCCAGTCTCCAGGGTGACCCACAGTGCCTCCTCTCCTCCTTGTTTACCCTTTAGTTCTGTTGCTTTGATCCCTTCCCTTAAATGATAAGAAACATAAGAAAGCCATTTTGATTTGAACAATACTACTTTGGGGTTGTCCTAAGAAATTAATAAAAATCTTGTTTTAATCATTTTATCAAGAGTACTTTTTCAGAAAAGGGGCGGTGGGCATATATTTAGTATTTTTTAATATAGTGTATGCTGATTAGATTATACTGTTGATAGGACTAATATGTCTCTGAAGTTTTATGACATTTAATTAGGAGTGTGTTACTAAGTCATGTGATAGTTGATTCATTAGAACTAATAAGTTATGATACTTGATTAATGGGAATGGATTCATGACCTGGTAAATTCACACTTTTTCTATGGGGAAAAGGTCTACCAATTTATTAAGATGACTGGGACTTCATTGCAAAAGCAACAACACAATATTATACTAAGAGCACATTGGCTGTGAAGCCAAGTGTTAAATAAAAATAAAACTACACATACCACCTAGTGCAGTACGTCATTGATAGTACAGTATATGCAAATCACAATGAATAAATTCAGTTGGCAAGGCTTTAAACAGGACCATACAGTGTCAAATAGTCTCACAAAAAACAAACAAACACAAAAACAATTGTTGACTACAGATTGAGGCTTTGGAATTTGGCACCCTATACTCATGTTTAATGATGTAGTGCACTGCCTACAAGCAATATTAGTCATTGGTCACCCAGGACACACTCTACCCCACACATTCCTTTCCTCCAAGAAAACAAACACACAATGTTGGGATTTGAATGGCCACAGACATATGTTCATTGAGAAAAACTACTATTATAGGTTAGAAGTGCACAGAAGGGAGGTTCTCCATGGTTCATAGCCACCTGCCCTCTGTGAGAGAGAGGACTCCCTGCTCAAGGCTGCCCCTCCTCAACAAGCCTGTGGTCTACTTGATTATTCATGGTGGCAGAACTGCAGAGTGAGAAGACTAGCACCATCCAGGCTGGGTGTGGCTTTCATCATCCCCCTTTTCTGGCACCACACATTGCAGAAATCCAATGGGGAATCCCACTCTTGTGGGCCCTATATGGTAGACCTCTCCACAGGCATGGCACATCACTGGGCACATCCCCAGCGACCTTGGCCCATCTGTGCTGGGTGCAAGCTGCAATCCCTGTAATATTACTCATAAGAGAGGACCCAGTCAATGCTGTGTGCTTGTCCCCCTTTCCCCAATTTCTGAACCAGGCTGACCCAGCTCACCCTGAGGTCAACCTTGGAGGCACTCCCTATCTGCTTACAGAGAGACTGTGAAATTAATGCTACCACCACACCTCAATGGCTGAATCACCAAGATCTTTACTGATGGAAGCAAAAAGCCCGGGGGAAAAAACCCTTTAAGTAGGGAAAAAAACAGGAAAATTCCTCTGCAACCCCTGCCATCTATAGGTGACAGTGGTTATGGGTTGGTGGGTTTCTTCAGAGCATGCAGGGGAAAAAGGGGCCTCAGACCACTTGTGGCTCTTTTGATGCCTTCCCTGCATCTCTCTGCCCCTACTGTTGCTTGTCAAATCCTGGCACGTGGTGGCGTGGGCTACCACTGACCTCCTCAATGATGGGGTTTCCATCCCCTGACAACCTGGGCCACTGGTGATGGAATTGGGGGAGGGGCCAGCTCAGTAACAGGTGGTGTAGCCCCCCCACCTATTGTCCTGGTGGGGTTAGGTGTCTGCAGGGGAAGGGAGGTAGTCCAGACACCAATCTCCCTTCTCCCTCAAGGACTACAGGGAAGGCCCATTGGTTGCCCAAGATATGCTCCCCCATGCCTTCCTTCCCTCTTAGACAATAAACACATTGTGTTGGGATTTGAATGGCTACAGCTATATATTTATTGAGAAAAATTGCTACTACAGGCTAGATGTATGCAGAAGGGAGTTTCTCCATGATTCATAACCCCCAACCCTCCCCTGTGAAAGGGGGAGGGCTCCCCACCCCAACCTGCCCCTCCTTGGCAAGGCTGAGGGCTACTTAATTACTCATGGTGCAGAAACAGCAGAATGGGAAGCCTAGTGCTGTCCATTCTGGGCATGGCCCTCAGCATTTCCCTCGTTTGGCACCAGATATCATGGACCTCCAATGTGGAATCCCACCCACTGCAGCCTGACATGGTGGACCCTCTCTGCGGGCACAGCACATCCCTGAGGAACATCCCCAGTGACATCGGCCCATCTGTGTTGGGTGCAAGCCATGGCCCCCGTGAGATAGGTTGTAAGAGAGGCCCCAGTCCATGCTGTTGATAACATGCCAGTGTTGTCTGGCCAGAAAAGTACTTTCTTGTCCCTTAGCTGCTCCCCACACACAACCAGTGCTACTATTGGGAAGAATTCCAAAAAGGGGATATTTTTGATCAGACCCTGGTCTGCCCACTGTGCCAGCCATGTACCCATGAACCAGGTCCCCTGCAGGTATGTCCCAAAACCCTGGCCACCAGAGACATTTGTAAACAGTTCCAGGTCAATGTTAAACACCTTGGCCTCTGGCCAGGCCATCACCCCATCACCATTAAATGTTTCTGAAAAGGTAGCCCAGACTGCTAGGTCCTCATTCACTGAGACAGGTATTGTTATCCTGTGGTGAGGCAGATGGATCCCAGCTGTAATTTTTGCCAGCTGCTGCACAAAGGCCCGACCCATTGGGATGGTCTGGCAAGCAAAATTCAGATGACCTAGCAGTTGCTGCACCTGCTGCAATGTCATCTTCCTCACCTCTATCACTTGAGTGACCATCAGCTGCAGGGCATTGACCTTGTCCCTTGGCAGCCTGCATACCAATACCCTTGAGTTGATTTCTATCACTAGGAAAAATGGCATTGTCGTTAGACCTACCATCTTGTCCTTGGTGAGGGGCACTCCAAATCCCTGACAAACTCCCTTTAGGGCCCCTAGACTCTGTGTACAAATGTCATCACCTTATGGCCCTACCACCAGAAAATCATCTAAGTAATGGATGATCTCCACCCGGGCCTTTTTGCTCCCTACCCAATGCAGAAAGGTGCTGAATTTCTCAAAATATGTGCACACAGTGGTGTACCACATCAGTATGCATTCTACAAAGGTAGAGAAGTATGTCTCACTAAATGTTGGCAATACAATCTCCAATAGTTCTCCTCACACAGGGCCTTATGGGCTGTACATGAAGAAAATAAATAACATCTAACCTTGTTTGCTCAGAGGAGAGAGTGGAAATTAGGGTTAACAACCCCAAGGAACACCCTATCACTGATTTGCCAAGACTGTAGAGACCCAAAACCCTGTTTTCTCCTTTTGCTATTTTTGTGGTGGGGGTTGGGAGTTAGGGATGGAAACCCTAATATTGTATTTCCCTACTTTTGCTGCCTTTAGTCAGACCCTAACTGGAGCATTAATGCAGTTTTTTGCAAAGAATTCCCTTTCTTTTTGAGACAGTGGAATCATATCCTCCTTTACACAAATTCCTTCAGATGCAAACATGCAGGGCCCTCTAGGACCTGCACCAAGGGAATGTCCCATCCACCCATGGAAATGTAGGGCCCTGCTGGCCCTGCACTTCTGTCCAGCAACAGAGTTCAAGAATTCATGGGGCTGTCTGGAGGGCAAAGAGTCCATCTTTCAGCCAATGCACAGGGCCCTCTGCCACCTGAAGATGCAGAAGTGCAAGCAAATGGGATACTGGAATGTATCGGGAGGGGTATTTATAGCAGAAGATAAGAGGTAATACTCACCTGGAGTATTATGTCCAGTTCAGGAGCCCTCACCTCAGAAAGGACAGTGATAGAATGGAAACGGTGCAGTGCAGAGTATCAACAATGATTTAGGGCCAGAAGGACAGATCCCATGAAGAGCCTCTCAAGGCACAAAATACGTACTCATTTGGAACCCAGAAGGGAGAGGGTAGATATAATAGAGACCTTCACATTCAGGAATTAAGGTAAACTGAGGGAAATTATTTACCCTGAACACCAATACGCGGTCACATGGCCACAAGTTGAAATTAACGGGAGGGAGGTTCAGGAGACGATAGGAAGTACTTTTTTATGGAAAGGGTGGTGGAACCTTGGAACAGTCTGTCAGCTGAGGTGGTGGGTACAAACACAGTCAGGGTATTCAAGCAGGCATGGGATAGAATGAAGGGAATAGTGGTCACTTGGAGTGACAAGACCAGGTAGGGGAATGAGGTTAGGATGGGAAAGGTTAATACTCTGGAGGAACAATAGGTTACAGGGAAGGTTCCTGGGATTTAGTTAGTATGGGAAGACTGTATGAACCTCTGGTCATTTTCTGCCTTCATGGCCTATGTTTCTATATGATGCCCGGGCCCATGTGGGCAACCCTGCACTTTTTCTTCCTTGGTTGGAGGGATGTCAGATCCAATGTTCAGAGTTCAAATGGGTACTCCACTATAGAAGACAAAGTCACTATAATAACTTGGTTTCTCTTTTTTCCTTAGGGAAACCCGTTGTATAGTTTGTCGTTATAAAGTAGTGTTTATAATGGCAAGTGCACCGGGTTTCCCTCAACCACAGCTCTTCCATTCTGATTGCTAGCTGCTTTGCTTGCTGCTGGAGGCTGCACCACCACATGGACTTGGTGGTAAAATATTTAAAAAAAAAATCACTGCTAAAAACATTTAAAAAACCCAACTAACTGAAAAAAAACAAAGTTAACTTTCAGCACGTGACTGCAGACCATGCTAAAACCCAACCGGATTGCAGCCACATTGTAAGTGTTTTATTTTATATAACTGCTGTGGTGAAAAAGCTAAACCAAGTAATTATATAAAATAAAATATGAGGTGGTGCGGAAAGTCGAATTTTACACATGCCTTCAGTGTTGGATGCCTAGATAAACCCCTCGAGCTTCGCTCTCAGGGTTTATGTGGCATCCAACACCTTGCGTGTGTGTAAAATTCTCGTTACACACACCACCCCATATATTATTCTATATTATTCAGTGGCAGGAAAGAAACTTGGACTGTGATTGGTCAGTCTGGGGCTGGACCCATGGTGTTATCCCAGTATAACATCATGGGTCTAGTCTCAGCACTATGAACCTCTTGACTGATTGCATTTGTATTATTTGCATCTTCTCTTAAGAAACAAAAATATTTTTCCACATTAACAAAACATTCTTTAAAATTATTTTTTTTTATTCTGTATATAACAACAAGCCACTGTATAATAGGAATAATGCACTCCAGTGTGTATGTCATGCTGGGACATACCTGGTCAATATGTCATACTCTCTACAGTGCAAGACATGACTGCGAGGTAGGAACATTGCAGTAGGGAAGAGTGAGAGGGTGCAAAACCATGAAAGGAAGTATATGGGGTAGTACACCCTCTCACTCTTCCCAGTGCAAGATAAGAATCCTGCTGGGACAGGGGTCCACCGAGCAGCTGCCGAGCCCGACAGGATAAGCCACTGGCAGCAATGGAGGCAGGCAATGAATTTGGAACCGGGTTTCGATTGCTGGTCCCAGATGCATGGAATTTTACTTTTTTCACACTTTGTGTGATGTTTTCTGATAACCACCCCCTCCCAGAGTTAGATAATTCAGTTGGGAGTGCTGGGGCAGAGCTCCCCTCAAAAACAAGACTTATGACATTTGCAATATATAGTGCTGTATTGGCAGTGCAGTATATTGCTGTGGCATAATGTCTTGCTGGGATAACACCATGCCTGGGGCATTGGATGCACTCAGCCTGTGGCTTCATGCCCAACCTCCCAGGCAGGGCATTATCCCAGCATGACACACACACCCTGTCATGCATTATTCCTTTATGTTATGTATAAAGGTTGGGGCTAGTGAGCAATGAGAATCCCAAATGGTGAAGTTACTAGCCACAAATAAAAAGTTTAGGTTTCAAAAAAATCTTTTTATTTTTTTCTTATGAAGACCCCACAACTTCAGAGCCCAATGTTTTGCCCTTGTGAGCTTCTTCAGGGACTTATGAGCTTCTTCAGGGACTTAGGAGCTAACAAACTTTAAAATAGATTCATTAAGGAACACTTCTATATACAAATTCTTGTTATTTTATATACTGTATTTTAAAAAATTGTATATGACCTAGTCATAGCTGACATCATGTACCTCTCACTCACTCTAAACCATGATTTTCTGTTACTTTGTTTCCATGTAGTTTATTTCATTGTGATACTATCAAAATATGATTAAAAAATGAAGGAGGGCCACTAGACCACCAGGAAAATACGTATTAAATAAAAAGTAAATAACATTGGGGATAGGAGGTTTACATATGCCAATGGGGGGATGCCACTAGCCACCAACAAAATAAAAAATGGACATTGGGGATCGGGGAGGCAGGGCAATTGTAAGCATAAAAAGTAATAGTAATATTGTGATTTGTGGAGGAAAGGCCACTAGACCACTAGGAAAATGTGTATTAAATAAAAAGTAAATAACATTAAGGATGAGGGGTTTACATGTAATGATGGGGGATTGGGGCTGGGGAGGCTCTCAAGCAGGGATGTGCACCACTGCAATGTGTGTTCGGGATAACACTGCACTAGTTTGCCGCAACTTGCATCTTCTGCAGGCAGTACTTTGCAGTTGCAAATTGTGGGAAAAGATTCATGTTTCATGGTACAACTGCACCCTTTTTCACAATTTGCAGAAGAAGATGGTTGTTTGGTGAAACAAAGTGCCGCAATTAGCAGCAAAAAAATGGCTCGGATTAAATAAACACATTTCTGGGCATTGTTTTAAAAAACAGACTCCCAGAATCTGATTCCTCAGGCACCAAATAAGTAAACACAACTATTGGTGTTTACCAAGTGGCAGTATTTTTAAAAATATATAATTCTGGGGGAGTCATGTGATGCCTCTGAGGAACAAGCAGCTCCTCAACTCTGCTGCCACTCGCCATGAATAAAATCTATTATTTTCATTGCCTAAACTACAGTTATTAGTGCCCTTTTCATCACAGTACCTAGTGGAGGTGTCCTGGTCTTTGGCTCAGCAATTAATCAATCTAATTTCTGCCGATCATGGAAGCAGGGATGGGGCAAAGTCTACAGCGCCATATGCCTCCCCAGATGCTGGATAAGGCCTCCAAAAAAGCCAAGGGACAAGGCTCAACTTCCAGTCATCTGCCTACTGCTACAACAAAGTCTATCTCTCTCTCTCAGAGAAGTTTATGACTGAGCTCTAACCTTTAAAGGAATCCATGACTGTGCATACCTCAAAGCTCAAGTCCTTCAGGCAAGATCTTGGAGAGATGGGTAGAAGGGTTGGAGATGTGGAAACCAGTGCATCCTCATTAGAAAAGTGACATGACCGGACAGACCCAGAGACAACCTCCTTGCTGCAGAAAATCACCAAAATGGAACTTGGATGACCTGCAAGGACAGAGCAGAAGGAGCAATTTAGTGATTTTTGGCCTTCCTGAAGACACAGAAGGGGCTACCCAAGTCCAGTTTGCTCAGAAACTGCTAGAAAAGGTGGCTGGTCCATCACCAAATGGCCCAACATACATTGTGGAGCGTGCACATCGAGCTTTGCACCCTAGACCCCCGACAGGCTCTCCACCACACCCTTTTATTCTAAGACTATTGAACTATCTAGATAAACAACATGTGTTGCTGAAAATGCAAGATCTCCAATCAATAACCTGGGAGGGCGCCAGGCTCTGTATCACCCAAGACGTACCGGCCGCCACATTCTGGTGGTAACAAAACTGATACCTGCCGGTATCAAATTTTGTGTTTTATATCCTGCTCGATTGCAAGTTCTCAACAAAGATTCCTGGCATTCCTTCAACAGTGGAGAACAAGCAGCTAGGGAGCTTAAACAGCTTCTCCTGGACCTCTTTAAGGCTGGCTGATCCATCCTAAATTTCTGGTCTTTCAGCGATACTCTTACTGTGTACCCTATGATTTGCCGTGACTGATTATTTCTCTCCTGCCTTGTCTTCATTAAAATCTTTTTTCCAAAACAAGTTAATTCCTCCTTGCTGGCATAGCAGTCAGGCCATATCAACTTTCAGCTTTCATCTTTACTACCTTCGGAAAAGTGCTCCTCAGCTATGGCCTGCCTACCCCTTTTGGTTACTGTCAGTTGTACCCTGCTTCTTTCAAGGCTGGTAATTTACTTCACTGTTAATTCTGGAGGACTACAGGCTTAGTTTTGTACTGGCTATACACCTGACTTGTGTCTGGGATTTCTGTTCACTCCAGTTTTTTCTACCACACTGCGATCCTGCGCTGAACATTCCCCTCGACTTGCGATCTTAAATTGTCTCACGCAACTGCTCAGGACTTCTGACATCTGATCATGTATCATATCAGGATCTTGCCAGGAGCGCATTCAGCGATTTACAGTCCTGCTCCACACTTGGTTATTGCACCCTCCCCCCCTGTTTTTCGACCTACAATCTAGATTTGCACCAAGACATGACTCTGGTTGGTCTTTATCATTGTGACTGCTCCCGTGGACTTCACCAGGCTCTGGCTTCTTGGGAGACCCTGCTCAAACCCAATTATGTGTCTCTTCTGGCCCCTGGAGTGACTCCTGAGATCAGCTGCTGTGACTTGCCGAGGCTAAAATTTGCATACAGTATTTGTTGAGGGTTGAAGATAACTGAGGGAGCATGTACTTTCACAGGGACTTCATTCAACTTTGCTGTCAACTGTGGAGCTTTATTGGGATGTTATCCCCGCAAATGGTGAACTCTCCTGAAGTCCACTTTATTATATCGGGTGAAGGGCACATACTTATTAGCATGATTGAACAGCTGGACAGGTTGCTACCAATCACTCCTGCTTCTTGGACTTTTCAAGTTGTGTTCATTCTGGAGTGATTGTTACTAAAAGACGTGTCACAGCCTTTCTTTTTTATTGTTGTGCTGTACAAGTCAGATTAAACTGTTCCTCAAGCTCACTGTTCTGGCATTGTTTTTTTGTGCTGCTAATGCAGTGGCAATTCCAAATGCCTAAAACACAAACGCTTTCTCAAACTAGTCATCAGTTCACATGCAATGTAGTTCCAGCCATTGTAAATGTGCTCCAGCTCCCTTTCTTTTTTTTTTATGCTCCCTCCAAGCTCTGGGTCAGCCTCTCCTTTGGGCCACTTATGCCCTCTGAGCCACACTGCCTCGGATCAGCCACCTCTTCACCCCCCATATAGCAGCCCCCCCCAGGTGACCCCCAGACATAACCCTTCGCTGGGTGGGTCCCCCCTCTCCGAAGGGGACAGAGCTGGTGGGGGTGATCAGTGCCAAACCTGCTCCAGGGTGCTGCTGGGGATGGTGCATGCACTGTCCTCAGACTCGTGGCTACGGGAGCTGGCGACCATCATCCAGTCGGCTACGGGGCTCTTTTCCCATTTGCTCCCCGGGGACGTGGTATGCCACAATGTAAGGCTGACGCCAACTTCACCATGCCTCCTTAGTGAGTGGAGCCCCATGCATTGCTGTGCCCCCAGCCTTCGCTAGGGGTCAGCAAGCACCGGGTTGCATCCCCTCCCTCCCCCTTAGAGAAGGCGAGCTGTCAGCTGACGTTCAAGCCCTCTCTCCCCGGCCGACCCTCCAGCACCCAAGTCCATTCCCAAACCTGGGTTGCTGGCGTCGCAAGCAGAAATCCAACCGCTGCGCCGACGGGTCGGCTGTCAGCTCCCTTTCTAATGGTCATGCAATGCATTTTCAAATGCATTTACAGTGCTGTACATAATATGGCATTTTTAATTCCAGCACTATCCACCATCTTGGCATTTACAGTACTGTACATATAGTACAGCACAGTGCAGTAACCCCACTTCATAAAAAACATAAGGGTGCAGGAGGTAGAGAATTTATTTGTTTTAGTTTAATTTACTGTAGATTTTGGTTACAAAACAGACTGCACCGCTGACCCCCTACCTGCCCGCCAGCTAGATTAACTGTTGCTTTCGGCGCTCGCTTCCTCCTCGACTCCCCTTCCTGACACATACAGCACAACACTGTACCTGTACTCAATACAGACATTTTAGAGTTTGTAGCAGTACTGTACAGTTACTAAACTCCATCACCGATCAGTAGCTTTCTTGCCCCTTCCCCCAAAAATGGTATGTTTTGCTGGACCTGGAAAGTGAACGTGATCGTGACTGGCATTGGAGATCAGCGATGGTAAGAATCTGGCTTTAATAAAGCTACACACCAGTACCTGTACTTACTTTTGAAATAAGTTACTGAAGCGCTTAGAAAGGTTTTTTTTTATTTTTTTGCACAGCAGTGCTGCACTGTACAGTATCGGGGACTGGGAAAGTGAAAGTGCTGAACCTGTAGCAATTTGGGGTTTAAAGGTGAATCACTGAAAGCTTGGATGCCTGGACTTCTTTTTTTTTTAAATAAATGGCAAATGGAAACTGAATTACTGTAAACTGAGCAGATCTGTAGAGTACTGCACATTGCCATACAGTAGTGAGATTAGGCTTCAGCTCATTATTTATTTTATTTGTTTATTTATTGGGAATTCAGAATTAACACCTTTGAGCCATAGGCTCTTTTACAAAGGTTCCACGTCAACAGTTCGTAAAAGAGACAATAAAAAACATTGGAATTGGTTTACACAGTCCAGGGTTACTTAACTCAAGAAACGGTATGGCTAGACATTGTAGCTAGGTTAGATACAATGAAAAAACAGGGGATACCTTTGCAAATAGTGGAGTACATGGACACAGTTATACATAGAATTAAAATGCACAAAATGAAGTCTTGTCGTAGGAGTAGAAGAGTTTAAAAAGTAGCAGGGATTGAAGATACAGACTGATATAGGAATACAAGAGAGGGTGTGTGTAACTGTAGGGAGGTAATTTAGGGTATAGGGGGATGGGAGATCAGAAGACATTCAGGACCTGGGATAGTGGACAGGGGAGTAGGAAGGGGGGCAAAAGAGTTGGAGAGCTAGTGGAGGGATACAGCAATTAAGGGGGAAGGGGGAAGTGAAAAAGAGATAGAGAAAAAAGGTGTAGGGTAGGAGGTGGATAGAGGCATAGAAACTGAGAAAATGGAGATGAAGGGAGACAGGGGTGTCAGCCCAGGGTAATTAAGCAAAGCAGTCACACGAGGCCAGAGTCACAAGGATTGATCATTTTTTTGGGGTTGCTTAATGTGTGCACTGATCACTGCACTGCATTAATAAAAGTTTCCAGAGAGCTACAAAGTAAGCTGAAACTGAAAGACAGATGGACAGAAACCATTAGGAATTTTTTATGAATTCATTGCAGTGAGAAGTGCACACAATAAGCAACTCAATGAAAAATGCTAAACCAGTGAGCTGGAGGAACAGTTTAATGTGACTTGTACTGTATCTAGTTCCTATATGGCCAGTGTTTTGTTTAGGCAGTGAGAAGCATTGGATTTCTGAATTTAGATTAATGGACATAGTTGGGTTAAGATAAGGTTGTAAATGTTCCCAGGGGGCCGGGGGTGGGGTAGAAGATGGTGGCATGATGCTGGGAACTGAATGTCTCACGAGCTGACAGGGTGGTTGGGTGTACAGTATCATTCTCATAATGGGGGTATTCCTTCGTTTGGGGACTATAGCACTATCTCAACTTGTTCATTTAGTAGTTGGTCAGGGATTCTTGGGCCTCCATGGCAGTCTGCCACCCACACTCGTAAAGAGCACCTGACTTTAATATCTCCTGGCCCCTAAGCCCTTGGGGGATACATTCAGGGACCTAGTCTTTAAGGGTACACTTTGCTACCCCCATACATTATCTGCAGACTGGTTCAAGGCTTTTACTTTTTGGAGTAAAGGATTAGAGGGATATTCCAGGATTTACTTATGGAGGTGGGGCAGGGATTTTGTTGTTATGTTTTTGGAGGGGTATATTTGATGGGATGGAGAGGAGGTGGGGATCTGGTTTAGACTGGTTGGACTCCTTGTTCATTTTTCTTTCTTGTTAAAAGATTTTGTGCATGGGTTTGGGGGGGGTCCACCACTGGAGTTTGGGGGTAATTCATATGGAAGGTTGGTACTTGTTTCCTCCATGTATTGGACAGAGTCTTTTTTCTCAGCTTGTTCCTCATGGTGGCATCTTATAATTTTTGTTCATGGAACATAAAGGGTGCTCAATCTCCTACAGAATGAGCCCAGGTTTTGCTTCATTTGCACAAATTACAGGCAGACATTGCTTTTTTACAGGAAACCCATATGCTCCCATCCCAGGTTCTCTTCCTTAGGTGATCCTGGGCGGGTCAGGCCTTTAGGGCAGGCTCTGACTCCCGTAAGAGGGGCGTCGCTGTCTTGGTGGCAAGGAGAGTGCCAAAAAAGAGGGGGTGGCATTGCCATGTACATATCCTCTCAGCTCCAGCTCACCCCATCCAGCTCTCCCTGCCCTCAGAGTCCATTGAATCCTTACTAATTAAACTCACACTCCCACACTCAATTCCACTATTTGTGGCCGGGTCCTATTGTGCCCCCAACACCCCTTTGGCAGTTGTAATGTACCACCTGAGCACCTTAAAATCACTTGGATCAGGGGGTGAACTGCATATACTTGGAGACTTCAACTCAAACTGGCTCTCCAGTGATAGCTCTAAGCTATGCAGCCATGTAATGGCACTGAATCTGTCCCAACAAGTTTCTGAATTCACAAGCCTGAATCTCAAATCCCAGAACCACTCCCTATTAGACTGGGCCCTTACCTCTCACCCTCATTGAATTCTTGAGTCAGGACTCCTTCAGGACTCGTTAAGTGACCACCACATGATCTACGTGGTAAGGAGAATATTCTGGCCCAAAGCCCCTCCCCTACGAACACTGCTCACCAGGTCTTACAAGTCCCTTGACCTCACTGCACTCCTATTTGACCTGCCATGCACTGACTGGTCCTTCATCCCATAGGCATCCTCAATCGATACTGCCCTGGAGCTTTTCAACTCCAGATTCCTTGCCATTTGTGACCGTCATGCACCACTGAGAAAGACCCGTGTAAGGGGTGCCCACCTGCCCTGGGTCACTGCCTATATTATTGATCAATTACACTCCAGAGACCAGGCATGGAAAGCCTATAAGGCTACCAACACCCAGGCAGCACTCCAACTCTACCGGGCACTCCACAACTCCTGCACCTGGCTGCTATGTCAGGCCAAGGCAAATTATTTCAAGGCCTCATTCCATTCCAACCTAAGTCACCCTGCGAAATTCTGGAAATCAATCAAATCACTTCTCTCCCCTCTGGCACAGTCCCCCTCCCTGGCCCTAATTGTTGATGGTCTCACTGTCACTGAACCAGGTGATGTGGCCTCTGTCTTTAACACCTTTTTTACTAGCTGTACATCCTCTCTGCTATCCTCTTTCCCCCAACACCACTTGAGCCCGGACACCAACATTCAACCCACCTCCCTGTCCTTTTCCTTTCGAATGGTCACTCCAACCGAAGTGCTAGAAGCCCTGCGGGTGCTCAACCCCTCCAAAGGTAAATGTCCCTTGGGCCTGGACTCCAAAATGCTCCACCTATCTACCCCAGCTATTGCCACCCCTCTGGCTGCTCTCTTCAATCTCTCTTTCTTACACGCAGTAGTCCCAACCGCCTGAAAACATGCCACAGTCATCCCCCTCCTGAAAGGGGGTGACTTCTCCTCACCAGGTAACTACCACCATATCTCCCTACTCCCCATCATAGCCAAACTTCAGGAATGTCTTGTGCTCACCCAACTCTTCTCCTTTCTTGACACTTCCACCTTCCTCACACCTTACCAATCTGGATTCAGGAAGTCCCATTCCACCACCACCTCCCTTCTGTGGCTCACCGACACCGTCCTCACGGGTATGAATCATGGGCACATCACCTCAGCTATTTTCATAGACCTTTCCAAGGCATTTGACACTGTCTCCCACCCCCTCCTACTATCCAAACTCGCCCATGCTGGACTCTCGGAAACTACCACCAACTGGTTCCAATCATACCTAGCTGGCAGGACTCAATCTGTAAGAACTGGTCACAATACTTCTGCCCCCCTCCCCATAACCACTGGGGTCCCCCAAGGCTCAATCCTCAGTCCAGTATTGTTCTCCATTTTCCTTAATGACCTGCCATTGGTATACCTGCATACATCCATCCACATGTACGCCAATGACACTGTACTGTTTGCATTGGGTCCCTCCTCCACAGAAGTGGCCGCTAGACTTCAAGAAAACTTCAGTGCTGTCCAGCTCTGGTTTCACTCAAACCAGCTCTTTTTAAACCCCAAGAAAACTATCTCCCTTACCTTCAACACTAGACAGAGACTCTTCTGACTCCCCGCCACCCCCACCTTCCATACCACTGATGGGACTCCTTTGGAGTCCTGCACCTCCTTCCGGTATCTTGGGGTCTGGCTCAACCAGCACCTCAACTGTTCAGTGCATATCGATTCAATCCACAAGAAACTGCACCCCAAGCTGGGTGCCATATATCGAAACAGAAGCTTCATCCGGTTGTAGACCTGCAGGGAAATCCTACTGAAAATGATCCTCCCTCTAATTGACTATGGTGATGTTGTTTACAGCGCTGCCCCTAAGACCACCCTAGCTAGACTTTTTCCCCTCTTCTATGCCTTCTGCTGTTTCACCTTGGACTGCCCCCCCCCCCAGTGCACCACTGTGATCTCTACAAGTTTCTAGACCTACCCTCGCTCCAGAATCGAAGGCTGGTCCACTGTGCTAGGACAACTGCAAAAGTCTGGGCACAGTCCCTCCCCCCTACCTGGAATCTACCCTCTCACCTCAACCCCCCTCTATGTACTCTCTCAGGAGCGCAGACTCCTGGCTTCTGAATGTCCCACACATGACCACAGCCAAAGGCCAAGCCGCCTTCAACTACTGGATGTCTAAACTATGGAACTCCTTGCTGGCTGACATTAGGCACACTGACAACACTCAACAACTTAACCATCTCCTCAAGGTGCTTGTCACCCTAACCTGCACATGCAGGTTGCCCCGCCATGATGCCATTTTATCACACCCCCCACCTTAACTTCCCCGCAGTATTGGCTCTTCACTAAGTGATTAATCTAGGCTCACACCCAAGTACCTGGAGCACATTAGCTGGTAGCTAATTCTTAAAATTTACTTGTGATTCTCCTAGTACTCATGGGCTGAGGACCTTTATGGGTGTTGCATAGCTGCAAATTATTAGTCCTCTGGACTCACTAGCAGAATAACTCTCTTTCTGCTCCCTGTGCACCCACCGTTTTCTTGAAATCTGAATTGCATGAAGTGCCTTGTACTGTACAATCTTTGTGTATGATGCTGTCTGTGTAACTGTACAATCCTTGTGTATGATGCTGTATATGTATTTACTTAATCCTGGAGTACATTACTGTATATATCCTTTCCCCCCTCCCCAGGATGCATCTGGAATCGAGTGGCACTCTGCTCAGCATGCCTTCCTGGTTAAACTCTTAAATAAATAAATAAATTTCATTTGCTTCAGGAGGATGAGGCAGATCCTCATGGCTGGTACATTATTCAATGGGCCCTGCTTGGTCACTTGGAGATTATTCTTGGATCCATTTAAGGACCCACCACGGATGATCCCCAATTCTTCACCTCCTTAATGTCTCTATTGGCCCCCTGGACTTCCATTCCCCATACTCTTTGTGGGGGATTAGAATATTGTCTACTGTAATGACCTTGTCAGGTCCAGTAACCACCACCAGTCTCTCTCGCCAGGGCAACTGGCTCTTCAGGAGCTCATGGATTCCTTGGGCCTTGTGGACCCCTGGAGGATGTTACATCTGATCCAAAGGGAATTCTCCTTCCACTCTCTCCCCATGACTCCTTCTCAAGGATTGATTACTTTCTGCTGGGGACTGAGCACCTTTCTGTTGTTATTTCATGTCATTATGCTGCTAAAGTTGTGTCAGATCACTATCTCACTCTCCTTCAGTCATGCCTTTCTCCATCCCTGGAGTGTGGCAAGATATGGAGATTCAATAATCATTTGCTTAAATCTGAATATTTAGTGGAACATATTCCCCATTTTGTTACTTCTTTCCTAGAGCTCAATTCCCCTTCCATGTCCAAACTTGACATACTATGGGGGGCCCTGAAAT
Source organism: Neoceratodus forsteri (assembly GCA_016271365.2). Lineage (NCBI taxonomy): Eukaryota > Metazoa > Chordata > Ceratodontiformes > Ceratodontidae > Neoceratodus > Neoceratodus forsteri. The sequence goes on along the minus strand of CM057449.1, from coordinate 1,343,214,593 downwards.
GTGCTTTTCGGGGCTAGCTGATTCACCTGGCATCCAAGCAAAAAAGATGGCTTTAAGGGAATCAACCTTTCTACTGGGTCAAATTAGATCCTTGGAGAGGCGAATTTTTTTCGACTTCATCTCAGCTTGAATGGGAGCATTTGGAAGGTCTTAGGTCTAAGTATAATACTTTAGTGGGAGAGAGGGCAGAGCACTTACTGCTGAGTTCTAAGGCAATATATTTCAATCAGGGGGAGAAAGCTGGGAAACTTCTAGCATTACGTTTGCAGTCCCAAGCTATGGACAAGATAGTATCTTCCCTTCATACTGATTCAGGCCAGCTTCTCAACTCTCCTCGAGATATAGTAGCTCACTTTCAGGCTTATTGTCAAACTTTATACACTCCACCTTCTTCCCCTTTTTGTCAGACTCAACTGGAGACCTTCCTTCAAAAAATAGACTGACCTCATCTAGCTGAACCACACTTGGAAATGCTGCAAGCTTCCCTGACCATAGATGAGATTCACCATGCCATTGATTCCTTGGCATCGGATAAGTCCCCAGGCCTGAATGGATATTCTGCCAATTTTTACAAAACCTTTAAAACTCTTTTGGCCCATGTACTTCTAGACACTTTTAATTATAATTTTAAAGAAGTTCTTTCAGATCCCTCTCTTACTGAGACCATTATTGTGGTCCTACTGAAACCTGATAGGGATCCCTTACTTGTCTCAAATTATAGGCCAATATAGCTCCTTAATGTTGGTCTTAAAATTCTTGCTAAAGTATTTGCCAGTAGGTTGGGCCATGTCTGGGCCCCCTTATATGCAGGGAACAAGTAGGTTTTGTGCTAGGGAGGCTTTCAGCTGACCATCTGTGTAAACATTCCCATCTTTTTTCTGCATCAAGAGATTCAGATACTCCTGCAGTGCTGGCATCCCTGGATGCAGAATAGGGTTTCTTGGAATTAATTACTTAACTTATTACCCAAATACCATATTCCCCAGACTTTAATTCAATGGCTCAAGGTGCTCTATTCTCACCCCTCAGCTAGCTTACTCTGTAATGGAGTCCTTTCAAAATCCTACCTTTTACGGCAAGGCACCAGACAAGGATGTCCATTATCACTCTTCTTGTTTAATTTGTTCATGGAACCCTTGATTAGGAAACATAATACCTCCCCACAGGTTCTTGGCATATTGTTAGGTCAACGTCAATATAAACTTTCAGTTTACGCAGATGACATCCTGTTACTTGTTTCCTCCCCTGCAATATCCTTGCCTGTTGCCCTGAAGTTTATTACTCAGTTTGGCAACATTTCTAATTATAAACTGATTATTGCAAAATTGGAAGTGATGCCCCTTAATGGTGCGACCCTGAGGGCTGAGGTGGAACACTTGGACCTGGTTTGGGTTTGAGATAAATTGAAATACTTGGGTACCTATCTGAGTGTTTCATCCACCAAAATGAAACAATACAACCTTGATTTAGTGGTCACCCGTATGAAAATAGACTTAGAGCATTGGTCCATATTGCCTATTTCTATGTGGGAGTGCTTAAATATTATAAAAGTGAATGTACTACCTCACTTCTTATATCCACTTCAGACATTCAGCTATGTTTTGCTGAAGTCCTGGTTCACTCAGATAAACAGGATACTTATTGCTTTTTTATGAAGGGGTAAAAGCCCCCAAAGAGCTTTATCCAAACTGATGCGTTCTAAGGAGAGGGGTGGCCATCAAGCCCCTAATTGTTTCCTATATTATTTGGCCATCCATTGTTCTAGATTTTTTCAATGACTCAGACCACAATCTGAGGGCAGTACTGGGTCTTATGTCCCACATTGGCTGGACATGGACAATTTTCACTGTTCCCAATTAGGCCTAGATATCTGAGCACTTCTCTATAGTCCCTTCAAAAAACTCTCTCTATCACTTCTCGGCACCTCTCTAGATGCATCCCTGCAAGCCCATCTGCAATTATATTCCCCGGCCAAAGTACAACCATATAAGGATACCACACAGCCCTTATCAGGGAACCCCAATTTTAAAATTGCTGGACAATTGCTCACCAAGACTTTTTGGCCTTATGCGAAGATGGATACAGTTGACAGTCTCATATGAGATCAGAAACTTCTTTCTTTTCAGAAACTCCAGAAAAATAACACTGGCCTATCTCACTGTGCTTCAGATACTTCCAACTGACACATATGCTGCTGCATAACTTCTTCACTGGTCTGTGGGACAACCCTTACAGGACTCAGGTCCTTCCCCTGGCTGTACCCGTTCCTACCTCCCATGTCATCGCTCATTATTATCATAGACTACATGAGTTATTCTTCCAGTAAAGAAGGTCTGACAATTTATTACTGGGACCAGTCTGTACCAGAGAATAGTTTTCCCTGAAATTGGCCCCAAATCTGGAAACATTTATATAACTACATAAAATGGGACAGATACCACTTTCTGCAATTTCAGGTTCTACATAATTTATATTATACCTCTGCTAAATTATGTAACATGGGTAAACTCCCCTCCAATATCTATTCCAAATGTAACAAAGAACCAGGTACACTGTTTCAAATGTTCTAGTCCTGTGAAAAAGTGACCTCTTCTGGGAATCTGTCCAGTCACGACTGGAACCCATGCTTGGACTTTCTGACACATTTCTCCCCAAAGTATGTTTATTGGGGGAATAAGAGAACACACTGATTGGTAATCAAAGGCCGCATATGGCTCTCATTTTTGCCTGTGCCAAGAAAGTTATTCTCTGACACTGGCTTGACCAGCATACCCCTCGATTTATTGAATGTACAGGGAAATATTTTTTGCTGTATAAGTTGAGTGGCTCATAGCTAGCATGATGGATAGATTCACTAGATACCAGAGCATCTGGGGACCACTTTATTTATTGCTAACTATTTGAATATCCTTAACTCTCTGCCCTCTACAAATTTAGCTTCTTCTGGGTGGCACCTTAATTTGTTCTATGTTATTATTTATGTTTTCATAGTAGGTACATACAAGGCTGCTGAGTGTGTTTTTAACTGTTTTTTCATTAATTGTATCTACCTTTATGTCTACCTGTCAATTCACTATTGATTCAGTATCCTCGGGTGGTGGGAAGGGTGGGGTTGATGGTTTGGATCCATGATGATTGGTCAACAAATTCAATGTTGACCTATGTTACAGTGACGCTTTTATGGCTGCCTCCCCCACCCCGCCTCAACCTTTAGTCTTCCTCTCACTTGTCTGGCTCTCTGCTTTCCTGGCTCCCCACCCACCAATTTAGCCACTACGTCATCTCTGCAGCTTCCCCTCCCCAGGTCTTAATCCCTCTCTCCTCTCTCTCTCTCCCTCAAATCCAGCCCCTGCTTCGGGCCACCAGACCTCCACCAAGCACGGCCTCGGCTCCTGTAGCCTGCTGCTTCTGCCATCACCTCAACCTGCTTCCTGGACCAGCGCTGATGGGTAAGACCTCAGACCTAGGTCGGTTAAGCCATGAGTGGCTGCCATTAGTCACAGCACCAACAGATAGTGCCCAATTGGACCTCCTGCTTCCTGAACTGCCGCTGATTCACTGGCTCTGTTCTCCCTGCCTTGCTCTGCTCACTGGGCGCTGTGCCCATAGACTTCTATTGGATTTTGCCATCATTTCTTGTAGCCCTCCCCGGTAGGTTACTTAAGTATACCTTAATCCCACCCACTCCCTCTACTGACACCTTTTCTACCCCCCACTTCCTCCCCTTAATCATCCTTTGCCGGCTCTTTAAATCTCCCTCATACCCTCTGCCATCCACTGTCTCAGCTCTTCTATCCATGCACTCTCACTGTCTGTCCAAATATGCCTTCTCCTTCCCTCTGTCACCTGTAAACCTACGCCAGCGATGGTGGTACTCTCACACCTGTTCCTTTCTCTCCTTCTTTTTTTGCCCTCTCTCTTCTCTCTCTCCCTGGCTCCACCCATCCCCACCCCCTCTCCCCACCCCTTCATCCTCCTTATTGCTTCTTGTTACTCCCGGGGTACCCTCCATTACCCTATGTGTCCCCCGTATGGCCCTCCTCACAGTGTTACCATGATACCTTCCCGAATCATAAACTTTCTCAAGTCAGATCATCTTCCCACACTATACCAACTTGTAACTCACAGACTTGGTCGTATGGTGCCCACCTATCTCCCGACCTACAAACAACAATGTATATTGTCCGTCAAGGTTCTACTCTCTTAAACTCATTCTCCTCCTCCTACTTATATCGAGAAATGTCCACCCGAACCCGGGCCCTGTCCGTTCATGCCCTGGAAAAACCTCTGGGACTCTAACTCTGGCTACTATTAATACATGCAGTCTTCTGCCAAAGATTGATGCTCTCCAAGCCTTCATCTGCCAACACAACCCGGATATTCTTGCTGTTGTTGAAACCTGGCTGACTACAAAAGTCCCTGATCATGCTTTAACACTACAGGTGTACAACATTCACAGGTTGGACCGGGTAGCAAAGAAAGGGGGAGGATGTGTCATATATATCAAAGACTCTCTCATGTGGCACCCTATAGATACTGTCTCATCTGCTGACAACCCAGATCCTTCCAATCAAAATTCTCTTAGGGCCAAATCAAAAAGCCCTTACCATTATCACTGTATACATTTCACCTAGCGTTCAAAGACCTGGTCTCCATGATGTTATGAGCTTCATAAACACTCTGCTCCTGGACTCTGAACTTATTCTGCTAGGAGATTTCAATATTAACTGGCTTGCGCCTGATGCAAATGCCCACAAAGACTCTATTACAGCTGCTAACCTCTCACAGATGGTTACGTCTGCTACCAGGACTAACTACAAAATGGGCACCAGTACCCTACTTGACTGGGTACTCACCAACCACCCTGCTAGGATCTCCTGCACCACAGTCCTGCCAGACTCTCTCAGTGACCGCTCACCAATCATCTGTGAATGGACAAACAAATTTGTAAAGCCCCCCCAAAAAAAATCATCTCCAGTAGAGTCCTACCTCATGGCAATCTGATCCACCTCAAACAGTATCTAAAGTCTCAAGACTGGTCACTGATATATCTGGTGACCGATATCAACCTTGTTCTTGACCATCTCATCTTGACCTTCAACAAAGCTTGTGACCTCTGTGCCCCGGTTAAGAGGCATAAGGCTAAATCTATCTGCAACCCCTGGATCATGGTGGGGCCACTAGCCCAATTGAAATGGAGGGACCACCTCTGGGCTGTGGCTCAAACTACCGGAAAGCTACCTGACACTCAAAAATATAAACAAATGCCTGTGTTAAGGCCATACGGCTCATTAAAAGCTCTTATTACAAAGAAGCACTCACAAACACCTGGGGTAATGGACAAGCTTTCTGGGAGAATATGAAGGAACTCACAGGGAAGCAGATTGAAACACCTCTGACCATGCTAGTAGTAGATGGCTCAACTACCCTCGACCCAATGGTCATTGCAAACACCTTTAACAAGGCATTCACAGATCTCAGCTCAGTCCTCGCCCCTGACTACTTTGAACAAAGCACCTCCATCTCCAGCCCCCCCAACCACAATCTCATCTACCTCTCCTCTACTTTAAGGAGGTCAGACCGTATGTTGCACAACGCTATATTGTCACAGCTATCTCCAAATCCAGAATCAGTGGCGATACCTTGGACCTTATGCTTCTGTCACTTACCCTTGATGAACTTCTTTTCCCCTTAACAAAAATTCTGAATCTCTCCCTTACTAGTAGTAAATTCCCAGACAGATGGAAAACTGTGATTGTGACCCCTGTCCTCAAAAGTGGTGACAAGTCAAATTACTCTAACTATCGCCCTATCTCATTACTACCTCCGCTCTCTAAGGCCCTCAAGCGGATCATGTCTGACCAACTTACTGACCATCTGGAGAAATACAACATCCTAACTACAAAACAACATGGCTTCCGGAAAGGTCACAGTACCACCACTGCCCTCCTTTAGCTCACCGGAGCTGTTCATAAATCCCTTGATAATGGACAGCTCATTGGGGGCTGTTTTCATTGACTTATCCAAGGCCTTCAATGCTGTCCACCACAGGCTTCTTATTGACCAGCTACTAATCACTGGCCTATCACCAGACTGTGCATTATGGTTCAACAGCTACCTAGATCGCCGATGGCAAAGAGTAAAAATTGCCAGTGCTCTCTCTGATTCCCTGTCCATCCACTCAGGTGTACCTCAGGGTTCCATCCTGGGCCCCCTGCTCTTCAGCCTCTTTTTGAACTCACAGCCACAATCCTGTTCTGAGCCCATCTTATTGTATGCGGATGATGCAGTAATCTTCTCATCCCACAAAGACCCTTTAACACTGCAACGTACTCTCCAGCATGACTTCAGCTCCGTTGAATCATGGTTCCACAAGCACAAGCTAATATTAAATCACAGGAAAACTAAATCAGTGCTCTTCCATAGCCCCCAAAACCTACATAAGCAACACCAGCTGGCTATCTCTACTGCAAATGGTAATACTGTTGATCAGGTCCAGTCTTTCAAATATCTAGGGATCCTACTAGATCCTTGCCTCACATATGTGGCTCATGTTGACAATGTTGCCAGAGCTGCAAATACCTGACTTGGTCTACTCTATAAACATAGGCAACATCTTACCCCCGAGGCACTGACGATTGCCGTACAGAGCTCAGTGGTCTCGGTCATCGACTATGGTCTCATCATTTATAGCTCTGCCATGACGACAACCCTCAGACGGATAGCAGTTACCCTAAACAAGGCCTGTCTATTAATTACTGGTGCCCACCATCTTACCCACACCTGTGACTTGTATGCTCAGACCAGTTGGCTCCAACTATTAAGCTGAAGCTAGTACCTCACTTGTACAATGGCGAAGAAAATCCACCTCGGCCTTGCATCCCCTGGAGTCATAGCTCTACTACCAGAAAACACCAATCGACGGAGCTCCAGGAGATCAAAGCAGCAGCTTCTGAAAGTTCCCCACTGTCATACTAGCCTAGGCCAATGCTCCTTTGCCTACAAAGCTCCACTCTGGCTAAATGACCTCAGCCACACCATCTCTTCAGCCAAAACACTTGGGTTGTTCAAAACCAGTCTCTGGCACTATCTCTCTACCTCCAGCTCTTGTGATTGCTTCCCGTAAACTGAGGCATTCACTTTCATAGCAAGCTGGTGGCACCAACCACACTGACCAGTCAAAACTGCCACACCTCAAAATCTCCTACCCCAAGTGCTCTTACTTCCTCTCCTCATCCCCTGCCTCCCCTTCCTCCCTTCTTGCCCCTCCTCCCAATCTGCTGCATTATCCCTCCTCTTCGTACTCCCCCCTTTTTCTTGAAATAGCACTTACTGGATATCTCCTCTGACAAATGCCTCTGGCTGCTTCATCATCTCGCTCTCCACCATGCCGCTGTTCATCATACTTGCAGACCTAATACCTATACTGTCTGTAACCATTGCATTGCTTCACTCTGTGAAATGTTTTGTGTGAAATGTTTTGTCTACCATTTGTATTTCTCTGACATGGAACCTTTGTAAAAGAGCCTTGGCTCAAAGGTATTTGTAATCCTAGATCTAAATAAATAAATAAATGAATAAATAAATAAATAACTGCAACTGTGGTCAGAATAAAGTGGTTCACTGGAGACTTTGTTTTCTTTGGAGAGCTCTGTCCCCGAACTCCCCATGTGGGGGGCTCTGCCCACTATACCTCCTGTAAATAAATTAATCGACTCTGACCTGGAGTTGATTCAGGGAAGGGATGCAAGACCCCAAGAATGCAGTACTGGGGTCCCAAGCTGACATTACAGTGACCTGTCAATGTTGTCGCTGCAACATCGGTCATGGTAAAATTGTCGATCTAGCGATGACATACCAATGGTTTTGGGGGGTGAGGGGGTATTAGTATTATATTAGCAGGAAATGTATATAACTTGGTGATGTTGACTTGGTTGGTTATTCTCATGCATTCCAGTATGTACATTTTTGACATAATGCTGATACCTTTCAGATCTGCTTTACCTGATTTATGTATTCTTGTTGTTAACAATAAAGCTTCCTCAATTTAAAAAAAAATTAATTCTGTTTGCCTTGCTAACTGAAAACAAGAAGGCAGAATCTCAAAACAACATTCTGTATTTGCCCCAAAAACATATTGCATTTGATGCAAAAAGAATGTTGTTTTGAGCGGGACATCTAACTTTTCCCACAGGAAATAATGGGGAATTTTGAAATTTAATAAAGTTTGAACAGATTAACATGTTTTCACTAAACCTTCAAAAGGCACATCTGTGACCCAAGAAGTGTTGGGTACATTACTTTTTCTATTACTTTCTATTATTTTACTTCTACTTTTATTACTTATCCTCCAGCTGATGAATATGCTAGGCCTGAAACAGGTTGTTACCTCCTCTACCCATATAGGGGGTCCTTCATTGGAGCTGGTCTTTCTCTTAGGTATGGAGATAACTGATTTGGGGGTGGAACCAGTCAGTTGATCTGACCATTACACCATAAGGTGCAGTTTCAGGGCCCCCTCTAATAGGTCTGCCCCTACGGAGATGGTTCAGTACCGCCCTTTAAGGGGTGTTAACCCCAATGACCTAATGGTGATGTTGGATCTATTGAGCTTGTCGGGTGAATGCATGAGTCCAGATGATCTTGTATTAGCCTATAATAAGGCTGTGGGAGATGATCTGGACAAAATTGCTCCTGTTCATGTTCAGCCTCTCACCCTCCATCCAAGGAGCTCATGGTTTGATGGCTCCTTGAAGGAGCTAAGGTGAGTAGGCGGAAGGCTGAAGACATCCTGGTGGAAGTCAGGCCTTGATGCCGACAGGCTTAGATTGATGGCACATTATGTTAGCTATCAATCAGAAATCACTCGTAAGAAGGCAGAATTCCTGTCCAGAGAGATTTCTGCTGCACAAAATTGACCGGCTCAGCTTTTCCGGACTGTGGACAGACTGTGCAGTCCAGTCTGTCTTCAGCCTAGAGAAGCTTTTTCTCAGCTAAGATGCGAGGAGTTTGCTCGTTTTTTTGCGGATAAAGTTGACGGCATCAGGTCCGGCATTGGTCTGACCTCTCCTATGGGGGATTGTGGTGGTCGACTAGTAGTGGCCTGTCCTCGGTCTGTTTGGTTAGATTTTCACCGGCCGGAATTCGGGGACATTGTGAAGATCATCCAAACAATGCGACCAACTAGTTGTAGTTTGGATTCGGGTCCTACACCGCTTTTAGTAGGTTGTGTAGAAGTTATTCACCCAATTCTTGCAGACATTGTCTGGAAGTCTTTGGAGAGGGTTTTTTTTTCCTGACCCCCTTAAGGAGGCGGTAGTTAGACCACTCCTTAAAAAACTCCTCCTTGGACCCAGATTGTCTAGCTAACTACCAGCCTATCTCTAACCTGCCATTTGTTGGTAAGGTTATTGAAAAGGCAGTTGCGCTGCAATTGGATGATCACCTTATATCTCACAATGTCTATGATACTCTCCAGTCTGGTTTCAGGAAAAGGCATAGTACAGAGACTGCACTTGTCTGGGTATTGAGCGACCTCCTTATGGCCAGAGATCGAAAGGCGTGTACCATTCTGGTCCTTCTTGATCTATCTGCTGCATTTGATACTGTAGACCATGGAGTGCTATTGGAGCGCCGTCGGGTCTTTTGTGGGCTGTCTGGTACAGTCCTCAAATGGTTTCATTCTTACCTCATGGACAGGTCTCAGAGAGTTGTCACCAGAATTTATTCCTCTGGCTCTCACTCCCTGCCTTGTGGGGTACCACAGGGCTCCATTTTAGCTCCCATGTTGTTTGCAGTGTATATGCTGCCATTGGAAGAAATCATCAGGCAATACAGTCTGGGTTTTCACTGCTGTGCAGATGATACTCAGCTGTATTTGTCCTTTCTCCCCAGTCAGGGTGATGCACTCTCTGTACTTAATAATTGCCTTGATGAGATCAGACTTTGGATGAGTTCAAGCTGGTTGAGACAATCCGGATAAGACTCAGGTATTGGTTGTGGATCCAGGTCATCCAGAGGTGGGTGTGGAAGCTGGACAACCATCAGGTTTATTACTTGGTGGTGTACCACTCTCCACCTCTGGACAGGTGCGTAATCTGGGCGTTATTTTTGATGATGGTCTGACCCTGAAATCTCAGGTGTCAGCTGTTGTCAAATCCTCTTTTTACCATCTAAGAAATATCGCCCAGGTGAAACATCTGATTCCCCCGGAGGACCTTCCAACATTGGTCCACGCCTTTGTCACTACTCGTCTGGATTACTGCAACTCCCTCTACCTAGGGCTACCAGGGGTTGATATCCGCCGCCTCCAGCTGGTGCAGAACGTTGGCAGCCCGGCTTTGACTGGGACTTCTAGAACCAGTCATATTATGTCTGTGCTCCGCGAGCTGCACTGGCTGCCTGTTTGGTGGCGGATCACCTTTAAGGTTGGTTTACTAACCTTTAAAGCTCTACATGATCAGGGACCCGGTTACCCGAAAGATCTCCTGATTCCCTACTGCCCCTCCGTCCTCTCCGTTCTGCCAATGAGGGATTGCTGGAGATTCCCAGGGTTTGATTAAAGCCATCAGGATCCCGTGCCTTTGCTTTTTCAGCACCAACCCTGTGGAATTCTCTACCTCGTTGGTTGAGAGAATGTCCATCCATTGATAACTTTAAAGTTGCTTTAAAAACATATCTTTTTGCTTTAGCATATTTGTGTTAGTTGTGGCTGACTTCTGATTGTTTGGATTTTATTAATTTTAATGTTTGTACAGCGCCTTGGTCTTGAAAGGCGTTATATAAATAAAATTGAATTGAATTGAATTGAATACATTGGGAAACTTGTTCCAGGAAGCTCTGTTGCAGTCACTAGCAAGCATGAAGAAGTACTAGAAAAAGTATTACACCTTACAGTTACAGTTACTTCTTTCTTTTTATACATAAACAATGCAAAAGTAACTATAACAGATTACATTTATTTGAAAATAATAGGTTAGTTGCTAGTTACTTTCAAATAAATGTAATCAGTTACAGTTACATATTACTGTTGTACAAAAAGAAAGAAGTAACTGTAACTGTGAGGTGTATTACATTTTCTAGTACCGCTCATCCTTGCTAGTAACTGCACAGAGCTTCCTGGAACAAGTTTCCAAAAGTAATAGAAAGTAATAGAAAAAGTAACTTACCCAACACTGGAGCCAAGCCCTATATACCCTAAAAATTTCAGACCAAATGCCCAAGACATTTCTGAGAAATGGTGTGAAAAAGAATTTACACAAACATTTTTATTTTTTTACATTTCTTGACACTCCACATCTCTACATCCGCACATCTGACTGGAACAAAACTTGCCACATCCAGAGACCTTTGGTCCCCAGTGGCACATGTAAAATTTCATGTAAATCAGTCAAACAGTTCCAAAGTTATTAAAGTGCAAAAGTTGGGGTTTAACATAGAAGTGATAATTGACCCCTAATTATAGGGGCACAATCGCACCCCTATAACATATATTATTTGCAAGAAACTATGTTAATGCACACATTATGGTTGTAGAATGCAACACACACAAAGAAGGGAAATGAAAAACATTAAGGATTGGGGTCTTTAGAGTACTGGCGAATCTGTGGTTGGGTCTTACTTGGGATTGTCAACCCTAATGCCCACCCCCTCCTGCCATCCTGTAAGATGATGTCCAAAGCACAAGATAGAGCTCCAAACTAGTGCCTCATAGTGATACAGTATGGCCAACATAGTCTATTGGAGCTTTCTTCATTGACCTCATCTGATCAGTCGAGGTGGTGTGCATTAGGGTTGGCAACCCCAAGTAAGACCCACCATTGATTCACCGATACTCTGGAGAACAAAATCCCTAATATTTTTCATTTCCCTTCTTTGTGCACTTTGCGTTCTACAACCCTAATGTCTGCATTAATGTAGTTTTTTGCAAAGAATTTCCCTTCTTTATATGATAGTGGAATTGTATCCTCATTTGCACATGTCCCTCTGAGAACTGTGCAAAATGAAATAAATGCAATATTGGAGATAGTTCTGACACAGTGCATGGGCCCATCAGACCCCAGCACACATGTTGATAGTACCTTGTGAGTGAAGTTCCTTGACCCACCACAAGGTGTGACATCTGTGCCAAAACACTGCTCCATCCCTACCCAGGCTGGGGCTGGTGCTACATACTGCAGCACCTTCTCCATCAGTCTTGTCCCATTAAACTGACTCATTGAGTTCACCCCTGAATTCAGCTCAGTGGCATGGTAAGACAAAATGTTCTCCAGTGGTGCAATGGACATCCCTGCAAAGAAGGTTACTTAATAAGTTCTTTGTTTTTTAATATTTTGACCCCAAATTTTCAACATAGTCTTCTTATGACCACACCTCATAAGCCCTATAGGTGGACATTTTCAAATCCATGCCGAAACACCAGTGCGTGCCACAGGTGTGAAAACACATTTCAGATAGGATGTGAAAAATGACAACTCTACTGTTCATGATGTGTTGTGAAAAAATGGCTATGCTGAACATTTGAAGTAAAAATATTGAAAATTACCAAAGTTATGCATGTGCACAGAAAAATTTCAATGAACATGCTTAACTCAGATATTTTTAAGCATTTTGTCACCAAATTTTCAACTTGGCCTTTTTGGGACCCCACCTCATGAACACTGGTGATGAAATTTAGTTATTCAGTCCTAAAAGGTGATTTCAGGCAGTGACTGCAAAATCACCTCCCAGGCCCAATTAATGTATTGACACTGCCATGCTGAAAATTTGGTGAAAAAATTCCTAAAAAAGGAAAAACACCATTGAAATACATTATATGGCACTTACCTTTATTCCTCAGTTCACAGTTCGGCTTTGAAGAGTGCAGATGTGTCTTGGTCCACAGGGGATAACAGCGTATGACCTCCGGTAGTAAATATAGGGTAAGGGGGGTGTGGGGAGGTGGGTGCTCAGTGGGATGGTCAGGATTGGGGCAGGGGGTCTGCGGTGATGACAAGGGGACATATTTTTTGTTTCAGGTTAAAAAAAAAAGATGTTGCAGCACGGTTTTCTTATTGCAGGTACCAATAACATTAATAAACTATCTCAGAACACTGCAGTTGGACTTCTAAGTGTCTCACACTGCAGGGGGGCTTCTAAATGCCAACATGGGGATTGGGGCCCCGCAATGTCAGCTATAATTAAACAATGGGCTGCTGGGTGAGTGGGGGCATCTGACACCAGAGGTGGGCATCCTGTTGTCACACTATACAAAAATAAATAAATAAATACCCTACCACCAGGGATTGGGGCCCCCAGTGTGCAGATTCAGTATATTATGCCATGGCACAGGATGGCAGGGTTATAATGACAGTAGCCCCATCCCTGACATATGAGTCATGACACAGCAGGGGTTGCTATATGACACAGCTGTCATTTGTTAGTAAACAACAGCTGTGTTGTACAGTGCAACCAGCTGTTGTTGGAAAACAAACAACAACAGGAAAATGAAAGGATAAAGGTGGCCAGCAATCAGAGGGTGGGGGTGCCACTAGACACCAGGGAAACAAAAAAGAAAAATGGGCCAGCAATGGGACGGGGCGGGGTGCCACTAGACACCATGGAAAAGGGAATAAAACTGGGGATGGCAATCAGAGAGTGGGGGGGGACACTACTCACCAGGGAAAACATAAAAAAAAAATTTTCATATCATATACTGTGGTGTTCTGCCATAGGAAACACCACATTATATAATACAACACACATAATGAAATAGGAGAACAGGACATAAGGGAAGGATGATGGCCGGGATGGGGGGGAGGGACCATTAGCCACCAGGGAAAACTTCATTACATATTGGTCAGGTGATTGGGTGGTGGGAGGCACCACTAGACACCAGGCAAAAGGTTCTTACATCTTAGGGTTGCTTTTTTTCATTATGTGTGTTGTGTCATATACTGTGGTGTTGTATTATACGACACACCTCAGTATATAATATGACAAGCATAACGTAAGATGACAAGTGGAATTTACTCTTTCTCAAAAATTAAGTTATCCATGGAAATGTTGATTTTTTTTAACTGTGCATGCTCAGAAATTGAACATTTTTCTTAAATACTTTTAAAAAACTACTTAACATATGGGTCTATAAACAATAGAAGCAAACACTCTGGACCAACCTCTATCAAACCTTAAAGTTTCAGGTTTCAAAGCCTCCTATTTTTGAGTTATCAGGTAACAAAAAAGTATTAAAATTTTCAAAAACAAGGACTGGCCACTAGGGGCGCTAAATAGGATGGCAGCTTAAAGATCAGCTCCACAACCCAGTGGGAAATATCCTTTAAAATGCTTTTTCTACCAGCTGGTATTATATCCTCACTCTACTGTAACTTGTAGGGTAATACACAAGCTACACTTATTTAGCTTCTTTGATACAAAAAGCCTTCATTTGCTGTGTGGAAATTGCTATTTTACTGAAGAGCCTCCTGGATGAGGTAGGCCTGAAAATATGGCTGAAGGCCGCTTGCCACAAATCTGGGAGCAACTGTCAGTTGAGGCGATGTTCGACCAACTTATGGCCCAGATGGCACAAGTCACTGTGGCAACTAATCAAAACACCCAAGTGGTTCAAAATTTAGAAGCCAGGATGCTGCATACCGAACAGTGGGTCTCAGCGATGGAGGGGCATGTTCAGGACTTAAGGGCAGAATTAAGAGATCAACAATGGACGATACACATGCTGCACAGTAAGATGGATGACCTCGAGAATCGAAGTCACCGTAATAATCTTCGCTTCCTGGGCTTCCCTGAGCATGTTGAAGGCAAAGATACCGAGGGATTTCTACAATTAGCCATCACTGAAATGCTGCCGTTGGACCCATTGATACCGATCCAGGTGGAACGCGCACACCCTCCGTTAGCCCCCATGTCTCAGGCCCAGGACAGACCACAACCTACCATAGCCCAATTTATTGATTTTAGGGACAGAGAGAAGGTCCTAACTAGAGCTTGTGAGTTACAGCATGTAGTATGGAGATCGAATAGGATCCACATCTTTCAGGACTTCTCTAAGGATCTGTCAGACAAACGCAGAGCATACTCTGAGGCATGGCATAAAATGCAAAGTATTGGACTGTCCTTTTCCTTGCGTTACCCAGCCATGATGAGGGTTATGCATATTGGGGTCCCGAACAGTTTTGAATCTCCTGATGCACTCATGGATTTTTTATGGAGCAACTGGCCACAAGAATTCACCACCACTACCCCGGGAGCTCCTTCGGCAAAAACTGCTACCGACAGGTTGGATTGCCGCTCCTCTCCATCAGTGAGCAGGCCTGCAGTTTGGCAAGACCTCAGGGAGCAACACTAGGAACTCCCCCCAAAAACACACCAAAAGAGGCAATCCTCAAAGAAACATGGCCGCCGGGAGCATCCTTCGGAGAGAGGGCAAGACGACACAGAGGAGGCCACAAGCATGGACACTATTGCTCCAGATCCATTACAGGCCTACCACACCACTAATAGATATGAAGCTTTATGCCCCAGCTCTCCGGATCAACACCCAGGCATTGTGAATTCAACTGTGGAAGGCAGGCCTACTCCTATGTTGCAGCCCAGCTACCTGTCCCCATCAGCAACTCCTCACCAGCCGCAGAATGCAGCTACAGATAGCGGACGGCAGCGTCCACCAAAGGCTACGAGTGAGGCCTCCTCTACCAGTGGAGATCTAATCTTCAATGTGGACCGTTCTGAGTGCTCTACTTCTCCAGGGCAATCGATCAGAAAAAAAACACCAGCGTGGTCAGATAAGTAGTCATCCTTCTATTTACTTTCTATTCCTGTTCTTTTAATCCCCCGGGGAGTTGTAGGTATGGGGCGAGTTTGGGGTGTCTAAATTGATCGTCAGTGGACAATCTCCTTGGCTGACCCATCTGCTACCCTTTTTCCATGTTACCCATGTAAGGAAACTTTCGAGCCCCTTTTCACCCCAACCTTGACCCCTGACTTGCACTGCCATGTGGCAGAGAAGATGCCTCACTCCTATACTGGGAGGGATTCAATGAGGCCTACCAACAAGCTTTCAGTGGACATCCTGATCAAAGGTCCAGACACGTCTAGATGGCAAAGAAGGCCTTTTTTGTACCATCTGATTAAACAGCAGAACTTTTGTGGGTTCTACCTTGCTTACTTGTGTGTGTGTGTGTGGGGGGGTGAGGTCCGCTGGCAAGCTGTGTCATATAATGCGAAAGTATTTGTCGGCATGCATAAACTGTTGTGCTGAATGGGTAGCCAGGATGTGTTTTACATGAGGTCCTAAGTGGTGAATGGCACAAGCCTATGCCCCTCTGGTATTTTTTTTTTGATTATTATTTTTTTCTATCAAGGGGAGATCTCCCAGCCCCCGCATTGGGTGGCTTACAGTACACTCTTCATACGTGTGATGAGCCTGACCTCACCAGGATTTTTGTTGTGAGAGCATGTTGGCACCCATCAGCAATAACCCTAGACTCACCTAACTAGTGGGCAGTCCTCTCCCACTTTCTTTCCTGCAAACCCCTACCTCATTAGAAGCATTGTGTAGTCCCACTTTAACTACCCCAGCTTCTGAGCTACACCACTGGAGCAGCTCTCTCAACCCTCTGGGGTTGCAAGGAGCCACGTGGTCCAACCTTCCTATTGGGTTGCTTGATTCTCTCGGGGAACCTCCCCCCCTGCACTCATCATAGTGCTAAGGAAGGATGGATATCACTTGATAATGCCCTGGGAATAGGGGCTAGCCTACAGCAGGGCTCTGCGGCCGAAGAGATGCCTCTATACCCCCAAATTGAATGGGACACTGTGCACAATGTATATAGTTTGTTAATGTGTTTATGTATGTTTGTTTCACAAGAGACACACACAGATGTTTCGTTATTTGTTAGTATAAGGTCATCTGGTAGGGGCAGGGTATATGGGCTTTACCCACTTTCTCCATATCTGGTGGTGCTCTATAGAAATTCGCCTCTTCTGGTTGGGTTGACCTCACCCCCTATCTGCTGGTTGTTCTTGATATATCTCTTAATTAAATATTTCCTACCTATTACTAACAGGTGATATCACTTGTCTGACATGGAACGTCAGAGGGCTTAACACCCCAAACAAGAGGAAGCAAGTTTTGGGCCACCTTAAGAAACTGGGAGTGAGGGTGCCTTCCTGCAGGAGACCAAACTTACCGGGGGGTATCCTGAGAGACTGAAGAGAGAGTGGGTAGGTCAGGTCATTCATGCCTCAGCCTCCTCTAGAAAAAGAGGGGTGGTGATTCTGCTTCATAAGCAACTACAATGGAAATTGCAGAGACAAGTGAGAGACCCTGAGGGTAGATGGGTGGTGGTACTCATGGATACTGGGGAGGGCCGTCTGATCCAGGGTAACGTATACGCTCCGAATGAGGACTCGCCCTCCTCCTTCTTTCACAAGTTGGCCCAGGTGCTGGGATCCATAGCTCCAGAAGATACCCCCATTTTATTAGGGGGCGATTTTAATCTTACTCTGGACCCTTTGCTGGATAGATCCCCTTCCAATACTAAGCCCCACTCCAGGGCTGTAATGGCAGTTGCTCAGTTACAACAAGATTTGGCCCTTACGTACATCTGGAGAATATTTCACCCCTCCCAGTGGGACTAAACCTTTCATTCCCCAGTACATAGTTCTCTTAGTAGAATAGACTTCTGGCTCACCTCTCCTACTGTTACTAGTAACACTGTTAATACCCTTATTCATCCCTTAGTTATCTCGGATCATGCCCCTGTGCATCTTGCCTTCACATGGGGCCCCCCTCTCCCTAAGTCTCTGGCATGGAGGCTGGACCCATTGCTACTTTGTGACCCAGACTTTCCCCCTTGGCTTCAAAAGGAAGCAATGGAATTTTTTCGGCATAACCTCATAGCAGATACCTCTGCGGGTACCACATGGGAGGCATTCAAAGCTACTCTAAGAGGGGCGATAATAGGGTATGCGAGCTGGCGCTGAAAGAGGAGGGAACAACATTTGATTGGGCTTGAATGACAACTCCGAGAAGCGGAGCTTGCTTTTAAGGCCCTTTGTGTCCCTTTCCTTAGGTCAGGAGCAGGTCACAAGGTCACCTCTCTAAAGATGCAAGTGAACGAGATGGTGTCTAGAAAGGCAGAGATTTCAATCATTAGACTCAAGCATAAATATTGGGAAGGGGGAGAAAATGGGGTTAAGTTGCTGGCATACCGTCTCAAAAAGCAGCAAGCTGAAAGGCATATAGAGGCTTTAGAGGATGTAGGGGGTAGGACCCAGACCTTGGCACAAGGTATTAATCAAATAATGATGGATTTTTACTCCTCGTTATGTAAATCCTCCAGAGCCCCAGACCCCAAGGGAGTCCACCCATTTCTGGAGTCCCTACATCTCTCCAAAATCTTGGAAGCTCAAGCTAATGCCCTAGATGCCCCGATCTCAACCCAGGAGGTAGCAGACACCATCCTCTCCCTTAAAAAGGGGAAAGGCCCCAGGAGGGGACGGTTTCCCTATTAAAGTGTGGCAGCTGTTTCACCCCATAATCTCTCCGGTATTGCAACAAGTATTTACTAAGTCATTGCAAACAGGGTCTCTTCCTTCATCCCTTAGGGAGGCGACTATTACTATCCTACCAAAAAAAGGTAAAGACCCTCTTAAAGCATCCAGCTACTGCCCTATTTCATTATTGAATGCTGATAGCAAGGTGCTAGCTAAGATACTAGCTAATAGACTTAATCCTCTCCTTCTCAGTTTGATCCACCCATCCCAAGTAGCTTTGTTAAGGGGCGCTTTAGCTCGGACCTTATTAGATCGTTGGTAAATTTAATCCATAAGGCCCAAACATTATCTTCCCCCACTGCTGCTATTGCAATAGATTTTGAAAAGGTCTTTGATTCCCTGGAGTGAGACTATGTCCAACAAGTACTTTGCACTATGGGCTTGGGACGGGGTTTCGGGCCTGGATTGGGGCAATATATTCATCCCCAGCTGCACGAATACTCACCAATACGATGCTGTCTCCCCCATTCATACTGAGTACTGGTACCCGTAAGGGCTTCCCACTTTCCTCACTACTTTTTGTATTGGTGGTAGAACCCCTGGCGGCCGCTATTAGGCAAAATCCTCTAATTTCGGGGTCCAGGTGGGCATACCTCTCAACCTCCTGTCTCATAAATCAGGTACAAGGCTTAAAAAAATCAGGGACAAATGACCAAATTAAGAGACACATCTTCAAAATACATGGTATGCACTCAGGAAGCTGACAGAGTAAGGGACTTAGTGTAGAATGCATTTTCTAAGGAAGAACAAGTCTGTAACTTTAATGGTTGACATTATTTTGTGCTTACAACTCCCACTGTTTGGTTAAGGAAACACAAGTTTTAGGAGGGACAGAGTTAAATTGTGAGGCAAAATCAGGGACAGTTGAGAGGTATGCAGGTGGGAACAAGGGCATACCCTACTCTTATGTATGCGGATAACCTGTTGCTCCCTATAGCCAATATCGTCACCTCCCCCCCCCCACTGTCCACCTTGTCAGATTTATCTGCATTTTCAGGGCTCAAGATTAACCAGGCCAAGATGGAGGTCCTACCTTTAAACTCTAAGTGTACCTCTCAAATGGTTACTCAGCATGGACTACGATGGGCCCCGGAGGGGATTACCTACTTGGGCATTACTATTTCTCCTAATCTGCATAAAATCTGGGACCTGAATATGAAACCACTTTTAGCGTCCATTCGTACAGAACTGGACAGATGGAAATCTCTTCGACTGTTGCTTGTAGGTAAAATATCTGCAATGAAAATGGTCACAGCACCAAAAATTATCTATCTTCTCTCCCGCATCCCTTTGAAAATACCTCGTTATTGGTTTACTAAGTTAGACTCCCTGCTGGGATCCTTTTTGTGGGAGGGTAAGAAACCTATGTACAGTAGAAATAAGCTCAGAGTTTATTGGTCGGAAGGGGGCTGGGATCTTCCGTGGTTAGAAGGGTATAAATGGGCCTTTTAGCTGGCTCAGATGTTAAAATGGTTCCTTTTCCCTGAACATAACGCTCCCCAGTGGCTGGATATGGAGAGAGAAGTATGTCAGCGTACTCACTTGGTACTATTGTTATTTAACCATCCCCTTAAGGGCACTTGCTCTCATCCTACTATAGGTCCCCTCTCTGGAATACTGGGCCAAGGTGCATAAGAAGTTGGGAGCTTCCCCATCTCACCTAAGACTTACCCCACTATGGGGCAATAATGAGATTACCATCAATAAACAACCAATTGCATGGCCCTCATGAGAACGTGGTGGTATCTCATTGCTTTGAGATATGCTCACTCCTGGTACAGATACCCTTAATTCCTTTGAGGGCCTGCGGAGCTCTTATGGGATCTCTCCCAAAGACTTCTGGTGATTTCTTCAAATAAGAAGCACCATCCTTACATACAGGCATAAGCAGCACCAAGAGCAACACATCTCCCAGGTAGAGTCGTGGCTGGCCCTAGAAAGAGGACATTCAAGCTGGATATATCCGGCCATTCGGAGCACCATCCCGTCCCAAGCAGAGAAATCCAAGCACAAATGGGAGAAAGCACTGCATGCCCCTATTACGAACCTGGAGTGGAAGTTTTGTCTAAAATTAGCTCACGGGGCATATCCTGACAACAGTAGTCAATTAATACAGAACAAGATAATTCACTCCTGGTACAGGACTCCTGTAGTTCTCATCAAGGCAAAGCTGGCTCAGTCTGACCTGTGTTGGAGGTGTCAGGAACTCCCAGGTGATCTGTTCCATATACTTTGGTCCTGCAGGCTGATCCAGCCCCATGGCAAGCTACCTGTGAGATGGGGTCCAAAATACTTAGGAAGCCTGTGCCTCAGTCCCCTGAGTTGCTGTTATTAGGACTCCGGACCCCGGACCCTCACCTTCATCCCTCCGAGTTGAAATTACTTCTGACACTCAGTATGCAGGTAAAAAGTCTCCTACTGTGTAAATGGTGGTCCCAGATAATCCCCTCCCTGGGGGAGGTACTTGCCCCCATGGCTCAAGTTGCCAACTGGGCCAGAATATCACATACTGTGACCAATACCCTCTTTGAATATACTGCCCTCTGGACTCCCTTCTTCTGTTTTTGAAACCTAGGGAGGGAATCGGCTGAATAGGCACAACCATGCTACTATAATGGTCTCCTCTCATGGTGCATTTAGGGGCAAGTGCTGGAGAGATTGTTATTGAGTTATAGGGGACCCTGCTCTACGGATGACATGGTATAATATCAGTAAAGGATAGTATCTTCTCTGACAACGAAGACCTGTTTGCTTTGTGTGTGTGATCTCTTGTATTTTGTAGGCGTAAAGTAGAGGACAGTGGCCCTGGACCTCTCATCATTTCTGATGCTTTGTCAAATACTGCAGAAACTAGCAGGATGGGGCCAGGTAAGATATGTTTGTATGAGTTAGCCATAATGCAATGCACCAACTGCTAATACTTTCAAAGTTAATCTCCAGCTGGATAGGTGTTGTACATCCAGGCACAGAGTATTATCCTACTGCTTACCTGGCTAGTATATTCAGTTCAGTAGTATTTGGCCAGCATGTTCCATTCTCTGCTTCTACAGGCATATGTAACAGTCTGTAAGACCTTTGCAATGTATCCGACTGTTTTAGTGTTTGTATTGTCTTAATAAGTCAAATCAATAAAACTTATTAATCACAAAAAAATTTCCAAAAACAGAGACTTTTGAGTTTTTTTGCACTTCTCTAATTCTGCCCACACTGAAACAATCTACAAGAAATTTACAAGATCAAGAGAGCCTTGCACAGAGGCTGTGCTTTCCAAATTTCATGTAAATCAGTTGAACAGGGCAAAGTTATTAAGGTGCAAAAATTTGGGTTAAACATAGAAGTGCTTATTCAGCCCTAATGTACAGATGTGACCCTGCCTGTATACTGTAATATAACATAGGGGCATGGTGGCGCTCCTATAGTTAATGTTAAGTAGCTTGTTTAATGTTAAACCCCTAACTTTACACATTAATATCTTTGGCTTCCTATGATGAAATAAGCTGACATTTTGTATCTGTTGTTTAGGAGGCAATGTCTTGATGTGTGGACATTTTTGTGATGACAGCTTGTGTGGGGTCTGAGATCTGCATGTGTCATTTTTTGTAAAACTCTTACTTTTTTCCTATACTTCACATGTTTTTTTTCACTCTCCCCTACATCCTATAAGGAATGGAATTTTTATCCCAAAGTTGCAGGGGATATGTACCATGTCCTAAGGCAATGCCTTTGACAGGTCTGGTGAGAAAATATTAAAGGATTCTAGAGTTATAAGGGTTTATATGTTACTATTTTCTGACCTGCGCATGCGCAGTAGGTTTTTGAGATAACATTGCTCAGTGGAAGTAAAAATTTGATGCCGCAAATGCCGTTTTTTGCTTTCGTGCCACTTGATTGGCAGGGCACCAAATATTTTTTGCACTGTGTCTACTGTATTGCCATCTTGTTGACTTTTCCACAAACTAACAAACATGGAATTTACATAAAATTGCTGAGATTTAAAAAAACAAATATCAGAATCTAGCAAAACACGATCCATTATGCTAGATTCTGATCTTTGTTTCTGAATATTAGGTCCACAAATATGTTTTCTGGGCACCCAAAATCCTGGGTGCCCAGCTTAGTGAGAGGAGCACTTCCACCGCGTTCTCTGTATGAGAACAGGGGCAATTTCTTGATTTCTACAGCTGCAGGTGAACTCATGCTGCCAGCTGTAGTGTGTGCTGTGACTGAGCTGCCATTTCCCTGGTTTCAAGGTAGACAGTAACAATCTGAACTGCATAAATGATCTAAAAAAATAAACTAAACAATAAACTTTCTACTGAATGTTTATTAGACCCTCCACCTATAAGAGAGTTGTAGAGAGAACCTCAGGCAGCAAAACACACTTTTCACACCTCTCTTGACCATTCGGGCTAGAGTCAACAGTGCGCTAACTGCCTCTTGAGGTGACTCTAGGACTGCCAGCTGTCTGATGAACATGGCGGCCATGTTTTGTTTTGCTGCCTCACCATTTGAGAACCACTGGTCTAAAAAGTTGCAGCTATGAGGCCGAATTTCTAACTTTATAATTTAAATTTTGGTCATTATGGCCATTCTAGCCATCCAGTTTTTGGCTGTCTCCAGAGACTTCATAGACCCTTCATCACCTCATAAGTCCTCTATAGTTCACCTTCACTGAAATGCAAGCAGTAAGGTTGGGAGCAAACTGGGAGTGGGTGTATACAGTATGTGGCATCTGGAACTCAGTTTCCCCCAGACATGCAGCTACAGTCTTTATACAGCTGGCACAAGACAGCTCACTGCACAGCATGCAGCTAAAAGTTATTCAGAGCCTTTGTTCTTTTATTGTACTGGTCCTGCCTGTGAACAGTGAGAGGTGCCTCCCTTTTATCTTCATTCCAGTAGCAATCTGAACTCAGCCTTTTCACTAGGACTGAGACTTACCTTTACTGAGTACTGTTGTTGGTGTTACCTCTGAACTGCCTCCCACAATGTTTTTTTTTTTTGGGGGCGGGGTGGGGATAGTAGCTGCTCCCTGGTTTTCTACCCTGGTTTTCTATGCTCCTATCTTATACAGTTTATACAGGGGCTGCCCACACCACCTGCTTAGCATCATCTTCAGAATACACCAACTACTTCAGATGCCCCCCAGAAAATAAAGTAAATCAGTAGAGAACAGCCAGACAGACAAAGGCCACCCAGAGAAAATCAAACTAGGATCATTTCATGGTTTATACACAAGGTATTCCTCATACCCCTTTCCTTGTCTACAAGGTGTGTGTAAAAATATCGAAATGGATAAGAAACATACAAAAACTCTGTACCCTGTCTCACAATGAAATCTTCAGGTTTCTGTAATCTAGTTTTCTTAGTTTTGGGGTGCAATATACAATCTGTACAAGTAACTGTCATGGCTGTGCACGCGCCAGTTTGGCCTCCTGAACAGGAAATTTCAGAATCCTTTTCTCTCCACAGCTGGCTCAGCTTTCCAATTATCTACCCCTTTTCCTTCCAGACAAAGGCTGTTTTATTTTCTTGACAACTCTCTAACAGTGTTGTCTTTCTCGTTTAGCCCCCCCCCCGATGTTGTGAAGGTCAAGGAAGGCAATGGCACTGAGATTTCTTTTGGGAAGTTTTCCACCTGTCTGTTTATGTTTATTTCTTGGTTAACCAAATCATAGAATCATAGAATTGTGCTGGCAGAAACAGACCATTCGACCCATCTAGTCTGCCCAAGATAGCCCCCACCTCCCTTTTACCTCCTACCCCTCTACTCTCTCACCCCTCCTCTCCCTAGCCCCATATAGTTATCCCATGCTCTTTTGAATTTCTCCACCGTGTCCACCTCCACCTTCCACTTCAGCAACTTGTTCCATGGTTGTACAACCCTCTCTGAGAAATAATGCCCCTCATATCCCCCTTAAATCTCCCCCCCTCCAGCTTATAAGCATGCCCTCTGGTGATTTTGTTTTCATGCAGTCTGAAGATGCTATTCCCCCTAACCTTGTTTATTCCCTTCATATACTTGAAGGTTTCCACCACGTCCCCCCTCTCCCATCTCATTTCCAGCATATGAAGACCGAGTTCTTCCAGCCTTTCCCCATATGTTCTCCTCTGGATCATCTTGGTTGCCCTTCTCTGTACCCTCTCCAGCCTGTCCTTGTCCCATTGTAAGTGGGTCCTCCAGAATTGAACTCCATACTCCAACTGTGGCCTGACCAGTGGTTTATATAATGGTACGATCACCTTCCTCCTACTACTCGTGAAACATAGAAACATAGAATTTGATGGCAGATAAAGACTGCTTGGCCCACCTAGTCTGCCTATTTCCCTACCTAACGGATAAGCTGCAGATCCTAGTTTACCAACAGTCTACTTCCTCCTACCCCCCACTAAAATTGCCTTATGTCTGTCCCATGCATTCTTGAATTCCCCCACTGTTTTTGACTCTATGACCTCCTCAGGAAGGCTATTCCATGTATCCACAACCCTATCTGTGAAGAAATACTTCCTCACATTACCTCTGAGCCGTCCCCCCTCTATCTTCAAATTGTGCCCCCTTGTTTTTGCACATCTCTTTTTCTGAAAGATGCTACCCTCTTGGACTTTGTTGATTCCCTTGAGGTATTTGAAAGTTTCTATCATATCCCCCCTCTCCCTCCTATCCTCAAGCTATACATCTTTAGTTCCTTTGGTCTTTCTTCATATGTCTTCTGATACAGACCCTGCACCATTTCGGTTGCCCTCCTCTGGACAGCCTCCGCTCCTGTCTATGTCTTTGCTGGAGATGGGGTCTCCAGAACTGTACACAGTACTCCAGATGTGTCTTACCAACTGTTCTGTACAGAGGGCCAACAACTTCCCATTTTCTACTTGTGATGCCTCTCCCTATGCATCCCAGTATCCTCCTAGCCCTCCTTACTGCCGTCTCACATTGCTGGCCCACCTTTAGGTCATCTGATATGACTACCCCCAGGTCCCTTTCCATTTTTGTTATTGTCAGTATCTCATCCCCCACTGTGTACTCTTCCCCTGGGCTTTTGTTTCCCAGGTGCATTGCTCTGCACTTCTTTGCATTGAATCTAAGCCCTTCCCAATTCATGCCAGCACCCCTGTTGCTTTCCCAGCTGCCCCTTCACACTGCCTCGTAGCCTTTAATATGTCCATGATCCAAATCCTTAGGTCCTTTTCTTGCTGTATGGCCTGCAGTGATACCCCCCCCGCAGGTAGTAAGTGGCTCTTGGGTTATTTTGACCTATATGCATTATCTTGCACTCTTCTACATTAAACTGCAGCTGCCACTTTTCTGCCCAATCCTCCAGCCTAGCTAGATCCTGCCTCATTCTCCCCAGCCCCCGAGCATCCACACTATTATATAACTTTGTGTTGTCTGAGAATAAACACACCTTTCCATTCAGACCCTCCGCTAAGTCCCCCACATACACATTAAATAGTATGGGCCCAACACTGACCCCTGTGGCACCCCGCTCATCACCCCTAGTTGCCTGGAGTGCTTCCCATTGACCACCACTCTCTGGGTCTTCCCATCCAGCCAATTCTCCACCCACTTTGTAAGCCTAGCACCCACCCCCAGACTGCTCAACTTGCTTACCAACCTTCTATGTGGGATGGAGTCGAACGCCTTCTGGAAATCCAGATAGGACACATCCACCACCTCCACCTGATCATACAGCTCTGTAACCCCCTCAAAGAATTCAATCAGGTTGGTCTGGCAAGATCTGCCACCTGTGAACCCATGTTCATTATTATCACTCAAACCATCCTCCTCTAGGTACCTCACCAGCCTCTTCTTTATGACATTCTCCATCAGCTTGCCCACAATCGAGGTGAGACTGACTGGGTGGTAGTTGCCAGGCTCCTCCTTATTCCCTCCCTTGTATATCGGTACCACTTCGGCCTTTTTCCAGTCTCCCAGGACCCTCCCCGATTCCAGGGATAGATTAAGCAGCCTTGTCAGAGGCCCTGCCAGATCCTCCCTTAGCTCCTGAAGCACCCTTGGGTGGACCTGGTCAGGCCCCATAGCCTTGTTCATTTTTATTTTTCCCATCGCCTCCATTATCCACTCCACTGTGAAGGGACTTGTGTCTGCTTCCTTGCCCTCCCTCTCCTTCCTACACAATTCAGGCCATTTCCCTTTCTTCTCTGTCATGAAAATGGATGAAAAAATTTCATTTAGGAGGTTTGCCTTCTCCTCTTCTCCTACATCTATTTTACCCCCTCCCCCTACATTTTGCAGTCCCCTGCCTGTTTTTTCCCTTATCACTTACATACCTATGAAATCTCTTGTCACCCCTTTTCACCTCCCTTGCTATTTTCTCCTCTGTGCTTGCCTTTGCCTTCCTAATTGTTCTTCCCGCTTCCCTGAGTTTATCCTTATAGATCCTCTTTTCTACCATCCTCTGTGACCTTTTGTAGGCTTTAAAGGCCTTTCTCTTCTTCTTGACAGCCTTCTTAACCCCTGCCATGAACCACAGTGGTTTTCTTCCCATTTTATGTTTGCTGATTTTCCAGATGCAGTGCTCTGTGCTCTTGAGAATTCTGCCCTTAATTACTTCCCACAGGTGCTCTACCTCCTCCAGCTCTTGGATCCCTGCAAGCTCTCTTCTTAAGATACCCCCCATTTTCTTGAAATTTGCCCTCCTGAACTCAAGCACCATGGTGGCTGACCTGCCCAATTCTGCCCCTGCTTGGATGGAGAACCTGACCATCCAATGGTCACTGTCCCCCAAGTTTTCCCCAACCTCAACCTCCCCTATTCTGTTTCCATTTGTTAAGATGTCATCTAGTGTAGCCTCTTCCCTAATAGGTTCCTTAACTAGCTGGCTTAGGTATGCATTCTGCAGAGATTCCAGTAAACCTCTGCTCTTTTCTGTTGTGGCCGATGGAATTTGCCAGTCTACATCAAGTAGGTTCAGGTCCCTCACCACTAGGATTTACCCTTTTCGGGCCCTTTCCCGTATCTCCCTAGCCAGTTCCTGATCCACCTCCTCACCCTGATGAGGTGGCCTGTATACCACCCCCATCCTTATTGCCCCCCCTCTCCTTACTCCCCAATGTAACCCAAAAGAACTCAGTGGATCCCTTGTCCCACCTACCTTCCACTGCCTCTATCCCCTCCTGTACATGCAGGGCTATGCCTCCCCTTTTCTACCCTATTTCTTCTAAATAGGTTGTACCCTTGCAGTTACACCTCCCAGTTATGTTTCTCCACCCACCATGTATCTGTTACTGCTATTAGATCCGGGTTGTCCATGTCTGCCATTTTGTTCCCTATGCTCCTGGCATTGGCTAGAATTCCTGTCCAACCTCCCCCACCCTTATAGTACCCCCTTCTAAATCGGTCCCTTGCCTCTCATGCTGGGAAAGTGCAGGCTGGGTTGTCCCCATTAATCCGAGGGGGTACTTAATGTGTGCTTGTTTGTTTCCTTCTTTGCCTCTCCAGTGTCACAGCAGTAAAAAATTTAGAAAGGGAGAGAAGGAGACGCAGAGCTAGTAGCACATGCAGAGTCCTGAAACCTTCTTTCTAGTGGAGATCTGTCTCCTGTCCCTCACCAGCCATGTCTCTCACAGAATGGACCATGACTATAGCAGTAGGCAATCCCAGCTCCCTGACTGGGCAGCCAGGGGGCCTACTAGCCGAGATCATTGACTCAGAGGAGTAGGGGTGGGATCAGGCCTCATAGCGATCCAAAATATAAATTGTCTGTATTTTTTATGCTCCAGTGAATATATAGAAAGTCAGGGGCATTCTTCTCATAGCAGGTCAGATTTGAAAAAGCACCAGCCATACATCTCAGCGATCCCATGTGAGGAACAGTTCATCATTTTACTTTACAAAAGCCACATTGAGAAGGTATGTGCCACATGCTTCAGTGGTGAAGATTTGATGATGTGTCCCACATTTTTCCTACTTGCTGAACATTTTAAGGTGCACTGTTTCACATTTGGGGAATAAAAGGTTGAGTGGCATGATCCCAGCACCACAAAACCAATAAATAAAAGTGCTGGCAGCTATGAGGCTGAATTGCTAACTATTTTTCTTTCCATATATGTATTTATATTCCTCCCAGAATTACCCCATCTGACTGGATCCCCTAGCTCCATCCTCTAGAATTACTGGGGCTTACCTTATGCCCAGTCCGGGGGCGGTGACTACGGAGAGTCAGTCACCATCATGCCACTGGTTTGTTTCCTCCATTTTGTCCCCATTTTACCCAAGGGCCCCAGGAGAAGGTCACATGCATGTGGAGGCATGCATGTGCCTTACAGCCCTGGTAACGACCCTCCTCCTTCCGCCCCATTGTCCTAATACCTCCACCCGGCTTGCACAGCCCCTCGGCCTCCTCCCTGGGGCAGTTGTGAGTGAGGGATGCCATTCCATCTCCCCGGAGAGGAGAGCTGCCTGTCGGCTGCTCCATACAGCTCTGCCCTCCCCCCATGCTGACCTCTGATGACCCAGGCTCACTCCCAAACCCGAGTCGCTGGTGTGCCGCGAGGTGAGACGTCCAGCACCTCAGCCCTCTGCTCCACCAGGCCGGCCATTACTAACTTTTTTATTTAAATTTTTTTCTTCATGGCCATTATAGCCATCCAGTTTCCTGGCTGTCTTGGAAGACCTCACAGACCTATCTGGAATTTCTTGCAGGAGGTTGCCGAATTCATTGTCGGTGAAACATTGGAAGACCCCAGATGTATTGTCTTGGGAGATTTCAATGTTTGGCCTGACAATGAATCCTCTCGGCTTGGACATAACCACCTCCAGATTATGTCATTGCAAGTTGTTTCTGCCATGACACACCAGAGTGGGCACACACTGGACCTGGTGTTCTCACTGGGGCTTGAGATAAATGATCTCAAGATTGATCGGGTTGTATGGCCCAGTCACTGCACAGTGCAGTTCATGTTCAGGGCTCCCTACAGATGCACTCCCCCTACAGAGATGATGAGCTGTCATCCTTTGTGGGGATTGACCCCGGAGGGCTTTTTGGCAACAGCTGATCTATCTGGTGTGGGTAATGCATGTGTTGGAGGCGTTGGTGCCGTGGTGGGCTCTTATAATAGAAAACTATCCGATGCCATTGACTCCCTCACACCTGTCCATTTACGACCCAAATCTTCCTACCTGAGATCCCCATGGTTTGATGGGGACGTCAGGGAGATAAAAAGAAAGGTTCGGAGGTTGGAGCGCTGCTGGAGGAGGTCCAGCCTGGAAGAGGACAAACTGGTTCTGCGTGTGCATTATAATGCATACCACAGGAAATGAACCATAAGAAGGCAGTGTTCCTGTCCAGGAAGATTGCTGCTGGGAAGAACCGACCAGCTATACTGTTTCGGACTGTGGACAGGCTACTTCATCCAGCTTGTCTATAGCCAAAGAAGGTTTTTTCTAATGCTTGAATGAGAACAGTTTGCTCAGTTCTTCTCAGACAAAGTGTCCAGCATCTGGCAGGGAGTTCCCCCAATCAGCAGTGCTGTAGCTAGCAGTGGTCACCCGAAGTGTTCTGAGTGCACTCTGCCTGGTTGAGGGGAGTTTAGACCAGTGGAGGTAAGTGAGGTCATTGGGGTGGTGACCAATCTGAAGCACACCTTTTGCGAACTGGATCTGGTGCTGATGTGTTTCTTGATGAGATGCATCGACACCATTGGCCCGGTGTTTGCTCTGATTATCCAGTGTCCTCTATCTGAGGGAGTCTTCCCAGATGCCTTGAAGAAGGCATTGGTAAGACCATTCCTAAAGAAACCATTTTTGGACCCAGAAGTTAGGGCAAATTACCGACCTATCACCAACCTTCCCTTGTTGGCAAAGATTGTGGAGAAGGTAGTAGCACTTTAGTTGGAGGAGCACCTTGTGACCCATGAGTTGTACGAATACTTCCAGTCAGGATTTCAGGCATAGCATTGCACAGAAACCACACTTGTTTGGGTGCAGAATAATGTCCTCAGGGCTAGTGTTCAAGGAGAAAGGACAGTTCTTGTTCTCCTTGATCTCTCTTCAGCATTTGACACTGTGGACCATTGTGTGTTGCTTGATCACCTCAGGGAACTCTGCAGACTCACCGGCACTGTCATCTGCTGGTTTGAGTCTTTTTTAACCAACAGAAGACAACGGGCTGTGATGGGGAATTTCTCCTCCACCCCAGGCCCCTATCTTGTGTAGTACCTCAGAGATTGGTGCTAGCCCCAAAGTTGTTCAAAGTGTACATGCTACCCCTGGGAGGGATCATTAGGAAGAATGGCTTGGGTTTTCATTGCTATGCTGATGATACCCAGCTATACTTATCCTTTGCCCCAGGGAAAGAAAGACAAAGGGAGGGATAGTGATACTGAAGGGGGAGGACGGGGGACGCGTGGAGGATGACAACAGTAAAGCTGACATATTGAACAGGTATTTCTGCTCACTCTTTACTGAGGAATAGGAGGGTGATGGGTCTGAAGGGAGTACAAGGGGTGAGAATGGTGCAGCAATGGACACAAGTCCCTTTACACGAGAAAGGGTCCTGAAGGAACTGGAAGTAATAAGAGTTGATAAAGCAATGGGGCCAGAAGGGGTGCACCCCAGGATCCTTAAAGAACTAAGAGAGGTGGTGGCTGAACCTCTGGCTATCCTGTTTAGCCGATCACTGGAAACAGGGGAGGTACCCAAAGACTGGAGGACAGCAGATGTAGTCCCCTTATACAAAAGTGGGAACAAAGAGGAAGCAGGGGACTACAGACCAGTCAGCCTCACCTCGGTAGTGGGGAAGATCATGGAAGCACTACTGAAGGAGAGATTGGTGGAACATCTGGTTGTCAATGGACTACAGGACCCAAGGCATGGTTTCACCAGGGGAGGTCATGTCAGACCAACCTCGTTGAATTTTTGACTGGGTGACTAGGGGTGGATCGGGAGGGCAGTGGACATGGCCTATCTGGACTTCAGCAAGACCTTTGACACTGTGCCACATAGAAGACTATTACACAAACTGGGGAATATGGGTGTGGGCAGGACAGTAGTGTGGTGGGTAGGTAACTGGCTGGGTGGCAGGACACAGAGGGTGGTGGTAAATGGCTGTCATTCCACAGAGGGAAGAGTGACCAGTGGGGTACCACAGGGATCAGTGCTGGGACCGGTCCTATTCAACATCTTCATCAGTGACATTGCGCAGGACCTAGAAGGCAGAATTTCACTGTTCGCTGATGATACAAAGCTCTGTAACAGAGTAGACACACCAGAGGATGTAGACAGAATGAGAAGGGACCTGCAGAAACTTGAAGAATGGTCAGGGGCTTGGCAGTTGAAATTCAATGCAAAGACGTGCAAGATAATGCATATGGGGCACAAAAAACCCTGGCACAATATATCAGTTGGGGGGGTGAGGATATAGCATGCACCAAGCAGGAAAGGGATCTTGGGATTATCATCTCTGATGACCTCAAGGTAGGGAAACAGTGTGACAAGGCAACAGGTAAAGCAAATAGGATGCTGGGATGTATAGGCAGGGGCATCACCAGCAGGAAAAGGGAGATCATAATTCCACTATACAAGACACTAGTGAGGCCCCACCTGGAGTACAGTGTACAGTTCTGGAGACCATACCTACGTAAGGGCATAGACAGGGTAGAGAAGGTTCAGAGGAGGGCAACAAAGATGGTGCATGGATTGCATCACAAGTCCTATGAAGACAGGTTGAAGGAACTGAACATGTACTCCCTGGAGGAGAGGAGGGAGAGAGGGGATATGATAGAGACATACAAGTATCTTACAGGGAGGAACAGGGTGCAGGAATACACTATTTTTAAGCAAAAAGATGTTCCAGGACTAGAGGGCATGGGATGAAGTTGGAGGGAGGACGATTCAGAGGAAACATGAGGAAGAATTTCTTCACAGAACGGGTGGTGGACAAGTGGAACACCCTGCCAGAGGAAGTGGTGGGGGCTGAAACAATCACGGGATTTAAGAATCCATGGGATAGACATAAAGGAATTCTGGAGGTCAGGGGTAAGGGGCAACAGACTTCTAGGAAAACATAAACTGAACTTACAAGCTCAAATGGGCAGACTGGGTGGGCCATAGGCCCTTATCTGCCGACACTGTCTATGTATCTATGTATCTATGGATTATCCAATGCGGTAGATGTCTAAACAGCTGCCTTGCTGAGATCATGACTGGCTGGCCTTTAGCTGATTGCAACTGAACCCCGATAAGACGGAAGTATTAGTGGTGGGGTCAAACAGAGTGCATGATGGGATGGCCTCTGGATCAGAGACTGGACTTGTTCTGGAATCTGTTCCATTGAAGGCCTCCTCTAGGGTACGAAATCTTGGTGTCATTCTGGATAGTTTGACGATGGAGGTGCAGATATCTTCCACCATCTGCTCCTGTTTTTTCCATCTCAGAAATGTCACCAGGATAAAGCCCATTGTTCCGCCTATGGACTACCCCACTTTGATGCATGCCTTAGTTACATCAAGGCTTGACTACTGTAATGCGCTCTACCTCGGGGTCATGGGAGGATCTCTCCACAGACTGCAGCTAGTGCAACATGCAGCTGCCTGGTTACTTACTGGGCAGCCACAATTTTGCCACATTACACTGGTGTTGCGTGAGCTGCACTGGCTGCCGGTCAGGTGGAGGATCCACTGTAAGGTGGGTCTTCTCACGTATAAAGCCCTACATGGTCTGGGCCCTGGTTATCTGTTAGACCTTCTTGTACCTGCTCTCTCGGTTCACCCCCTCCGTTCCTCCTGTGGAGGCCCCCTGGCAATTCCCAGGATGTGGTTGAAATTGGCTGGCGACAGGGCCTTCAGTGTCACTGCTCCCATCCTGTGGAATTCGCTGCCCCTTGGGGTTAAGGGGACCCCCACTTTGGAGGTATTCAAGGCCCACTTTAAGGCCCTCCTGTTCACCCAGGCCTTTTTGGACTAAGTTGTCAATTCATAGATTTGGTTATAGTAGTTGACAATCTGATGTTTAGTTTATTATTTGCGGGAACTGTTTTTATGAGGAGTTAATTATTTATATGTTCATATATATTTTTTGTTATTGATTTGTTTTGAAATATGTGTTTACTTATCTGTATGGTGCCCAGAGCCTCCAGGATTGGGCATCTTTTACATACATTTTTCCTTGCCTTGCCTGTTGTCCCTTCCCAAGTTTTCTATAGTTTGCCTTCACTAAATTGTGGGCAGAGAGGTTGGGAGCAAACTGGGAGTGGGTGTTTATGTGGCATCTGGAACTCAATTTCCCCCACTGCACAGCATGCAATTAAAAGTCATTCATAGACCCTATTCTTTTATAGTACCTGTCTGACCTGTGAACAGTGAGAGGTGCCTCCCTTTTATCTTCAACCCAGCAGCAATCTGGTCTCATCCTTGGCACTGGGATTGGGTTTTGCCTTTGCTAAGAACTGTTGTTGGTGTTACCTGTGAACCACCTCCCACTTTTTTGGGGGGATAGCAACTGCCCCCTGGTCTCGTACCCTGGTTTTCTATGCTTTTGTCTCATAGGGTTTATACAAGGGCTGAAAACACCGCTTGCTCAGCATCATCACCCTTAGACTGCACCGACTACTTCAGATGCCCCCCAGAAAGTAAATCAGTAGAGAACAGACTATCAGACAAAGACCACTCAGAAAATCAAATCTGGATCATTTCTTGGTTTATAATTTCTGGACTCTGCAGCCGCAGCTGAACTCATGCTGCCAGTTGCAGTGTGCCATGTGAGCCACTGTTTCCCTGGTGTTTGGTTCACCTCCACACTCCATTGCCATCCCTGGCATCTAATGGTGCCCATACCCCACCGATCATTGTCCCCCATTAATAATTATTGTCTAGTAGCACCCCCACCTGCTAATCGCCATCCCTGTTACTTTTTTATTTGTTCCTGGTGTCTAGTGGCACCCCACCAACCACTGATTGCTGTCCCTGTCATTTTTCTTAAAAAAAAAAAAAATATATATATATATGGAATACATAATAGGGCTTGCCATTTAAAGGCAGGCCAGGTTGTCCTGGTAGCCAGCCAGAAAGGACTACCAGAAGGGGGAAGGGGGCGGGGACAGCAGGGATGGGGGCAGGGTTATGACCTCAACAAGGGGTCATATGACAGGGGCCAGAGCTCGCTGGCTATTGGGCAAGGGGAGGGGCTACTAAGGGGCCTGTGGTATGGTTCCTTAGGGACTACTTAAGGCCAGAGAAGCCCAAAATCTGCCCTTTCTTGCTGGAATTTTGATTTCAGCATATCGCTGGCAGGACAAGGTAAGGCTAGGTAGCCTGGGGATTTTGTTGTGGGGAGTGTGTGGGGAGTACCAGCTGTTGCAGCAGGCCCAGGTCAGCCTAGGAGGACAGAGGTTCATGATGGTTGTCTGCTGGTGGAGGCGAACAGGCCAGGACCAGCTCTAGCTGGTGGCAGGCTAGCACAGATGGTCTGAGGCCTGGCAGGGTGGGCCTCACCTTCTGAATTGGGAGGGTCCATTTTGTAGGGGGCCCATTGAGGCTGGTGCAGTACTGGGGCATGAGGCCCTGTGAGGTGGGTCTCACTCAGCAAGGGGAAGCGCCCCATTGCTTGTTTTTGTGGAGGTCAAAGTGTTCATAAGGGCTGGGTGCTGTGGCAGTCCACAAGGGGGAAAAACACCAGGAGGGCATACCGAGAGGCATGGCAGAGCGGACCTTGCCCTCCAGATCAAGCTGCAGCCCAGGCATGTAGCAAACGGAAACATTGGGAGAGGGCCTGGGAGCTGTACAGACAATGAGGGATATTTATTTATTTATTTATTTTTTGTTAAAAGGGGGATTTTCGGAGAACCAGCAAACAGGTCAGTGGCAGCATGCCAGAGTGAGCGGTGAGCTACCAGACATCCGAGTGGTGAAGAGGCATTTAGTGTTACTAAGGCCTGGAAACTTGCAGACAGTTGCACAGCAGGTGGCTGCTTTTGTCTGTGAGGATGGATTTGGGCATGTTGGGCAGAGGAAGAGCAGCTTTTTTGTTATGTGGAGAAAGAAATCAGCGTGGGTGAATAGGGTGCTCACAGAGGAGCGCGGCATGGGCCAGGAGCGGTGGCTCGTGGGGGGTGAGCGCAGAGAGCGGTTGACTTGACAGGCAGAACAGGGCCACCTAGGTCTCACGGTTCCAGGTCAGGGGGGCCATGAGGCAGCCAGAAAGCAGCGGTGGCTGTGATGGCAAATAAAGCTGCCGTTCACTGTACAGACAGTTGGTAAGACCACATTTGTAGTACTGTGTACAGTTCTGGAGACCCCGTCTCCACAAGGACATAGACAGGGTGGAGGCTGTCCAGAAGAGGGCAACCAAAATGATGCAGGGTGTGCATCAGAAGACATATAAAGAAAGACTAAAGAAACTAAAGATGTATAGCCTTGAGGATAGGAGGAAGAGGGAGGACATGATAGAAAATTTCAAATACCTCAAGGGAATCAACAAAGTCCAAGAGGGTTGCATCTTTCAGAAAAAGAGATGTGCAAAAACAAGAGGGCACAATTTGAAGATAGAGGGGCGATGGCTCAGAGGTAATGTGAGGAAGTATTTCTTCACAGAGAGGGTTGTGGATACATGGAACAGCCTTCCTGAGGAGGTCATAGAGTCTAAAATAGGGGGGATTTCAAGAGTGCATGGGACAGACATAAGGCAATTCTAGTGGGGGGGTAGGAGGAAGTAGGCTGTTGGTTAACTAGGATCTGCAGCTTGTCTGTTAGGTAGGAAAATGGGCAGACTAGGTGGGCCAAGCGGTCCTTATCTGCCATCAAATTCTATGTTTCTATGCCATTGTTTCGGCCTTCTGGTTTGGGGCAGGGCCTGGTGCATCCAGGAAATGGGGGGGTGTAAAAGGCCTGGGAGGATGGCATGGCAGCATGCAGGCCAGGAGGATGAAGGGCTCCACCACGTAGGTGAGCCTAGGGGCCAATTTCAACATGGCTGGGCCTACAGAGGAGCAGTCAGGTGATAGCGACAACACAAAAAAAAAAAAGAAACAAGTAGGGATAAAGAAGAGCAACAGAAGTGAATAGGAGAATTAGCAGTGACAGCAGCTGCAAGAGTAGTCCATTTGGATGGTAGCGTTCAGTTGTGTGGCAGTAGGGTTATTGTTCCAGCTGGTTTAGATAGCCCTGCACAGCAACTGCTCCACCTATGGCAACATGGCAGGGGAAGGAGTTGGGGTTTTGACCTCACCACATGGGGCAGCTGCTGGGGAGGAACAAAAACAGAGAGGAAGGGATAGAGAGCAAGGGAGGCAGTAGAGCGTGGGGGTTTAAGGCTCCAAGCTTCAATGATGGTGACATGGGCATGATTTCCACAGCCCCCATTTGCATACTGGGTGACCCTGAGCAAGGCACTTAACTTCCCAGTGCTCCCAGGGAGCACCTGTAAGCAAGCCTGCACTTGGGTGCCTCACCTAGTTTAAAAATAAAAATAAAAAAAAGATAATAAATATAATATAAAGAAAAACAGGAAGAGGACACCATACGAGGCAAGGCTGAATGTTTACGACAGTGCAGAAAGGCATTTTAAGTGCCAGAATAGCTGGGGAGAGGTCCAGGAGCACTGGATTGCTGCAGGAGAAGCTGCAGACAGATGGCCGACCAGCACCTGAAATCCAGCTGGGAAAGTGCAGCACCAGTGGGGCTTTGGCCTTTTTGAGCATGTGGGGGTGCCATAGACCGCACAGTGGGCGGGGGGGGTGAGGCCGACCACGTGGTACATATGCCTGAGGGCCTGGAAAGAAAATGGGCATACAGAATGGTGTCTGGAAGAGGGAGGTGGCTAGAGTATGGAAGTTGGCCACCTGTGGGCAGCCGTACCCGGGGGGGGGCTGCAAGCGAAAACAGAGTTTGGAGGACTGGGGGCTGATGTTGTCATTTTATGTAGTCTAGGTTCACCAGACACAATGGCACCCAGGAAAGCCCCGGCGTCGAGCACGGCCCTGTTGGTGGAGCCGGACAACTGATGGTGCAGATGATGGAGCTGATGAAGGCAATAAAGAAGAGGGAGGCAGAAGAGGAGGCACAAAGGAAGAGGAAAGAGTGAGACAAGAGGTCTGGACAATGGAAAGGGAGTAAGAGGATGAAGCGGGGGTGCCCACCCCACCTGTGGAACCTGCCCCGGCACCAGCTGGGCTGAGTCGGGATGGGGGTAAGGACGATGTGGATATGAATAATGAAGATGATTTGAAAGAGTATATGGAGGGTTTGCTGGGAGACATGGGAGAGGACGGGGTTGCGAAACTGGATCCAGTGTTGAAAGCCATCAAGAGGGCAGCAAGGGGAAGGAGGGCATGAGCATCTCCAGGGGAATGCGAGGCGTGCAGAGGCCTCCCAGCTTTACACTGGGTGACCACGTGCTGGCATCAATAAAAGAGAAAATTTGGAAGGGGGAATATGTGGATGTATTTGGACTTGTGGACAAAGACACAGCTAAAAAATATGAGCAGAGGGAGTCATTGGGTAAGTAAGAGATGGCAGTAGCACTGGCAGTGGCCGAACACAAGGGGGAGGAGGCCCGGTTGAAAGGGAAGAGAATTGAAACATGGCAAGTGGGCTTCATCATTTATAGCATGCTGGTGTTAGAGAAACAGCCGGAGCTAGCAATACCACTGTTGATGTATATGGCAATAAATCGGGACACCTATCGGGCCAAGCTGGGTTTCGGGTGGCTCAAGTACAATTAGGTTTTCCAAAGGAGGATGGCAGTAGAAGGGGACCTGAGGTGGGACTGCATCCATGCAGAGTTATGGGTCAGGACTCTGTCGGGGCCAACTGGGGGACAGGCAGCAGAGTAGGTGAAGCAGGCAGCCCCGGCAGGGGGTGCCAAAGCATGCTGAGCTTACAACAGGGTGGCATGCACATGGTCTAGCTGCAAATTCTGGCATGTTTGTTCATGATGTGGGGGGGGTCGCACCCGGCAACAGCGTGCCAGCAAGGAGGTGACAAGAATGGGCAGGCCAGTGGGCAGAGGGTGAAGCAGCCCTTTCAGGGTGGCAGGGGGGAGACATGGGAGAAGGCAGAGGGGCCCAGGGAGAAGCAATTTCTCCTCCAGCTATGGGTGGAGCTGAGGAAGAAGCAGGCTGTGGGTGGTGAGGCTACACCCTGGCCTGCACCCCCATCAAGCTGGGCATAGTGGAAGCCTGGACAATGGGGTACCCTGACAAGGAAGGGGTGGCCCTACTGAGGGAGGGGTTTAAAAGGGGTTTTCCACTGGGATTCATAGGGTTATGGGTGGGGATCCGGGCCAAGAATTTTACCTCAGTAAAAGGGAAGGAGGACATAGTGGAAAAAAAAATCATGGAGGTGAGGGTGGGGAGGGTGGAGGGGCCACTGGGGGAACCCCACTGCGGGCACTTCTGGGTGTCACCGCTGGGGCTGGTGCCTAAAAAGCAAGCTGGGGAGTTCTGACTCATTCACCACCCGTCTTACCCAGGGGGGTCAGTGAATGCAGGGATCCCGGAGGAGTTGACCATGGTCTCATATGCATCTCTGGAACAGGCGGTAGAGCTGATACAGCCAGCTGGAAGGGCATGGCTCGGGAAGACGGACATCGAATCTGCTTTCTTGCTGTTGCCAGTATGACCAGCAGATTGAGACTTGCTAGGTTTCCAGTTCAACGGCGAACTGTACTTTGATAAAGAAATGCCCATGGGATGCTCCATGGCCTGCTCAACATTTGAGGCATTTAGTTCATGGATACAGTGGGTGTTTGGGTCACAGTATGGACACAGGAGGGTGATACACTATTTGGATGATTTTCTCCTAATAGGGGAAAGCCGGAGGAAGCTCAGAAGATGTTGCAGGACTTCCAGGACATGTGCAGGGTTAGTGGGATCCCCTTGGCAGAGCGTAAGACCAAGGGTCCAGCCCACAAGCTGCAGTTCCTGGGGATTGAGGTTGACACAGAGTAGGAGTGTTTCTGCTTGCCGGGGGACAAGGTTGCCCATTTGAAGGGCTGTTGGTGGGGGGGGAGGAGGAGAGTGCCACTGGTACAGGTTCAAATGCTGCTGGGGCACCTTAATTTTGCCTGTAAGCCCATAAGCCCAGGCAGAGCATTTACAAGATGGTTGGGAAGGGCCATGGGAAAGGCCAAGCAGCCCCACCATTGGGTGGACATTAGCAAAGGGGTGCAGGAGGACCTACAAGTGTGGGAGAATTTCCTGGAGTCATACAACTGAGTAACATTCTAGCAGGATGACTGGGCCCGCAATGTGGACCTAGAACTGTTTACAGATGCAGCAGGGGGGCTTGGGCTGGGAGCCTACTTTCAAGGGGAATGGATATTAGAGGCATGGCCGGAGGAGTGGAAGAAGAGGGGCTGGACCAAGGATATCACATTTCTCGAGATTTTCCCCATATTGATGGCTTTGGAATTATGGGGAGAGAGTATGACGGGCCTGTGCATCACCTTCTGGTGCGATAGCAATGGGGTGGTGGAGGTAATCAACAGGCAGAGTGGCCATACGTAATCAGTGGGGCAGGTACTGAGGAGTTTGGTGTTGTTGGGGCTGTGCTTGAACTTGTCCTTCAAGGTACAGCACACTGAAGGGATACGGAACAAAGTTGCTGACTGTCTGTCTCGCCTACAGATCGATCACTTTCTGGAGTTGGCACCACAGGCCACACCTACCTGGACCAGGGTCCCGACCTGGATGTGGTGGGGTGGAGGAGGACAGCCAGGGCCCTGTACAGAGGATCTTGGGTGGCCAACACATTGAAGGCCTACGAAAGGGCATGGGAAGGCTTCCAAGTGTTTTGGACAGGGATGGAGTGGGGAAGGGGAAGCCGGTGCAGGAGGAGCAAGTTGTGAGGTATGTGGTGAAGAAATGGGAGGAGGGGGTGGCCCAAGCTACCATGGCAGTGCAGCTGCCAGGGATCAGCTGGGTGTGCCAGAAACAGGGATAGCCGGACATGGCAGGTGGGTGGGCTATAAAACAGATGGTCATGGGGTGGCAAAGTGGGCAGGCAAGTGACAGGATGGGAGGAGGCCCATCAGCAGCCCCCTGCTCATAAGATTATTGCAGGTGCTGGACCATGTTTGCTGCTCCGCTAGGGAGGCCCTCCTATTTCGGGTCATATTTTCAGTCTTGGCCAGGGGGGCCTTCTGGGTGGGGGAAATGGTGGCACCATGAAAATGGGCAGCCATGGCGGGTCTGTAGTAGCACAACATACGGGTGGAAACGGAGAGGCTGGTCATCCAGCTCCCAAGGTCCAAGACGGACCAGGGGGGTGGAGGGGCCATCGTAGAGATACACAGGCAGGTGAATGGGGCACCTTGAATGGTCCAGGCTATGAGGAAGTACAGCAGAACATGGGGACCACAGAAAGGGGGCTGGTTCATGCATGGGAATGGGTCCCTGGTGATGGGGTATCTGGTAGGGGCAGTGCTAAAGAAGGTGATAGCGTTTGCAGGGGAGGATCCCACTTGGTTCACCCCTCCACTCCTTCCAGATTGGAGTGGCAACAGACTTAGTGGCTGCTGGAGCGGGGAAGACGAGGTCAAGTGGGTGGGGAGATGGAAGTCTAATTGTCATAAGCGCTATGTGAGGTGCTGACATTGTCTAACAGGGGTCCTTTTCTTTCCCC
Organism: Neoceratodus forsteri; assembly: GCA_016271365.2. Taxonomy (NCBI): domain Eukaryota; kingdom Metazoa; phylum Chordata; order Ceratodontiformes; family Ceratodontidae; genus Neoceratodus; species Neoceratodus forsteri. Next base: position 1,343,173,457 of record CM057449.1, on the reverse strand, counting down.
ACAGCAGGTTCCAAGTGGCAGGTGTGTATCATGGGGCACTCTTTCATATACTGGGCAGAAAAGTTCATGGCCACCACGAAGACAGGGACGCAGTTGCGCCCAGGAATGGAGCACACCAGAGTGCAATGGAGGGGCCTGAGAGGCATGAGGTGGTCGCAATTCCTTCCCCTACTGGGGGATCTGTGTGTACAATGGGGATGGCCAGACTGCATTATTGTACACCTAGGCGGCAATGACTTGGGGGCATTGCCTTGGGGCTCCCTGATGAAAGATATCATTGCAGATTTGGAAAAGGTGAAGGGCTGGTGTCCCGAGGTGGTATTAGGCTGGTAAGAAATTACCTCTAGAAGGGTCTGGAGGGGACCGAAGAGTCCACAGGCAATAGAGGTGGTGTGAAAGTGGCTGAACAGGAAGGTGACCAGGGCATGGTAGAGATGGGCGGGGTCCACATCACACATAGGGACATCTCCTATGAAGAGGAGTCAGTGTACTGAGGGGATGGAGTGCATCTGACTGAGTTTGGGATGGTTTTGTTCCTCTGCCCGTTCAGGGGCCTAGTAGGGGAAATTAACTAAAAAGGTTTAAGGGAGTAACCCACAAAGGGGGGAGCCCCATCTTCCAAAGCAAGCGGGAGATGGGTCAGTGGAAGGGTTTGGAGATAGAGGGAAAGGGGGGGCAGGTAAAGGGGAGAAGGGGGTAGGTACCACGGGCTGGAAACAAAGATAACCCAGGTGTGGGAGTAATGGGGGAAGGGGGTGGGATATAGGACTAGTGGGTGGATCAGCTGTGTCCATGCCTAGTAGGGGGACAATGGTCTGGGTAAGGTGGTACCTGGTTATGGTGATGGAAAGGGGGGTGGATCACAGTGTCCAGACCCCGAGAAGCAGTAATGCAAGAGGAGGAGACCTGGAAGGAGAACCACAAGAGAAGGAAGACAGGGCTGTTATGCCCCAGAAGAGACTGGGGACTGTTATGTCCGAATTTGTAAATATTGAATGGTTAGACTGAAATGGGATGTAAAATGTATGAATTTAACCATACCTTATACCTACAAATAAAGCCTGCCAGCGAGCATCCAAAAGCAACACAGTGTGGTCTGGGTTATTTCTGGGTGGAGATCCAGGGGCAATGGGGCTTGCCATTTAAAGGCAGGACAGGTTGTCCTGGTGGCCAGCCAGAAAGGACTACCAGAAGGGGGAAGGGGACAGCAGGGATGGGGCGGGGTTATGACCTCAGCAAGGGGTCATATGACAGGGGCCAGAGCTCGCTGGCCATTGAGCAAGGGGAGGGGCTACTATAGGGCTTGAGGTATGGGTCCTTAGGGACTACTTAAGGCCAGCCCAAAATCTGCCCTTTCTTGCTGGAATTTTGCACGCACCCACCCAGCAAGAAATGGGAGATTGAGGAGCATCGGCAACATAGGGAGGTGCAAGGGGGAAGGGCCCAGCACAGGCAAAGGGGGACCGCAGCTGGGTGATCAGGGTCCAGGGGCTAGGTGGAGCCCTGCCAGTGGGTGAGAGGACGAAAATAGGTGAGGGAGGAAGGGGAAGGGTTGGAACTAGAGGGAAAAGGGGGGCAGGTAGAAGTGGGAGGGGATAGGTACCCTGGGCTGGGAACAAAGAGAACCCAAGCATGGGAGTAATGGAGGGGTGGGATATAAGACTAGGGGGTGGATCAGCTGTGTCCATGCCTCATAGGGGGAACATGGTCCTGGTAAGGTGGTACCTGGTTATGGTGATGGAATGGGGGGGCGGATCACGGTGTCTGGACCCTGAGAAGCAGTGATGCAAGAGAAGGAGACCCAGAAGTAGAACCACAAGAGAAGGGAGATGAGGCTGTTATGCCCCAGAAGAGACTGGGGACTGTTATGTCTGAATTTGTAAATACTGAATGGTTAGACTGAAATGGGATGTAAAATGTATGAATTTAACCATGCCTCATACTTATAAATAAAGCCTGCCAGCGAGCATCCAAAAGCAACACAGTGCGGTCTGGGTTATTTGTGGTCGGAGATCCAGGGACAATGGGTTGCAGTGGAATAGCACATTTATCTCCACTAGTGAGTGGTAACACTCATAACTCATGAGTGGCAAAGTCACGAGTTAGTTATAAAGGTCTTACCACTTGTGTGTGGAGATAAATGTGTTGTTCTACTGCAATCCATTATATGTTACAGTACACCACACCATTTTACTTGTAACAATCACATAATAGAGTGTTGTGCATATTTATGGAACACATACAAACATAGGAGAGAAAGAAGTAAGTGCTTTAGCTGGGACTTGAACCTAGGCTGCCTGGAATACCATTCCGAGTCTGCTAACCAGCTGTGCCACTGAGACAACTGGAATCTGGGTTGTCCCTGAGCACATTACTCTTTCTGAAATGCACAACCCGATGGCAACACAAACTTACTTGTCACAATCACACAGGAGTGTGGTGTGCATATTTATGGAACACATACAAACAGAGGTGAGAAAGAAGTAAGTGCCTCAGTTGGGACTTGAACCCAGGCTGCCCAGAATACTGTTCCGATTGTGTTGCCATTGGGTTGTGCATTTGAGAAAGAGTAAAGTGCTTGGGGACAGCCCAGGTTCCAGTTGTCTCAGTGGTGCAGATGGTTAGTGCAGTCAGAATGGTATTCCGGGCAGCCTGGGTTTAAGTTCCAATGACCCCAAGGCACACCCCGTCACCTGTTGGTCTGTGGTGGGTGGGGGTGAGGTGGAGTGGTAAGGCATGGGGGACTGTTAGGGTGTCAACCCTAATGCCTCATTTCCCTACTTTTGTCACTTCAAACCTAACCAATGCATTAACAAAGTTTTTTGCAATGAATTTCTTTACTTTTTGAGAAAGTGTAATGTAACTGGTAACTTGTATGTGCTGGTGGGAGCACGGGCCTTCCGGGCCCCACACTCCCTTCAAGCTGTCCATTTCTGCATAATGATATGTGTCTGTGGGAGTGCAGCACTCCAACTTATACATAACTACAGAGCCATACAGCAGCCCTATAGGGCATGGAACACTTGCAACACTAATTTGCCAATATCTCAGCAACTGTAGCAGCTATGAAAAAAATGCCAATGCCATTGTAATCATGATAGTGAAACCTCCACATGAGATAAGCCAGCTAAATCTGTATCTCATATCATTTCCAAGATATAGGCACCAAAAAGTGCTGTGGGTGCCACAATGTGATCCTATGGTAAAAATCTCAAATTTGTTATGGTATATCTATGGAAACAATGACATTTTTTACACCTAAACAGCATAATTCACATCTCCGAGACACCCCCTTTATACCCTGCAAATTTCAAGACAAAAGATCACACCATTTATTTACAGTATAATGTAACTGGTATGTGTTGGTGGGAGCACGGGCCTTTCAGGCCATGTGCGCCTACCAAACTGTCCATTTGTGCACAATGATGTGCATCTGTGGGAGTGCTGGCCCTTTGGGCCCTGCGTTCCCACTTATACATAACAACAGAGCCATACAATAGCTCTATAGGCCTGAAAAGGAATGCTTGTAACACTAATTTGCCAATAGTTCAGTAACCGTACAACCTATGAAAAAAATTCCAATACAGGTATATTCTATGACTTTTAAACTTCCTGCGTGGCTTAGTTCAGCTAGCGAAAAATCCATATCTTGTTTTTTTTTCTAGATACAAGCGCCGAAAGGCACCACAAGTGCCACAATGTTATCCTATGGGAAATTTCTCAACTTCAGAGTGCTGTAACTGTGGGTCCATTGAATGTTTTGGGAACAAACCACCAAAAGACACATCTGTGGGACCAGGGCTTGCCACCTTGCAAATTTCAGCCCAAAAGCACAATCCACCTTGGCACAATGAAGTGACAAAGAAAACAACACAAGAGAAAATGTGTTTGAGTAGTGTTTTTGTGATAACTTTAATGCGTTCGCGACACTCCTATCTCTATAATGGGAATGCTGTCACACACAGAAAAATGCAGTGGTTCCTTTTTTATCGAGGTTATTGCCATGGCAACAAAAAATTATATCATGACAACAAAATGGCAGAATGCTGGAAAAAGTCTGAAAAACATATTTCCAGACCACCTGCTGAAAAATTAATGCCAAGGTCATGTTCCTAAGTTCCCGAATAGGTAAACACAACTGTTGGTGTTTACCAAAGGGCATAATTTTTTGAGTTACAACTTTTTTTGTCTCTCGCTAACTGAAAACAAGAAGGTGGCACCATGAAAAGAAATTCAGGGAGCATGACAACAAAAATGTGATTACGAAAGTTTTTGCAATGCTCATGTACATTTTCCCATAGGCTATAATGGGACATGAAAACCTTGAATAACTTTTGAACAGATTAATATTTTTTCATCAAATCTTCAAAAGACACCAGTTTAACCCAGGCCACATACAGACATGCAAATTTTAATCCACTCAGATGCATTCTTCAGTCCATTATGTACAACTGAGAAATGTGCAAAAGTTGACTAATTTTCATGTTTTGGATGCCCTACAGTTCCACAACCATACATCCGACTGGAACAAAGTTTTCCAGATCCAGAGATCTTTGGTTGGACACCGTGCATGCAAAATGTCAGGCAAATCAGACAAATGGTTGCAAAGTTCTTAAAGTGCACACTTTGGGTTTAACATTAAAATGGTCCGCCAACCCTAACTATACCTGCACTACCTTGCAGCTATAATATATCAATATCTATATATATATATATCTATATCTATCTATCTATATATATATCTATATATATAATATAGATATATATATTATACTGGCGCAGTTGCACCAATATAATTAGGGTGGAATGGCACTTCTATGTTGAAGTTTGAACGTTGAGCATTTATAACTTTGGAGCCATTCAATGGATTTGTATGAAATGTGTTTTCTGAGATATAAAGTGTTAAAAAAACAGAAACATTGGGATTTTTTGGCATTTCTTTGCTCACCTGTATCTGATGAATGCCTTTATGTTGTGGTCTGAAATTTTCATGGTGCAGAGTATTTGGGTTACACATGTGCCTTCGAAGGTTTGGTGGAAAAATATTAATCCTTTCAAAAGGTAAGAATGTTTGTTATTTCCCATTATTCCTAGGGCAAAAGTTAAGTGTTTAACACGAAACTGAGATTTTCGCAAGTATGGCACATTTGTGAAAGTAGAACTTTAAATTTTCACACTAAGCTGATGTTTTCATTCAGAACTAAGGTTTTTGAACAGACAAACTTAGATTTACAGATTTTCACACTAAACTGATGTTTTCATTCAAAACGAAGTATTCACACAAAGTGAGATTTATGAACACAGAGTGAAATTTTCGCAAGTTCGACAGATGTTCATAAGTATGGCAGATTCAAAGCTGAGATTTTTGCACACAAGTATGGCAGTTCCAAAAGTGCGATTTTCACAAATATGGCAGTTTTGAAGCTGAGATTTTTGCACACAAAGTGAGATTTTTGCAAATTTGACAATTTGCAAGCATGGCAGATGCGAAGCTGCAATTTTTGCACACAAGTATGACAGATTTGAAGTTGAGATTTTCGCAAGTATGGCAGATTTGAAGCTGAGTTTTTCGCACATACTTAGTTAGATTTTCGCAAGCATGACAATGGCAGATTTGAAAGTGAGATTTTCACACACTTTTCCCAGCCATTGAATATTGCCTGCTATGCAAAATGAAGTTATTGTGCCTGTTGGGAAACCATAGTACAGTGGCTGGTAACATGCTGAGGTACCACATATTTATCAGTTATTAGTGGCGTTAATGTTGAGAAAATGAGATTTTTGCACAGTTTAGCATACTTTCGAATATTGGCTGCTGTGTAACACTGATGCTACTTTGGCTCTTAGAAACAGAATACTGAGTACAGTGGCAGGCAACTTGCTGCGGTAGCATGCTTTTACTACTTAGAATTTAAAAAATAAAATGTAGCATGCGAAAGTGTGATTTTTGCCAGTTCCACCTATGGGAATAAAACTGTGCATGTTGAGCTCCGTCTTGTTCCAACTATTACAGTTAGCCACCAGTGAACCAAAAAGTGGTGTTTGCTTTTTAATAACTTAATGACTTAGTGCAAGGAGTCAGACATACTTGTGTGTGACGAAAAGCAGAAGTGATGTGTAGGTCATTTGGGGTCAAGCCTACTAAGCGTGGTGCTTCTGAAGTACCCATGTTCATCGGGAAACGTTGAGCAGAGACTGCGATTGTATAATTTGTGTTGGTTTTTGGGTAGTTTATGTGGATGAAGCGTTCGATGATGCAAATCAGGAAAAGGATTGCAGCTCTGTGTTGTGCTCATCACTTTGAGGTAGGAACACTGCTGCACTTGAATGTTATGATGTATAACTGGATGGATATTTTGGGCTGTAGAATGGCTTGTATACAATGTTGATGTGACTTCTTTGCTGTGTATATATTAGAAGAAGGGCATGATGTTCTGCTGAAAGATATGTGACTATTCTCTGATGATAATCTGACTGAGGGGTGCAGCAGCACTAGCATTTTGGGAGTGCTAGGTTCTGTTTTGTGGGTAGATGTAGGGCAGAAATCCTAGGAGGTAGGCCATGTGTCAAAGAAAGTAGTGAGACTGATCACACAGAACTTTTGGCATGTCTGTTTTTCAGATGTGTGTTGTGTGTCTGCTTACCATGGGTGCAACAGTGGTATTGCTGTGTCACCAACAGCACCCACAGAAACCTTCAATACATTGTGTTAAGTTTTGAATGCTGCTACTCTACTGGTCTCCCCATTTCCTGTTCTCAGTTGCCTTTCTGACTGACTCACTGTATTACTTTTGCAGTGAGGTGCATACTAGCATGTGTGTCGTGACCTGGAATGGTTCTAGCCTTATTATGTTATTTTAATTATGTTACACACATTGTGGCGGGAGGGAGGTTGATGATGGAAATGAGGCGGCATTCCTTCTTTAAAAGGACAGTGACTGAATGGATCATCCTGACAGTGGGGTCGGTGGGGGGCCTGATGGAATCCAGTGGGCATTTGTTACATAACATTAGACAGTGAACAAGGGAGACACTGGGTAGGAATTCTGGTGAACTTCCTGAAGGACACAGGCAGGGATTGGGGGGGCTAGCTGCAAGCTAAGGTTAGTTAACTGCACACTTCAACAGAGTCCATGAACCAAGAGGCCTAATTCTGCTGATGCATTAATATGCATGTATGTTTGTATATACTGTAGCATGTTCACATTTTTTTTTATTTTCCTGCTTCGCAGAGCATGAAGTAGTGGAACATGAACACTTTCTGTTTCTTTTATTTTTTAACCAGAAATGAAGTCATGGAAGTGGGATGATATTCCTCTTCTTGTGGAGGTCACAAAATCTGTTGCAGATCCGTTTATGATTATGAGAGGCACAAGTCAGCCTCTGACAGATATGTGGAAGGGTGTCAGTTAGTGCATGCTTGTCTGAGAAATATAGAATTAACAGAGAGCCACGCCAATGCTATAGAAAGTGGAAACTGTTATGACAGACATTCTTCAAACTAAAAGATGCTGGTGGTGTCTCAAAGGTCCCGAAAAAATGGTTTCCCATGGTGATGCAGATTTGGAGGGATGCTGGCAAGCCTGAAGTGGGTAACAGATTCTATATGCATGAGTATGGGCAAGAAGAAATTGCATGAGCAGTCCAGAAAACTGCACCACCACCACTAACACATGGCAGTGCATTAATCTTATGTCTCTCATAAACATGTGTTGAATGTGTTGCCTCTGTCTTCTTGAGCACTCCAGAGTGTAGGGGTTTTGAATGGCCAGCAGAAGTTACACAGATAGCAAAGAGATGAGAAGGGTGATGAGGTATCATCAAATAGTGGCTGCAGCAGAGAATCATCCACTGAGAATGAGGAGCAAGATGTACAACAAGATATACAACAAGATATGCATGAATCTGCAGCTATGTGTAGTACGTACAAGAAGAAATTGTGTGAGCAATCCAGAAAACAGCATCACTAGTGACGGATGTCAGTATATTAACATTTTGTCTCTCATTAACATGTGGTGCAATGTTCTTGACTCTGTCTTCTAGAACACTCCAGAGGTGCATGGGTTTTGCGAGGCCAGCAAAAGTCACAGAAACAACAAAGAGGTAAGGATGATGAGGTATCATCAACTTGTAGCTGTAGTGGAGAGTCATGTGCTGAAAATGAGAAAGAAGATCAAGAAGATACATATAAATATGCGGGTATGTGCAGTTTTTGCATATGTACGTGAATGAAATGTACTTCTGGTACCATGTAATGCACTATTTCTTATATATTTGAAGAAGAGGGAGGTGCAAGTCCTGCGGAAGATGTGTCCAGATTGGAGGAAGAACCAGCAGAAAAAGAAGAGTGCGAACCTGTGGACACCACCAATATGGTAGGATCTCAGGAGACTGTGGAGTGTTGTTTTGCTGTTAAAGAGATACAGACATAAGAGATGGGGTGCAACTCCAGTACAAGTGGTGAATAACCCATTACTGACTATGACACCTTGGAAGCTATCTGCCCTTTATTGCTAAGTATCCATGATAGGATGTATTTGTGACAATGACACTACTTTCCCTGTTTTCCCCTTTTCTTCTGTAACAGAACAGATCTGCAAATGCAAAGCACTCTGCAGGACATCAAAAAAATTCTGTGAGATGGATTTCAGTCTGTCACTCAGACTCTCAATAGCATGCTGCGGGAAATGTACATACACACTCAAGGTGAGCACTCAAGAGTTGCTCTTCAGCAGAAAAAACAGACATTACTAAATGAGACGTCCTCTGAGTAGTAATGTGTGGAATTTTCAAATTGCGGCAGAAAGAAATTCCACAGAATTTTCAAAATTCCACTGAATTTCACCACAAACAGAATGGTAAAATTCTGTGGTAGAATAGTTGTGGAATGATTTTCTGTGGAAAAACTGCTGTTCTGCAGAATATTATTTGGCAGATCTCAACATTTTCTGTGGAAATTCTTGCAGTATAATTTTCCATGGAAAAATACGGATCACAGTATGTGGAATTCCACTGAAGAACCAATGAAATTCTGGTGGAAATTCCACTGGTGGAATTACCATTCCACACTAATTCCTCCAGCGGAATTCTGCATTCCACACAGCACTACCATTGAGCTGTCCCACTTGACCACAAATTTGCAAGAAATGATCTCTGCGATGTCCCTTTCAAGTGAACGACCGGTTTCAAGCCAGGAGAATGCACGAGTGAAAGCAACTAATTCTGCACTACTTTTAAGTTCCACTGCTTAGAAATGTGAATGTTACTCATAGGTATCTTGTTGTTTCATTTGTAATACTAGTTTGCGAATTTGAATTTATCCTGTCTTATCAGTTGTGAGTTTATTGAAAGGGCAGTAGTGATGTTGCCTGAAAAGTACAACTGTTAACTTTGAAATATTATGTTAAGGTATTGTATGCTGTAATCACAGGGTAGTGCTTCGCTTCCTGTAAGGTGATCTTGAAAATATTTGTGGAGAGGAAGAGATACCTTTCTAATAATGTTAAATAGCTGCAGAGCTAGATTTGTACATGCAGTGAATTTTCAAAAGCTTCATTTTTAAAATGTTCATGTTTAGTAGGATAGTATGACATGGTAAATTGTGTGCCATACTTTTCATACAGAGTGCTATGTGCTAGCTATGTAAGTTGTTGAGATTGCCAGTACATGGTGAGTACTTGCTGTAATTGCAGAGAGGTCTTTGTCAGATAACAGACTGGCACAATTACTTTAAGCTTCATATGCAAACTTAAAATAAAGACTATTATATTTACAATTTACTGTGTGGCTTTTTTTTTCTTTTTCAGTGTTTGCAATTTAAAAAGGGATGGAACTATGAGGTATGGTGTGCTACTGCCATGGTGGTACAGTGGTAGAATGTTATATTACAGTGCAGAAAGGGTACTGTGGATCATAGTTCAAATCCTGCTTTTGCTTCATGCTTGTTATTGTTGATTTAACATTTTAAATACTATTGTAACATAGTATAAATATGGTATATATATATATATATATATATATATATATATTTTCTTCATAGAAACATGAAGACACTGTGGCAAGAAGGTGAAAATTCATAGTTTAGTGGATGCAGTACAGAAGCTTGGCAACCCACATATTATGATGAGAGTTTCAAACAAATCTCTGACAGATAAGTGAGAAGCAATCAGCTCCATGCTTCAAAATGGGCACAATATTAAAAGAGATGCCATTTCCTGTAAGAAAAAATGGAAACTGATTAGGCAAAGGTTTTTCAAGTTGCTTCCAGATAAAGACTCAGCAGCAACTTATTTTGGATGATTTATGGCAGTACACCAACTGTGAAACTTGGCAGGAAAACCAGCTCTTGGCACACATTATTATGTCAGTGAGTACAGTGCAGTGCATGCTAGAATTCACAGTAGAAACAAATCAGTCACGTCAGACAGATAAAGAGATGCATGCACAGATATGCAGACAGTCACCAAAACTGACACACAGATACACACACAGTGCATGAAGGGTTCCCACTTGAGAACAAAACGTCCAATCTTGGTGACAGAAGATAGTGATGACAGAAATGGGGGGACTAGTAATGAATTTGAGAAGGTCAATATCAGTGACAATACTGAACGAAATCAGTTTGGTAAGCAGAGGTGAAACTAGATACTTTTGACCACAATTTTTAAAAGTATGCTGCAACAGTAAATTTCTCCTGTTTATTGGAGATTCTGAACACAGGGACAGCAATAAGCATGACTCTTCCACTTCAGAAAGTCCACCCTCAAAAACTGCACCCGAGGAAGATAAAGGAGATACTGCTGTAACTGGGGAACACTCAACAAAGAAACAAAAAAAGTACTTGTGAAGTAATAGGAGATGTGTCCAGCATAGAAGCAGAGGAAATGCAAGAGTTATGCCAGCAAAAGGAGACAGATACTGGAAAAGAAAAGGGAGTAACAGAGGAAAGAATAGCAAGGGAGGCTGAAAAGAGCAATGTAGATCATGTCATTATTGAAAAACTGGAAAATATTGCATGCAACATTGGCAGGAATGTTGATTCTCCACTCAAGTGCTCTAGGACATGCTCCAGGAATAAAGAGTACAAACACAGGTCTTAAAGGAACACGGAGGTTGCATGGGCCAGGAGAAGCCCTCCCCCACAGCCAACTACAGAACCGCTTCCCAGAGCTGACCCACTGAGGAACACAGAGGTTGCAAGGGCCAGGAGAAGCCCTCCCCCATAGCCAACTACAGAACCGCTGCCCAGAGCCGACCCCCTGAGGAACATGGAGGTCGCGAGGCCCAAGAGAAGCCCTCCCCCACAGCCAACTACAGAACCGCTTCCCAGAGCCGACCCCCCGAGGAACACAGAGGTTGCAAGGGCCAGGAGAAGCCCTCCCCCACAGCCAACTACAGAACCGCTGCCCAGAGCCGACCCCCTGAGGAACATGGAGGTCGCGAGGGCCAAGAGAAGCCCTCCCCCACAGCCAACTACAGAACTGCTGCCCAGGTACAGACGCTAAGCTGAAAGCTGCTCACCGCTCACGATCATTGCTGCTCAGCTGAAATGGAGGATTGAGATTCAAAATCTCCCAACTTGGTGCCTTTTTTAATAGTCCTTTAATTTAATTTAATTTAATTTAATTTAATTTAATTTATTGGCGTTTAAGCAGGGAACATTAATGTATTTTACCCTCAGAACCTGCTTGTTTAAAACCTAACCTGGCAACTGTGGAAATTTCTATATGCATCATTTAGTAGTAGCAGGGCTGTTTCTGTTTTTCACTGAATTTTATAGCATTTGCTAGCATAGCCGGTGGAAAATAGCAGGGCATTTGTTTTTTCTCAATCCTGCTGCTGCTAAATCCCGATACAGCCCATCCCCCTCAGCATACTCCCCTCCCCTTACCTCCTTTTATTAAGTCCATCTCTCGCTTTCCTTCCTTCAGAGCCAACCCCCTGAGGAACATGGAGGTCACGAGGGCCAGGAGAAGCCCTCCCCCACAGCCAACTACAGAACCACTGCCCAGGTACAGACACTAAGCTGAAAGCTGCTCACTGCTCACGATCGTTGCTGCTCAGCTGAAATCGAGGATTGCCTCGCCACCCCCACCACCACCCTTGGTCGGCTCTCTATTATACAGGCTGTAGCACATCACATGTGGGTGAAATGAAGCTAACAGCCTACTTCTCCAGCAGCAGCTTATATCAGCTCACCACTAGTGGCCTCTCATCCCAATCTCACACACCTAGCCATCTTAAAAGTAAATATGCTCCCAATCCCACTGATGACCGACATCATTTTCACTATATTCCCTCATATGGCTCTACCACCCTCCACTAAGGAACTAACTCTACATGGCAACTGCACTGCCAGCCACCCTGTACTCACCTGGTATGACCACATACGGTGATCCAATGTGCTCCACTGCACCTGGATACATGACCTTGTATACACACTCTCCTTCCCTAAGCTAGCCTCTGACCCCCCTTACTCACCTCTCTCGCTGTAATACTACTACTACTACTCCATTACCCCTCAGACCGCTGCCCCCTACTCATCCTGCTACCAACCAACCTGGAACCCAGCATCTTATCACCATGGTAACCCACCTACTACGCACCCTCCCACTCCCTATCTCACATGACAAAAAGCCCACTAATTACCAGTCTAAAGCTGCGTCCTCAAAGCTGCTCAGGTTAGCACTACTCTGACACACACTCCTCCTCCTGCTGCTCTCAGGTAATATACACCCCAACACAGGTCCACCCCCTACCTCTGCTGATGCTAGGCAGAGAGGCCTCCTGCTGGCTACAATCAACATCTGCAGCCTCCCAAAAAAGTTCACCCCCCTACAGGGCTGGATTGCCCAGCATTCGCCTGATATCCTAGCTCTATCCGAGACCTGGCTTTCGGATAAAATACCAAATGGATCTATCACCCTCAGTAACTACACCATCTACCGGGCTGATAGAATCAGCAAGAGGGGAGGCAGATGTGCTGTCTACATAAGATCCTCCCTTCGCTCCCTTGACGTCCACACACAGCCACCTATGCATGGAGCCCAGACACAGACAGTCAAGCTCAGCCTAGACAACCCAGGTAAAACTCTTTACATTATGTCAGTCTACATTCCCCCTAGCAACCAAAAACTAGCCTTCGATTCCATACTGGATAGTATCTCCCATCTCCCACCTCAGAGTGAAATCATTTTACTAGGTGACTTCAATGTCAACTGGCTCTCACCTGCCTCTTCCCCCAGCAAACACTCAGCCTTGGCTTGTGACCTCACCCAGGTCATTAATTCCCCGACCTGACTGGATACCAGAACAGGGATCTCAACCCTCATCGACCTTATCTTCACCAACAGGCCTAAAAACATCTCCCAAGTCACTGTGCTCCCTGACTCTATTAGTGACTACTCCCCTGTGACCTGCCTGTGGCCTGAAAGAATCCTCCTTCCCTCCCAAATGTCACTAGACACAGACAACTTAAAAAAGGGTATCCAGAACGTTTCAAATCCCACCTTGCCTCCTGCGACTGGTCCCCTGTTCACACAGCCCAGTCAGTGGACGGTGCACTCACCTACTTTATTGCCATCTTCAATAGGGCCTGTGACATTTTCGCACCCTTCTCCACACAAATTTTAAAGAAAACAAACACACCTTGGATCTCCCAAGCTCTACTTGAACTAATGCAACAGACGGATAACCTGTGGCATAAGGCCCTTGACTCGCAGCTCCCACAGGATCGGCAATGAAACAGAGAGGCCCGTAACAAATGCACATGGGCCACCAGACAAGCCAAATCCATGTACCATAAACAAACCCTCACCTCCACCTGGGGCTCTGGGAAAATTTTCTGGAGCAACATCAAGGATCTCTTTGGGAAAACTGTTTCCCGTATCCCGGTCCAACTTATAGTAAACCGGGCTACCACCCATGACCCTATGGCTATCTCTGAGGCACTAAACACCTCCTTCTCAGACCTCTCTCCTATTCTCCTACCTCACTTCTTTGACCCTATCACCCACACATCCCACATCCCCTCGGCCACCAATATATCTGCCCCCTTTAGGCTAAAAATCATCTCATGCAAGGAGGCCCTAAGATATCTCACCAAGGCTCTGGAGAACTCCTGTTACAGCAGTGATTCCCTGGACCTCAGACTCATTCAGCTTTCTCTGGATGTGACACTGCCACATCTCACTAAAATCCTCAACCTGTCCTTATGTCTCAGCCAAATCCCCTTCAGCCTGGAAGAGAGCAGTAATCACACCCATCCTGAAGAGTGGAGACCCTACAGCCGCAAGCAATTATAGGCCAATATCAATCCTCCCACCCCTCTCTAAGGCTCTTGAAAAACTAGTATCAGATCAATTAACTGACTACCTATCCAAACATGACCTGCTCTGCCATGAACAGCATGGCTTCCAAAAGGGCCACAGCACCTCCACAGCGCTTTTTGAACTTACTACTTTCGTCCATGAGGCACTAGATCAAGGCTCCGTGGCTGAAGCTGTCTATGTGGACCTGGCCAAAGCATTCGATGCTGTTAGCCATGAGCTCCTACTCCATACCCTTCCATCCCTTAACTTTGCTCTGGAAGTCTCAGCATGGTTCAAAAACTACCTCTCAAATCGGACCCAACAAGTCAAAATAAATACTACCATCTCCTCATGCAAAACAGCTTGTACTGGTGTCCATGAGAGTCTATCCTTAGCCCCCTACTACTCCACCATCCCTAAATCCTGCAGTGGTCACATGCTACTTTATCGGATGATGCAGTTTTATATTGGAATCATCCTCATCCTAATTCCCTTCAATCGGCTCTACAGAGTCACTTTAGGGAAATAGAAACATGGTTCGCTGAACACCGTCTTATAATCAACTATAAGAAAACAAAGACCATGATCTTTGCACACCACCAAAGCCCCCATTGTCAAGCACCCCTAGTGGTAAGAAACACCCATGACTCCACCCTGGAGCAGGTCACTAGTTTCAAATACCTTGTAGTCACCTTAGACTCCTCACTCTCCTACAGCTCGCATATTCAACAAGTCACCTCCTCTATTAACATGAGATTAGGTATCCTTTACAGGCATAAGCACTCCCTATCCCTTCAGGCCATGCATCTCGCTGTGTCTTCATCTGTGCTTTCCTTGGTTGACTACGGTATTGTCATATATGGATCAGCTGATCAAACCACCCTACGTAGCATCGACATTGCCCTTAATAAAGCCTGCCATCTAGTCTTGGGATGCATTAGGTTAACCCATACCTGCAAGCTTTATAATCAGACAGGATGGCTAAATTTCCAAGGCTGGCTTAAATACTTGACATGCCTCCTTGCCAAAAAGATACACCTTAAGCAAGCCCCCTCCAGCCTCCACCCGCTCATCCATACAGCCCCCCATAGGCGGACCCTAAGATGCTCAGCAAACTGTACCCTTCTAGTCCTTCACTGCAGAACCTCACTTGGACAAAGATCCTTCCACTATCATGCCCCACTATGGCTGAACAGTCTTCCGTCCTCCATCCCCATGACCCATAGCCTCAGCCATTTCAAGACAGGTTTCAAAACCCTGCTCCTGGACTCAGCAACCTGAAACTGTAACTCATCTCACTCACATGTTGTTATCACCCCACCCACCTTAACTACGGAAACTGTGGCCACACAGGAGCCTACTCCAGCTCAGCCCACTAACCTGTAACTGTAACTCATCTCACTCACATATTGTTACCACCCCACCAACCTTAACTACGGAAACCACAGCCACACAGGAGCCTACTCCAGCTCAGCCCACTAACCTGTAACTGTAACTCATCTCACTCACATATTGTTACCACCCCACCCACCTTAACTACGGAAACCGCGGCCACACAAAACCCTGCTCCTGGACTCAGCAACCTGTAACTGTAACTCATCTCACTCACATATTGTTACCACCCCACTCACCTTAACTACGGAAACCGCGGCCACACAAAACCCTGCTCCTGGACTCAGCAACCTGTAACTGTAACTCATCTCACTCACATATTGTTACCACCCCACTCACCTTAACTACGGAAACCGTGGCCACACAGGAGCCTACTCCAGCTCAGCCCACTAACCTGTAACTGTAACTCATCTCACTCACATATTGTTACCACCCCACCCACCTTAACTACGGAAACCACAGCCACACAGGAGCCTACTCCAGTTCAGCTCACTAACCTGTAACTGTAACTCATCTCGCTCACATATTGTTACCACCCCACTCACGTTAACTACGGAAACCACAGCCACACAGGAGCCTACTCCAGTTCAGCTCACTAACCTGTAACTGTAACTCATCTCGCTCACATATTGTTACCACCCCACTCACGTTAACTACGGAAACCGTGGCCACACAGGAGCCTACTCCAGCTCAGCCCACTAACCTGTAACTGTAACTCATCTCACTCACATATTGTTACCACCCCACTCACCTTAACTACGGAAACTGTGGCCACACAGGAGCCTACTCCAGCTCAGCCCACTAATCTGTAACTGTGACTCATCTCACTCACATATTGTTACCACCCCACCCACCTTAACTACGGAAACCACAGCCACACAGGAGCCTACTCCAGCTCAGCCCACTAACCTGTAACTGTAACTCATCTCACTCACATATTGTTACCACCCCACTCACCTTAACTACGGAAACCGTGGCCACACAGGAGCCTACTCCAGCTCAGACTACTAACCTGTAACTGTAACTCATCTCACTCACATATTGTTACCACCCACTCACCTTAACTACGGAAACCGTGGCCACACAGGAGCCTACTCCAGCTCAGCCCACTAACCTGTAGCAAATGAATAGCAGGTTGCCACCCTCCCTCTTATGTCCCCCACTGTCCTGCCAATGCAACTCTGGGTCCTCCATGACCCTACAAAACTGTTTCCTATATTGGAACTGACCAGGGAACTTCTCTATTCTCCCAGATGAGGTAACTCACTACAGTATATAACCTGGACATATGGTCCATGTATTACGACAAGTTCATGTAAACATATGTTACCTGAAAATGTCTTATTCCTGTATTTTTGTTTTATTCGGTATTCTTTTTTCTTACACGCTGTATTGTTATTTCTTTAACTGAAGTGGAGCCTTTGCAAATGAGTCTATGACTCAATGGATTGTAATTCTGATTCTATACAATAAACAATAAACACAAAGACATATTACATCAGTTTAAGATGCTGTCAAATGATGACCTCAACTGAGTGACACTTAAGCTACAGAATCGCTCTATACTCAGTGATATTTCAGACAATTTGATAGAGATGAAATGCATATTGCAAAATGTAGGAAGTCAGTCAGGTGATACACAGCAGGGTCCCTCAAGCAGTTAGCATTTCGGTCACAGTACTGTTATAAATGTCTGTTCTGCATATTGTCAGCGGCAGTAGTAGGTTCCCCTTGAAATGTGCTTAAGCCAACTCATGCCCTAATGCTCAGTAGAATACATTAGACAGTTATATGAAATGACAAGTGTACTGCAGACTTCCTATTCTTACCTATTGTACTGAGAGTTAGGGCATGAGTTGGCTTAAGAGTGCTGACCCTTATGAGTGTGTGTAACATAAGTTGTTGTAAGTGATGCAGTTTAAGTTCTATATGTTAGCCATGTGTGTAACTGTGTTGTGAGTTGGTGTGTAATATTATGATTTCACACCCTAATGTGATATTTCCATCCTATCAAGGGCATGACAGAAACCCTAACTGGTGCATGAATGAAGTTTTTTTCATTTAATTGCCTCACTTTTTATGAACTGAGCTATATTTCTCTACAGGTGAAAGAGAGGGCTGAAAATTAGATAGTGCCTTATCATCCTTCCCTTGTCCTAGGTCTTTTTCGTCTTTGTTGATCATCAGCACCTTCTGCACCCATCCCGTAGCGCTTCCCAGGGTTTCCTCTTCCCAGGCACGTTACTTTGTACTGCTTTACATAGAACTTCAGTTGCCATGTGATTTTTTAACCAAATGTTCAACATGAGCTGTTTGGAATCTCCCCTCATGAACAGTGGCACTGTGATTTTGTTAATCCATCCCAAAATTTGAAATCGAACAGTGATGCCATTCTGCGGCACAGGTTTGAAAACACATTTCAGGCAGGATGTTAAAAATGACAGCTGCACAGTTCATGAGGAGGTGTACAACACTGTCCGTATGTCATGGTGGGAGTGCAGGGTTGTTCAGACCCTGCGCTCCCATCCCATGATCCAGATAGTACAACAGTGTGCATATGTCATGGTGGTGAGCACAGGATCACTCCATCGAGACAGTATAACAGTATGCATATGTTATGGTGGGAGCACAGTGTCCTAGGAGTGCAGGGTCCTTTGGACCCTGAGCTCCCATCACTTCATCGAGATAGTACAACAGTATCCATATGTTACAGTGGGAGCCAGGGTCCTTCAGACCCTGTGCTCCCATCCCTCCATCCAAGGGCCAGTGGGTATGGGTTGATGGGGATTGGGGGAGACCTGGGAGGATAAGGGGCTATATGATAGAGATAGGCTCCATCTCAGTTTGGAAGGGAGGGAAATCCTTAAGTTGAAAATAGAGGGGTTCGTTGGTGAAAGGTGGGGTTTAAACTTGTGAAGGGGGAGGGATGGGAGAAAAGGTTGTCGAGGGGGGTACAATAAAGGAAGGAATCTGTCTCCACCCCCCTGGGGAGCTGGAGGAATGTGGGAAAGGCAGACTGGTAAGGTGCTGACTGGGGAAATACAGAATCCTCATGGGAACGTGAGCAGGGGAAATGGAAATATACAGAAAGGGTGGAAGGTAGTCCTGCTAAATGCCAGGAGCTTGGGCAATAAAATGTCTGAGCTCCAGGTGATGCTAACTGAAGGAGAGGTGGATGTGGCAGTGGTCACTGAGACCTGGGCCACCACAGAGCATGACTGGGACCTGAACCTGGAGGGCTACACCATGTTCAGGAAGGACGGGGAAGGGAAGAGTAGCAATAATAGTCAAAAACTGCATTGGTATAGGAGGAGTGGAGGAGGTGGGGAAACAGTGTAGGTGATTTGGTTCACCTTCATAATAAGGGGCAAGAGAGTAAAAATAGGAGCGGTGTATAGACTGCCTACACTGGCGGAGGAGCTGGAGGAGAGTCTGGTGGCAGATGTGGGGAGACACTGTAGTTTGGACAGGGGAAGGGTGGTGGTGTTGGGGAACTTAAACATGCCAGGAACAGACTGGGAGACTATGACATCCTCGGTGGACGGGGAACAGAGGTTGTTGGATGTCTTTCAGGATGCATTCCTAACTCAGCAGGTGGGGGAACCGACCAGGGAGGCATGGATACTTGATGTGGTCCTGCCAGACAGTGACCAGATTGGGGGCCTGGAGGTAAGGGACCCGTTGGCGGGGAGCAACCATGCCATGGTCTGGTTCTGCCTGGACCTAGGAGGGGTAGAAGACTGCACAAAGATGGAGGTAACTGACTTCAGGGGGGTGGATTTCAAGGAAATGGGAAGGATCCTAAAGAAGCATTTGGATGGGATTGGGCCAGACATGGACACTGACAGTAGGTGGGAAATCATCAGGAGGAGGGTGCAGGATGCTACCAGCACCTGTACAAGAGTAAGACAAAAATGCAGTAGGGCCCGTAAACCCTGCTGGTGGACCAGGGAGGTTCAGGAGGTGGTGAGGGGAAAGAAGGCGGCTTATAGGCATTTCAAGTGCTCAAGGAGTGAAAGGGATCGAGGGGAGTATGAGCTGATGGCCAGAAGGGCCACTAGGGTGGTGAGAGCAGCTAAGGCAAGGAAGGAGCAGAACCTGGCCAGGCAAATTAGGAGAGGGAACAAGGGGTTCTTTAGATACATTGGGGAAATGTGGAGGGTGAAGGGGCAGATTAGCAGGATTAAAACAGGGGAGGGATGGGCACAAGACTTGGGGGAGCAGACTGAGGTACTAAATGAGTACTTCACCTCGGTTTTCATGAAGGAAAATGGGGGGGGCTGCATCATACATGAGAGGAGACAGTGAAACTGAGGAGGGGACCCTTACCGATCGGCGGGTCTGGGGAGAGGGGGGCCATCACTGGCAGGAGGGGGGAACGCAAAGCAGGGGGACAAGTTAGTGGAGATGGAAATCATGGCAGAGACAGTGAGGGAAGCCCTCAGGTCCCTTAAGACAGAGAAAGCACCAGGGCCAGATAAATTACATCCCAGAGTGCTGAAGGAACTGGTGGATGTCCTGGCAAAACCCCTGGTGGAGCTTATCAGCATCTCTCTGTGGACAGGGTGGGTGTCCCAGGACCAAAAGGTGGTGCATATAGTGCCTATCCACAAGGAGGGATCAAGGGAGGTGGCAGGGAACCACAGGCCCATCAGCCTGACATCGGTGGTGGGCATGGTGATGGAGGGCACTGTCAAGGAGAGGCTGGGGAGGACCTGGAAAAGTTGGGGTGCCTGGATGATAGGCCGCATGGATTCGTCCCTGGGAAATTGTGTCCG
The DNA here is from genome assembly GCA_016271365.2 of Neoceratodus forsteri. NCBI lineage: Eukaryota > Metazoa > Chordata > Ceratodontiformes > Ceratodontidae > Neoceratodus > Neoceratodus forsteri. The sequence goes on along the minus strand of CM057449.1, from coordinate 1,343,152,978 downwards.
ACAAACCTTGTGGAGTTCTATGACTGGGTGACAAGTGCCTTGGACCTGGGTAGACCAGTGGATGTCCTCTTTCTTGACTTCAGCAAGGTGTTTGACTCTGTTCCTCATGGGGGCCTGTTGGATAAGCTGGGAGAAATGGGGGTGCAGAACCAGATGATCAGATGGATGGGAGATTGGCTCCAAGACCAGACCCAGAGGATCATGGTTGGCGGAAAAGTCTCATCCCCAAGGAGGGTCATTAGTAGGGTCCCTCAGGGATTGGTCATTAGGCCCCTCCTGTTCAATGCCTACATCTCTGACATAAGGAAGGGTATCTGGACTGAGATGAGTCTCTTTGCGAATGACTCAAAACTGGGGGTGGTGGTGGATGGGGAGGAGGAGGGCCCTACAGGGGGACCTGGAGGCTCTGGAAAGGTGGTCTACAAAGTGGAAGCTGAGGTTCAATGCAGGGAAAAGCAAGGTACTGCACCTGGGAGCCAGAAACCTGGGCCAACTGTACATCTTGGGGGGGGGGGATGCTACAAGTCTCAATGGCTGAGAGAGACCTGGGGGTGGTGGTGGATGTCAAGATGAACAACTCTGAGACTTGTAGGAGGGCAGTGGCCAAGGCCAACAGGATGCTGGGATGCATCACTAGGAGGATCACCTCTAGAAGGAGGGAAGTGATACTCCCTCTGTATAATTGCTTGGTGAAGCCGCACCTTGAGTACTGCATGCAGTTTTGGAGGCCACACTTAAAGAGGGACATCAAACTCCTGGAGAGGGTCCAGAGGAGGGCAACCAAAATGAGCTGGGGCTTGGGGGACAGGATCTATGGGAAGAGGCTTGAAGAGCTAAATATGTACAAATTGGAAGAGAGAAGGGACTAGGGGGACATGACAGAGGTCTTCAGGTACATGAAGGGGGTAAATAGGGGAGGAGCAGTCAGGGTGCTCCGAAGGAAGGAGGGGGGAGCAACTAGAGGGCATGGGTGGAAGCTGGAGGGGGGATTCAGGGGAGAAAGGAGGAGGTGCTACTTCACTGAGAGGGTTGTGGAGCCATGGAATGCACTGCCCCGGGGGCTGGTGGAGGCAGAAACGGTACATGGATTCAAGAGGGGGTGGGACAGGTACAGGATAAGGATTCTGGAAGCAAAGTCCTGTGCAGCGAGAATATCTGGGACTGGGAGGAGAGAAACTAGAGAGGGCGAGTGGAGCAGCAAGGTCAGCTCCCAGGGTGGGGGCTGACCAAACGAGCAGACATGAAAGACCATTAGGCCTATTCTGCTGGCATTTTAGTGTGTTAGTATATAATACAGCAGTGTTAAAAATGGGACACTATTGCAAAGTTATGAGCGTGCATAGAAATTGCACACACACACCATAACATGCTAATTTTTTGGAATTTCTTTACCAAATTTTCAACATTGGCATTATGGAACCTCAACAAACAGCAAAACCAGCACCACTCCGGACTTCAGTGAGATAACAGAAGGCTTTATTTATTAAATATCAAGGCTCAATGCCTGCAACATGCTACACAGGCAAAGAAATGTTAAAAGCCCCTACTGGTTTCGCAACTAGTGCGTCATCAGGGGGATGGTCCATTCACATAATGAGACCAAATAAATAGTGGTTCTCTTAAAGAGGCAGTATATTGCACACAAAAGAGTTTAGTGTATATACATACTGTATATATATATATATATATATATATATATATATATAATTAATTACTTGAGCACTCATTTTTACTTTTCATCTTTATCTTCACAATTATATGTATATAACTTGTATTTTGTTACCACCATCTATTAGATTCACTCGGAATCTTAATTTGAAGGTCCTGTTTAAGGGGAACAGAATGTGTTGTGGTAACCCTTGGTTGGAGAACCAGAAAAATGGTACTTCTTCCCTTAGACAAAAGGTAAGGCCTTTTAAACCCTTAGAAGACTGTGGACGTATATATACGTCCAGAATCTATATACGTTCACACATATTCAGTTCTCAAAGTTAAGCCACCCTCCACTTTTCTGCCGCCTTATAATGACACGGTAAAGGTTTTTGAACGTGCTTGTGAGCAAGGGTCTATGGACATTTTTAAGAAGGACAGTAGACCTAACTTTGTTAATATGACTAAACTTGAGTCAGTGGCTTTGAAATCACTTGTGGCTAATAATGATTTGGTAATTAAACCCACAGACAAAAGGGGGTGCCATTGTGGTAATGTCCACAGAACAGTATGTAGCAGAAATTAAAAGACAATTGCATGATACATCTTTTTATAGACAACTTTTGAGTGACCCTGCACTGCAATATAAAAAGGAGATATATCTATTTTTACATCATGCAGTATCTGCTAGTGTTATTGACCATGCTGAAATGTGCTATCTTACTGTGGAACATCCTGTTAGGGCTAGTATTTATACACTTCCCAAAATACATAAAGACTGGCATAATCCTCCAGGACAACCTATAGTGGCAGGTATTGGCTCTTTAATTGAGCCCCTGTCACGTTATGTGGATATACATATTAAAAGCTATGTACCCACATTAAGGTCCTATGTGTGGGATACTACACATATGTTGGAAGTACTTAAGGAAATGCAATCAAAGGTGGAATGGCTATTAGTCTCTATGGATGTATGTTCTCTTTACACCAACATTCCACATTATGGAGGGTTAGAGGCCTTACGTTATTGGTTTGATATAGACCCAGTCCCGCAGGTACATAATGAGAAAAAAGAATTTCTCCTTGAATGTGCAGAACATGTGCTAACCAAGAACTGTTTTTTTGTTCCAGGATATACACTATCTACAGATAAAAGGAACAGTAATGGGAGCAATGTTTACACCCAACTATGCAAACTTGTATCTGGGGAAATGGGAGATGGACAATGTGTATGATGACCAGGTCAATCCTTTCTTCAATAGGATTGATTTATGGTACCGTTATATTGATGATACATTTATGGTATGGCATGGCAACAAAAGTGAGCTTGAACAATTCATTACGTATTTGGAAACAAGCAATGAGCATTTGAAATTCACTATAAAATGTGATCCTGTATCTGTTCCCTTCTTGGATCTCATGGTAACCAAAAATGAAGATGGTACATTTATGCGTGATCTATATAGAAAGGACACGGATACAAATTCACTTTTACATGCCACAAGTTGCCATCCGCCACATCTGATAAAGAATATTCCCACAGCTCAGTTACTTAGAGTATGCAGAAACTGTAGTAATGATTCTGACTTCCTGATTAATACTTCTGAAATGAGATTTGGAACTAGGTGTTATAAGAACACTACAGTTCAAGCAGCAATTAATACTGCCTTGGAGAAAGATAGGAAGGAACTTGTTGAAGTTAAAAAAAGAGAACAAGAGAGTAGTGAGAGAATAAACTTTATCACTAAATATACCAGATATGCAAAAAAGGTAGAACAGGCTCTCAATAACAACTGGAATATGTTAAATTCAGAAACCTTGTTAAAAACAAGTATACAAGAGAGACCTAGGATGGTATATAAACGTGGACTAAATTTGAAGGATAAATTAGTCCATAGCTACCAAACACAGATGGTTTCTTCATTGCCTGTGGAGACATGGTTACCTCCATTGCCACATGGGAATTTTCCATGTGGAAATTGTAAGTTTTGTTCTTGCATTCTTAAAACTGACACTTTGTCTACAGTTAATAATATAAAGAGTTATGCAATGGACAGCTTTTTTAATTGCAGTACAAGTAATGTTGATTATTTGGCAACCTGTGAATGCTTAGCATTCTATGTTGGAATGACAACTAGACCTTTTAAGGTTAGAATTGGTGAGCACCTACGGTCAATCCAGGCAAGAGATTCCACGAATGCACTAGCCAATCATTGTATGAGGACAAGGAATGTTAATCACTCTTTTAAGTTTTGTGCAATAGAAAAGGTCAGAATGGGACCTAGAGTGGTAGTATTAAATAAAAGTTGATGTATAGGGAATCTTTTTGAATCTACACACAAGGGGCATTGGATTTACCAGGCCTAAATGACAGAATAGATCTGTTGACATGTATGAGAAAGTAAACTTGAAAGTATTATATTGGTTACATTTAGGTAATTATATCCTAATCAAAAGATTTGTTTTTCTCTTATTGTTTTCAGGTCCTTAATGGTCTTTGTTGATCCATCAATTTTCAGAGAATAATGTATAACTAAAGAAATTGCAATAGTATCCTAAATATGGATTAATCGGCGTGAATTTTCTGTGGAATTAATTATTTCCCTATAAAGACATCCTTTCAGATGAAGTTCTAAATCTGTATGCTTAAATTCTAATGTGTATCTCTTATGCAGTCTATCTAATGAGACTTTTTTCTCAAGATATAGTTAAATTTATAGTACATATTTTTTTAATAATTAATTGTAGTAACTCCTGCTGCATTTCTAATAGGTGGTGGTAACAAAATACAAGTTATATACATATAATTGTGCAGATAAAGATGCGAAGTAAAAATGAGTGCTCAAGTAATTAATTATATATATATGTGTATACACTAAACTCTTTTGTGTGCAATATACTGTCTCTTTAAGAGAATTGCTATTTATTTGGTCTCATTATGTGAATGGACCATCCCCCTGATGACGCACTAGTTGCGAAACCAGTCGGGGCTTTTAACATTTGTTTGCCTGTGTAGCATGTTGTGGGCATTGAGCCTTGATATTTAATAAATAAAGCCTTCTGTTATCTCACTGAAGTCCGGAGTGGTGCTGGTTTTGCTGTATGTTGCTAATCTCCTGATCCGTGCACACTCCCTTGCAGCTGGAGCTGTTTTTTGCCATTTTCATTGTGGAACCTCCCTTCATGAATGCTGCAACTGTGATTTTGTGAATCCATCGCAAAAGTTGATTTCGCAGAGCGACCGCACCATTCTGCGCCACAGGTGCAAAATCATATTCCAGAGAGGATGAGCAAAATGACAGCTATTCTGTTCATAGGGTAGTGTAAAAAAATGGCAATGCTGAAAATCCGGGGTAAAAATATGAAAAGTGACAAAGTTACAAGTGTGTGTACAAAGTGCACAATGCATGCTCATAAGCAGTCATTTTTTTTGGAATTTTTTCACCAAGTTTTCAACATGGGCTTTATAGGTCCTCCCCTTACGAACAGTGGCACTATCATGTTGTTAATCCATCCCAAAAGTTGATTTCACACAGTGGCAATGCCATTCTGTGCCACAGGTGGGAAAACATATTTAGGGCAAGATATGGAAAATGAAAGCCATATTGTTCATAAGGAGGTGTTAAAATATGGCAATGTTGAAAATCTGGAGTGAAAATATAAAAAATTGGCAATGTTATGAGCGTGCGTAGAAACTGCACTACGCACGCTCATAACGCAGTCATCTTTAGGAATTCTCTCACCAAAATTGCAACATGGGCTTTTTGGGACCCTGCGTTATGAATAGTGGCACTGTCATTTCATAAATTGGTCCCAAAAGATTATTCCATGCAGTGATTGCAAAACCACATCTCGGGACTGAGAAATGAAATGACACTGACAGTGTTCATAAGGAGGGGTCCCAAGAATCCCATGTTTAAAATTTGGGGCCAAAAGTCCTAGAATTGGCTGAGATATCAACCTAAATTGAAACCCCCCCATTCAGTCCCATTATATAGCACTTACCCGATACCTCATTTCGCAGTTCGGCTTTGAAGAAATCTCAGCTCCCAATCTCCAGAGGGTAAGTATGGGTGAGGGGGGTGCGGGGAACTGAGTATGCAGAGGGATGATGGGGATGGGGTGGGGGACGGGGAGACCACAATGTACCATTTTCTTCTTTACAGGTTAAAAACTAAATAAAAAGCATACTTTGATGGACGGTTTTCATTATTTACAGGAACAAAAAGAAAAACACAAATGTGGGCACGCTGGGGTGGGCTCCCAGTGTGCCACATAATTGTTTTTGGGGAGGAGATCATCATGCCGACAGGGGGATTCAGCGCCACTGTAGGCAAAGAAAGTGGGCTTGGGAGGGGGCATCTGACACCAGGACTGGGCATCCTGGTGTTGAAAATATAATAAAGGATATTTGGACACACTGGGGTGGGCTCCCAGTGTGTCACATAAGTGAGTGTGTGGGGGGTGGGAGGTATACCAACAAGGGGATTGGGCACCCCAATGTTGGTGAGGAATTTAGGTGTGTGGGCAGACCACAGTACTCTGATGCATAATCCTGCATCGAATATTTTTCAATGCAGGATTCTGCTTCAAAGATAAAAGACGTCTGGGGACAGTTTTCTGTATTTAACAGGTAATTAAACAGAAAATAAAAACATTTGGGCACACTGGAGTGGGCTCCCAGTGTGCCACATAACTGTGTGGTGTGGGAGGTATACCCACACGGGGATTAGGCACCCCGATGTGGGTGAGGGATTTGGGTGTGGGAGCAGACCACAGTACGTCAATGCAGAATCCTGCATTGCAAATTTTGATGCAGGATTCTGCATCAAAGATAAAACATGTCAGGGGACAGTTTTCTTTATTTAACAGGTAATGGGAAATAAACAACAACATTTGGGCATACTGGGGTGAGCTCCCAGTGTGCCACATCTGTGGTGCTTGGGGTAACAGTTGATTCCTGCTGCAAACACGGGTATTGGGGCCCCCAATGTTGGCAATACAATAAAAAAGGGCACATTGCCTTAAATGGCTCTTCGATGCAAGATTATGCATCTAACATGATAGTTCGATGCAGGATTCTGTATTGAAAATGCCCACAATCCTTCATCGTGCCTGACATTTTACTTTTTCCCATAGGACATAATGGGAAATATGTAATGCAATAACTTTAGAACAGATTATTATTTTTTACACCAAATCTTTAAAAGGCACATCTTTGAGGCTAAGGCTTTCTACCCTGAAAGTGTTAGCCACTAATGTTAGCCCATTTCTGAGATATAGGTGAGCAAAAAAACAGCCAAAAAGAGCAAAACCCTCTGTTTTTTCAACATTCTGTATCTCGAAAACTACAAAAGGGATTGACACGAAATTTGGCACGAGTTATAAAATTGGGTATTTCCCATTATTTCCTATGGGAAAACATATGTCAGGCACGATGCAGGCTTCCAGGTTGTTTTGATGCAGAATTCTGCACTGAACTGTTATGTTGGATACAGAATCCTGCATCAAAATGCCATTTTTTGATGCAGAATCCTGCAGCTAACTGCCATGTTAGATACAGAATCCTACATTGAAGTGCCATATATGGCCACATTAAAGTAGAGATGAATGGGCCAAATGACCACCTCCATAGAAAGCTGCCCCCCCCGCAGCGTGGCTGTCACTTAAAAAAAGAAAAACTCCTGCTCCCTCCTTCTGAGCAGTTCCACCCACCACCCTCTTACTCCGTCCCCGTCATTTAACAAAATCACCTCCCGCCCCTTCCCTCTAAGCAGTCCCACCCACGACCCTCATACCCCATATTCCTGTTATTTAACAAAAACCCTCCCACTCCCTCCCTCCTTCTCTCTGAGCAGTCCCACTTGCCACCCTTGTACCCCGTACCTCTGTCATTTAACAAAAAACCTCCTGCTCCCTCCCTCTGAGTAATCCCACACACCACTCACCACCCTCATACCCCATACCCCTGTCATTTTACAAAAAAAAAATCCCACTCCCTCCCTCTGAGCGGTCCCACCCACCAACCTTGTTCCTCGGTCCCCAGTCCATGCAAAACCAATTACCCTCCCTCTTCCTCCCTCTGTGCAGTCCCACCCACCATCCTTGTACCCTGGTCTCCAGTCCATGTAACAAAAATTACCCTTCCTCTGTGCAGTCCCACCTGCCACCCTCATTCCCCGGTCCCTGGTCCATGCAAAAAAAATATTACCCTCCCTCCCTCTCCCTCTCTCTGTGCAGTCCCATTTACAGCAGCTTATGTTACACACACTCATAAGGGTCAGCACTTTTAAGCCAACTCATGTTCCTAACGCTCAGTACAATAGGTAAGAATAGGAAGTCTGCAGTACAGTTGTCATTTCATATAATTGACTAATGTGTTCTTCTGAGCGTTAGGGACATGAGTTGGTTTAAGAGTGCTAACCCTTGTGAGTGTGTGTAACATAAGCTGTTGTAAGTCTGGTAGTTAAAGTTCTGTGTGTTAGCAATGTGCGTAACTGTGTTGTGAGTCTGGGTGTGCTATTATGATTCTACACCCTAACTTGATATTTCCATACTATCAGGTGCATTGACAGAAACCTTAACTGGTGCGTTACCAAAGTTTTTTGCAGATATATATATATAGAGAGAGAACTCTCTCTCACTATATATATATATATATATATATATATATATACAGTATAGATATATCTATTCTTTGCAAACAACTTCATTATTGCGTCAGTTAGGGTGGACACCACAGTGACAAAAGTAGAGAAATTAGGCTTTAGCATTTCCAGCCCTAATGCCCCACCCCTGGGTTCCCACCGTACCACCCCATCCCCCACCCTCCACACACCTACAGGCATAGGAGTGTGCCATGGGGTCATAAGGCCGAATGCTCACCCCATTCCACATGTGAACATGCTTACATGCTACAGTGTAGGACAATGGGGTGAGAGTTAAGCCTTATGACCCCTATAACACCACTCAACTCAGCTAGATGTGTGGAGGTGGTGGTGTGAAGGTGGGAACCCAGGGGTGGGCAATTAGGTTAGAAATCCTAGCACCTCATTTCCCTGCTTTTGCTGCTGTGGTATCCACCCTAGCTGATGTATTAATTAAGTTTTTTGCAAATAATTTCCCTTCTTTTTCAGATAGTATAAATGTATTCTCAGTTTACTGGACCCCTGTGCTCCCATCCCATGATCCAGATAGTACAACAGTGTCCATATGTCAAGGACCCCGCACTCCCATCCGTCCATCAACATTGTACAACACTGTCTATAAGTCATACTGGTCCCATGATACAGATAGTACAACCGTGTCCATATGTCACGGATAGTACAACAGTGTCCATATGTCATGGTGGGAGCGCAGCGTCCTTTGAACCCTGTGCCCCGATCCCTTCATTGAGATAGTACACCACTGTCCATATGTCATGGTGGGAGTGCAGGGTCCGAATCCCTCCATTGAGATAGTACAACAGTATCCATATGTCACGATGGGAATGCAGGGTACTTTGGACCCTGCACTTCCATCCCTCCATCGAGACAGAACAGAACAGAAGTATCCATGTGTTATGGTAGGAGGCAGGGCCCTTCGGACCCTGCGCTCCCATCACTCCATCCAGATAGTACAACAGTGTGAAAAATGGGAAACACTGGCAAAGTTATGAGCGTGCGTAGAAACTGCACAATGCACACTTGTAATGAGCCTATTTTTTTGAATTTTTTTCACAAAATTTTCAGCATCACTGATTTTGTTAATCTATCCCAAAAGTTGATTTTGCACAGTGATCGCACCATTAGAAAAGGGAAGAGAACATTGTTTAACCAGGAGTAGCACACTAAGCTGAAGCTTGTTTCCAGATGTGACCTGGGAGCACAAGGAAGTTAAGCGACATGCTCAGGATCACACAGTATGCAACTTGGCAGCTGTGAGATTCAAACCCAGGTCTCCTGATCTGCAGCACAGAGCCTTAACCCACTGCACTATACTGCCTCCATTCTGCACCACAGGTGCGAATTCACATTCTGGACAGGATGTACAAAATGACAGCTATTCTGTTCATAAGGTGGTGTGAAAAAATGGCAATGTTGAAAATCTGAAGTGAAAATTTGAAAAATTGGAAAAGTTGCAAGCATGCATAGAAAGTGTACAACACACACTTGTAATGCAGTCATTTCTGGGAATTTTTTCACCAAATTTTTAAAATGGGCTTTATGGGTCCTCGCCTCATGAACAGTGGCTCTGTCATTTTGTTAATCCATTCCAAAAGTTGATTTCACACAGCGACTGCACCATTCTGCGCCACAGGTGCAAAAACACATTTGGGTAGTATGTGAAAAATTACATGGAGGTGTTAAAAAATGCCAATGTTGAAAATCTGGAGTGAAAATATTAAATACTGGTGAAGTTACGAGTGTGCATAGAAACTGTGCAATGCACGCTTGTAACACAGTCATTTTGGGGACTTTTTCACCAAAATTGCAACATGGGTTTTTGAGACCCCACCTCATGAACAGTAGCACTGTCTTTTCATGAATCAGTCCCAAAAAGTGATTCCATGCAGCAACCGCAAAATTACCTTTCGTGACTGAGAAATGAAACAACCGTGACATGTTCACGAGGAGGGGTCCCAAACCCCATGTTTAAAATTTGGGGCCGCAATTCCTAAAATTGGCTGAGATATCAACCTAAGTTGAGCCCCCACACTGACTGTCGTTATACGGCTTACCTCGATTTCTTCAGTTTGCGGTTGGACTTTAAAGAATGCAGACGTGTTCCTGTCTACAGAAAATCACCAGTCCTGGCCTCTGGATGGTAAGAATGGATGATGGAAGGTGCGGGGAGCTGGGTGAGCAGAGGGAGGGTAGGGATGGGGAAGGAGGGGAGGGACTGGGGAGACTACGAGGGTGGTTTATTTTATTACAGGTATTTAAAAAAATCATCAAGATAGTTTTCTTTTTACAGGTTTTATTTGGGGTTCTGGGCACACTGAGGTGGGGTCCCAATGTACCACATAATTTTTTAGAGGGGGAATCATCATGCCAACAGGGGCTTGAGCACCCCATTGGCAATCATAGTGGGCTTTGAATTTGGGCACATTGGGGTGGGCTCCCAGTGTGCCACATAAGATTGGGGGGGATCATCATGCCAACAGCGGCATTGGACACCCCCATCGGCAATCAGAGTGGTCTTGGGGGTTTAGATTAATATATATATATATATACACACATATATATGCATACATACACATATCGGCAAACTGTGGTGGAATCCCAGTGTGCCACAATATTTGGGGGGATACAGAAGAACACATGGATTGAGAACCACAGTGTCAGGAAACGGGAAGAGTAGATCGGTGCAGGATCCTGCATCAGATGCGCACACATTTCAGTGCAGGATCCTGCATTGAAGTACTGTAATGTGCTGCATAGTGATTGTTGTATTGGAAAGCATTGTGCTATTACAGTACTTCGATGTAGGATCCTGCATCAAAATTTGCACACATTTTGATGCAAGATTCTGCATCAAAGAAAACACTTTGGGGGATGGTCTTCTCCTTTTCACAGGTACTTAGAAATAAATAACACATTTGGGCACCCTGGGGTGGGCTCTCAGTGTGCCACATAAGTTTGGGGGGTCATCATACTAACAGGGAGATTGGGCACCCGCTGTCAGCAACCAGAGTGGTCTTGGGAGTTTAAACTAAAATATATATATTGGCACACTGGGGTGGGCTCCCAGTGTGCCAGAATACTGGGGAGGGGGTGAATAGAGATCGACACAGGGATTGTGCACCCCAATGTTGGAAAAGGGGCAGAGTAGATTGATGCAGGATCCTGCATCAAATGTGCACAAATTTCTATGCAGGATCCTGCATGGAAGTGCTGTAATATGCCACACAGTGGTTTTTGTATTTGAAAGTATTGTGTGGCACATTATAGTACTTATGCATCAAAGAAAACACCTTGGTGGATGGTTTTCTCCTTTTCACAGGTACTTAGGAATAACTAACACAATTGGGCACACTGGGGTGGTCTCCTAGTGTGCCACATAAGTTTTGGGGAGATTATCATGCCGATAGGGGTTTGGGCACCCACGTCGGCAATAAGAATGGGCTTGGGGTCCTCTGACACCAGGATTGGGCATCCTAGCATTGGAAAGATTTAAATTAACTATATACTGTGTGTGTGTGTATATATATATATATATGTACAGTATATCTATATCAGCACACTGGGGAAGGCTCCCAGTGTGCCACAACACTGGGGAGGGGGATAAAGATCGACAAGGGGATTGGGCACCTCCGTGTCAGAAAAGGGGCAGATGAGCTTGATGCAGAATCCTGCATTGAAATGTATACAAATTTGGATGCAGGATCCAGCTTTGAAGTACTGTACTGTGTCACACAGTGGTTGTTGTATCGGAAAGCATTGTGCAGCACATTATAGTACTTCACTGCAGGATCCTGCATCAAAATTTGTGCACATTTTGATTCAGGATTCTGCATCAAAGAAAACACCTTGGGGGATGGTTTTCCCCTTTTCATGGGTACTTAGAAATAATAACACATTTGGGCGCACTGAGGTGGGCTTCCAGTGTGCCACATAAGTTTTGGGAGGGATCATCATGCCAACCGGGGGACTGGGCACCCCTGTCAGCAATAAGAATGGGCTTGGAGGGTTCTCCAATACCAAGATTGGGCATCCCAGTGTCGGAAAGATTTAAATAAAAAAAAAATACATATATATATATATATATATATATATATATATATATATATATAAGCACATTAGGAAGGCTTCCAGTGTGCCACAACACTGGGGTGGGGGGGATAAAGACCAACATGAGGATTGGATACCCCCATGTTGGAAAAGGGGCAGACTAGCTTGATGTAGGATCCTGCATCAAAATGTATGTAAATTTTGATGCAGGAACTGCACTGAAGTACTATAATGTGCCACACAGTGGTTGTTGTTTCGGAAAGCATTGTGCAACTCGTTACAGTACTCTGATGCAGGATCCTGTATGGAAATCTGCACACATCTGGATGTCGGATTCTGCATCAAAGGACAGACCCAGGGGCTGTTTTTTTTCTTTTCACAGCTATTTACAAATGAATAATACAGTTGGGCACACTGGGGTGGGCTCCCAGTATGCCCAGTACACACCATGTATTGTGCGCACAGAGCAGGTCTTCCATGACTCTGCAGATGGCAGCACAATTTCCAGCTCTGGCAGTCAAGCAAATACCACTCTTCTCATACAGAGAATGGACTCCAAGACGTTATCAGTATAAGCTGGCACCCGAGAGAAAAACTTGTTTCGGTCCAGCTTAAAATACAAAAAAAACATTGGAAAACACCTAAAGAGGTTCTCTTTAGCTATTTTTGATTTTATTTTTGTGTTTAAAATGTTTGGCCCTTGCTAAGTGGCAAAACAAGATGGTGGCTGCAACACAGCTCAGTCGATCGCAGGACTGTGAACTGTATGAAAAATACCAGCATTCTTTGTGAAAAGAAGCTGGTATTTTTTGTACTGTACAGTAGTCCTATTGTTTGAAAATAAGCTACTATTTTTCGTGCAATACTCCTATTGTGCGAAAAATATATATTTTGTGCCTGACATATACATTTTCCCATGGGAAATGATGGGAAAATTAAAACTGTCAAACTTTTGAATTAATTAATATTTTTTCACCAGACCTTGAAAAGGCACATCTGTGATCCAAGGGCTTTCTACCCTGAAAGTTTCATACTAGTAGATTCAAGGTGACAAAGAAATGTTAAAAAACCCAGATTTTTCTGTTTTATCAACACTTTATATCTCAAAAACCACTGGATGGATTCCCATAAAATTTGGCAAGTCCAGATTTCTGTCCCTAGAGATAATGCATGCCAAATGTCTTGCAAATCCATTGAATAGCTCCTACGTTATTAAGGTTCAAAGGACTATAGTTTATCACCCTGACTATACTGGTGCGACTGCACCAGTATAATATATAAATATAAATATATATATATATATATATATATATATATATATATATATATATATATACACACATATATATATATTATATATATATATGTGTGTGTGTACAGAGCGAGAGAGATGCCACAAAGTTAAATTCTGCACATGAAGTAGACGCAAAGTAACCCACTTTGCATTATTTTCAGGCTACGCGAAGTGCCCATTAAAAACCGCTACTTTGCCACTTTGCCTTGTAATAATGCTGATAATGACTTTGCATTGCTCACTCCACCTTACTTTGCATTAAAAGTGGAGTGAGAATTTACAGGCAGCCCACACATATCACTTGGCTTACACAGTTTAGATCACCCCCGGTTCCAGTTACGCAGCAGCAGCCCCTGGCTCCAACAACACCTGGACCCCCCCACCTGTGCCTGGTCCTCCCCACACTTCATTAGTGTGGAAGTTCTTTACTACACTGCCTAGGGACAGCAATATAGTGAAATGGAATCTGTGTGGTCTGGAGGTACGCTGTGGCCCCAAAGGAACTTACCTTGGCACAGGTGGTCAGCGCATCCACCTGTACAACCATCACCATGTACAGTGGCAGGCCAAGGTTGCAAAACAGGACTGTAATGCACCTGCTGGCCCAGCTGGGGAAAAGGGGACAGCACAGTGTCCACCTGCGCATGGTGGTGTGAAGTAGGGAAGGGTCGTGGATCAACCGGCTACTCCACCACCACAACCTGGCTGCGGCAGGTGATGGTGGCAAACCTGTCCAACTACTTGCCACACAGGCTGATTTGGGCCTGATGTGGAGTGAGTTGGACCCTGTTAACCACTGTCTTGATAATGCTGAGCAACAGTTGGAGTGAATTGAGGGGCACCAGCTGTAAATTATGGGGATGCTTCAACTGCTGCTGTCCCATCAGAACGTTGATCATTAGTTTTAGTTTGTTCATGCACCCACTACCCTCTCTGTGAAAAAATAGTTCCTGATGTTGCCCCTTATCCACCCCCCCATCTTCAAATTTTGGTCCCTTTTTCATGCACATCTCTTTTTCTGGATGATGCTACCCTCTTGTACATTGTTGATTCCTTTTGGTACTTTGATAGTTTCTATCATGCCCCCTTGTGTTTATATGATGTCCTTTAGTGTCTCTTCATCTGGCTTTGTTCTGGTGCATACCCTTCAACATTTTAGTTGCCCTCCTTTGTACAGCCTCCATCCTGAGTATATCCTTGCAGAGATATGCTATCATCACTGCACGCTGTACCTAAGATGAGGTCTTACCAAATATATGTACATAGGGATAAGAACATCCATTTTTAGACTTCATTTTAATGTGATGGCTCCCAATGCATCCCAGTATACCCCCAGCCCTCCTTACTGCCTTCTCAAATTTCTTGCATACCTTTAAGTCATCTGACACAGGTCACTATCCATTTTTGTTGTTGCTAGTCTCTCCCCCCCCCATTGTGCACTGTTATGTGTATAATGTTAAGTGTGTGTTCTGTCTTTCTTTTGCATAACCTTGCTTACCTCCCAAAAATGATAAGAACCACACCCAAAGACAGCTGAAATAAAATAAAGTACAAAAGTGGTGTCCTTGCCCTCATTATATTCCTACTTAACAAAGCCAGAAAGCCAGCACTCCAGATGAATAAATGCCAAGAAAAAATGTTCACTACTAGTGCCAATTTATTGCTGGCAAAACAAGCCACACAAATGACCCCTGCACTTCGGTGGTTGGGCCTTCATCAGGGGGACCCTCTAAAATGGTTAACTGGTCAGAAGTTGAACTTGAGGCAGCAATACTCATGCCAGCAGCAACTGCACTAACACCACCAGCAGGGACAACATCATCTCCTCCAACTGTCAGTGAAGCAACAGATTGTCAAAGAGTGAGGATGTAAAGATGGACACTGACACCAAGCATAGGATGGCAAGGCTTATCAAACAGCCAAACCTTCAAAATGTATTTCCTCAACAACAGAACAAAATATGCTTGAACTTTCAATGAAATAAAGAAATGAAATTAGAAGGTACAAAACTGCATATCTGTTCTTACAGGCAATATTAGCATAAGCCTCCTGGGAACCTGAATTCTTATTAGTCTGAAAAGGTGCAGTCTTCCCAATGGACCAGTACTGAGCTGGTCCCAAAATGAATCTGACATCCCATAAGGCTGATCCTCCTTTTAATCTAGGGGATCATCAGCTGATCATGTCTGACTCCACTCCCAAAACTCTCAGACTTCAAATCTTTAATTTCCAGTAACAAAATGATTATATTAGGTGAATGAAAACCATTAGGACCTTTTTACATTCAATAAACATTAATAAACAAAGAGAAGAACAGTAATTTAAGAAACAAAAATAATCAGTTCGCTGTAGCCCCTCCCTTGTTTGGTCCACAGTATAATAATGGAGATCTGAGGGCCAGTTGACTCCTAAGGACACACCTAGAAGGAGTAGAATCCTGGCAGGGAGGTAACCTCTTACTAACAGGCCCAAATTAATTTCAGTACATTTCTACTTTTATTGATATAAATGCCAAGTAAACAATAGTACCATATGTTTGTCTTTTACTAAATTCAGTAATTCAGAAATTCGCAATTTATCAGGAATTTTGCACAGTAATGCAGAAGTCTCGTTTTCCTTTCTAAAACACGGTGCAGCACAAGCAAACCAAACACATGCACATCAGACATTTCTCTGCCTACCTTGAGTTTGCTATTGCTTGTGCTGCTCACATTTCTCATTATTATTAGGTAACTATTCATTTCAATAAGACAAAAGTAACATAAATAAAAAAATAGTTGTATCTCGGTATTTTGGGGTTCTATGCTACCTTTTCTACACAGACTTTTTAATATCAGTCTAAATGATTGGATGCTTGCAACTAACAACAACAGTACTGATATTTTTCTATATTCACAGCCTACTCTACTGCAGTACCTTGTATTTAAACATTTTTTCCTGTTTGGGGTTGTCTGAACACATCTTGTAAGTGTGAGGGGGGGTAATCAGGAACTGGACCCTTTCAGCAGCACAAAAGCCATCGCCTTGCAGCGCTTGCTGCACAGAGGATCTAGCCATTCCAAAATAGTATAGCCTGCATTTCTACATTGATATCTGAGCAGAATAACCTTACGCAATGCAAGTGCATTACTGAGCTGCACTGGCCCGTATATTGCTAAACAAAACAAAAAGGTGGGGGGTGGGTACTGAGTCGCCAAAATAGAGAATGATAAAAGACAAGTATAACAACAGATCTGTTTTACAGGTGGCCTGCCTGGAAAAAGGGAGAAAATGAGAAACAGGACAGAAGACAGCAAAAGAAGAAACAGTTATAAAAAGGAGTTGCTACTGCAGTAGTCTTTTTTTATGTACAGGAAAGGAAAAAATCTGGAGGACTGGTGTATTCTTCCACACAGATTGCACCATAAAAAATATTGATGGAGAAATCCCTTTACTAATATCAACTATGCACTTCGTACTACCATGCCCGGCCAGTCTTGCCACTTGGCAGCAGCAAACAACTTTAACTTACACCTCTCTTTGCAGGTGTTTTGGGGATCACCAAGAAAATTCTAGACAAATTTAGATCTATGAACTTTCAGTCTGGGCCGGTGGATAGGAAGCCAAAAAACAACTGTGGCTTGCAGATGGAGATTGGTCGCTAAACAGATGCAAATGCACAGACAGATTAAGATTACACTGCACACTCAAGAGATGCAGAAGCAAAGGCACAACAACACCTTAACCAGTACTCACAAGTCGCAAATACAAATCCGGAAAAAAATACCTTTTGTTGGTGGGGCGGGGCGCAGTGCACTGCAGACAGTAACAATCCACTATCATAATACTACAAATCAGTACAAAATAACACAGATGGATAGCAGGTTCACAGTTCTGCAGTTACTGTGTGGCAAAATGAAATTTGTCTGATTTGATGGCACGCGTCGCACACACACACACTCACACACACACACACTACAGGTAATGTGCAGCAAATTGTAAACTTCAGTAATATAAACAAATCTTTTAAACAAACTGAAATTATGCACTGCACCATAGCAATCAGCAAAAAAACTAAAAAATTACTGAAAATATTATTGTGTACATGAACACAGTTTACAAGAAAAATTTAACCAAAACAAAAAGACTGCCTTTCTCCCAATTAATCTACTTCCACCACAGATAAGCCCCTCCCCCAAGCACACTTCAAGTGTCTGTCAGTACACAGACTGAATGTTCTAAATTAATATTCAAAATCCACACACAAACAATAAACACTTGAAGATATGAGCACAGGAGGGTTTCCTACAATAGATGTACTAAATTTTGAGCAAAAAAAAAAAAAAGGCTCAAAAAGGCTTTTGGAACGGCTTTTAGAGTGTTTGAATCTCAGAACTCTGAGAGCAAACTGTCTCCAGCTACCACTACAGACACACTACACAGAACTGAGGCCATGCAAAACAATCTAGAGCCCATGTAACCCGAAATCCCATGATTCACTGCAAAATTCACCTTGCAGCTTGCCAAAAAGGTGAAGTGATGTGAAGTACATTGATTTCAATGTACTTTGCATCAAAATTGGTGTAGAAGTGGTTGCAGAAGGGCAGAGTAATGCAAAGTCATTGTTTCCGATGGACTTTGCTATCCTAATTATAAAGCAGTGTACTCCGCTTCATGTTACAGATTACTTTGTGGATTCTGCCTTAACACACAGATTGGTTCATGTAGCGGATTGTGGACACTTCACCATATATATATATATATATATATATATATACAGTGTATATATATATATATATATATAGATAGATATATACATACACAGATATATACTATAGATTGGGTTGAGTACCCACTTTATGATTAAGTCTCAAATTTTGCACCTTAATAACTTTGTAACTGTAAAACGGATTTGCCTGAAAGTTTGCATGTGTGGTCTGATACCATAGATCTCTGGATCTGGCAAGTTGCATTACAGTAAGATGTACGATTGCGGAGCTACAGAGTGTTAAAAAACACAAAAATAACCTGAATATGTTTGCTCATTTCTTGGCTCGCACCTACAGCCTGCACAGTTTTGCGTTCGGTCCAAAAACTTCAAGGAACGTGCAGCCGGCGCCACTGATGTGCCTTCTGATGATTTCGTGAAAAAATATTAAACAGTTCAAAAGTTATTCAAAAAACAAGGTTCCCCATTTTAGTATATGGGAAAAGTTAACAACAGATGCAAAAGTTTCTCAAATGGCCATTTTTACTGTCGCAAATTACCCTTTTACTTTTGTGAGTCGGCCATGTTGTTTTCAGTTAGAGCTCAGAAAAATGCCTGGCATTTAAAATTGGGACTCTCTAGGGACACAATTCTTGGGTTCGCCTAGTAGAAACATAGAAACATAGACTTTGTCGGCAGATAAGGACTGCTTGGCCCACCCAGTCTGTCCATTTCCCTACCTACAGGATAGGCCGCAGATCCTAGTTAACCAACAGCCTATTTCTTCCTACTCCCCACAAGAATTGCCTTATGTCTGTCCCATGCATCCTTGAATTCTCCCACAGTTTTAGACACCACAACCTCAAGGCTGTTCTATGCATCCACTACCCGCTCTGTGAAAAAATACTTCCTCATATTGCCCCTGAACCGCCCCCCTCATCTTTAAATTGTGTCCCCTTGTTCTTACATGTCTCTTTTTCTGAAAGATGCTACCCTCTTGGACTTTGTTGATTCCACTGAGGTACTTAAAAGTTTCTATCATGTCCCCCCTCTCCCTTCTTTCCTCAAGGTTATACATATTAAGCTCCTTTAGTCTCTTCTCATACGGCTTCTCTTGCAGACCCTGCATCATTTTGGTTGCCCTCCTCTGGACTGGATCTATCCTGTGCTATGTCATTGCGGAGATGGGGTCTCCAGAACTGGACGCAGTACTCCAGATTGGGTCTCACCAACTGTCTGTACAAAGGGATAACAACTTCCTGTTTTCTGCTGGTGATGCCTCTCCCTATGCATCCCAGTATAACCCCAGCCCTCCCTACTGCCTTCTCACATTGCTTGCTAACCTTAAGGTCATCTGATATGATTACCCCCAGGTCCCTTTCCTTTCCTTTTTGTTGTTGTTACTACCTCCCCCCCTCCATTGTGTAATCTTCTCCTGGGTTCTTGTTTCCCAGGTGCATTATTTTGCACTTCTTTGCAATGAATCCTAGCTGCCATACTTCTGACCATTCCTCCAATCTTGCCAAGTCCCTTCACATCCTTTCCATGCCTCCTTGTGTATCAACCCTGTTGCAGATCTTTGTGTCATCTGCAAATAGGCATACTTTTTCTTCCAGTCGCTCTGCAATGTCACTTATAAATACATTAAAAAGGACTGGACCCAGTACTGAACCCTACGGTACCCTACTATTAACCCCTCTTTCTTCAGAGTAGACTCCATTTACAATTACTTTCTGTGTCCTGTTGTCCAGCCAATGTTTTACCCAGGCTACCACCCTGGGACCCACTCCCAGGCTGGTTAATTTGACTATTAATCTTGTGTGGACTGTGTCAAATGCCTTGCAAAAGTCTAAGTAGGCCATGTCCACAGCCCCTCCCTGGTCTACTACTTTGGTCACCCAGTCAAAGAAATCTATTAGATTCATCTGACATGACCTTCCCGCTGTGAACCCATGCTATCTTGGGTCCTGTGCCCCACTGGCCTCTAGGTACTCAATAATTCTTTCCTTCAGAAGTGACTCCATCACTTTCCCTACCACAGAGGTCAAACTGACAGGTCTGTAGTTTTCTGCCTCTGTCTTGGTCCCACTTTTGTGAAGGGGAATCACATCCGCCTTCCTCCAGTCCTCAGGTACCACACCATCCTCCCATGATTTGTTAAAAAGAATAGTCAATGGTTTCACTAGTTACCCCCTTAATTCTTTTAGAATTCTGGGGTGAATTCCATCAGGTCCCATTGCTTTGTCCACCTTCAGTTTTAGGAGTTCTTGCAGAACTCTTTCTTCTGTGAAAGGACTGAGATCAACCCCCCTATCAAGAGTGCTTCTGTTAATTGGATTAGGCACTTCCCCCTCCTCTTTTGTGAATACTGAGCAGAAATATTCGTTCAGTATCCCTGCTTTTTCACAGTCCCCCTCTGCCCACCCACTGTTCATTCTATTCAGCCTCACTATCCCTCCCTTTGTCTTTCTGCACTCTCTGATGTACCTATAAAAGGTTGTATCCCCCTTCTCAACCGAGTTGGCTATGTTTTCCTCAGTTTGGGCCTTTGCTATTCTGACTTCCCTCCCTGCTTCCTTCTGCCTTAACTGGTACAGCTCTCTGTCCTGCTCCTTCTGTGTTTCCTTATACTTCCTGAATGCTATCTTTTTCTCCCTGACTTTCCCAGCCACCTCTTTTGAGAACCATAGTGGCTTTTTCTTTCATTTTGATTTGTTTATTTGCTTCACACAAAGGCTTGTTGCCTCTGTGATGGCAGTTTTGATGTTTCCTCATCGTTGCTCCACCCCTTCTTCTAGCCTGTTTGCTAGTGCTTTTCTGAGGCATCCTCAGGACCCATCAGTAGGGTCTTGAGGATGCTAGGCATATCTTTTTTGGGGGGTAAATCTCCCCAGAAATATGTTTTTAAAATTTTTGGGAAAAGTACTTTTGCAAAATACTGTTGCAAATGTGAAAGTTTAGTGTTTTTTTTTTTAGAAATTTTTGTGATTTGCTAAAGTAATTTGCAAAAGTCTGGCCAAAACAACAGGAAATCTTTGCCACCCTCCTACAAAACAACGGTTTGGTCTTTGGGGCTGAAATTTGCAGGGAAGAAAGCCAAGATACCACAGATGTGCCTTTTAGTGGTTTGGTGCCAAAATATTACAGGGATTGAAAGTTACAGCACTCCGAAGTTTATAATTTTTCCCTTAGGATAACATTACAACGTCCGCAGCTCCTTTCAGATCCCGTATCTCGAACACGGTTTGAGAGATGGACTTTTCATCACATAAATTCTAGCCTGGAAAGTCATAAATAATATGGAATTTTTATTTTTTTCCTACCTCGTACGGTTCCTGAGATGTAAGCAATTTAGTGTTCCAAATGCTCATTTTCCTGTCCGAGGGCCACTATTATGCCCACATTCTTTGTATTCACTGTGCTTCTTGATGCACCTGTTTCAGACACACTGCACGTGCGTTACCATTACTGTTTCTGATTGTGTTTACGTTTGCGTCACTGTTAGCGTTACCATTTGCTTTTATGTTACTGTTACCATTAGCGTTTGCTTTTCCTTTGCCATTTGCATCACCGTTACCATTACTGTTTGCGTTTGCATTACCATTTGCATTTCTGTTTGCATTACTTTAACTGTTAGCAGTTGCATTTGTGCTGACGTTTGCATTGGCGTTATCATTACCATTAGCATTTGTGTCACCATTAGCATTAACATTTGCATTTGTGTTACCGTTTGCATTACCATTTGCATTTGTGTTATCGTCACTGTTAGCAGTTGTGTTTGGGTTGATGTTTGCATTGGTGTTACTGTTACTATTGCCATTTCCGTTTGTTTCACTGTTACCGTTACTATTTGCATTTGCATTTCTGCTACCATTACCATTAGCATTTGCATTTCTGATTGTGTTTGTGCCTGTGTTTCCATTATTGTTTGCTTTAGCATTTGTGTCACTGTTAGTGTAACCGTTAGTGTTACCGTTTGTGTTTCTGTTTGCGCTTGTGTTTGCATTACCGTTTGCATTTGCATTTCCTTTGACTTCACCGTTAGCATTACTGTTAGTGTTTCTGTTTCCATTACCATTACCATTTCCTTTTGTGTTTGCATCACCATTACTGTTAGTATTTGCATTTGCGTTATCATTTGCATTTTGGTTTGCATTTCTGTTTGCGTTTGCATTACCGTAACCATTAGCATTTACATTTTCATCACTGTTACCATTAATATTACTGTTAGCATTACCATTAGCATGTGCGTTACTGTTACTGTTAGCATTACCGTTAGTGTGTGTGTTACCGTTTGTGTTTGCATTTGCATTTAACGTTTGTGTCATCATTTTTGTAACTGTTTGCATTATTATTTGCACTTGCATTTGCGTTTGTGTTTACGTTTGTGGTAACATTTTTGTAACTGTTTGCGTTACCGTTTGCACTTGCATGTGCGTTACCATTACTGTTTCCGTTACCATTAAAGTTTGCATTTGTGTTTGCATAACTATTATCATTTGCATTTGTGTTTATGTTACCGATAGCGTTACCATTACTGTTAGCTTTATCATTACTGTTTGCATTTCTGGTACCGTTACTGCTACCGTTAGCATTACTGGTACCATTTACGTTTGCATTTGCGTTAGCATTTCTGTTACTGTTCACGTTACCATTACAGGTTGCATTTCCATTTCTGCTTGCATTTGCATTACCATTTGTGTCACCATTACAGTTTGCATTTGCATTACCATTTACGTTACCGTTGCATTTCCGTTTGCGTTTCAGTTTCGTTACCATTACTGTTACCATTAGCGTTACCATTAGCATTTGCATTTTCTTTACCATTACTATTAGAGTTACCATTACTGCTACCATTACCATTAGCGCTACCGTTATTGTTAGTGTTAGCATTACCGTTACTGTTACAGTTACCCTTAGCATGGCAAATCACTGTTATAAGGTTTTCTTACACTACAGAGCTGCACTATGGCCTCCTGCTTCTGTGTATGTGGGACTGCAGGGACCAGAGGGCCCGTGCTCCCACAAACATATGTGATTATGATGGAATGGGCAGCTTGGTGGGAGCATGGGGCCCTCCGCCAAGGCATACCATTTACTATTTATAGTTCACATTCTCAAAAAGAAGGGAAATTCATGGCAAAAAAATCAGTTAATACATCAGTTAGGGCTGTTACACAGTGACAAAAGCAAGGAAATCCGGTGTTAAGATTCAAAACCCTAACTCCGTATTCCCCCCACCACACGCACACATACATACAAATAGGAGAAGGACCAAGGCAACACAGCCAATCACAGACGACCAGCAACAGGTAACAGAAATAACATACAACTCTCTAAACCACAACATCCCACCCCCATGCTGCCATCTTCTATGCAGCAACAGATGTCGGGGTCTTGCATGGGGTCATCGGTCTTAACTCTCATCCCTGAAGTTTCATGCTCCACTAAACACATATGATTAAGGACAACTGGGCAGCTTGGGCCCCACACTGCCATCATCACACAACACAGAGCACACATATGTTTTTTGGGGTTTAGATACCCAAAAGAGCATTTTGGACATTTTCTGAAAATTGTTTCGTAAAACACTTTCACAAATGCGGATGTTTCATGCTTTATGTTTGAGAAACTTTTGTGTTTGTTAAACTATTTTGTGAAAGCACTTTACATAATTTTGCAAATGCAAAAGTGTTATGCTTTCCAATTGTGACACTTTTGTGTTTGCGAAAGTATTTTGCAAAACTATGCTCAAAATAACTGCACATCTTTGCCATCCTCCTGCAAGCAAACGATTGGGTCCTTTGGGCTAAAATTGGCAGGATGGCAAGCCCTCATCCCACAGATGTGACTTTTGCTGGTTTGGTGCAAAAATAGTTTAGGATCACAAACTTACAGTGTTTTGAAATTGAGCAATTTGCCATAGACTAACATTGCAGTGCCTATATGTAGAAAATGAAGCGATGTACAGAATTTTCAATACTGGCAACTTGCTTCACCTTTAGGTGAACTAACTTGCTGGAACAAGTTTGGAAATACTGTATGATACCTGCAGATTAATTTTTTCCCTACATGCTACGGTGACAAAAGTATACACCTCTTGCTGGTTGTCTGTGATTGGTTGTGTTGCCTTGGTCCTTCCTCTACTTGCATGTATGTGTGTGTGTGGTGGTGGTGAGGTGGGAAGGGAATGTGGAGTTAGGGTTTTTAACCCTAACACTGAATTTCCCTGCTTTTGTCACTGTGTAACAACCCTAACTGATGCATTACAGAGTTTTTTTGCCATGAAAAAAATATATATACAGTATATGTGTGTGTGTGTGTATATATATATATTTATACAATGTATGTTTTGGGATAAATAGCAGGATAAAAAGTAATATCTCTGCCAGGTCATGGAGATATCAATAATATCTTCACACTCCTATACGTCATCGTAATGAAAGTGAAAGTGTTTCACTTTCCATCATCCAGCTATCTTTGCTGTGTCCCTTTATGAGCTTGCCCCACCCCACAACACAAACATCTCTGTGATCCTGTTTGCATCTTCTAACAAATTAATTATTGAAAAACAAACTTTATCTGGTTGATCCTGCAACTTTCTTTTATCCACCTGTAACTGTAATGTGGCGTGGCCGAGCGCTATGCCCTGAAATGTAGCGTGACTGAGCACTAGGCAGATTCAAAAGTGAAGCACTGTAAGATATTTTTCATTAGGGAGCCTGTGCTGTAAAACTTACAAAATGCGTGCTTTTCTGAATGCTGCCTGTATTTTGTGAAAAGAAGCTGCTGACAGTATTGAGGGAAGAGCGAGTGAGACGGCAGCTTCACAACACCAGACAGAAGTGCGAGCATGCATTGCTATGCAACAGACACGCGCGTTGCTTGTCTGGTGTGTTGTGAAGCTGCCATCTCACCCGCTCTTCCCTCAATACTGTCAAGCTAGTTTTTCACAAAATACAGGCAGCATTCAGAAAAGCACGATTTTGTAAGTTTTACAGCACAGGCCCCTAATGAAAAATATCTTATAGTGCTTCACTTTTGAATCTGCCTAGCGCACGGTCAAGCTACATTTCAGGGCATAGCACTCGGTCACGCTACATTACAGTTACAGGTAGCTAAAAGAAAGTTGCAGGATCAACCAGATAAACTTTGTTTTTCAATAATTAATTTGTTTAAAGATGCAGGCAGGATCAACCAGATATGTATTATGAAAATAATTTTAAAGTGGCAACAGCAGATTTGTTTTCATAATATATGTAATCTGCTGTTTGGAGCAGGGGGGTATGGAGAGTTGTTGGGGGTAGCCACGACTACATAAACTTAATACCAAACAATTTTTTAATAATAATTTTAAAGTAGCAGGATCAACCTATATATATTTTTCAACAACATATGGCATCTGTTGTGTTGGTAGAGATACTGCAGTTTTGTGTTGAAATAGCCATCACCTCTATGTAGGGGATTGTATTAAGTGGACATCTGGAGCTTTTGTTGAGTGCAGCCCAAAACATACATTATATAAACAGAACATGACATGGCCTGACTGAAGATATCATATTTATCTTCACTCGAGGCCAATGACATCATTACCATTAACTCTTTATTCGGTTTTAGTTACAGGGATATACTTCACACATACGACATACCAACAAACACTAGTACATGTAAATGAGTGTTCCATTAAGATAACCCTTTGACATGACCCCCCATCCCCCACCCATCCCACTCCCCCTCCCTCCCAGCACAAGTCTCAAGAGATAGGATATCTTCAACCCTAACAATACAACATACCTTAAAGGGAAAAGAAAGCATAAAAGGGACCCCAAATTTTTTCAAACCTGGAGAGCTTATTCTGGAGGATAGCCATCATCCTCTCAATCCTCAAACAGGCTAGCAACTCCTCCAGCCACTCTGCATAGCTTAATACCACCGAATCCTTCCAGTGCCTAAGTACAACTCTCTTAAGCATAGCCGCAATCAATACTATATGAAACCTCCTGCTCTTAACAGGGATACCCGAAACATCTCCCAATAAGCATATCTCTGGCGTAAAAAGATCACCAAGTCCCAGTAACGGATTAACCCTCCTTTTAATATCCTCCCGCAATGGGGCTATTTTCGGACACTGCCAAAAGATATGCATCAAATCTTCTTCCCCTTCTTGGCACCTAAAACACCTCGAGTCCTTCACCAACTTCAGCCTCCCCAATTTCTGCGGGGAATAATAAATGTTATGAAGGATTTTAAACTGCATAAGCCTCCATCTGTCCTGGAGCAAACATTTGTGACAGTTCACCCACAACGTCCTCCAATTAAGCACCGAATTTGGAAAGACAGAGGCCCAATACAAACCCTGGGGTAGGATTAGAAGAGTATGCCCATTCAAATAATACAAAGTAAATTTTTGAAATCGCATGCCTTAGTCCCACCAACGGCACCAGCCCATCACAAAATTCCAATCTCGGACTCTGCACTAACCCATTACCCAACTGGGTAATCATAAGGTGTCTAACCTGATAGATTTTAAAAATTGCCCTAGTGGGTAACTCAAACCTGCTTAATATCTCAACAGAGGAGAGAACCATTCCCTCAGTCGAGAGAAGATCCCTCACACGGCACTCCTCAGGTAAGGGCAGCCAAGAATAATCCAACATTCTACCATCTAACACAAAACGTGGGTTTCCCCCAAATTGGTTGTGCCCAATCCATGAAATGGTCATACTGCAAAAAACTCGAGAGCTGAACATGAGCTCTCACCGAGGTCCCAATTGGAGAGTTACGCAGCTGGGGAGGCAACCATTTTGGCTTAAGATAGAGTAAGGACTCAGGCCTCAGACCAGCTTCCTTAATCAGAGCAAGCTCTACCTGCAACCAAAGCGGTGTATAGGCGTACCGCTCTAAATCCTCTCTTCCTTTCACCCACCTTAAGTATTTGCTGGCATGAGCTGCCCATTAATATAGTGCACATGCTGGAAGTCTGAGTACCCCCATCCATTTAGGCGCCGCCAGCTTCGAGTAGGCCATACGTGATTTCCTATGGCCCCACACAAAGTTGGCAATCATATTGTGCACCTTCCTAAACCAGGCAGATGGTATCCAATTATTCAGCATGTTTAAGGGGTAGAACAACCTAGGAAATATATTCATTTTAACGAGATTAATTCTTCCCCATAAGGAGATTGGGAGTTTCACCCATCTCTCCAGGTCTAACTCTATAGCCCTTATCAAAGGATCGAAATTCAATTGAAAAATCTTAGAGCTGCCCCTAGCCATGTTAAGTCCCAGATACCTTATGAAATTCAATTTCCAGGACAGACCCAATTCCGCCACTTCATGCTTAAAAACATAACTGTTAAGGGGAAACACCACCGATTTGTCCAAATTTAATCTATAATTGGCCAATCTCCCAAACTCCTTGATGACCTTCAACAGAGCCTGAATGGAGGCCCCTGGGTTGGTCAAATAAACCATCAAGTCATCCGCATATGCTGTAATTTTAATTGTATACTCTTTAATTCTAATACCCTCTATTGCTTGCCTACCAACAATTGCCCTGATGAGATGTTCTAGGTACAAATTAAAAAGGAGGGGGGATAGGGGACATCCTTGCCTAGTGCCCACATGTAGACAAAATGGGTCCTAAATTGCACCATTGCAGCCAACCCTCGCAGTAGGATAGGAATAGAGGGAGCTAATCCAGCCCCGAAAGAAATCCAGGAACCCAAACCTCTCCATAGCAATTAATAAAAACCCCCAATGAACCCTATCGAAGGCCTTCTCAGCATCCATAGACAGCAAAGCCATGGGAGCACCGCTGTCTTCGGAGACCGAGAACGCGTGAGCCAAGGTTCGTATATGATCCGCCGACGACCGCCCCCTCATAAACCCCACCTGCTCTGGTCCAATAAGGTCAGGTAGGACCCGGCTAATCCGCTCAGCCAGCAATTTGGCTAATATCTTAATATCATAATTGAGCAGCGATATGGGCCTATAGCTTGAGGGCTGCTCTGGTGGTTTATCCTGTTTAGGAATCAACACAATCAGTGCTTCGAATAATGACTGGTCTTGTGCCTGATGAGACAAGATATGCTTAAATAAACTCAGAAGCAAAGGGGATAGGAGCTTAGCGAATTTTTTATAAAGTTTGCCAAAGTCCATCTGGACCCGGCGTTCTGTCTGAGGGGAGATTCTCTATGGCCCCTTCAATTTCACTTTGGGTAATGTCCACCGTTAATTGCCCTTGCTGAAGCTCAGACAATGAAGGGATATCCAACCCCTCAAAAAAAGAGAACATCTCCTGTCTAGTGGGGGGAGACTCCATTTTGCCATAAAGAGATTTGAAGTAATTTCTGAACTCATGTACTATCTCCCCGGGAGTAGTCTTAACCAATCCATCCACCTCCGACAGAATCCCTGGGATTGTTCGGGATGATTCCAATTGTTTAACCCTCCTAGCTAAGAGTGACCCCGCTTTCTCCCCCTGGTCCTGGTAGCTCGCCTTGGTTTTAATTAAAGCCAGCTCTGCTTGCTCCCCCAACAATTTTAAATATAGGTCCTTCAACCTCACCAGCTCCAGCTTATCCTCATCATCTGCCTGCCTATCTTCCAAGGTCTCCTTATCTCTAATCTGAGCCAAAAGTTCGGCTAACACCCGAACTCATTCCTTCTTCCTGTGGGAAGCCTGACCGATCAAGATCCCCCTTATAAAAGCCTTAAATGCTCCCCAAACCATAGCCGACCTAGTGTTGTCCCTGACATTGTTGGTTATAAATTCCTCTATTTGCTCTGTCACAAACTTTGTGACATGAGGGCTACGAAGTATCTGGTTGTTAATCCTCCACCTGTTTCCTCTTTTAGGTAAAGTTGACAGGAGGATGGATGCAACCACCAGTGCATGATCGGAAAGTGGTTCCGGCATAATTTCTGCCTCAAGCACCCCAGAGAGGAGGTTACTGGAGATTAAAATGTAATCTATTCGGGACTCCGATCCATGCACTGCGGAGATAAACGTGTACTGCCTATCTCTGGGGTGGATCACTCTCCAAACATCTACTAGACCATACTGATCCAATACCTCACAAAGGGCACACCGAGCAGGTGAGAAACGTGACGTCTTACCCCTGGACCTGTCCACAAGTGAGTCTAGAACAAGATTTAAATCCCCCCAAGATCATGGGAATTTGCACGAAGGGGGCTAACATCCCTAAAAGCTTAACAAAAAACTCCTGAGAGTCTACGTTGGGGCCATAGATCACCCCAAGTAATACCTCCACATTCTGGAGCATACCCCTTACCAACACAATTCTGCCCTCATCGTTGTGAACAACCTGAAGTGGCACAAAAGGCGTAGACCTGCCCATTAGGATCATTACGCCCCTACTCTGTGTGTTACCTTTGAGGCAAAGACTGACCCCATCGCGGGCACCCTCATGAGAATTATACTTGACTGTAGTAAGTGCGCTTCTGTAAGAACACAATATCTGCCTTTTAAGACCTCCAGGTGCTTTTAAGATACTATACTGCTTAACTTTCTGTCGTGCACCCTTTACATTCCACGATATAATGTTAAGAGCCCCAGTCAATACCATCCTTCAAAATTTCTAGTACCAAACCTGGTATATGCCCATTCAAATCACTTATCCTATCCCCAACATTACAGACTTGTGCTCCCCATATCCCTCCCAAACGAACCATGTGATCACCATAATGTCTATCCCACCAAAACCCTCGCCCCACCCTCCTCCCCTCCACCCCTAGCCAAAGCTTGAGTCTCATTGCCTACTCCTATGCCATCCCACCCTTCCTGCATTGCAGTCCCACACCCAACCCTCTCCCTTGCCGAAGATTACCCACTCCCTCTACGAACCCCCAAGAACCCCCTTCCACACTCCATTGGTCCGTGACATCAGCACCCACAGCTGCCTCACCGCCTGTGCCTCTCCTCTCGGTTCTGCTGCCACGATTTCACCTTTCACCACCCTTGCCTAATCCCTCCAATTTCATAGGGTCCATAAAACCACTGTAATTATCCCCATAATCCGCAAACAGCTATTTCAACCAAAACCCGTGTATTCCATAACTGACAATTCTCATGTTCTTAATACTTAATGCTACCAGTGCATTAAATTGAACTGCAAAAGCAGAGTGCATTTCCGCTACCCGCTAACATTAACCCCAACCCCACCTTAAAAATATGTTGCCCCAACACGGAGGGCATGTTCTGGCCCACTCTAGCATGTTCTGCGCTATAGGAAGAAAAAAGGAGGGTGGGAAGTAGGGGACCGCTGTCTCCCTATTCAGCCAAAGATCACAGCTCTGTCCATAGTCCAGCATTCAGTCCCAAACAAAACCATAAATGAGGCTGAGTGAGCTCCAAGTCCCAGTCTGTAAAACTAGCCATAGTTCATATGCTTCATCTTCATGCGTTACAGGGCCCCGTTAATACCCTTTTCTTATACCAAACCCTCCAATGAAAAAAGAAGATCAAGATCTTGCTGCATAGCGTCCACTTTCCTCCGAAGGCCAAGGCCTGACTCCCGAATACCGTGAGCACTCACATCAAACTTCAGGAATCTTTAAATAAATTAGGAAGGGCTACTTGTAGTGCCGATCGGGCAACCTCCACCGACTCATATTGCTTCCACTCCCTCTATCAAAACTTGAATTTGACCGGTAACCATTTTAAATCGCGCACACCCGTCAGAATCAATTTGTTAATCAGGGGTTAATCGCTGACCTCCTCTGCCATACAGTAACAGGGATATCTTGCACCACTCTGATCTTGACTCCTTCCCAATACAGATCCTTGTTCTCTCTTGCCTTAGTTAGGAACAGCTGTCGTTCTAAATAATTTAAAAAATGAAAGATCAAGGAGCGAGGTGGAGAATTGGGTGGAGGCATTGGCCTCAAAGCCCGATGAGCTCTCTCGATTGTATAACTAGGGCCATAAGGAGAGGGACCTGTGATTTTCTCCACGAATTTCTGCACAAATTTGATCGGGTCTGGCTCTTCTTCTTTTTCTGGTAGCCCCACAATTACTGCATTATTGCGGCGGGACCTCCCCTCTAGGTTCTCGACCTTGGATTCCAGTTTGGTTATATTTTGCCTCAACAAGGTTGCCCCCACATCCCTCTTCTCTACGTGCCCTTCCAAGGAGCGAATTCTAACTTCACTGTCCGCTGTTCTCCTAGTTAGTTCCTCCAATGTTCCAGAAATACACTTTACTTCAGTGGCCAGATCCTTCATTTCTTGTTTAAAAGGTCTAAATTCCTCCAGAAATCTTGCCAGAGTCAGGATTTCACTTTCCGTTTCCACCATCACAGCACCCTGCGACTGTTGTCCACTCGAGGCCCTTGCTTTTTTCAGGGCCTTCTCCGGAGATACCGGAGGAGTGTGCTTCGGGGGGATTTTTCGCATCTCAGCATCCATTTAGCACAAAACAGCTCGCTACGGTCTCCTCCACCTTTTACAGCCAAACAAAACCTTCGGGACAGGTTAAGACCAATGCAATATATTGTTTTGGAGAGAAGGCAATCGTAGCTATCAGGGAACTCGGCTACACTGTGCTCTGCATCACGTGACTCCGAGTCCAATGACATCATGATATCTTCAGTCAGGCCATGTCATATCCCTATATATATATATATATATATATATATATATATATATATATATCTTCATGGCAAAAAACTCTGTTAATGCATCAGTTAGGGTTGTTCCACAGTGACAAAAGTGAGGAAATTCGGTGTTAGGGTTGCCACCCCTTGCACCCTATGCCCACCCCATGCCCATCTCACCCCCACCAACAGGCATTGGGATGTGAGTTGGGGTCATCAGCCCTAAATCTCACCCCATTCCATGCGTAAATAAGCTGAGGTGGTGCAGTATGAGAAAATGGGATTAGAGTTAGGACTGACAACCCCAATGCACATCCCGATGCCTGTTGGTGGGGTTGGGGTGGAATAGGGTGCAAGGGGTGGCAACCCTAACACTGAATTTTCTCACTTTTGTCACTGTGGAACAACCTTATCTGATGCACTAAATGGATTTTTTTGCCATGAATTTCCCTTCTTTTTGAGAATGTGCACTATAAATAGTGAATGGTATGTGGTGGTGGGAGCATGGGTCCCTCCCACCATGCTTTCAATTTGTGCGTAATAACCCTAACAGTAACAGTAATGCTAGCAATAATGGTAACGGCAACAGTAACGGTAATCCTAACAGGAATGTTAACGCTAACGGTAATGCCAAAGCTAACAGTAATGGTAACAGTAACAAGAACAGTAGCGGTAATGGAAATGCACACACAAATGGTAACACAAATGGTAATGAAAACACAAATGGTAACGGTAATACAAACATAAGCAGAAATGGTAATGCCAATGGTGATGCGAAAGGAAACAGTAACGCAAATGGTAATGCAAATACAAATGCAAACGTGAATGCAAACACAGATGGTAATGCAAATGGCAGTGAAAATGCAAACAGTAATGGTAACGCAAATGTAAACACAAGTGCAAATACAAACACAAATGGTAATGCACATGGTCACACAAACAAAAACGCTAATGAAAACAGTACTAGAAAATGCAAATGGTAACGGTAATGTAAATGCAAACAGTAACACCAATGGTGGAGAAAAAGGGAACAGGAACGCTAACGGTAATGCAAATGCAAGAACAAACACAAATGATAATGCACACGGTGACTCAAACGGAAATGATAACGCAAACAGTAATGGAAACACAAGTGAAAACATAAATGCAAACATAAATGGTAAATCAAACAGTAATGGAAATGCAAACAGTAACGGTAATGCAAACGCAAACACAAATGGTAACGACAACAGTGACTCACAAGGAAACAGTAACACAAGTGACAACAGAAATGCAAGCACAAATGCTAATGGTAATGGTAACGGAAATGCAAATGCAAATGGTAATGCAAACAGTGACGAAAATGCAAACGGTAATGGTAACACAAATGGAAACTCAAACGGTAATGGCAACGGTGATGCCAAAGAAACAGTAATGCAAACAGAAATGCAGATGCAAGTGCACATGCAAATGCACATGCAAATGGTAATGCACATGGTGACACAAATGGAAACGCTAACAAAAACGGTAATGGTAATGCAAACGGTAATGCCAATGGTGATGCAAAAGGAAACAGTAATGCAAACGGTAATGCATGCACAAACAGAAATGCACACTTTGATGCAAACAGAAACTCTAACACATACGGTAATGGAAATGAGAGTGGAAACATAAATGCAAACACTAACGGTAACAGTAACGCAAGCACACATACTTTGTGTCCCAAACAGGTGCATCCAGAAAAACAGTGAATACAAATAATGTGGGCATAATAATGGCCTTTAGACCAGAAAATGAGCAATGAGGAACTGTACGAGTTAGAAAAAAAAATTTAAATCTCATATTATTTACCACTTTCCAGGCTAGTTTTTTACTTAGCCCCCAGTGGGAGACTAAGCATTTTTGTGATGAAAAGTCTGTATCTCGAACCATTTTCGAGATATGGGACCCAAAAGGCATGGTGGATGCCATAATGTTATCCTATGGGAAAATTGTGAACTTCAGAGTGCCATAACATTGCAGCCCAATAATATTTTCGCACCAAACCACATAAAGGCACATCTGTGGGATGTTG
Organism: Neoceratodus forsteri; assembly: GCA_016271365.2. Classification (NCBI taxonomy): domain Eukaryota; kingdom Metazoa; phylum Chordata; order Ceratodontiformes; family Ceratodontidae; genus Neoceratodus; species Neoceratodus forsteri. The sequence continues at coordinate 1,343,118,963 of CM057449.1, read as the reverse complement.
GCTTTCTTCCCTGCAAATTTCAGCTCAAAAGACCAAACTGTTGTTCTGCAGCAGGGTGGCAAAGATTTCCTGTTGTTTTGGCCATACTTTCGCAAATTGGTGTCACAAATCACAACACTTTCAAAAAAAAAATCACGAAAGTGTTGCATTTGCAAAAATACTTTGCGACTCTGCTTTTTACAAAAATTAAAAAAACATATTTCTGGGGTGTTTTACCCCCTAAAAAGACATGGCTAGCATCCTCAGGACTCGACTAGGTAAACACAACAAGAATGGTGTCTCTAGAGGTCACAAATTTAAATGCCAAGCATTTTTCTGAGCAATAACTGAAATAAAAATGGTTGATTTGTGAAAGTAAAAGGGTCATTTGTGACAGTAAAAACTGCATTTGTGACACTGTTGCATTGGTTGTTAACCTTTCCCATAGACTGTAATGGGATTCAGTGTTTTTTGAATAACTTTTAAACCGTTTAATATTTTTTCATGAAATCTTTAAAAGGCACATCGGGTATTCTAGATGAACCCTTTACTCTGCAAGAAATCAAAAAGGCATTATCCTCACTAAAATCAGGCAAATCACCGGGTGGAGACAGATTCCCCATAAACTTCTATAAATCAGTTTCTGATTCCCTTTGCCCTCTTCTTTTTGAAGTTTTTAAGGAAGCTTCAGACAAAGGCAAACTTCCTCCTACTTTTACTGAAGCAATTATTACATGAATCCTTAAAAAAGATAAAGATCCTTCCCTTCTTGCTAGCTATAGACCAATTTCACTACTTAACACTGATGGGAAAATACTAGCTAAACTTCTGTCCACACGTCTTGAACCCCTTCTTTCTAAACTAATCCATCGCTCTCAAGCAGGCTTTGTCAAGAACAGATCTGGCTCAGACCACTTGCGCTCCTTGTTTAATTTAATTCACAAGGCCACATTCCTTAAATCTCCTGCTGCAGCAATAGCTATCGATTTTGAGAAGGCTTTTGATTCCCTTAGCTGGAATTATCTATACCAGGTCCTCTCCTACTTCGGCCTCCCTTCAAACTTCTGCACATGGATTAAGCTACTTTACACATCACCCGCAGCCAAAATCCTCACTAACGCTACTCTTTCTTCCTCCTTCCCTCTATCAAGAGGAACTAGACAGGGCTGTCCCCTATCTCCCTCACTGTTCATCCTGGCTATCGAACCCTTAATGGCTAGCCTACACCAAGCTAATGACATCATAGGTATTCCTATAGATAACTCTAGATACACTTCCTTGTAGTACGTGGATGATATTTTAATCCTTCTAGAAAATTTAAGCGAAGCTGGACCTCCTTTAACTAAGTTGCTTAACAAATTCACTGAAATCTCAGGCCTAGCACTGAACTATGGCAAATTCAAAACTCTCCCTCTCAATGACTTATGCAAACCCCTTATGAACCTACCGCTTGGTTTTCGTTGGTCACCACAGGGTATTACTTATTTAGGAATAACAATTTCCCATGATTTAGGGAAGATTTGGAATCTAAATTTCAATCCACTTCTTGTTAATATTAAAAAGTCCCTAGCTAAATGGAAACTTTTAAATCTCTCTTTCATGGGGAAAATTTCTGCGATAAAAATGACCATTTCTCCTAAGATACTATATTTGTTTTCTAACATTTCACCTGTCTTACCTTCCACCTATTTATCTAAACTTGATAAGTTAATTGGTAATATTATTTGTGAGGGCAAGACACCAAGATTTAGCCATACCAAACTTCGATCACTCCGGTCCAAAGGGGGATTTAGTCTTCTTTGGTTTAAAGGCTATTTTTGGGCCTTTCATGCCCCTCAAACCATTAAATGGTTTAGCAAAATGTCATCCCATACACCTCTCTGGCTAGAGGTGGAGTCTGCATTAAGTCATGGTGGTGTTCCCACCTCATTCATCTATTGTGCCCTCCCTCCTAAACTAAAAGCCCATCCAACTGTCTCTGCATCTGTTCTTTATTGGAAGTTGATACACAAGCACTTAAAATCCTATCCCACCCCATTCTCCTATACTCCTCTGTGGGGTAATCCTTTGCTTTCCCTAGAAGGACAACCCATTTTCTGTCACACATGGAAGAACAAAGGCCTGTTCTTTTTAGGAGATATTCTTGATAAAAATTCTTCTAATCTTGACTTTTTCTCAAACTTACAGCTAAAATGGTATCTCCCCAAACAGGACTTCTGGAAGTATCTTCAAATTCAAGCTGCCTATAAATCCCTTGCACCTTATATTCACAACCTCTCTCCACATAATCATCACATCTCACATTGGATTCACTTATCAGCAAAATGGAATAGTGTCATCTACAAAGGTATCATGGAAAAACTTCCTGACCAGTCTCTTAATGCAAAAAATAAATGGTGCACTCTTCTTAACTATAATATATCAGAAACCCAATGGCGAAACTGTTGGCTGTCTTCTCATAGCCTTTTTAAAGATGATCGCAGCTCTTTAATACAAATCAAAATATTACGCTTGTGTTATAGAACTCCCTCTGTATTAATTCGTATGGGACTCCTAAACAACACTAATTGCGGGCGTTGCAACTCCCCTAATGCAGATCTTTTCTTATATTATGGTCCTGCGCTCCAATTTACAAACTATGGCATAGGATTCACTCCTTTGCTATAAAGGTGATCAGACATCAAATCGCCCTTGACCCTAAACTCATTTTGCTTGGTATCCTCCCACCTACAGTTGTAGCACCAAATTAGTCAAATGATTTTTAAGAATTTTTAAAAATCCCTATTGAGAATTGTGAAACCTTTAGTTAGGGATTTTGTTTTGTTTGTTAGTGTGTTCACTGCTACCCAGAGAGGGTTGTCTCATTTGATAGTGTAGTTGAAAATCTACCAGATGGCACTTAAGTACTGTAATAGGAACTGCCCTCTTTCTGTAGGTATAGCAAAAAGAATTTTAGAGGATTTTTTTCCCCTGTATTTTGTGAAGGATAAATAGGGAATCTCACAAAATTGCTTGACAAATTCGGCGCTACTACTGTAATAACACTACTCTATCTCACGCTCATTTTAGATGGCTGAATATACTATTCCTTCAAGTCAAACGCCTTATTCTTATGAACTGGAAATCCCATAATATCCCTTCTCTCGCTGATGTCCTTCAAAACCTCTCCCATTATGTCTCTCTGGATCAGATATCCCTTCTCTCCTTTGATCTACTCAATATTTATGATAGATGCTGGCAGGATTATTTCTCCTACTTGAATATCTCTGGTAGCCCTAACTAGTACACTGTACTATATTATACAGCTCAAGCTATATATGGATTATCTCTCACTATTTCCTCAACTTTATATTTTCTTTCTTCTTTTTCTCTTTCACTCTTTTCTCTCCCTTTTCTCATTCCTTTCTGTCAATAAAATTGTACTTAATACTTCATATTACCTATATAACTTTCTATAGTTCCTATTTTATACATTTAGTCTATGTTATAATTGCCTGCTGTTATGTATAAAGTTATGATAATGGCTCTATTATATTTATAACATGTCCCTTATTACTATAATTACACCTTCTGCTAATCTCCTACTCATATAGATATGGTAATTAATAGACATACTTTCTCCCTTCTAGTTACTTGCAACTATACTCAGATATTAGCTTAAGTTCATCTTTATAACTTATAATTTCTTATATAGACGGCAATCATATTTATATGAAAGTTGTTGTTTATTACATTTGTAATCATTTTGTTCTTTGTTGAAAAGCAATAAAAAGATAAAGTAGAAAAAAAGGCACATCAGGGACCCCGGCTGCATGTTCCCTGATGTTTTCGGAATGATTGTGCAAACTGTGCGGGCTGTAGGTGCAAGCAAAGAAATGCACAAAAATCCACAATTTATGCATTTTTTGGCACACTGTAGCTCTGCAACTATACATCCTACTGTAACAAAACTTTCCTGATCCAAAGCTCTATGGTACCGGACCATGCATTCCAAATTTCAGGCCAATCCATCATACATTTGCAATGTTATTAAGGTGCAAAATTTCAGATTTAAGCTTAAATAGTATACTCAACCCTAATTATAGTGGCACTATGGTTACCTATATATATATATACTATATATATATATATATATATATATATATATATATATATATATATATATATCTATATATCATATATAGATATATATCTATATATCTATATATATATATAGATATAGATATAGATATATATAGATAATACACATATACATATATCTATATCTATATCTATATCTATATCTATATCTATATCTTCATTGCAAACAACTTCATTAATGCATCAGTTAGGGTTGCCACCACAGCCACAAAAGCAGGGAACTACATTGTTAGCATTTCAAACCTTAACTCTGCATCTCCCCCCCCACACACACACATGGACACATATGCAGGGGAAGGGGTAAGGCAACACAATCAATCAGAGACAGCTATCATCTGGTAAGAGAAAGTACATACAACTCTCTGAACATACCACAAGAGACATTCATCATCATGGTCCATCAACTGTATGAGTTCTGCTGCCACCCCAGTGTCTTGGGGGTACACCCGCATGCTCAAAAATCATGGAGAACAGCCCACTGCATGCACTGTGCCCCAAACTTCTCCCTACAGACATGTAGAAACATATTTTTGTTATGACATATAAACATGCAGGACTTCCAGTGACATCATGGAACAGGACGCAGACTAGGATGAGAGCTCTCCCTCAGTAAACCAGAGAAAACCCTAAAAACAGAACTTTGAGATATTTAAAAATTACTACAAATGGCAATAAAGAGACTCAGAACCTATGGCTGAAAGCACCAGAAACATGTCTCTACTTTTGGCAGAGGAGGGATATGGAATGGAGAGAGGAGCATCAGACACAGAAACACACATCTCCCCAAGCAAGGCCCCTGTTATGGAGGAAAAAGCAAGTCAAACAACCAAAAAAGCACCTCACATAAAATATAAATGGGAGCAATCCTAAAAGAAACAGAGGATTTCTGGACTGAGATGAAAGACTCAATTAAGGAACTCAGAGAAGACTTAGCAAACCTACAACAATGTGTTACAGGGGTGAAGATACAGATATCCAGCACTGCTGCACAGCTGGACAAGTTGGAGGTAGTGATTGCAAGCATAATGGAAACTCAAATACAAATTATACAGAGAAAGGAAGATGGCAATAACTTCACATCAAAACAACTTAAGGATTTACAGCATCCCAGAGAATGATGAGGGGCAGGACATGGCCGCTTTTGTGGATTCGCTACTCTGTACAGCTCTTGACATCAAGCTGTAATCCCCTATTGATATAGAAAGGGCTCCCAGAGCCCTAGGCCTCAAATCTACCAATGTGAATGCCCACCACACTCAATTATTATTACATTTTTAAACTATGTGGTGAAGGATAAAATTCTCCAGATGTCTTGGCGGAGACAAAGGATCTTTTACAGCACTACTAGAATCTTCATGGGCAATGATTATGCTTCAGCTACACAAAAGTCAAAGAGGGACTATATTTCATTGTTCAAATACCTTTGACTACAGAAACTGAAAATGGTGAAGGTAGAGTGTGTAGTGGGGCGCCTCAGGGCTCTGTTCAAGGGCCTATATTGTTCGGACTGTTTATCAGCAATATGGGATCAAGGGTTTCTAGCTGCATTGCAAAGTTTGCAGACAACATGAAGTTAGGAGCGGAGGTAGACATCATGGATAAACATCTGATTTTGTCAAATGACTTATCAACTATTCAGCACTGGGCCACTAAAAACAGAATGCCCTTTAACCCCCCAAAATGCATTGTTCTACATTTTGGTAAAAACAACCCCAGTTATTCTTACTCTATGAATGGTATCTGACTCAAATCAGTAAACAAAGAGAGGAACCTTGGAGTAATTGTTAACAACACCCTATCCTAATCAGACTACTGTGTACAGTTAGCAAGGAAAGCAAACCTTTTGACCTGTCCAATGGCCGTTCTTTTGTGACCAAGGGACTCGCATTGTATACTACAAGTATACAAAACTTCTGTAATACCACATTTGGACTATGGATCTTCATTCTTTAGCCCCTACTTCAAAAAGAATGTAAACCTACTAGAGAAACCTCAGAAGAGATTTACCAAGAGGTTGCACGGTCTCAGAAATATGGAGTATAAAGATAGGTTACTAAAAATTGGGGCTGTTCAGTCTATCTGAAAGAAGACTAAAGGGTGATCTGTTCTTGTACGGGGTGCTGGGAAATGAAGACATCATGGTGCAATTTGATTGGAAATGTAACTATAGAATTGTACAAATAAGACCGCATAATGGATACCGTAACTGTTAGTTCAAAATGCTAACACTAACAAACATATGTACTTTTTTACAATTAGAGTGGCATGTAGCTGGAACAGTTTAACTAGTAACATTGTGAATCAAAGTACAATAGATGGCTTTAAGAGGGAGCTGGATATAAATGCATATTATTAATTCTAAGGTATATTTACCCACTTGACAGTAGGAGACAATCACAATGGGCCTTTGGCCTTCCTTTGTCTAAACAATACCAAGACACTAAGATATCAAATTCAAAACCCCATACCCAGTGAAATTGAGCATAATTTCCCTCTGGGCAGCATACTTACAAAACAGGTCAAGAGGCACAAGCTGATCTCATAGTCCGAGGGATTATTGCAGCAGAAGAAACTGGCAGGGAACATGCACAAAAGCAACATCTCCTCAGAGGTCAGATCAGGGCAGCAAGTAGAAAGGAAACCCAAACTTCAAGCATCAACATGAAGGCAATTGTAGCCCAGCTCTTGCAATTCCAGAGTCCTGAAGCATCTAAATGAAAGAGAGAAAATGTGACTGAAATTGGTGATTGATCAGTGAAGAGGGTATTTTATTGTTCACAGGTCTTGAGGGGAAAGATGAATCAGAGTTTTGGGGAAGCTATCATTGCATGTTTACAGTCTAGAATGGGGAGGGGGGGACATCCACTTGCCAAAAGGCCGACAAAAAAAAAAAAAGGAATGGTAACATCCAGAAATGGGCTCAGATAGCTGGATGAAGGTGAAGCATGGCCGATATACCATACCATTTATTAGTCAACTAGAAATACCAGTTGCCTTGATACAGTAGATACATGTGTATGTTAAATGCAGAGTCCCCCTCCAACACAAGTGGTAGATGGCCAGAGCCTGCCTACCACCTGTTGGATAGATCATGGCCAGGGCTCTCCTCTACCTTTTCCCTCAAACTCTCCTCTACCCCCTCAAGTTACTTGTCCACTGAACTTTCTTGACCTGCTAATGTTTTCCGAGATGCCAGCATTCCTATTACTACCCTTTAGACATTTTGTGAAGCCCCAGCCACATGACTAAATTGGGAATTTTGATGTTTAAGGGATTTTGCCCCCCTCCCTGCACTATGAGACCTGACTTGAGCACTAACTAAAAACTTAGGGTCTCCTGATGGGACATGCTGAAGCCGAACATAAAGGCCAGCTATGCCATTATCATGAATGCCTCACGTGGCAGACTGGGTCAACTGAAGCTGTTAGATTTCGTCTGTCTGACTCTCACTCACTTATCTTGGGGAAAACAATCTCAAGAACTCATTACTGTATGAGTTATAAATGCATAAAAATAGTGGCACAAATGCTATTACCAATACTGACTGACTACTTTTCTAATTGTTAAAGTTACTTGAAGGGTAGAGTTACAACTAAACAGTCTGCAAGGGGATACTCCATAATAGTCAGATAATTGGTTCTAGATGTTTGACATGTTTTGCACCCCCCCATATTAAACTAAGTGAATATGGGAACTGGGATTAGGATACCAGAAAATTAACTCAGAAGTGCCTTGCCACTGAAAGACACTACCTCACCACCTTCCCTCAGTATTACAAAGATGGACACCCCACAGATCCTCTTAATGTCTGTTTACTGACTGCTTGTCTGCTTTCTTAGTCAGCGTGATGATTTTGGTGTCTCCTCCTCTGCATCTAGCTCACAGCATGTTTGAGGCTGATCCAAGCTCTTCAATTTCATACATAAGTTGTTTGTGCGCAAATGTGTGACTATGTGTCTATTTGTGTTTGAACAGATGTGTTAGCCACGATGAAGTGCAGTAACTTGCAATAATGACCTGTCACAAAATCTTGCATGACAAAAGGGCTTAATTGCCATTGAATTACAATGGCCCCTGCAGTAAATTGCAGTATTCTGTGATATTCTGCAGCATTTCTGCACTTCATCCTGGGTTGACACATCTGTATGTGTGTATATTTATGGGTGTGTGTTGACACATGCCCGCTACTGTCTATTTCAACTTGTTGGGGTATTTGTGTGTATAAAACATTTAGATGTATGCGTTAAACTGTATATAGAACACATGTCTGGGGTTATGTATTTATATGACTTTCTGATTCTAGATGTTTGCATGATAAAGATACAGTAGACAGACAGCTGAAAAGGGCACTGGGCAAAGTAATTTGATCTGAGACCGGGCACCAGGATTGCCTGTGAACTGGTCACTTGGAGGTTTGGGGAAAGAAAGAACATATCCTTTCTGTCATGTAAGGCACCCACTCTCTACTGTCATGTGTAGTGCAAAAATACAGCTTCATTTTTGGAAGTGCAGGCAGTTGGAGTCTGATGTGCATGGAGAGCAGGGAGGCTGAGTCATTAGAACACAGGCCTGTTAACCTGCAGATCCCAGGCTCAGATTGCTCAGCAGCACTGTCTCGCAGGGTGACCCCATGCAACTCCCTTGACCTCCATTGTGCTTCAGCCCCTCACAGCTATGAAACTGAGTAGAAGCAGGACCCCACTCTGAAAGAGCTGTCACATCTTAGCTGGGATATAGACACTTTGATAGGTTCATATGGGCTAACAATAATGGGGAGACACCCTTCCCTGTTTCTAAGGAGGTTAGCTGAAATGGAAGCATGCTATAGGTGTAAATTGCAGATAGAGTTCCCCAAGGCCATAAAGTGTGTAGATGGAGAGTCTCCCTGGAGGTAGATGAAAGGGAGTCGGGGCCTCATCTGTTGGGGACATAAAAGGGGCTTTGGAGGTGGAGAGAGAGATGACAGATAGTGGGGGATAAAGGGGAAAGCAAAACAAAAAATGAATGAATGAATGGATGAAGGGGATCAGGGAGGCAAAGAGAGAAAAAATGGGGGGGTGGAAGGAAGGGGGAAAGGAAGAAAAAAAAAGGGGAAGAACATGCTTCAACAACTGGAGAGAGGTACCTTATCATACACCCGCAACATCCTCCACCAGAACTCTTAAGTAAAAGTATATCATTGTAAGGTAAGATGGGGAGCTACCCGACTAGGCTGCTAACACTCTTATGATGATGAGTAATTCCTTAAATAGCTTATTCAATTACTTGCTATATTAGTTTCTTATGGAAATGAAGTTGTCTCACAGGGGCTTAACTTAGCCAAGTAGCAGGAGTTACCCCCTGCCCTGGTGATGGAATACTTTGTTGGGACCATATCACAGGGTCACATAGATGGAAGAGTGTACCCACCTATACCAAGGAAGCAATGATGTACATAGTTCCATGTTGGCACAAGGATAGTAAGAAGGTCTCAAAGTTTTGTTTTACTGGTTTCAGCTCAAAGTTAGAGCACCTGTTTGGTACCAACAAAATTGCATTTTATTAATTGATAAAAAAATTAAAAAAAGTAAGGGGAAAGATGATTTGAAACAGTTTCTTAGAGATATTTCCTTAGCACGTAAAGTGTTTAAACTGAATCCAGGAACTGCTCAAGGGGGGAAATGGACTGACTGGAAGGTTTTGAGCATGATGATGCTTGGTACAGATGAACAGGAAAAAACCCTTCCTAGGTGGCAGTGTTTTTGTCTTTATTGTGAAATGGGATGACATTAATACCTGTAAAGATATATTCACACAATATTAATGGTCTACATAATCCAATAAAATGTACAAGATTCATGCAACAAGTGAGGAACAGTGCTTCAGATATTTATTTATTTTATTTATTTGAATTTTGGTAACCAGGTATGCCCACTGAGACTGTGCATTCCCTTTTTCAGGGACAACCTAGGGAAGGGTACAGTACATTGGACAATAGTCTACAAAGTACAAAGAGACACAGTGATATACATACTCAAAATAAATACAGGGATACTGGTTTGCTGGGATTGAAAAAGGGCAAATTCCATTTTGCACGTTGTAAAAAATGGTATTGTTACCGGTGTCTGCTAAGCCAAAATCAGCTTTTACCGGTGTTTGGTTCAGTGTACTTTATTTAACAATTTTTAACTCTGCAAACATACAGTTTAGCAATTTTGACCTCCACTATTGCACATCCTTCCATCACTGTATCAATTTAAAGTTATTTTAGGTACAAGATGCGATGGCAGCAGCAGCACTACAGCCCACATCCCTAAGATGTGATGGAAGCAGCACTATGGCCCTCATCCCTCAGGTGCAATAGCAGCACCAACAGCACTATGGCCCCTATCCCTCAGGTTTGATGGCAGAAGCAACAGCACTACAGCCCCCCTCCCTTAGGTGTGACAGAAGCACCAGCATTGAAGCCCCCATCCCTTAGATATGATGGCAACAGTACTACATTCTCCTTCCACCAGTGGTGATGGCAGACACATTACAGCTCCCGCCTCTCTGGTGTGATGGCAGTAGTAACAATGCAGTCCACATCCCTCAGGGGTGATGGCAGTAGTGACAGCACTATGATCCCCTTTCTTCAACACCCACACCCCACATGCACAAGTTACAAATTATTTGATCTCTTTGCATGTTAGAACTCAGATGTGAATTAATCTGAACCACCACCACCACCACTAAGGTGGACCACCTTTGTTTTTTTCTATATATCATTTAACTGCCTGAATTGGATTTCTGCCTATGACACTGCTGACCAGGGTTTGGGAACAGACTTGGGTGTTGGAGTGCCGGCCGGGGGGGGTGAAGGCTTATGTGTCCAGTGGTCACTCACCTTCTCCTGGGAGGGAGGGAAGGTGGGTTTGTGGCTCAGTATTGCTGGCCCCTGGGGGAAGCCAGAGGCATGGCAACATGCTGGCCCTCACTTCAGGAGGGAGGGGAGGAGGGAGCATGATGGACATTGGCTTGTGCCTTCACATCATGTGGCCTGTCACAGTCCCAAGAAAATGGGAAAACACCCGCTGGCCAACTGGAGGATGACTTCTGGTCCCTCCATAAGCCCAAAGCTCCAGACACATTTCCATTCTGACTCCTGCCATGCCCGGGATACACAGGAAGCTCTTTGGGGCAATTCTCCTCCCCTGGTAGCCTCCCACAGGGGTAGGGGCCCACCCAATGAAAGGTTACTTCAGGTTACCTGGTAGCATGGCAATAAGGGGCAGTGGATGGTGGTCGGGACTCAGCAATGGTGGTAAGGGGCCTTGGCAGACCTGAAGGAGCAGATGGCCAGGGAGTAGGAGGAGCAAAAAAAAATTGCCTGAATTTGGTTCTTTGAAATAAAGTGTTTTCACCTAAGAAATCCACAAGTGATTAGTGGAGGACCTTCAAATGAAAAAAAAGCATCTCCAAGACATGTGGATGCTTTTTTTTTTACTTGCTGTCCATTAAAAGGGTGTCTCTCAGTTTTCATGTCTGAGTTCAGATGTGAACTGAGCACCACTCTGCTCACCAGCATCATACAGCCCCTGGGGTCTTACCTTCTGTACGTCATTGAATGTGCTTTCAAAATCCACTGGCCAAGCATAAGTACACTTAAATACTTCACATTTGCTTTTTGTTGAAGCAGTCTATCAGAAAACCTTTTGTTGTCACAGAGACAGAAATAGCAGGTGGAGAAAAGGTGCAAATGATCCAATTCGGCCTAAATGGGAAAGCAACTGAAGTCTTTTTGTAAGTAGTAAGGCAGTTTCTTCTTAGAAATATACTTCATTCAGACTAGTTTTCATTCAAACAACTGAGGATTTTGGATGGCCCTGCTGATTATAAACTTGAATAAGCTAGTTGGTAAGAGTGAACCTGCGCTTAGCAATCTACAACTTAGATGCTCACATGCAAAGAATACAATAAAAACCTGAATACAGTCTAAAAACAAGATTATAAAACACATAAAATGTATCTGAACATTTATCTTTACCTATACAAACTCATTGCAGCCCAAGTAATTCTCAGGTAAATTACATGGTACCCTTACTACTATTATATGATGTAGTAAACATATATTGGTATTTTTTCTTATATTCTTTGTAAACTGGGTAAGGCCTACTAGGCAGAACTGCCTGTTTTCAGGGGTGACCCAGGAGCACTGGGGAGGTCAAGTGACTTGCTTGGAGTCACACAGTATGCAAGTGGAGGTTGTGGGAATCAAACCCAAGTCTGCTGGATGTACCCAGTTCAATCACTGTTTGTTACTCTAACCACTAGGCTATACTACCAGCCATAATAACACCCATATATAATGTTTTAATATATGATTTCAATAATAGTGCACCGTGCCTACAGTGCAAATTATGAACATTAAACACTTTACATTTTATTAAAACTTCATCTGCTTATTTTTTCTTACACCAAAGTGGGTGAATAGTTGATAGAGCACTGTAAATAGCTTTTGATCAGGCTTCATTATTCTACATCCAGAAGCAGGTAACATTTGTTTATTGTGGATTTATTTAATATTGATTTTTGGTGGCTCACTAAATAGAATCTAGCACTGTATGAGACCATGGGTAGTGGTCCAACAGTGCTGCAGAGCGATTGGGAGGGGAGGACATTAGCCAGGATCTGGAGCAGTGGCATGTCTCTATGTGCTCTACCTCCTTGGATCCCCTCAAGTGCCAGTGCCCTCAGGGACACAGACCAGAAAACCAGGAACAATCATCCCCACATCGGCCACTGGTAGAAGGGACCCAGCTGCCCCAGACTTCATAACCAGGCTCCATGAGGGACCCACTGAGCTGCCTGACACACACTAAGGGACTGTGGAGCAGTGACCTGTGGTTCCCTCCCTTCCCACCTGTGAGGTACAACCCAGGCAGGATAGGGGCAGGCCCAAAGGAGCTCCTGAGCATTACCTGGGGTGAAGCTAGGGGATATCTAGCCAAGGGATCTTTGAAAAGTAGAGACTGATGATGTGAGAAGGGGACATAGAAAGAGAAAATAAAAAAAATTAAAAAAAGATGCTGAAATCTTTGAGATTCTGTGGAGTGACATGCTATTTCTGTGAGGCACCAGTACAAGAATTCAGAATCCACAAACCAAGCAGGATTCCATGATTTTTGCCTGTGTTACCAGTAAAAATGGAAAACCAAGGTCTTTGAAAATAATGTCATAACTGTAGCACAATAAATAGGGCTATAATACATGTGGAGAGCCACAGTTCTGTATATAATGTACAGCAGTGTCACAGCACAGCACAAAGTTTTGCTTTGACAGAATGAAAATAGGGTATTACATCCAGGAGACACACTTATTGGACACTGAGCATGCTAAACTGAAATGGGGGGACAATATAGGGTATACATCTCATCACACTTGTCAGGTAAAAAATGGGAGGTAGCTTTCCTGTTTCCATCTAATTCACAATTGGAAATACAAAACACACACACACTGATTCCCAGGGCCGATATGTAATTCTGCAGGGCCATCTTTACTCACAGGCAGTGACTCTTGTTAGTGTATACCTATCACCTAACTCCTCAATGCCAGTAATTCAAGCTTGTTTAGGTAAACTAATGGACATGCTGCAATGGCAATTGATAATGGTGGGTGACTTTAATATGCTGTTTTCCATAGAGCTAAATACAACTAACTCCTCCAAACAGAGTCTCTAATGCAATGCGATATCTGAAAAATAACTTAGACCATTTAGGCATAACGGATGTTTGGCAGAGATTGTTCCCCAAACGGGCATATGCATACTACTCCAGTCACCACAGCAGCTATTCAGGATTGGATTATTTTTTGTCACTTGTGAGCACTTTGCTCAAATCCATGATGTGTCATATGGGCCACTCTTATTGTCAGATTGCCACTCATTGATGTCAAAAATAGATCTACGGAAAACAAAAAAGAATGCTTTTTGGTGACTCAATATCTTCCTTCTTAAAGACAAACACTTTGGGTGGGATATTCAAAAGGGTTGCGCTGTGCGCAATAGGGTTACACCTGCGCAAGTCCAAAAGTGCGCCATTCTGCGATATTCAGCAGTAGGCAGTTGCGCCACCGAAACATGCTGCCGAGCAACACAATGCAAAATGACGGCATGCACAACCAAAGGGGGTGGATCCATGCATAAAGAGCGCAATGCGATATCCAAAGAGTTGAGCAATGCGCAACAGCAGAACAGCCAGAAGTTGCGCCCCAGCGGAAATGAGCCAAAATAAAAAGGCTCAAGGAAGAGGCGCAAGAATGCCACAGGGATGCCAAGTGGGGAAGAGAGAGAGAGAAAGACAGACAGTGACAGGCCAGGGCAGGCAAGGGAAGCAGTGTGGGCCATAGGCTGCAGAGGCCAGCGGGGGGGTGCCTGGTGCAGTGGAAGTAGCAGTCAGGACAGCGGGGCACAGAGCAACATCAGCCAGGGGCATAAGCCAGGGAGATGGACAGTGGCAGCTTCCACATGGAAGCTGTAATGAGGGGGGTGAGAATGCAAGGTGCAGGGGGACATGGCCGTGGATGGGCCCGTCGGCGGTACACCCCCAACAGGCAGTACCGTGCCCGCATCAGCTCTGAGTTGTACACAGATGTAGAGATCGTGGGCCGGTACCACCTGAACAGGGCAATACTGAGGCGGCTCTGTGAGCTGTGCAGTGATGTGATGCAGGCACCCTCACGACGGAGTCATGCTCTGTCAGTGGAGACCAAGGTGACAGCCTGCATGTGCCTGCTCGCCACGGTCACCTTCCAGAGGCCAACAGGGGACACCACAGGCATCACACAGTCGGCCACGTCACGCATCCTCACCCAATTCCTCAGCGCACTGCTGCCACATGCTGCAGAGCACATCCATTTCCCCAGCACCGTGGCAGAGCGTACAGCAAACATGCAGGTGTTCCACAGGGTAGCACGTATGCCTGGCATGCTATGGGCCATAGACTGCACCCATGTGGCCATTCGCACACCACCTGGCCCCGATGGAGCCGCATATAGGAATAGAAAGGGCTTCCTCAGTGTCAACTGCCAGGTGGTGTGTGATGCCACTGGGCGTATAATCAACGTCTGTGCCACACACCCTGGTGGAGCACATGATGCATTTATATGGCATCAGTCCACACTGTGCCATTGATTCGAGAGTGGGGACATCCCCACAGACCAGCTAGTGGGTGAGTACACATGTAGGAAATGCAAACTCGGGGTAAGGGTGGGAATGCCACAGGTGCCATGGTAGTGGCACACAGGGATATGGGCAATATGGACCTGAACATGAGACTGATCTCCACTATCTCCACACAGGTAACAGCGATATCCACCCGTCCCTGGCTGCTCACACTGCACTGCACCCCATGACCCCATCGCAGCAATGCTATAATGAGGCACATGCCGCCACATGCAACATCATTGAGCGGGTGTTTGGGATGCTCAAGGCATGCTTCCGATGCCTAGACACCTCTGGCGGTGCCTACAGTACAGCCTCAAAGGCTTGTGGGATATTCCTGGCCTGTTGTATCCTGCACAACATGGCCAATGACTGTGGGATAGCCGTACAGGTTGAAGAGGGGGACGGCGATGGGGACGCCAGCAGCGCCGGTGTTGATGGTGATGAGCAGCCCCCCCTTGGACGGCGGGACGCCCGACTGATCTGGCAGGCCCAGCTGCACCGGGACACCATCATGGAGGAGCATTATGCACAACACAGGTAAGTCAAGGGGCCATGTGCAAACAACACTGTCCTGGCGCAACCCACAGGCACACAGAGTAACACACCAGGGGTGCATGATGGCAAGGGGGTGGAAGGGACCAGGCACACAAACACACCATCAGGGAGGGGCGAACAGTCATATGGACACACACACACACACACAAACACACCAGGCACAAAGCGTACATGGGCAGGTGCACAGCAGAGCAGGAACAGACATGGCAAGCACACAGATCCACAGACCACACCCACCACCACTGTCCAAGCAAGTGTGTCAGATGCTGGACACCTTGCACCTTGCGTACAGTACAATGCAGGCATCATCATGCACACGCACCTGTGGACAGCAGTTGGGATGGTGTGCAGGTGGTCCGTATATCGGCGTGATGGGCAGGGCACCCACCAGTGCACTGCCCACCATGACGCACAGTGCACACAGGGCAGCAGCAAACAGGGCCCTCACTGGGAGACAGGTCAGTCATGTTGCACCATTCCACGGCCACCGCAGATGTGTGGGTGGCCCCGCCGTGACCCAACAGCACTGGCAGGCTGAGCAGGGGCCACATGGAGTGGCACTGATGGACCACCAGGGTTCCCACTGTGCAATCACGACCTAGTCCGCAGTGGGGTCTGTAGGATGCCAAACATACCTGCACCAGAGGTGCTTGGGACGCCCACAGCAGAACCCGGCGTTGACAGGCCTGGTGTCACACGACACCGGGAATGGGGAGTGGAGAGCGTACTGTGTGGGGTGCGCGGTACAGGAGCACCTGCATGTGTGCCCAATGCAGCCATGACTGCGACCAATGCCTGGGTCTGCCTGTCAATGGCGGCGGTCACATCCATCCGCATATGAACCATCTCTGCATGGTCCAGAGCACAGTCCCTGCTGTGCCACTTCACAGCTGCACACAGTGCCTCCACAGACGTTGCAACCCACCTTTGCTGCTGTACTGATTCCCGCAGCAGGCGGGTGTGCTTGTCAAATGGGTACTCTGCCACAACGGCATCCTGTCCCCAAGGGTGTGGAAGGTCCTGATGCACAACACCCCTTGAGGGTGGGCGCTGTTTGCCAGGACCAGGAATGGGCATATCAAAGGGCGGTGGGCATATGCCACCCGCTGGACACTGTACCCCAGACCTGGTGGGTGACTGCTGCTGCCCCTCCAACTGCTGTGCCCCAGGGACCACTCATTCCACTGCTGTGGCTGCAACAGTGCCAGACACCTGCACAGCCACGGTGCTGCCCACTGGTGCTGACAGGCACAGCCTGGGACTGTGCTGACATGCTGGCACACAGTTGGAACCAGCAAGGCCCAGGGGCACGTGCTGGCCTGCTGTGTGTCCGTCATGGGACACACACATGTCTGCCCATTGCAGTCCTTGCATCATCAATGGTGCAGGTACGTGTACAGCCACAGTCACAGCGTGCTGGCATGCTTGCATGCCAGACTGCTGAGACACAGGCTGTGTGCCCCACACCGGACTCACCGACACCAGAGTTGGTAGCCCAGCGTGCATGCTGGTGCAGTGCATGCTGGCTGGTGACAGAGGTGGATGGACCCTCCTCCATGTCCAGCAGGTCATCCTCACTGCCTGGACCCACCACCACCATCCCTGAAGATGAACAGGATCTGTAACAGAAAGAGGACATGTGAGTGCATGTGAACAACCTTCCCCAACACCACCACCACCATGTCATACCGTGCAGTGATGGGCTTCCACCTGTCTGGAATCCACCTCCTGGTACGCCCTCAATAGCACTGTGCTGCATTGATGCAGCCAGTCAGTCCTCAGCCGGGGTCAGCTCCACCACCGTTGGCTGGCCCCCACCAGTGCCAGCACGTGCCACCCTGAGGGCTGCCACCTTCTCCTTCACCCTCCTGCAGCCTGTCGCAATCTTCTTTCTGCATTCTTGCACGGAGCACTGGTGGCTTCTGTGCAGGTTCACTGCCCGGGCTACCCCCTCCCATGCAGCCGCATGGGCCTGAGGGGTGCCCCGCCATCCACTCAGTAGTGACTCCTCCTCCAGGTAGGCCTGGAAGAGGGCCTCAGTCTCTGCCGGGTGAGTTGGGCCTCCTCCTCGCCGCCCACCATCCTCACCTCACCTTGGCTCTGCTTGGTCATGGTGATCTGTATGGGTGGAAGTGGACACCTGTCACTGTGCAGTCTACAGCGTTATCCATGCCCATTGTCCAGAACATCCCACAGCATGCAACCCACCTCTCACCTGCAGTAACCGAATCTGGCCAGCGCAGCCCAATGTCACACATTTATAGCGCAATGCATGCAAATTAGAGAGTGGAGCAACTGTAATGAAGATGCAATCGCGCGCCACTGCGCCTTTGAATGGCTGATCAGATGATTTGTATGTGTCGGCTGAATATCGCCTCATTGCGCTTTTGCACTACGGTTGAGCCGGCTGAGCCAATAGCGCAGATCTGTGACTGTGTGGTACACTGCATTGCACATGCCCAGGTAGCTTACGCAGGCGTCTGCTGTGCTGATGACGTGCTGTGCTTGATCGGCAATTCAGGCCATAGCCACCATTGTGCCAGTGGCGCTACAGCACTGGACACTATATGGCGCTGTGGCACTACTGTGCAATAGTCCACTGTGGCACTGGCACTCAGGTGGTCGGTCGGCAGGATGCGAGACGCTCGGATGGCGCTATGCGTGGCCTGCGCCATAGACCCTGACCTGGTGTCCGACCTTTGCCCCCTGGTGCTGTTCGGCTGCCATGTGTACGGCCCTATTGCGCTGTCTGGTGACAGCGCAATGTGAACTGACGGTGCTGTACGAACAGCGTGATTGGAACCTATGGTGGTCTATTGCACAACATTTCCACATGGGGTTGCCACGCTGCAGGGTGCCATATTGCCTGCTGTAACACTCCAACCATGGCACACAGGAGGGCGCCCCAATGGAGCCCAGTGGAGGTGGCCAACCTGGTGGCCCTGGTAGAGCCCCACTATGGGGCACTGTATGGGGAGGAGCCCCTCACCATGGCTCGAACCCAGGTCTGGCTGCAGGTGGCCAATGACCTGGTGGGGGTCGCAGGGTGGCGCCAGTCTGCCGAGCAGTGCCGGCACAGGTACAGTAACCTCCGCAAGAGGGAGCCGGAGTTGCATGACAGACTATGGTCACGTGCCAGGAGGGGCATTGTGCCTAGGCCAGGTGGGTGTACCATCTATGCACCTGTATTCTCCATAGGAGTGTGAGTGTGTTTTGGTGGCTGCGCATGGGTGATGGCTCTGCCATGGTTGGCTGTGTCAGTGTGTGTGTGCAGGTGTGAGATGCATGGGTCTGGCTGTGTGGGCAGGCACACTCACTGGGGCAGGGGGCAGTCTGCTTTGGAGTCACACTGATGTTTTTCTCAACATTTGTCTCCCACAGGCTGGGCAGAGAGGATACAGGCACGGGATGAGGAGGGCCATGGCAGGGTCCCGGTGGCGGACGGTGGTGCTGCGAGGGGTGGGCCACAGCAGCAGCAGCAGCAACAGCAGCAGCAGCAGCAGCCACAGCTGCTTGCGGAGTGTGAGTATCATTACATCATGGATGCTATTGCATACTGGAGGGGGTGGGCATGACCACCAGCCATGGACAACACAACCATGCACGACACAGGCAACATTCATCACTGTCCAGTGTCACTGCACGTCTGTGTGTGCGTCACTGGTGGTCCATGCATGCACTGGGCACATGGCTGTGGAACTGGCATCCCACCACATTGCCACGTCACTTGACAGCCTTGTTTGTGCTGTGATGGACATGGGCAGTGTGTGTGTGCAGTGGTGCACATAGCTGGTGCCGCCTGGTTGGGCTTGTCATGTGCATGGTCACTGTGGGTGGGTGCATACCATCACAGGTGCGGGACATTGGGCTATATGCCTTGCAGGTTGGGTGGTGTTCAGGGTTGTGGTCAGTCACAGCCATTGACTGTGTTCCCTTTTCCTAGGCCTCATTGTGCTCCGCAGGATTGAGCGGGCACTGCACCAGCTGACCGGGTGTCCCTGGAGAACCGAACATCCTCAGGATATCCAGCGCCATGGGCTACGGAGGGGCACAGCCAAGCAAGCGGCACCAGGCAGCGGAGGACTAGCCTGCTAGGCCTTAGGCTGGCTTCCCTTCCCACTTCACCCATCCCTCCCACCCTGCCTTCCTCTCCAAGTTGTTCATCCCTACCCCTTGCCACCCCTACTTTGTACCCCTTACCCCCTTTGTAAATAGTTTTGTTGTTGTTCTTGTTGTACTTTCCATTTTTTAATATATATATATTTTGATATGAATACTGTGGTGGTCTCTGATTTGCAGCTGGCTATGGTTGCTCAGTTGCAGTGGTGTGCATGCCATCTGGGGTGGTATGGTCCTGGAGTATATGTGTGTGTGTGTGTGTGTGTGCATGGGAGGTGTCTCCAGTGTGGCAGTGACTTTCTGTTGGTCTTGCCATCTGCTTCCACCATGGCTGGAGTGCACAGAATTGGGTCTGGCTTGTATGGTTCTCTGCCGCGAGAGGTTGACGTGCCAGGGGATGCATGGTGTTTCCTGCAGTGCCAGTCACTGCACATGGGTGGTGTCTTGGGGTCACGGTGCAGGGTGTGCTGTGCATACGGGGGGGCTGATGTGCACTGTGGTTGTCAACCCTTGTGTGTGGCAGTCTCAGCCTGCCAGTGGTTGTGCTGGGGCATCATGGCCCTGCTGTGCTTTGTTGGCTTGTCCCCATGGGCCAGTGGATCATCCGTCCCACCCCCAGTGATGCTGTGCTTGGGGTGTGCAGGTGTCTTGTTGGTTCTGCAGTGTGTTCCTGTGCCCATGTGTGGCATGGCTGGTGGTGGGCCCCAGCTTGCCTCCCTGGTTGTGCAGTTCCATTGCTCTGTTGGGGTGGGGGGCTCTACTTGCGCTATGGCACCTCTGGACTGCTCAGCTGGGCTAGCCTTGTTGTGCTATGGTGCAACCTTTCTGCTCAGCTTCCCCTTCCTGGTTGCGCTATGGTGCAGTTTGTGCGATATTTAGACGTTGGCTGCTTGCGCAATTTGTTTTGCTCCATGTTTGAATATCGCGTCTGTTGCACATATGCGCAATTGAATTGTGCTTGCTCCTGCTGTTGCACACATTTTGGGAGCAGTTTGAATATCTGGGCCTTTATTATTATATGCAAGAACACATCCCCCACATAATTCAAGATGGTAACACCCAACAGGTTACTTCAACAATATTCTGGGACATGATTAAAGCGGTGATTAGGGGAGACATTATTACCAATGTAGCAAAGAAAAAACAGGACATGGAGAGAACCTGCAAAAAACTTTTGCAAGACCTTAATACATACCAAATGTTATACGCTCAGGGGGGGACAATGTCATCAAGGGAAAAACAAATGAAGCTACAGTAAAAGGGAGATACCAAAAATCATGAACCTAAAAACACAACAGGCCCTAGCTTTTTTAAAACAGGCTAATTGTGAAAGTGTCTCACGTTGTTCAATGTATGTTTTCTTGAGCTTTAATGTAATTAAAAAAAAGAATGTGGTTCAAGTGGTACACAATTATTGGTGCGGAAGCTCCAAGCACAAAAATAGTCATCTAATGTAATAAAAATGAAATGACAAAAACCATCCTACATGATGAGGAAAATATACACCACATATTTAAAAACTACTATCAAAAACTACATCTTAAAGAAACAAAAACAACTCCTATAGAAAGACAAACCGGCTTAAAACAAATACAACTCCCCCAAATTTCAGAGGAACAGGCATTGCTAGAAATACCTATACAAAGTTAGGAGGTTGTATATCAAATCAAGAGGGCAAAATTAGACAAATGCCCTGACCCTGATGGTTTTGTAAATGAATGGTATTAAAAATGTATGGACAAGTTACTGTACTAACACAGCTGCTACAAACGTATCATGAGGTAACAGAAGGTAACCCCCATCATGGGCATATGCAGTAATAACTGCCCTACCTAAGCCAGGAGAAGATGCAACAGACCCTTCTTCCTATCATCCCATATCAATATTAAACATGGACTGTATTTATGGCTATTTGGGCTAGGAGACTTGAACACATTTTACCCATGATAATACACCCAGACTAAGCAGGTTTTATAAAACAAAGACATACAAAAACAACATAAGACATACTTTGTCTCTGATGGAACACATACAACTTAGGAAAATACCAGAGGCAATTATAAGTTTAGATTTAGAAAAAGCCTTTGACAGGGTGTCCTGGGATTATTTGTGGGATAACCTGTCGATCCTTAATTTTCCTAATGGTTTTCTGGCCTGGCTGCAATGCATATATGATCACTCTCAAGCTTATATCTGAATTAATGGATCACTGAACACTCCAACAGCACTACAAAGAGGCACTTGACAGGGGTGCCCCTTATCGCCACTACTTTTTGCCATCTACATGGAACCACTGGTGGCACAGCTGAGGCAATTAAATGAAATAGAGGGAATCCCTGTAGATCAAATGAGCCACAAGGTGACACTGTACACGGATGACATTTTGCTGACAGTGCTGCCCCTGAGGAGTCTATTCCGGCAGCATGATTTATTCTACAACAATTTGAAACTTAGTCAGGATTTCAATTAAACTCCCATAAGACTGAAGTCCTTTTAATGAATTATTCCCCACTGGAGGACCTCAAAAAAAGCTTTTCTTATTAAATGGCACTGTACCAAACTAAAATACCTAGGAATACACATCCCTAAAGATTTTAATAATCTGAATTTAGTTAACTATAAAGCCCTGACAGTTAAAATACAAGAAGATTTGTTAAAATGGGGATGCCTACCTCTCTTCTTGTTCCAGAAGGTAGACATTATCTGAATGAGTATACTACCCCAGCTGCTATGTCGCTTCCAAACTATACCTACCTATCCAACAAAATCTTATTTCTCATCACGGCAAAACATGATTTTTAAATTCATATGGGGGGATAGAACCAGTATTCATCTCTTAGTACTTCAGCTACTGCTAAAACAATGTGGGATTAACCTACTCAGTTTGGAACTTTATATGCAAGCTGCTTTTTTAAAAACTATACTTATGTGGCTCACACCTACCTACACTGTCCCCAGGAAAGCAATGGATTTTGCATTAAATAACTTACATGACCTAGACCCTATCATATTTTTGTCACTAGGCAAACAGCCTCCCTTAAGCCATTTTAATAAAATGACAGCTAATACGCTCCGCATATTGTATAAATTAAGGGCCCACCCTAGGCTGGAGATAATTTTCTACTACTGCAGGTTGCTTTCATCAGATCTTGAATTTCTACTGGGATGGACCTGTCATTTGAAAGATGGAGACACTTGGTTTGAAATGTATTCATCAATTCCTAGACCAATCTGGGGTCATACCTTTTGAAATATTACAACCCAAATATGGGCTAACAGACTGGGAACATTATAGATACTTACAAGTTAGAACATATACAGTATATTGCACAAACAAAAGAGATACACTATATTCCTAGCTCCCACTCCACCCCTATTAGAGATGATAATGGTTGCACAAAGGGACCAACCAATGGAACATTTAATAGGATACCTCAATAAGGCACTTAGAGACACTTGGGGGGACATAACCCTATCCATGAGAGATAGTTGGTGTAGGGAGTTACAAGTGACAGTAACATATGTTTCCTGGATGAAGTACACTAGCATGTTAAAGATAAAAAAAATAGTCCTAGCGGGGGATTTTAATGCTGCCTTAGGGGGAAAGAGAGGTCAGAAATTGGAAGACTCAGTTCAGAGTTTAAACCTGATACAAGTAGTTACTACCAACTAGTAAAGGGAAGCTGGATAGTCCTGGAAATATTCTAGATCTCATTTTCTTGTCCCATGGTATTACGGTCTGGGAAACAAATGTTTGTTCCCCAAATTTGGGAGACCATAAAACAGTATCCTGTAATATCAGTGTTAAACAAACTAAACGTCATCCACAAAAAACTGAAATCATTGTAAAAAGTTGTTTCAGAAAATATAATAAACAACTTTTTCAACTTCAGATGTCACAACAAAAGTGGTACCAGATTTCACCTATCCCTGAATTAAATTTGGCAGTAGAGGAATTTACAAGAATGTTCTTAGAAGTATACAACAAATGTGCTCCTTATAAAAAGGAAGTGAGGAAACCATGTCACCTACCCTGGATGAACAACAGATTAAAAAAAACTGATTTTCCAAAAAAAAGGTACTATGGAAGAAAGCAAATAAAATCTTAAACTAAATAATATGGAACCAATTCAAAAAGATTCGAAACAGAATTGTTCAGGAGGTTAGGAAAGTAAAAGCACAATATTATAAAAATAAGGTCAATGAAACAAAAGACCCAAAGAAATACTGGGATCTACTGAAAACTCTAACAAATTCATCAGTAAACTCAAAGGGCATAAAGGTTATTGAAAATGGAATTTTGTAAAATTCTGTAAGTGCAGCCGATATCCTGAACAGATATTTTACTGCGCTTCCAGATTTGGATATTCCCAGTACACAGAACAATATAGGAGCCCTGGATTGGAAATAAAGGTTACCCAGATTGAGCAAAAAGATGTGCCCACATTCAGATTTAAACCCATAGCAAAAAAATAAGTTATAAGCGAACTAAATAAACTAAAATCTAGCAAGGCTAAGGATCCCGATGATGTTGAAACAAGATTTCTGAAAGATTGTGCTTCTGAGGTGGCTCAGCCTTTAACTGATCTCTTAAATAGGAGTTTGCTGGAAGGAAATTTTCCAGAGTCCTAGAAACGGGCTAAAATTGTGCCCATATATAAAGGAGGCTCAGATTTTGGGCCAACAAACTATAGGACAATTGCTTTACTATCCATTCTTTCCAAATTATTGGTGAGACTGGTTCATAGTCAACTCATGAACTACCTTGAAAAATATAGTAAGTTAAATAAGTGTCAATTGGGTTTCAGAAGGGATATGTCGATGACCCCCACACTCATGGATTTTCTAGACTTAATGTCAACCACTCTTGGGGAGTCGAGATCCGTGGGTGTAGTGTTCATTGACTTATCAAAAGCCTTTGATCTGGTCGACCACTCAATATTAATAAGCAGGTTGAAACATATAGGCCTTGCAGAAGAACCATTCATTTGGTTTCAGTCTTATTTAAAAAACAGATCCCAGATGGTAATGGTGGATGACATGTGCTCTAAATTTCTTCCTGTGACATGTGGCATTCTGCAAGGGTCCATATTGGGACCCTTGTTATTTATCATCTACACTAATGATTTCCCTAGTCAAATAAAATTTACTGACATTAGGCTTTATGCTGATGACACTGTTCTGGTTTCTGTGGACTCAGATATTGGTTAGGTCGAAACAAAGCTACAGACAGATTTTAATACATTAAAAGACTGGTTTACTTCCTCAAACCTTATTCTGAATACAAAAAGACTCAGATAATGTTATTTGGAAATGACACCCTTAAGAAAAACCCTAAAGATGGTAATCTGCAAATATACAATGCAAATGGTAGTCAGTTAGTCCAGGTTTCAACATATAAATACCTGGGAGTGCATACTGACCAAAAGCTCTCTTTTGAACAACATATAAATGTATTGGCTAAGAAAGTTCATTCCAGGATAGGTGCGCTCTAGAGAATAGCAAATTGTTTGAATGTAAATGACAGGCTGGTTATAGCGACCCAACTAATAATTCCCCTGATTGACTATGGGAGTCAAGTTTTTTCTAGTGCTAATAAAAAACTTCTTAATAAGTTGGATATATGCCACAATGGACTAGTCAGGTTTGTCTTGAGATGTAAGTATGATACTCACCATTGCTTTATGCATACAAAGTTAAGCTGGATCCCATTGGAACATAGAAGACAAAAAAGTTGGACCAAATTAGTTTATAAAATCTATAAATGTGCTTCTCCACCTGGCTTAGCAGACAGGCTCATCAGCCCTATGCAGCAGTTTAACTTAAGAGAAAAAGGGGCAAGAGACCTGGTAGTCCCAAAGAACAGAACTAGATTTGTAGAAATGACCTTCCAGTACAAGGCAGCCATAACCTAGAATGGTCTTTCACCTGAATTTAAAACCCAAGACATGACTATAGCTAAATTTAATACAGCCATGAAGCAGGAGATGTGTTTTCATTGTTTATGTAATAGATGAATTATTTACATTTACAAAGATGTTTATTAGATAGTATTACTTACGTGATCCTTGTCTGTGAATCTTGTGACTATGTGTTTGTATTGATAATGGTAACCATTGTTTTAATAATGACATCTAACAGGTACACCTTATAAAGAGGGCTTTTGTGGCCCTAATGGTGTTTGACGTTTGTCTTCTTTCCTGTATAAATAAAAATGTTACTATTACTACATACCAGCAATGAAAGTCACTTCTTGAATTACTGGAGAGAATATGTGTAGAAGTGTAGGTCCCACAACTTCAACACATTGGCCACTCTCCTTAAATATACCCACACAGTCACAGGATACTGCTGGAGGGGATGTGGGTACACAACAGAGGATCATGTGCACGCGTTCTCATCATGTTCAACTATTGCACCCTTTTGGCAAGCCTTAGTAAAGGAGCTAGAGGACCTAATGGGAGAACCAGTGGACCTGACAATTAAGCTGGCTTTGCTTTCAGTCCCAACTAGAGACTGGTGTAACTGGTCTAGCCCCTTAGTAATGATACTGTCACTATCCACAAAAAAGGCCTTAGCACAGAAATAGTTGATGTCACTGGTTCCAGCTATAACTGAATGGCAAAAGATTGTTTTTGAAATCAACTATTATGAAAAGCTTACAGCGGAAATCCACAACAGAATGGAACAGTTTACTTTAAAATGGCAATGCTGGGTATGGTACGCAGCCTTAGTTGACCCAGAGTTTGTTCCATATGTATATAAAAGACAGCTTAAGACATGCACTGCCATCAAGAGGAGGGGGAATGAATAAGCTCAGTCCTAATTCCATAAGAGTTAAGTAAACAAAGCTACCCACATTAGGTCTCTCTGTGGACACTGTGCTCTGGTTTAAAAGTGACCTCTCTGGCAGATCACAACAGGTTAAGATAAATTGGGAGCTCCCTGATGCCAGGCCTGTCACATTGCGTGTGCTGCAAGGCTCCATCCTGGGGCCCCTTTTGTTCAGCCTCTTCATCAATAACCTTTCTGAAGCCTGCCCTAGTTCCACTATTTTACTTTATACAGATGCTGCAGTCATCTGTGCAAGTAACCCCTGCCAGGAATTACTTACTTGAGGCTTCCAATGCAACTTTCCATCCCTGAAGAATTGGTTATAGCAGAACAAGCTTGTGCTCAACCACAAGAAGACCAAAACAATGCTCTTCTCAAGTGCACAGAAAAGAATTAAGGTACAAGCGCTCAACATCCTCAACAGTAAGGGTGACCCTCTAGAACAGGTAGAAACTTTCAAATACATCAGGGTCACATCGACCAGACTCTAACATTTGCACCACATGTCAACCAAATTGTCTGCAACATTAACAAGAGACTAGGAGCACTATATAGACATAGGCACAACCTTAACCTGGAATCCAAAGAAGTGGCAGTTACAAGTTCCATACTCCCCATAGTTGACTACGGCCTAACAGTCTATGGGAGTGCCACAGACACTGTGTTAAAGAGGGCCTGGTTAGTCCTGAACAAAGCCTGCTGGGTACAAGCTATTCTGGAGGGATAGAGATAAAGGGAAAACTGGGGGTTGCCATTTATGTAAGGGGAGGGATCTGATGTAATAGGGAGGAGGGCAGGTCAGAAGTTATCTGGCTACAACTACACAGCCAGAAAGGGATCAAGATCTGTCTGGGGGTTGTTTATAGACCTCCGGCACAGAAGGAGGACATTGACAGGGAATGGGGGGAGCAGATAAGGAGGCATACTGGCAAAGGGAGCACAGTAGTGGTGGGGGATTTTAATCTACCCAGGGTGGATTGGAGCATCCCAGCAACCACTTGTGCCAGGAAGCAGATCCTTCTGGAAGCATTCCAGGATGGCTTCCTTACCCCGAGGGTAATGGAGCTAATGAGGAAGGGGAATATACTAGACCTGGTACTGGAAGATGGTGAACAGGTCAGGGATGTAAGAGTGGATCAACCTCTAGCAAGCAGTGACCACTGCACAGTGTGGTTCTCAATCAATCTGGGTAGGGAAGTAGCCACTACAAAAACTAGGGTCCTTGACTTAAAGAGGGTGAACTTCGGCAGGATGGGACACATACTGGAAAGTCATATGGCAAGCATCCACCCAGAAATGGACAAGGAACAAAAATGGGCAGTCATCCAGGCAGGACTGGCTGAAGTCCCTAAAACTTGTGTCAAGAGCCAGGACCAAGAAACCAAGTTGGATGAGTAGAGAGGTTGTGGAGAAGATGAGGGAAAAAAGGAATGCATTTCGGATCTACAAGACATCCAACAGGACAGAAGACAGAGAATAATATGTGAAGAAATCCAGAGAAGTGAGCAGAGTGGTAAGGGCAGCAAAGACAGCTAGGGAACAGAGGTTTGCCCGGGGGATCAAAGAAGGAGAAAAGGATTTCTTCGTATATATCCAAGAGAAGAAGAAGAGCAATGATCAAGTTGTTAGGATCAGGAGGGGAAGTGGGTGGGTAGAAAAGGGGGCTGAGCAGCAGAAGTACTTAATGAATACTTCTGTTCAGTCTTCACCAAAGAGAGGAATGGGCCTATACCTGAGAAGCAGGGCGAAGTGGGAGAGGGTTGGGGAGAAGCAACCACAGATAGGGAAATCATGGTGGAAAGGGTGAGGGCGAGCCTTAAGTCCCTGAAGGTGGACAAGGCACCTGGCCCAGATGGAGTCTACCCCAGGGTGCTGAGAGAGTTGACAGAGGTCCTGGCAGAGCCATTGGAAGACCTGTTCAATACCCCTCTGAACTTGGGGTGCATGCCCAGGGACTGAAGGGAAGCATATATGGTACCTCTCCATAAGAGTGGGCTCAAGGATGAACCTGTGAATTACAGACCGGTGAGCCTTACTGCAATTGTGGGAAAACTGATGGAGACAATCCTCAAGGAAGGACTGGTGCAATTTCTTGAGGATAACAATCTCCAGGACAACAGGCAGCATGGGTTTGTTTCAGGAAGATACTGCCAGATGAACTTGGTTGATTTTTACCACTGAGTTATGAGGGCACTGGACAGGGGACATGTGGTGGATGTCCTCTACCTGGATTTCAGCAAGGACTTTGACTTGGTGCCACACGGTAGGCTGACCTGCAAGTTGAGGAGTCTGGGGGAGCAAGGAGAAAACTGGTGAGATGGGTCGAGAACTGGATGCAGGGTAGACAACAGAAGGTAATAGTGGGAGGGGGGAGACATCTGAACCCAGGGCAGTAATAAGTGGTGTACCACAGGACTCGATGCTGGGGTCGGTTCTGTTGAACATTTTCATAGCTGACTTTGCAGTAGGGATTAAGAGCAAGATCTGTCTCTTCACAGATGACACAAAGATTTGTGCTGAAGTAGATGGGGGGAGGAAGAAAAAGTACTTCAGGAGGATTTTGCAAAACTGGAGGAATGGTTTTCAATTGGCAGCTTGGTTTCAATGCCAAGAAGTACAAAGTGATGCATTTAGGAGGCAAGAACCCAGGACACAATTGCTGGCTGGAGGATGTCCTGTTAACAAAATCCAAGGAGGAGGAGAAGGACTTGGGAGTGCTGCTAACTGGGGAGATTAACCACTTTGCTCAGTGCAGGAAGGCAGCAGTGAAGGCAAACAGGATGCTAGGGTGCATAGCAAGGGGGACTACTTCTAGGAGTGGGGAGGTCATCTTGCTCCTGTACAGGTCCCTGGTGAGACTGCGTCTTGAGTACTGCGTGCAGTTCTGGTGCCCCTACTTGAAAAGGTACATCAAACTACTGGAGGGGTACAGTGCAGGGTAATAAAAATGATCCTGGGGTTGGGGGACAGACCATATGAGGAAAGACTGATAGAGCTCAGTATGTATACCCTGGAGGAAAGAAGGGAGAGAGGAGATTTGATTGAGACCTTCAAGTACCTAAAGGGTTTGAACAAGGTAGACACCAGGTGTATGTTCAATCTGAAGGGAAGAAGGGAAACCAGGGGACACTCTATGAAGCTGGAAGGGAGCAGGTTCAAGAGGGAACTGAGGAGGCACTATTTCACAGATAGGGTGGAGTCAGGGTGGAACACTCTACCAGAGAAAGTTCTATTTTTGCAGAGTGTTGGGGGCTTCAAGAGGGGGTGAGACAGATTCAAGGGAAGGGTACAAATCAGGAGTGGGTGGGAGATGGGGGAGAGAATAGGAGGCAGAGGGGCAGCTGTAATCTAATGGACTGAAATGCTGCACACTCGAGCAAACTAGATATGCTGAATAGCCTGTATCTGCTGACAATTTTGTATGTTCATACATAACTGGTGCTGACAAACTCACACTCACTTGCATTCTTTACTCTCTCACAAACTGGCTTCCCCGTAGGACAGAATAAAATATCAAACCTGCCTGATAGACATGAAAGCCCTCATTGGCCTGACTACCCCAGGGCTGCAAGGTCTCCTACAACCTGTCCAAAATCCTTACCCAACCAGAGGCATGACTATCGGTATATTGGTTGTTCCATTCAACTGAACAGCTCCAGCAAAATGTTCCTTTGCAACCAGGACACCAAGCTGGCTTAATGAACTAGAGGTAATACAAGAGACACCAACTAAACATAGAAGTTGACGGCAGATAAGGACTGCAAGACCTATCCAGTCTGTCCATTTCTTTTTCTACCTTATGAATATGCCATCGGCCTTTGCTTTGTCAATGGCCTATCTATTCATGCTCATCTGTATTGCTCCCTTATGCCTATCCCATGTCTGTTTGAAGCCCTGCACTGTATCCATATTCACCACTTCCTGAGGTAGGTCGTTCCATGCATCCACCACCCTTTCTGTGAAAAAGAACTTCCTCACATTACTCCTTAATCGGCTTCCCTCTAATCTCATGCTGCATCCTCTTGTCCTGCTATTTTTCTTATATTTAAACATGTTAGACTCTTTCACCTAGTTAATGCCCTTAAGGTGTTTGAATGTTTTGATCATATCACCTCTCTCCCTCCTTTGTTCTAGAGTATACATATTGAGCTCCGTTAATCTGTCCTCATATGTTTTCTGATGCAGTCCCTGCACCATTTTGGTTACCCTTCTCTGGACTGCCTCAATTTTGTTAATGTCCTTATGAAGGTGCGGCCTCCAGTACTGCACGCAGTACTCCAGATGGGACCTAACCAGTGTCTTGTAAAGAGGGATCATCACCTCCCTCTTACGACTTGTGATACCCCTACTAATACACCCCAACATCCCTCTAGCCTTACCTACTGCTTTAGTGGTCTGCTTGGATGATTTAAGGTCATCTGTGATGATGATGCCCAAGTCTCTTTCTTCCTTTGTGACTGCCAGCAACTTCCCTCCCAGCCTGTAGGTGGCTTCAGGGTTTCTCTTCCCAATGTGCATGATCTTGCACTCCGTTGTGTTAAACCCCAGTCACCACTCTTCCAAATATTTTGCTGGTTTATCCAGGTCTCTTCTCATTCTGCCCACCCTATTTGGATCATCTACTCTGTTGCAGATCTTGGTGTCATCTGCAAACAGACAAACCTTACCCTCCAGTACATCTGCAATGTCACTGATGAAGATATTGAAGAGGACTGGCCCTAGGACTGATCCCTGAGGTACCCCACTTCTAACTTGCATCTCTTCTGACTATATACTATTTACCACCACTACCTGTTTTCTACCCATCAACCAGTTTGCCACCCAGTTGACCAACTTCTGACCCACTCCTAGCCTACTCAGCTTATTAATTAATCTTCTATGTGGAACAGTATCGAAAGCTTTGCTGAAGTCAAGATAGGTGACATCAACTGCTCCCCCTTGGTACACCACTCTGGTTATCCAGTCAAAGAAATCTATGAGATTAGTTTGACAGGACCTTCCTGTTGTAAACCCATGCTGTCTTGGATCCTATGTTGCTATGGATTCCAGGTGTTGCACTATCCTTTCCTTAAGGAGTGCCTCCATAATCTTGCCCAATAAGCTTGGTCCTTTCAAATGGAAGATTCTAAACTTACTCCTATCTGCCTCCAAATGTAGCTGCTTCTTCTAATGAAACCCCATCCCATGCAGTCACTTGCCAACTGCACTCCTACCCAACCTAACTCTTGCACCATATGATCGTGGTGTTTCTGTCCCTCTAAGGACCCTTCTTACACATGCACATGATGCCAGCACCATACCCACCACACAGTCTCCTCATGTATGTGCCTTTACTCATTCCAATGTGCCGTAAGATCACATGGACTTAACCTCTGGCAATGCCCAGATAGGCTGCTACATTTGTATAGCTCCTAGTGCCTATGTTATGCTTTGTATTATTTGACCTGTTGAATGTTGACTTTTGTTCACTCTGTATTGCCGAAACAGTACTTATATTACTCATTCTGTTTTATGTCACTGAATCAATATTGTCCAGCCTTTGTTAATCAGTTACTAATACTGTCTTTGACACGGTGTACATAAATTGTTATTCTGAATAGGAACCTTTGTAAATGAGCATTTCTGCTCAAAGGTGTATTTCCAAACTTTGAAATAAATAAAACTAAATAAATATTTATTGCAGTTCAGGAAACTAAATGTTTATAATACTTAGAAAACTGTTGCAAATTATGTCAAGTAAAAATGTTAAGGAAATTGTGCACGTATGTATTGTGCTTCATTACTAAAAATTTAAATATACAAAAAGACATATAGACATGCATAGAAAAATCATGTATGCAGGGGTGAGAAATTCTCACCATAACTTAATGTTCCTATATATGTGTGTGAAGGTAGGTTCTTCTTTGCTCTCAGGTTCCAATCTTTTATAATATTGTTATCCTATGGGACTGTAGCATAATCTGTACCCTGTCCTACCATTCTTACAAAAGTTGTATATACTTTAAAATCACATGCTGCAGTAGATTCTGTTCTCTCATACAGATATAACTTTATTGTATGTTATAAAGGCATAGGCTCCACATGACCCTGCACTTCCACACAAACATACTTGCTCTATATTTTAGAAGTCCAGCTGTTCTGGACTCTTGTGATTACCTCACCAACATAATTTTTCTGTGTAGTAGCACTGCACAATGCACTGGACTGTGCACTACAAGGAACAGATTTTTTTTGTGTGTGTGTGTTATGTACACAACCAAATGTTCCACCACACACTGTGCTTACTCGTATACATAATATATTGTATACAGTGCAACTGAAAGCTCCTCCAAACCCTACACTCAGTTGTAAACATAATTTTTATATGCTGTTGGACTTCAACATCCTAGACACCACAGTGGTTAATGCAAGTATCATGTTTCTATATTGTTAACCTAGAGAACACTTTCCGTCCTGCACTAACAACTGTACATTTAATTCTTTGTTTATTATACAGCCACAGATTCCTCTAAAGCCTCTACTATCAATCAGATATGTCATTGTCCTACAGATTGTGCACTGCCACAGAAACATACTTTTACTTTACTGTCACTGTTCAAGATCCCACAGACCCTACACTCAAAAAGAAGCCTAGTTTTGCTACAGAGTAGAAATGCAGGAAACTCCCAACCCTGCATTGCCACTTAAACATCACTATTGTATGATGTGGGTCCATAGGGTCCTTCAGACCCTGTGCCCCCACATCTTGTGGGAGAATTTCAGGTCCAGTGCATGCAGTGGACCATCCCACATGTTTGCCAGGATGTGGATGTATGCCCAACACACCAAGATGACAGCAGAACTCATACAGTTGTTGGACCATTATGATGGATATTTCTTAAGGTATGTTTAGAGAGTTGTATGTTCTTTTACTTTTCTGATGATGGCTGTCTCAGATTGCTTCAGTTGCCTTGTCCCTTCCTCTTCTTGGATGTGTGTGTTGGGGGAGGTGGGGGGGGCAGAGTTATTGAAGACATAATTTATATATGGTGTTGGGTATAGCGTCCTCTACACCATAATTACTGTCTAAGTTTAACTTTCCATGTTGTAGAACTACAGAACACTTTCTGTCCTGCACTAACAGTGGTACATTTAATTTTGGTTTTTGGTATACAGCCACAGGTTCCTCTAAAGCCTCTACTCTCAGTCAGATGTCTTTCTCAGTGCTATACAAGTGGAGGCTCCTACAGACTGTGCAATCCCACACAATCATACTGTTACTTTACTGTCACTATGCAAGATCCCATGGAGTCTATACCCCCAAAAGAAAACTAATTTTGGTACAGTGTAGAAGCACAGGGTTTTCTGGACCCTGCACTGCCACTTAAACATCACTGTTACATGATATGGGAGTGCAAGGTCCTTAGGACTCTGTGCTCCACAGAACTCATACAGTTGGTGGACCATGATGGTGGATGTCTCTTGTGGTATGTTCAGAGAGTTGTATGTTCTTTTTCTTATCTGATGATGGCTTTCTCTGATAGGTTGTGTTGTCTCATGTGCCGTTGTTACACTGACACCAGCAGAGCGAAATCAACACAGTGACACAACCCGTTCGACATCCACAGTGTTGAACAAGTTATTGGAGTGCTATACAGATACAGTGACTCCCAGAGTTGGCCACTCTCCCCTGTAATCCACTCCCACCAGAGTTGGTAATCCATAAATTCAGGGTATGTGAGGGGCAACACTACCCCCCACAAACAGTAAAGGAGTCTTGCGCTTTGGTGGTCGGTTGACACTTCACCAGGTAATGAGATCACCATCAGCAAAGTAGTGTCGATGTGAAGTCCGTTGACAACTTTGTTGTTGACAAGACATGGAAGAACCGTGTTGCCTTACCCCTTCTCCTGCCTGCGTGTGCGTTGGTATGTGCGTGGGGGGGGTGAATGCAGAGTTAGGGTTGGAAATCCTAACAATGTATTTCCCTGCTTTTGTGGCTTTGGTGGCAACTCTAACTGATGCATTAAAGAAGTTTATTGCAATGAATTTCCCTCCTTTTTTTGAGATCAACTCAAATGAGACAAAACCAAGACATGCATACCATGAAACCAATACTCCTATATAAAAGTACTTCTCCCATACTCTGTTACCATAGAGTTTGCAAGATATTGGATTCCCAGAGAAATACAACTCTTTGTACTTAGTGACTACATAGTCCTGTGTACTGTATGTTCTGACCCAAAAATAATTCTCTCAAGAAAGTGTTAATGCTTCACTGTGTGCTCCTGTACATAGTGAAAGGCAAACAACTGCTAAACCAATGCTGTTAGACACATGTTATATTTCTATAGTATCACAGTGCACTTTCATGCAAACCCAGCACCGCTCCACAATCATAGCTTTCTGCTACCGTGACACAAGAGATTCCCTTTCAGTCAGAACACTATAGTACACTTGGCAATAAAACAAAAGTAGTACTGACTGACAGGAACAAAATGTAACACATTAAAGAAACTTTCACATACTGGCCCGGATATTCAAAAGAGCTGAGCCATGTGCAATAGGGTTGCACCTGCTCAAGTCTGAAATTGCGCCATTCTGCGATATTCAGCAGGAGGCAGTTGCGCCCCCCAAGTCATGCTGAGCAACAGCGCAATGCTAATGAAGGCATGCTCAACTGGAGGGGGAGGAACCATGCATAAACTGCACAGCCCAATATTCAGCCGGGTCATGCAGAGCTGTGCAGGCGCAACCCCCTACCTGTGCCTGCACAACTTTAAGCCAAAAAAAAAAGGATTAAGTCGAGGGCCACCCACAGGTGAGCTGCCGCATTGCAGGGTGCAACACAGCAGCTGCCACCTGTGGGTGGCCCTCCACTTGTTCCCTGTGCCCCCCTGCAGCCCGATTGTGGGCATAATAGTAACCCCCCGGTAGCCCTATCAGGGCAGCAGAGTATTCCCCAGCAGCAGCCCGATCTCGGCATGAAGTGAAACAACCTCCCGACTGGCCAATCGCGGGCATGATGTCACATAACCCCCGACTAGCCCAATTGTGGGCAGAACTCCCCCCCACCCGACTAGCCTGATCATGGGCGAAACTCATCCCCCCGACTAGCCCGATCGTGGGCCAGAACCTCCCCACCCCACTAGCCTGATCGCGGGCATAATGTCAACCCCCCAAGACTAATATCCCTGGTGATCTAGTGGCCCCACACCACCCACCACAGACCCCACCACCCGCTCCCCGTCAGCCAGCGGTGGCAGCACCCACCCGCTTGCCGCCCTGCTTGCCTTGTATGGTATGGGCTGCATGCCCATTGGCTCTGCTCTGAACCAATGGGCGACAGCCCACTGAGCTGTCAGTCAACGGGCAGCGGGCTGGCAGGTGGGTGAGGTGCTGCCGTCCGCCGGCTGATGGGGGCGGGTGGTGGGACTCCGTGAGTGGGTGGGGTGGGGCACACTAGATCACCAGGGATATTGGACTTTGGGAGTTTGACCTTATGCCGCGATCGGGCTTCACGATCCACTGGACCACCAGGGATATTGGTCTTTGGGGGAGGGTTGACGTTATGCCTGCGATCGGGCTAGTGGGGTGGGAAGGTGTTCTGCCATGATCGGGCTAGTCAGGGGTGGGGAGTGTGTTCTGCCCACGATCGGGCTAGTCGGGGGTTTATTACATTATGCCCGCGATCAGGCTAGTGGGGGAGATTTACTATGCCACTGATCAGGCTGCAGGGCGTCGGTCCCAGACAGCTGCTGCCTGGCAGGGTGCCAGGTGCAAGTCGTCGGGAATCAGTGCACCTGCATGATAATGACATGCAAATGGGGCCGTAATTAGATGCAAATGGCCCCCCCGTGCACCTTGCTAAATTATGGCTCCATTTGCATGTCACCTTTTGAATATTGCAGATTTGCACATGGTGCAAAGGAACTTGCGCCACCGCATCTGAATGCTCCACTCTGACCACTTGTGGTGGCGCAAATTCCACTGCATGCACAGTGGCTGTGGCCGGGGGCGATATTCAAAGGAGTTGCTCAAGAGCACAACTCCATTGAATATCGCCCCGGCCACACCCCTGCGCAACTTTTTTGAGCAGCGCAAGGGCTTGCGCCACAGAATGGCGCAGTTTGAATATCCGGCCCACTGTATCTAACTGTTCTAAAATGAAACCAAAGAAAACACACAACACCTGTTATTTTATTTTGGTGTAAACCCTCATATTCAAAGAAAGCCAATTTAAATTAAACCAAATCAGACCGAGTTCCTGGAGTGGAAAAAAAAACAACTACTGTAAAAAAATCATCTTAGTAACTGCAGCACAAATAGCAGTCACAGTGCTCCTCTATAAGTCTATCACTGTATACTGCAGACAACAAAATCTTATAAGTCAGAAGTCTGCATACAATAAAAATATTACTGTTGCATGGTAGTTGGAAAATTCCATACTGGAACCCTAAATTAAGGTGATCCTATGAAACAGCAGGAGCTCGTAATAAATAAGAGAATACCTGGGTACCTTATTTACACAACACTATTTCAAATACCTACAAATATAAAGAATGCATGTACTGCAAAAAATAATACCATGCCAAATAACTTTTCAAACTGATACACTGCGTACATGAATTATCAAACCAGCATGCACAAACATGACATTCTACATATTCATGGTGATAAATAAAACAGAATAATTAAAACATAGAATCATAAAACCAGCATGCAGAAACAAGTCATTAGACATATTTATAGTGATGAATCAAAACAGCATAATAATTAATAAATAGGATCATAAAAATACTATTTTCCCCAGTCTCCCCCAAACAACTCATTATAAAAACATGCATACATAAAATGCATAGCACTACAAAAGAAACTATTTTCATCTATCACTATAATAGTTTTGTCTTCTTAACTATGCTATCAAATGTATGCAAAAAAAGAATTCTAACATTTACAGAACTACTGTATATACAAAAGGCATGCATGTCTATCATAGGACAACTTGACAAAAACTACACAACTATTCAAACAGATGATACACAGTCCATAGAAACTATTAAATCAGCATGCACAAACAGATCAATAAACATCTGAATGCATACCAGCTACAACACTATAATAATGAATGAGTAATATCATCAAATACATTTTTTAAATAAGTCATTATGAGAACATGCATGCAGGAAAAATGTAACACAAAAGAAAACTATTTTTAACATAATTTTAAATATGTAATATTCTTGTCTATGCCACTATGTGTATACAAATAAACACTATTAACATTTCTATAACTACTGTATATACAATGGCCCCTACTCACTAAGGAACATGCATCAGACACATATCAGAGCAAGCAGCTCTACACCCGAGGGGGATTTCCATATGGGGGCCGCATTCAAGAAAACTGGCACCTGCCCGGCTCCCTTATGTGGTCATGCCCCCCTGGCATGCAGGTCCATGGGGACCAGGTGGGTACAGAGCAGTGGATCCGAGGCAGGGACCCGCAGTTGATCCCTTGTGTCCAATGGGTGCCATGTTGCCAGCCGGTGTGCAGAGTGCTAACCATGTCAAAGTGGGGGTGTACCCTGTCTGCCTGACCCCAGACTCCTGATGTGCCCAGATGGGAGAGCCACCATTGTTGGGGGAAGCCGTTGCCCCCCACTGTGTCTGCCATGTCCAGAGGCAGCCTCCTCAAGGGGCATGTAACTGGCCCTGGTGATTTACGGCTGCCTCCCAGACATGGAGCAGGAAGCCCCCCTCGCACAGCACTCCACAAGGTCGTGCATGCTGTGGAGTGTTGGCTCACCTCCTGCACTGCCCCATGCCCACCCCTGCGCAGAGCTCTACGATCAGCCGAGGATCAGGTGTGTAGGGGGACATACTGGCTTTGAGCATGGGGTGGAGGGGGTGCAGTGAGTGCAGGCAGCTCTGTGGTGGCTACACACCTGGGTTATGCAGTGTATAGACACAGATTTCTTTACAGAATAGGACCCAATATGTATAACAGTATTAACCCATGATGTGAACGATATGTAATGCATAGTAATTTGTAAGATGCAATTACTAAATCAAACTACCACCATACAGGTAATGCAATACATGGTAATGCACTGTACTGTGTCCTAACAACACAGACCACACCACAGGAAATGACATAATTGAAATGCTTTGTCATTGCACACACAACATAAATGATGTTTTTTGTGCAAACGAGCTATAACTTGCAGCACCCTATATGTGTGCTGTCATTAACAGGATCAGTAGGAACAACATGTGACGTAGCAGATCATCTTAAGTGATCACATACACAGTTTGTGCCATTCTCTGGATCCACTTAAACTGTGTCTATTACAGTGAATCACAGATATGTCAATGTACTACCATGTTAATAAGTTCCAGTAACTAATTACAATATATTGAACAATCTATATGGCAGTTTTCTTTTGTTACAGAAAAACCTGAAGCAGACAAAGAACAGTAATACTACACAGCACGGCATAGTTCTGAGGATGCCACAGTCTATTCAGAAATTGGCAACATGTGGCAAAACTACTTCTCTGAAAATAGTATTTCATTATAATTCTTGAGGACTGAAACATATACATCCTTCAGGTTCTTAGGTAACCTCTGTTTGAAGGTGCACATTCATTCATTACACTCTACCCGACCAGAGCTATACCTCAGCCAAGTAATATAATGACCAGAATGTACAGACACTCCATGGTGGAAAATGACAGCATGTGTATCATACTGACTCTGTCCAAACACAACTCCACCTGCAATGTACTGTAGTTAGTGATTGGCGTGTCTACTCTTACTACACCTGAGTCAAAGCATTGCAATACAATCATATGATACTGAGAGGAATTCCTAAGCCATATTGACTGAGTGCATTCTATACCACACCTACTGCACAGCCAACTACATGGGGCATGAGTAAACAGCTGTCTGAACTTAACAGACATAGCATGAGGAATATACAGAGAAATCCACAGCATATCTTCAGTTATTTCTCTATCACAATGACCACAAGACCTGCATGTGTGTGAGCAGACATAACTGACAGTGGAGTAGTGCCTTGCTGGAATGTCCTCATTCTGCAGATTATTGATGATTGCCATCATAAATTCTGTCACATCTTGCTGTATACTCTGATCAGGATAACTTCCTATAGCCAGACATAAAGGAGTAAATAAAATTACACTGTTGTCATGTTTTTTTCTGCCTGGTGGACAACTTCTTAAAGCGCCTCAGACAACACTGTATTTCGGGAAGTTTTGTATCCTATAGACAAAGTGTGGCATATGCAAGAATGTCTGCATTGCGGAGTTTGCGTAACAGTTGATGTCAACACTATTATCAAACTTTGGCACAATATTCAAACCATGCACTCTCTTAACTGGTGGTGATGTACTCACATGACCTCCAGTCTGCAGCGTATCACTAGCAAGAATAGAACACTCATGTTGGTCACTACACTTACTCTTTTGTGCACCTTGTGGGTGCACAAATGTTTAAAGTCTGTCACTGTACAAGGGCACAGGAATCAGAGGTAACTGAGGCTGATACAGGCTCCACAAACGATCACAATCAATTATACATCTCTTAGCATGCAACTTTTCCATTGCAATGTTTATAATGTGCAATCCAGTGAGACTCCTCACACGTCACAGTGCAACATAGCGCATGCCATCCTTAAACACTGCATGACCTACATTGATCATAGCTGCATCCAGACTCAAGCCTTGACTTTTGTGTATAGACACAGTATATGCAACACAAAGAGGAAACTGTTTCCTGGTCACATATATGTCTTTCATCAACTGAAACTACACAGTACACCTGAGACTAAGCCCTCTTGCTTGCTGTCCCTTAAACTGGGCAAGCTTTCCTTTAAGCCAATAAGGCTAACTGGGTGTACAACCATCCCCCACCACCTGTAGGTCAGAAGGAGAATTATCTTATAACTTTCTTTCCCTCCAAATGCCAGCAGAGATTTGGCCATGCCCCAATTTTGCACTATTGAATCACACCCCCCCCCCCAGTTTCCAGCTTAAAGCATTATATAAGGTATTTATCACTCAAAGAACTAGTGGTTACCGGTCACCCTCTCATTTCAATGGCTTAGCTAAAAAAGCCATAACCTTTCTCAGATCTGCAATTTCTCCAAACGTTTTTTGTCAAACTTCCCTAAGACCAGTTATCGTACTTAAATACTTGCTGCTTAGAGAAATATTACTGCAATACAGCCCAATATTGCTCAAAATTATATAATAATGTTAATTAATTAGCAGAGCTTCTGAATTTGTAGTAAACTTAACCAAATCTATGGTTTAAGTATTAAGCTACTGTATATCCAATAGCCATTCAGTATAGATTAATAAGATCAGATGTACTCCATATATACCACAAAGCAAAATTATCAAGAAAACATTTAAAAGGTATACAAAGTTAAGATATAAACATTTAAATAATTGTTATGCTGTTTCTCTAACAGTTTGAGTTATAATTGTTTGTTGGTTCTTTATAGAAGTGGTTTGAAAGAAACCCAGCTCCTGCTCAAATAATTCAGGCATTAAAATAAATTAATAAACTACAGATAAGTGTAGGATTGAGTTTGGTTTTCTTAAATCTCATGTCTAACCAGAGTTTTAAGCCTGTTAAGATCTCTCTATGCTCAGGAGTCCATCTGTTTTGTGCACAGGAATTAGTCAGCTCCACTATCTCTCAAGAGTCCAACAGAATGCTGGTAAAATAATCATTTTAATGTTCCAGCTATTCAAACAATAAGGCTAATTTATTGAAGTGCATCTTCACCTGAATTTTATGAGCAGCATTCATACTGATATTTTTAAAGTGGTATCACCACTCCTACTCCAAGGGGCTGAACAAAAAAAGGTACGCCAAAACATTTTCCATTGGAGCTTATAAACTCAATTGGGCTCTGAAACAAGAGGAGTCCATTT
This sequence comes from Neoceratodus forsteri, assembly GCA_016271365.2. Classification (NCBI taxonomy): domain Eukaryota; kingdom Metazoa; phylum Chordata; order Ceratodontiformes; family Ceratodontidae; genus Neoceratodus; species Neoceratodus forsteri. The sequence continues at coordinate 1,343,077,206 of CM057449.1, read as the reverse complement.
GTAATAACAAATTTTAGGCCTTTGTGATCTTAATTAATTAAAAGTTCAAGCTCCATGGAGAGAAATAATACCTCTAAAGGAGCATTTCCCCATGGCCAGACTGAGTCACCCACTCAAAATAGCATCTTTAAATAATTAGTCATTAAGATTGTTAGGCAAAAAAATACAGGTGGCTAAGAGTAAAATTATCTACAATTCATCAGCAATTCCAGTTTCCCCTAAAGGAGTTCAGGTGCAGCAGAAAAGTGTTCCAACCCAGCACTCTTTATTCCTTGATTAGTCTGGGTATTACATTGCTTGAATGCTGAAACAGAATAATACCTCTAAGGTTGAAAGTATCTCAGTTCCAGCCTTTCCACTTGCTATATCAGCATACTTCCATCTTAATATTAAAGGCGGGCAGCATAGCCCGTCACTGGGGGTCAGTACACATAAGCATATCTCTGTGGTAATTATTTATGTTTCCTTTTCCCTCTTAGGCTATTTACTCAAATGTTTACCATACCTCTGACCATTAAATTTAGGAATATTATCTCTTAATGAGCACCCGAGAAAATGAGTTCTCCTCCATAGTTGCCAAGATCCTCATCAGCTCCATTTCAAAGACACAAATTCTTCATTAATTCAATGAACTTGCCTTCAGGAGGTTTCTGGCAGACCTGTAAACAGAAATAAAAGCTCTGTTAAGTGCAACAAAATTATGAGTCTCTTTAATTTAGCCCCGGTTCCAGACCCTTGGCAACAATGGCATACCTGAAATGGGAAGAATGTAAGCCCATCTGCATCATTTGCTGCTAAAAAATCTGAAAATGGCTCCAGCTGAGTCAGGACCTGGCACAAGACCAATGAACCAATTCTCTAGTTCAGCATTAGGGATTCCTCAAATATGCCAAAAATCTCCTGCTTAGCCTCCCATTTTAACTCACTTCACTTCTCCAAAACACTGTCAATTTTATTAAAAACAGCAACATGTGCCAAAACACCAAGAACTCTCCCACAGCCTTAATCAGTTCTCTGTAAATCCATTTTAGCATTTTGAATCAATGTGCTCATGTTAAACATTATAAGCACAATCGCTAAACACCAGGCAAGCACTATACTTTATGGTCTTAGCTCAAGGTGAAAACTTCAGTATTTAACATGACTTAAACAGGAAGGCTCAGAAGTTAAAATTAATCTGAGCAGCACTTGCTAAAACATTGATAAAGTGAGTAAAGAAAAGTCTTTAAAAGTCCTGAAATCCCGAGGACACAGGAGCGTTCATTCAGCTTGGTGTGGAGCGGAACAGCAGTGCAGTCATCTTGATGCTCTGCCCCCAACTGAAGTCAAAGTTTAATCAAGTGTCAGGAGAGGTATGAAAGGGCAGGTGTCTTTTCCTTTAGGCATATACATTTTGCAGGATGTGTATGAGGTACAGGAGATACCTGAATAGGATTGTTTTCAGTTTTTTTTTGTATTGCACAATTTCATTTTCAAACCAAAGGCTGTTTGAAGACCCAAGAAAACTTGTGTAAAAAACGTAGGTTCTTTTTCCCCCTTCTGTTCTTCTGATAGGAAGTGAACATTTCATATTTGAAAATCTGGTACGTGCGAAAATACATGTAGCTTATACAAACATATGAATTTGTAAGCAGAAACAGGCCACATGGTCTACCAGGTCTGCTCGAGTGTGCAGCTAGCACCCTTACCTTGCAGCTGCCCCACCCCCTTCACTAATATCCCCCCCCCCACACTGTCCCATCCCCTTTTAAAACTACCCACTGTCTTACATGATACCATCTCCTCTGGCAGAGTGTTCCACTCTGCCACACCCTCTCCATGAAAAAGTGACTCCTCATTTCCATCCTATATCTTCCCCCCTCCAATCTAAGACCATGCCCTTTCATGTCCCTCCCCCTCCTTAGCTTAAATATCTCTTCAGTACATGTCTTGTTTATCCCCTTTAAGTAGTTAAAGGGACAGTAAACATTGCAGGAGTCACTCAAATTGTGAAAGCTCATGAAAAGATATTTCAAACAAGACACTGGACTTCATTGTAGGTGTCAGGAGCCCTGTGATATGACTAATTAATCTGTAAATCAGAACAAGGCAGCAACCATTTTAAAACAGGAAGTGATGTCACTGAGGGCAAGCTGCATGTTGTTAATTACAGCTTGCCCCTCAGTGACATCACTGTCGGTCTCATCATTCAATGAAATGGCTGCTGTCTTGTTTTGATTTACAGATGATTTAGGTATTCATAACTCAGGACTCCTGACACCTACAGGTAAGCCCAGTACCTCATTTGAAAGATATTTTTATGGGTTTTCACAATTTGAATGACCCCTGCTGTTTACTGTTCCTTTAAAAGTCTCAATAAAATCCCCCTGATCCCTTCTCTCCTCTTGGGAGTACATCTTCAACTCACTGAGCCTCTCCTCATATGGCCTGTACTTCAATCCCTGGATCATCTTCGTCACTCTGTATTGTACCCCTTCCAGTAATCTTACATCCTTCTTCAGACATGGGTGCCAGTACTGCACACAGTACTCCAGGTGTGGCCTGACCAGTGACCTGTAGAGAGGCAGGATCACCTCCCTGCTCTTAGAGGAGACTCCTTTCGCAATACATCCCAGCATCCTGTTGGCCTTTTCCACTGCCTTCATGCACTGCTCTGTATTGTTAATTTTCCTCATTACAACCACCCCCTAGATCCTTTTCCTCCTCAGTGGCACCTAGCTGCACTCCTCAAGGCTGATAACCCCTCCCTGAGTTCTTTGCTCCGAAGTGCAGTACTTTGCACTTTTTAGCATTACACTCCAACTGCTATGCTTCCAATCACTCTCAAGTTTAGTCAGGTCATCCTGCAGCCCCTTCCATCCTGCTATGTTGTCCACCACCACTATCCCCAACTTGGTGTCACCAGCGAACAGACTGATCTTATTCCTGATGCTGTGCGACATGTCTGCTATGAATAGCCCAAACAGTACCAGCCCCAGTATCGATCCCTGTGGCATCCCACTCATCACAGCCCTTGGAGATGAGTGCTCCCCCCCACCATGACTACTGCACTCTGATGTCTCTCCTGCAGTCAATTCTTGATCCATTTAACCATCTTAGTCCCCACCTCCACATATGTCAATTTTTCCCAACTTCCCATGTGACACTGAATCAAAGGCCTTGCTGAAGTCCAAATATAAGATATCCACAGCATGGCCCTTGTCCAATTCCCTCATTACCCAGTCATAATACTTAACCAGAATAGTCTGACAGGATCTTCCTGAGACAAATACATGTTGATGACTGTCCTGGAGCCCACTGTCTTCCAGAAAGGAAGGCAGAAAGAACATCAGCCTCTTGCCAGGAGAAACTCCCCTTCTAGCTTCCATTTTTACTAGACACCATAGCACAGTTTCTACTACTGTAGGTCATGTAAATTTTTTTCAGTTCCACAGATGTTGACCTCAACTGGTCAAAAATCTTTTTTATATACATTACCTTCTTTTTTAATTCACTATTATCCATCTTGAATTGTTTAAATAACTCAGTCATGACATTTAAGATGAAATTAAAATGTTATTTATATGAGGAACGTGATTGTAAATGTTTATCCTACTGCTTAATCCTAAATGTTCTGTAGATGTCTGCTAAGGATATATGCAAATATTCATTCTAATGTTTAATCCTATTGTTTTGTAGATGTCTGTTAAGGTTGTTTGGAAACTATGTTTGACTTCTTATTTGGTTTGTCATTTGTAATTTATTGTTTATGTATACTGGTCAACCACATAAATGGGTGTTTGGCCCATGGACTTTCCAGTTTAAACAAATAAAACAAACAAACAAACAAACAAAACAAGCCTCTCCTTCAGGATTGTCTCCATTAGCTTCCTCACAATGGATGTTAGGCTTGCTCATCTGTAATTGCCCAGCTCATCCTTTGGGCCACCTTCATGGAGGGGTACCATGTGGGACATCCTTCAGTCATGTGGTAAGCACCCAGTGTCCAAGGAGGTATTGCATAGGTCCACCAGTGGCCCAGCCAGGATTTCTGCTATTTCCTTCAGCACCTTGGGATTTATGCCATCTCGTCCTGGTGCTTTATCCATCCCCAGACCCTTAGCCCTTCCAATACCCTGCCCTCAGTGATCACCCAATCCGTTACCCCTCCACCTGCCCACCCTCCCCACCCCTGTGGTAGTTGCCCACCCTTCTTTCTCATGAACACAGAACAGAAGTATTCATTTAAAGCTTCTGCCTGTTCCACCCATTTCTCTGTCCACCCCATGTCCTTCCTAATCCTCACTATCTGGTCCGTGCAGTTCCTTCTCTCCCACTTGTATCTGAAGAAGTCCTTTTCCCTGTCCTTGATGCCCTGTGTCAGCCTCAACTCGCTGGAAGCCTTGGCTGCCCTGATTCCCCTGGTAACTTCTTTGGACTTCTTCACATACTCCTCCCTATCCTCCTCCTTTCCTGTTTTCCTGTATCTCCTGAATGCTACTTTTTTGCCTTCACCTTTTCTAAGACTTCCCTACTCATCCAGCTTACTTTCTTAGACCTTCCCTTTTTGCTCTGCAATTTGGTAGAGGTCTTAGTAGCCTCCACAAGCCCCATTTTGACTTTTTCCCATTTCTTGTTCACATCCCAGTATGGATGAATTCCTGTCAGGTGCATCTCTAAGATTTCACCCATGCTTCCAAAATCAGCCTGTCAAAAGTCAACCACTACAGTCCCTGTACCCACCACTTCCCTGTTCACAGTGAGCATGAAACACACTGAGTGGTGATCACTCCCAGTCAGTGGGTCCTCCACCCCTACCTCCCTTACAGCTTCCCCATTGGACAATACTAGATCCAGTGTATTTCCCAACCAAGTTGGCTAGGTAACAATCCGTGCCAGGAAGCCATCATGGAAGGCTTCCAGGAGTATCTGTACCCTAGCACTCGAGGTGGCTGGGATACTCCAATCCACTCCTAGTAGGTAGAAGTCCCACATGATCACTGTGTTACCTTTCCCGCACACCTTTCTAATTTGCTTTGCTAGCTCCTTGTCCAGATCCTCATCTTGAGGTGGTGACCTGTATCCCATCCTGAGAGTCTTATTTTTCATGTCATGGAATTGCATCTATAAGGCTTCTGTTCTACCTTCCGCCCCCTCCTCCCTTGCACACTTTATCCCTTCCCTCACGTAAATTGCCACCTTCCCCATTTCCCTTTCCCTCTATCCCTCCTGTAAATTCAATATTCTGGGATCATCAGGTCCCAGTCCTGATATTGGTTGGCCCATGTTTCTGTGATGGCCACTATGTCTACCCTCTCCTCTGCTAATAGATCCTGTAGTTCAGTGGTTTTGTCCCCAGGCTTCTTGCATTCAAAGAGACAACCCTCAAAGATGTTCCCTTCCCCTCCTTACCCAATTTTCCATCCATCTTAACCTCACCCTTTGTCCCTTCCTTGATTCTGTTCCTGTTTGCATGAGGGGTAAGTTTGTTTGTCTCCCCTCTCCGGAGACCCCAAATCTCAGCTTCCCATTCGCCACCCCTCCAACTAGTTTTAATTTACCTTTGCTGCTATGCACTCCTCTATCCTCTGTTTTAATGGCCCCAGACCTTCCCTTCTCAAGTGTAATCTGTCCCCTGTGAACAGATCTCTATTGTCCAAGACCCTGCCCTAGCCTCCCACTATCCAGTACCCCTTGGATTGACACAATTCCCCCAGCCAAGTGTTGAGCTCCTCTATCTTTCTCTTCCTCACTGTACTTGCACAGAGCACTGGTAGTACCTCAGAGAAGGCCACTGATCCCTCCACCTTCTCACACAACCTTCCCAGTTCCTCAGACCTCTCCCTTACACTTCTACCATTTCACCTGCCAAGTCATTCATACCCACATTCACCACGACATGCAGTTTCTGCCTTCCTCTCCTTATGCACTTGAGAAAAGATTTTCCTGCCATATCCGGTGTCAGCCCAGGTACAGACTCTACCTATGTGCAACTATGTCTTTCCCCTTTACTTCCCCATCTGACCCCTTTTAGTATGGAGTCTCCTAGCACAAGTAGGCTCCCTCTTCATTTCACTTCCTTCCCCTGATCCATTTCCCCTTGTACCTGCTTTGAGAGTCCACACTGCCTTGCACATTTACATCTCTATCCTTACCCTGGCATCTTCCTCAGCCTCCACACCTGTCTTGTCCCCTCCCTTAATGCTCCCCGTGTCTAACTTGACCCTCCCCCTTTAAAGCTCTCCCACTATCATCACCTTCCCTCCCCTTCACATTAGGCACCCTCCTCTCACCTCTCTCCTCTGATGTGTCTCCCTTGTCCAACCTTTTAGCCGAACCCCTCTTCCCCTTAACCTTGCCCCCTTCCTCTGACTGCATGTTGTCCCCTGATCATTCACTACTACCCCCACCTCGTCTTGGCCCCTTTCAAAGATCCCGTCCCTCTTCATCCACCACTGAAGCAGCACCTCAAACCTATTGATGAACATATGAATCTGCCAGCAGAAACAGGCCTTACGGTCCATCAAGTTAGTGGTCAATCAAATTAGTCTGCTTGAATGCGCAGCTAGCACCCTTATATTGCCGCTGCCCTTCCCCCTTACCTTTACCCCCCTCGCACCCTGTCCCATGCCCTTTTAAAACTGCCCACTGTGATACAGGATACCACCTCTTTGGGTAGAGTGTTCCATTTCTCCACCACCCTCTCTGTGAAAAAATGCCTCCTCATCTCTTTCCAATATCTTCCACCCTTCAACCTGAGACCATACCCTCTGGTGTCCCTTCCTCTCCTCAGCTTAAATATCCCTTCTGTGCCTGTTTTGTTAATCCTGTCACTGCTGTACTTTGGTTCATACCTGACACTTCCCTTTGCTGCTGGCCTCTCTGTACTCTTTAGCACAGTGCCCCAACCTCTTCCCTTCCCCTGGTTCAGAGAGCTCATGTTACTTCTTGGTCCTGAACTCTTGTTACTTTATGGAGGTGGCCATCCTGCTCCTGTTTTCTCTCCCCTTCCCCTATATTAGCCCTCACTAACATGTGCCTTTTTTATATTTTCATCATGCTGCTCCTAATGTCCTCAATACTACTAATGGACTTTCACTCCATCAGCAAGCAGGCCTCATTTACTCCAGGTACAGAGCTACAGTGGGGCTTTGTTAGCCTAACACTGCTTATACATTGCCCCACCCACCCTGGACTAACACTACCTTAATAGGTATGACCTCTCACATGACCCAACCCAACCCGTCACTCTTTGAGCTATCTCCCCATTTTATACTGCTTCAACACTAGGAGTCCCTGTTGTACTAACTAAGTTACACTGCAATCTTAACATAATTTAGCCTTTCCTATACATTAACCCTATATTAGCTCTTATCTTTGTCCTGCGCTTGTTCAATCTTAGCAGCTGCATCCCAAGTAGTCCTCTCTATCCCATCCCACGGGACTTGAAAAATCGTCCTCCCTCCCTGTAGTCAACGTAACCATTAGGCCATCCAAGCAGCTACACTTTATCTTAGTTTTTCGTGTCCCTTAAGCTCCTTTATTGTAAATTGTTTCATTGAGACTCCTATTTCTGTACTACTGCATGCATAGTATTGTTTGTTCTACATGCCACTCTCCTTATAACCCCCCCTAGTCACACCATGAGATAAACAACTCGTTGTTCACTGTGTTTTCCTGGTGTAACATTTCATTAAATAAATACACATTTCTAGACACAAGCTGTGTTGCCACACTACTACAGAACTCTGAAAACTGATAGCTTAAAACGGTGCATTCCAACTCAACTTACTGCTTCTACTGTGTAACCAGCCTCTTACCCCACTTTAAGCCCTCCTTTTTATTCCCATCACTCTAGTCTTTCCCCACTCTTCTGCTGTTATTATTCCTGCCCACTTGTGGTATTTGAACCTCTGAGCCTTCACATTGAAGGCTGTTACCTTACCACTGTGCTATCAGTTCCTCTCCAATTACTCCTGAACTTTTTCTCACACTTATTCTTCTTCCCTACTCTTACCTAGCTGTTACTGCTACTAAACAACCACCATGTGGTCTCTTGTCAACCTGATTTCATCCTCTGTCTGAACCAGACTCACAGATTACCTTACCCCCACTTTCATCTTCATCACCTTTTTGCATCCACATATTTTCTCTCCCCCCCTTCTTGTTACAATACTAAAAACTCCCGTAAAATACAACCACCACCCCTAAAATTGCATAGACATGTGTTAGTTCGCAGAGGTCTCCTCCTTCTTCTTCTTTCTGGTAACATCTACCCTAACCCAGGACCGGGCTTAGTGCTCTTCCCCTCCACCTGCCTCACAGGTGGGCTAAAGCTTGCTTCGGTTAATATCTGTAGTCTGATATTAAAACTTGACCTACTCCAAGCTTAGGTTGTACTTCACAAGCTGGATATCCTCTCTGTAGTAGAGACCTGGCTGTCTCACACTATACCTGACTCAGCAGTGGCCCTAAATGGCTACAAACTTTACAGGGAGGATAGGTTGGGTAAGCACGGTGGGGGTTGTGCCATCTATCTAGCTAGTTCTTTACTAGGGCAAATGCTCCCTTGCTCCATACCCAGCAACACTTCTCAGGTCCTGGTGATTAAAATTACCACTGGTGAAAGTGGAAAAAATCTCACTGTGCTCTCCTTCTATATCCCCCCATGTTTCACCAAGCTGGGGTTTCATGCTATCCTGGACTGGGTTTCCCATCTCCCCTCTCAGTCTGAGGTTATCCTACTCCGTAACTTCAACACTGACTAGTTAGCTTACCCTGCCATGGCTTCTTTTAGGGATGCAGCTTCAGCTGTGAACTTATTGCAGGCCGTATCTTCTCCCACTAGGATCAACTATAAAACAGGAGCAAGCACTCTCATTGATCTTATACTCACTAATTGTCCTGAAAGACTCTCTTGCATTAAAGTCTTACCTGACTTGTTAAGTGATCATTCCCCTACCCTCTGCCAATGGTCGAATGGTTCCATTCAAACCCCTCCTATTTCATCCTCTAAATGTACCCTTAAGAAAGGCATGCTTAGTCAATTCCAGAACTACCTTCTTAACTCTGATTGGACCCCTCTTGACTCTGCCACTAATATCGATGATGCCCTTACATACTTTATCTCCACTTTTAACTCTGCATGTGACATTTTTGCCCCTTCATGACATATAAGGTGAAAACCCAGGACAATCCTTGGGTAACCCCTGCCCTTTTAAAATTAATGGCAAACTGAGATAACCTTTGGCACAAGGCTTTGGGGTCTGGACTTCCTGCAGATAGACAGCGCCATCGGGCAGCCAGAAATGCTTGTACTTGAGAAATTAGACATGCTAATGCTGAGTACTATATAACCTGCCTTTCTTCTTCTTGGGGTAATGGGACTAAGTTCTGACAAAATCTTAAGGACCTAATGTGTAAAAATAACACCTACCCTCCTCCGTATTAAATATCAATGGAGTTACTACCCAAGATCCCCTGCTCATAGTAGATACATTCAATAATGCTTTTACCAATCTAAGTACTGTTCTCCCTCCGGATTTCTTCAGTGACCTCACTAACCCCTCTATCCCCCCTCTGTCAACTGCTCCTATTGGTATCCCTCCATTTTGCTTCAGAGTAATATCGCCAAGTGAAGCTAGATCCTACCTTTCATGAGTCGTGGTCAAGTCCAGATTCAGTGGTGACTCTTTTGATCTAAAATTACTTCATTTAACATTTGATGCAGTACTCCCTCCCCTCACTAAAATTCTTAATCTTTCTCTCTGTCTCAGTCAGTTTTCCTCCCAGTGGAAATCTGCAATAGTCAGCCCTGTTCACAAGAGTGGTGACAGAACTTCCCATGGTAACTGTCGCCCCATCTCTCTCATCCCTCCTATTTCTAAAGTCCTTGAAAGGATAGTGAATGATTAAATATCTGAATATGTTGCTAAGTATAATCTGCAGTGTAACCAACAACATGGCTTCAGAAATGACCACAGCACTTCCACATCCCTCCTGGAGTTCACTAGCTTTATACATAAAGCTCTGGACCATGATCACTTTGTTGGGTCTGTGTACATAGACCTAACAAAAGCATTTGACACAGTCCACCATGGCCTACTTTAGGCTGGGCCTATCCACTTTTGCTACCACCTGGTTTGATAGTTACCTCTCTGGGAGGTCCCAGAGAGTTAAAATTCTAAGTACCCTCTTTTCCAGTAAGCCACTTTGCTCAGAGGTTCCAGAGGGTTCAATTCTTCATCTGCTTCTGTTTAGTCTTTTCCTAAATACCCTTCCCCAAGTCTGCTGTGGCAATTTACTCCTCTACGCAGATGACGCAGTTATTTTCCATAGTCACATTGAACCTCTTGTGTTTAAACAATGCCTGCAAAATAGCTTTAAACAATTTGAGTCCTGGTTCTCCTTTCATAAACTTATCATCAATTACAAAAATACCAAAGTAGTGCTGTTTGCAAACCATCAGAGTAAACATAAAGGAGTGTTACTAAACATCCAAAATAGTCACCTCTCATCATTTGAGCAGGCTAGGAGTTTTAAATACCTTGGGATCCTTAGACTCCTCCCCCTCCTACCAAGAACATATTAATCTGGTTTGCAAAGCAGTAAACACCAGAATCAGCCTCCTCTTCAGGCATAGGAGCTGCCTGACAAACAACGCCCTCCACCTGGCTGTCACTAGTTCTGTTCTATCCCTAATGGATTATGGTATAGTAATCTAGGGATCTGCACTTGACACTGCTCTTAAAAGAATAGTGCTGTCCCACAATAAAGCATATCACCACATAACAGAAGCACCAAAGCTAACTCACACCTGCGATCTTTACAGTCACGTGAACTGGCTAAACTTTAAGTGTAGGCTTGACTATTACACCTGCCTGTTGGCCAAGAAGCTTACCACCTCAGTCTCCCTTCCCTTGGTCCAGCAGCTCATCTCCCCTGCCCCTACCGCTACCCCTCGTTCTGCTAGGAGCTCTGATAAGGCCCTTTACCTAGTCCTTTTCTGTAAGACATCCCGAGGTCAGTGAGCATTCTTCCACAGGGTCTCTGTCCTGCTCAATGGCCTGCCTCCTCTGGTTTCCTCACAGTTAAATTGGGCCCTTTAAAAATAAACTTCACCAGCACCTACTCTCAGTGAATAGTTGTGATTGCTCCTAACTTTTGCTGGTCAATCTGGGACTGCTCTTGGCTTGTCCCTCAATTTCCCCCTGCGCCTCCCTACCTTATCTTGGTCTAATTTCTCCCTCCCCACTCTGTTCCCCTCCTGCCCTTTACTCATCCTTTACCTGCACTTTTTCTTATTCCTCTTTCTCTACACTTTACACCCCTCTACTCAACTTTTCTCCCTACACCCCAGCTGTCTCACAACTCTCCTTAACTGACTTCCTTTTGGTCTCCCTTTCTTTTCTTTAATTTCCTATCTGTTTACACAGTTAGCTAGCACTGCCTGCACCTTGTTTGTTTCATTATCATGTACTCCACCCTCAGTTATGATGCACTTACAGTATGTATAATGCACTGTAATACTTGTATACTCATATCCTATGTATTATATACTGTATTATTGTCCTGTAATGTTTTGTATCCTGTCTGTTTTAAATCTACTCGCCATGTTGTTTCTTTGCCATGCACTCCATCCTCATTTATGATGCACTTATGTATAATGTACTGTATTATTTGTATACTTGTATTCTGTCTATAATGTACTGTATTAATCTCCTGTAATTTGTTTTGTAACCTGTCTGTAAATCTGATGTGGAGCCTTTGCAAAAGAGTTTTTTTGTCTCGAAGGGTTAAAATTCCAAGACTTCAATAAATAATAAAAAAAACTACATTGAGAGGGTTCGCACTTAACTTTCCTTAAGATTCCTTAAATTTCCTTAGATGTGAGTATAGTAAAAGAGTACTCCTCTAACTTTACTGTATTTTTCAATTCTGGAATAGAGTTAAAAAATCAAAACAGTAATTAATACATACTGTATCCCCAGTCCACCACTTTGCAGCCCTCCAGTAATTCCAAGCCCTGAGTGTATGTTCCCTAGCGTTCACCTATTCCACTCCACCCTGCACACTTTATACTGTAGGCTAATTCCAGAGATTCCACTTAACAAATATTCCTCTATAACAGAAAAATACAACAGTCCCTCCCTAAAACACCATAAAAAATAACAGTCCTTTCCTAAGACACAGTAAGATACATATCTACTACTATCCCAGAGCTATATATCACTCTTTAACATTGCAAAGAACAATCCCCTCTGTTAGGACATGTTAGTAGGTGCACCTGGTTGTGCTATCCACCAATCCCAATGCAGCAGCACCACAATAAGTGTGGATGAGCTGGAAGTGGAAGGGATGGAGAGGGTGGGTTTTGGGCCTTCTTCAATTCCCACGAGAGTCAATCAGCCTCTTACACAACAATGCACCTTAGCCACTTTCCTTATTTTTGCACATACTGTATTTTTGAAAATGAAATATCCACATACAATCAAGGATGATTCACATTTCATTAGTAAAGAAAAAATAAACACTTTGTTCCATACTGTTCCTCTGTGGTGCAGAGGATCGGACATAGGGATGGGACACTTATGAGTCTGGGGTTCAAAACTAGTGCCTCCATAATTTTTTTCCCACCTACAATGAAGGTGCAAAAGATGAATGAAGGATGGCCTCAAACCCATGACCCTTGGATTTGTAGTCAAGTGTCCTGTCATCTACACCACATGACACATATTAAAGGACAACTGTTTTTCATTTAGACATATACATTGTTGCAAATGAGTCCCTCCCATCCTATGAACCCTGTGAAAATAAAAGCACTTTCGAGCCTGCAAGCTCTCCTCTTGCTAATATGGACACCTAGGATTTGTGGCACCCAGAATAGGTGTTTCTTGGCACAAAATAAAGAAAGATACATCAGAATGTGGCTAAACAGGTCCCGTTGAGCTACATTCTGATGTTCCTATGTCTACTTTCATTCATTTTAATATATTTGCTTTCCTTTCCTTTCCTTCTCTCCCTAACTAAACAGCACTAAATAAAGAGCCCTTTATGACAAGACAGTAAGACCCTGAATGCAAACACAGTAGATGCTGTAAAAATAAAAGTATTTTCAAACCCACAAGCATTTCTCTCCCTAACCTGGAAGAAAAAGATGAGTGAAGGGTGGCCTCAAAGCTACAACCATTGGATTTGAAGTCAAGTGCCCTGTCCTATTCACCACAGGATAAATACAAAACAGCATGTGTTTTTTCCTTTAGACATATAGATAGTCAAAAATGGGTCCCTTTTATTGTGTAGCTCCTGCAAAAATAAAACCACTTTCAGATCCGCAAGTGCTCCTCTTGTTAATGAGGACAGATAGGATTTGTGGCACCCAGAAGAGGTGTTTCTTGGCACAATATAAAGCAGCATCAGAATGTAACTAAAATGTGGCTAAACAAGTCCCATTTAGGTACATTCTGATGCTCCCATGTTGACTTCCATTCGTTTTAATGTATTTTCTTTCCTTTCCTTTCCTTCTCTCCCTAACTGAAAAACAAAATGGCTGACACAAAAGCCCTTTCTGAAATGACTGTAAGACCCTGAGTGTGAAAACAGTAGATCATGTGAAAATAAAAGTATTTTCCAACCTGCAAGTGCCCATTTTGCTAACCTGGGTAAATAAAAATAAGTGAAGGGTAACTTTGAACCCATGACCATTAAGTTTGGATTTGAGTGCCCTGTCCTCCACACCACAGGACACATACAAGAGCAACTGCTTTTTCCTATCAGTGTATATTTTAATGTGTTTTCTTTACTTTCCTTTTCTTACTAACTGCAAAAACACTGTGATCCTGTGTGTGCAAATACTGTGTGTGAATATAACAGCTTCTCCAAAAATAAAAGTAATTTTGAGCCCTCAAGTGCTCCTCTCAATAACTTGGGCAATCAGGATTTCTGCTGTTCAGAAAAGATGTTTCTTGACAAAATATAAAGAAACATCCGATTCTGGATAAATAGGTCATGGTTAGCTAAATTCTAATGTTTCTATTTTTAATTCCATTCATTTCAATGTGTGTTCTTTACTTTCATTCTCCCGCTAACTGGGAGACGTGATGGAAGACATAGGAGTTATCTGTGAAAACACTGTGACCCTGTGTATGCAAATACTAGCCCTACAACACTAAAAGTACTTTCATGCCTGACACATAAATTTCCCCATAGGAAATAATTTATTTATTTATTATTTATTTATTGAATTTTGATGACCGGGTAAGCCCACTGGGCCCTGAAGGTCCCTTTTTCAGGGGCGACCCGGGAATAACATTAAGAGAAAGCATACAGTATAAAAACATGTGGGAGTACAGATTAACACGGGCATACAGTATTCAGCTGTATACACATAGCAGACATAGCATTGGTTAGGTGTTGTTCATTACATTATCCATTGACAAAGACATTATTGAGACAGTACTGTAGATTTCCTTGGTAGACCTAGTTCAGGAGCATTAATAGGTTCAGGTTAGGGGAGGAAAGAGATAGTGCATACATTGTTAGGGGCTAACACTTATAGTTAGGTGAACAGTCTGCAGAGGTAACTGCAATAGTGTCAAGGGGGCGGAGGCAATGGCATATGCTTGTTGATAGAAAATGGGCCTTGAGTCTAGTGCGGAAGCACAGCAGAGATGGGGTGTCTTGAATCTCCACAGGGAGGTTATTCCACAAGGAAGGAGCAGTATGAGAGAATGATTTTTGTCCTGCCTTAGTCCTGACCTTGGGGACATCCAGTAGCATGTGGCCTGAGGATCTAAGGCTACGCTGGTTTATTTTTGCAGTGAGGAGTCCTCCCAGACTCTGGGGATGCTAAATTTAAAAGTACAATACATTTTAAAGCAATTAATATTTTTTCGCCAAACCCCAGGGTCCTTCAACAACCCTAGAGATACTAACCAAGCATTGCAAAATTATCCAGTACAATGTAACCATGTAAAACTTGTCTTAATGTGATGTTCTGCTTAGTTAGGTATGTTCAAAAATTGTCAAAAAATTGTCTCAAGTATTGTGTCCATTTGTATTGACGTGGAGCCTTTGCAAAAGAGTCTTCAACTCAAAGGATTGTAATTCAGAAACTTCAATAAAATAAAATAAAAAAAATAAAAGGCACATCTGAGAGGCAAAGGCTTTCAACCCTGAAAATTTTATACCACAACCTAAAGTCGTTTCTGAGATACTGGTGGACAAAGAAACAGCAAAAATTAAGTAAATTTAGGGATTTTGATCTTTAATAACCTTGCAACTGTTCAACAGAGTCGCATGACATTTGACAAACCAGAGCACTATCCCTAGAGAGTAAGCATTCCAAATTTCATGCAAATTCATTGAATGGTTCCAAAGTTATTAAGGTTCAAACATTTGGCTTTATCATAGAAATGAGCTTCTAAACCCTAACTATACTGGTGCTACTGCTTTAATGTATATACATATATATATATATATATATATATATATATATATATATGTATATGTATGTGTGTGTGTGTATATATACATATATATACACACATACATATGCCAAAAAAGTGTTTCAAGGCGGAAGCCATTGTTCATGCCTATGTTGCACAGGGGGATGTGGTGGTACCTACTGTTTCAAACAAGTTTCCAAAAGAAGTGATACCAATGGAAAGTGTTATGTCTTTTAAACTCAAGTGTTGTCAGTTCCTCATCAAGAAAAACATTTCTGGATATAGTATTTAATGCATTCAGAAAGGAAGGGGGCAAACCGAGTATACCTGAAAACATGACTATTATGCATGGAAGAAAGCACAGATCACTTCACTTCAGGTTCACTGAGGGTTCTGTGACTGGTGGTTTTCTATATATTGATATGTATACTTAACACTCTCTTACTAAATAATTGCATCACCTCAGACTGTTCAGGTGACAGGCCCCAGGAAATGAAGCTGAAAAGTTCTGTCAACCGAAAAGTGTTGTTATTCAGTAAGAGACACTGTCATGCATACATATAAACACATTATGAAGCACTATATGATTTTTCTGTAGACAAAAACACGCTCTACTACTATTGGTAATGATTAAAACAAGGATTTATTTTATAATTGTGGCTTTCCTCTCAAGATAGAGCACAGAATGGTACAGTCCAATTGTATCATTATGTCACATGCTCTGAAGGTGAGTTATGGTGGCTGTTTGTTTGAAAAACCTTTTTTGGAAGCACTTTAAATTTTTTAAATCATTTGGATTAGATCTGGTGAGTGATGCTTGTGAGAGAACGATATTAGTGGCAGAGTGGCAGGCAGACAGATGCTAATTCAGTGTGAGAAGGCCCCATCTGTATGGTGGAAAAGAGGTACTCTATTTCTGCAGTGTGACTGGTCAACAATATTGTACTGCTTTATCATTCTTCATAGTGACAAAGCCAGAGTCCCTAAAATGTACTGGTAGCTCATCCCATTTAGAGATGAACAAAATCCACAAATTTTGCTCAGTGAAATATTTTGTGAAATTCACACATTTCATGAAATATTTTGTGGGTGCGAAATGTGAAAGTCCACCTATGAAATTAACCATCTTGCCCACAAAATGGGGAATTTCACCACTTGTGGATGAAATTCCACCATTTCTCAAGCAAAATTCTGCATTTATTACCTGCAAAATATTTCACGAAATGCGCAAAATTCACAAAACATTTTGCGGGGTGAAATTCCTAATTTTGCCAGAATTATGACAGAAAAATAAAATTTCGCTGCATCTCTAATCCCATTAAACAATAACCACACCTTATTCACAGGCTATCGATTGCTTTAGCTATATGGAATGACAATAAGTTATTTTTTTCCATCAGGCATTTCCTATGTAATTGTTTAGCCAATACTTACTGTAATTGTTTTATATGATTATTGCATATGTCATACTACTATATGTTTTGTCTTCTACTTTTTGTGCTCCTGTGTCCCCCTATGTTCTTGGGTTCTTACCTGGTTACCACAATTAAAAAAATAACATAAAACAACAACATACTCAGCCCCTGAAGATACAGTATCTAAAGAAAGCTAATGATGCTGGCCCACCAGCACAGTGGCAAGGCATCCATTTGTGGCACCGACATCCCAGGTTCTGGGACAGACCAGGGAGTCAGAGGGTCAGATGGGGGGTAGAAGGATTGAGTGTCCTATGGACCACTGTCCTTCTCAAGGGGGAAAAGTGTTGGGTGCAATGAGGACCCTTGGTGGAGGCTGGGGGTCCTGCGCAGCTGGCACCATATGCAATGAGGTGTGGGATGGAGGCTGGCATCATTGCACATCCCCGTCCCCAGGGGAAAACCAAAATCTCCGAAAATGTCACTTGCAGCTAATGACAACCTGCCTCCACCGCTGTTCTTACTCAGACCAAAAACAACCGGGGTCTCAGTTTCATGATCACTGGGTGGGGCCAGCCAGGGTTTTAGGACTTGAGTTTCTATGGAGGTGTCACCTGCCAGGTGGCCCTTCTGGAAGGGAAGCCTATAAATGGGGAACAGCGGTGGGTGGGGACCTGAGCTCCGGGCTGGGACAAAAGAAAAAAAGGAAGCTAATGAAATGCAATTTATTGTTTGAAAATTAGCAGCCTCATTTTACATTAGTAAAGTTTGAATTAAAACATATTTATGACACATATGCTTCATTCTCATTCTAAAATTCCACATTTTGTCAGATATCCATTCATTTTCATGAATGCATTTTCTACTGACACTACAAAAACTAATACATTAATTAAAATAAAAAAGCAGTTTTCCTTTCTGTACGCGATCCAGTCATTTGTGCAACATGCATTAGGGCTGAGTTAGAAAGGAAGAAACTCCCTTTGCTTGATATTGAAACCAAGACTAAATAACTGCTGTGCTGTCTGCAGAACCATTCAGCATTCAGTTTTGTTTGACAAAAACATGAAGAGGTGACCTTTTGTGAAAAACTAAATGCTAAGGCATTTACAAGAAGGATAGGCAGCTTTTCTGATAAAGACAATTAGGATCTTCAGTAATAAGTTTCCAAAAACATTATTCAAATTACCATGAACAGGCAAAATGTGTTGGACTTTGTCAAATTCATTTCCATAACAAATACTTCATAACTGTGTAGCTCACCTATAAGATTGAAGCTAAGTGACCTTAATTTGCCATGTAGTAACAATTCTGAATTTAAATAAGCTATGCATGAAGTTGATGTCAGCTCATCTTTTCCGATAATTTAACACTGATAGCAGTTCCTAATTATGATAATATTGCATGTTGTCGCAAAAAAAATGTAAATGAAGTAGATTGGCTGTGTAACTATGATTGCAATGAATGTCAGAACATTTATTTCAGTGTACTAAATAGTAAAGAGTAGTACAGTAACATATTTACTAATGTAATCATTTAAGATCAGGTATGACTCAAAGTCCATTGAGTGTGCCCCTCCCCCCACTTCATAAACAGGTACCAACAGCAACAAGTGTGTTGCTCAAACACAATGCAAAATGAATTCAGCACCCACAAAGAAACTGACAAGGCATTATCAGTTCCATGTAAGGTCATTAGTCAGCTGTCAGCACACTATATGTGTGTGTGAACCAGGATATCAGACTTCTTTCCTGAGGCAACCAGTTACTGCTAAATAAACCTGGTGAGATATTTTTACTTTGTCGTGTGCTTGCCAGTTTCTGTGTGGGTGCTGAATTAATTTTGTATTGTGCATTGAGTTGGTATTTGTAACACCACAGTCCCCTCCTGGAGCAAGGCATTCTGTTTGCTCTTATGTTTTTCGACCAATACTCATAACCTTATCTCCTGATGAAGACTAATACTGGTCAAAGCAGCAGGGCATTTTGTAAGGCATTTCTGCAACTCGACTTCTTTAACTGTGTTATGTTATGCAATGATATTTCTATTCTTTTCACTTAGCATTCAATAAACTAATTTGCAACTCTTTGCTGCTTTTGATTCTTTCATTGCAACTTTGTGGTTGCTTGCACAAACTAAAGCAGTCAGTTAGCTTCCTCAATAAATTGTGTTTTGTTGGTGGCACCATGCTGACTCAATGAATGCCCTGTATGATCCCAGTGCAGGGTGGGTTGAATAAGGCAGCCTATAATAGTGGAGAATGTGAACAAAACAATTTAAATGGAACTTTAATCATGGGTCATAGGATTCCTGTACAAGTCTTCAGCCTGTGGAGGTATCCAGCAATACTATAAATCCCAGTATAGCTCAATGTCCTATATTCTGTGGTGATTTTCATATGCAGCCCATGATGCTTTGCATTGTGTGGGCATGTGTGATTTTGTATTTTCTTGATAGCTAAACATACTGTATCACAGGAAAGCCTCATTCATTTAAAAGTGATTACTTGTGAAATACAGTATCTAGATACTGAATATACTAGGACTAATCTCTGGCTACCACTGTATGCCTCTCCAAACACAGCCAAGCACAGCTTAGTGTTTCCATAGAGCCTACAGATCTAACTACTAAGGCTAGGTGAATACCTTATTTTGAATATTCAGCCAAATATTCATATTTGGATCCCCAAATATTTGGAATTCAGTATTCACATTTTTTATTCATGTTCCTGTGTGTGTGTGTGTGTGTGTGGTAAAAAAACAGGCCCTCCACCTCCTCCACAGCCCAACTGTTTCAAGATCCTGAACCCCTATCCCCCACACTCCCTCCTCCCCCCATCATCAACAATTTAATGTCTTAAAAAACAATCCCAAGATGGGCGACTGACACAACACACCCACCTCCAGAGCCAATTGCCATCTCCTGTAGTG
Source organism: Neoceratodus forsteri (assembly GCA_016271365.2). Lineage (NCBI taxonomy): Eukaryota > Metazoa > Chordata > Ceratodontiformes > Ceratodontidae > Neoceratodus > Neoceratodus forsteri. The sequence goes on along the minus strand of CM057449.1, from coordinate 1,343,057,436 downwards.
CATGCTCTTTTTATGCAGGCTGGGAAATAATACCCTGACCCTACCCCGGCAGCAACACCCAACTCCCATTCTCTTCACCCCAGCACCCACATTTCCTTAAGAACCAACCCTTCAAGCATGAGAAGGCAACTGACACAACTCACCCTTCTCCATGGCAGAATGCTTTTTTGTCAGTGAAAGCACTCCTGCACTTTCTTGCATACTAAAACAGCTGATCAAGTGATCAGCTGTCTTATTATGCAAGCAAACACAGGAGCACTTTCATTCACCAGAAGGCAGCTGGCTGTGGAGGAGGCCGGGGTAGTGTTGGTTGTTTTCACACTGCTGGGTGGGGTCTTGCTTCTTAAGGAAATATGGGTCCCAGTGAGGAGAAGGTTGTGAGTTGGGTGCTGCTGCCAATGTGAGGGTCAGGGAGATTAAATTCTTTCCTAGCCTACTCAAAAAATGCATGCTTTATAAGAGATGGCAGATAGCTGTGGAGGCACGTGGGTTGTGTCGTCACCCATAATGGAATTGTTTTTTAAACATTCATTTGTGGATGCTGAGGGGAGGAGGGCGGGTTGGGAATGGGGGTTGTGGCTCATGAAACAGCTGGGCTGGGGAGGAGGGTCAGGGGCTGTTTATTACTTTTTCTTTATTTCCCGAATATGAATAATAGTGCCACTATTCATTATTCATATCCAAATAACAAATAGTGCATTATTCGTGGTATTCAGAAAATATTATTTGTCCTTGTACACCCCAACTAACTACAGTGCTGTCCACCAAGATCAAGCACTGTTATTACAGTTTTTGCCATGATATTTTGTAGGATACTGCAGGAACTCAATGCAATCCACTGACAATTACTCCAGTTTGTCATGCAGTAAACTGCAAAATCTTACACAGAGCATTTGACCTGGGTGAATGACAACACTCTACCAAACAAGCTATGTGTAAAATGTGGCAGAGATCTGAGTTCCAATACCGTACTCATGGTTCAAGAGCATTAAACCTCACAGGGCAAAAACAGATCAGGAATACCACTGTCACACAGGATTAGCTGCTGAAAATTTCAAGAAACAGACAGATAAAATGAATGCAGGAAAACAGGAGCACAGTCTGTATGTGCAAATCGGTCACTGCAGATGATAGATATGCAGATGTGAAACTGCCTCTCAGCCATGTCACTTTACTCCAAAAGGGGACTTTTTTCACAACTTTAAAGTTGATTCAGATCCAGCCATTTCATTCACTGGATTTGTCCCACCTTCATGCTGATCTAGTAGCCAGTGACTGATCCCCTATTTCTACAGCTGGCATCATGAACAATGCCCTCAAATTCTTCACCTCTAAATTTACAGTTGTAGTTATTCAAAAATGTAATGGTACTGAGGTGTAACAGAGTTGCAGTAAAAAACCAAAAAACAAATACAGCAGTATAATGTAATTGAGGTAAAAATAAACATGTTATTCAATGCATTTATTTTATAGCAACTGCATTATACAAATTGTTTACCACAACTGCGTTATACTGCAGTCCCATTTAACTTTTAACTACCACTGAATGTCTTGCTGTGATCGTCATGGCCCCCCCTTAGAAGAACCTCGGTCCGAGGTAGACACTTCCCATGGATCTCAGGTGAGTTGTTGGCTTGTCACTGTGCACGTGACCTTGCCTGGAAGACCTTCAAATCCTCTGGCTCCACTTTTGATCTTATCACCTTTCGGACTCTTTCTAATGCATCTACTAAAGATACTGGGCTTCTAAAGTCTGAACACTTCATATCCAATCTCCAGAACAACCTTAATCACTCCTCTAACTTTTGGGAGGTAATTCATTCACTTTTCACCCTTCCAACCCAGTTCCCTCTCCCTGTTCTCAAGATGGGTAATACTGTACTCCTATTTCTGACCCCTCTGCAGTTGCCTTATCTTTCAATTTCTTTTTCACTTCTTGTGCCTGTTCACTCCTCTCTTCCTCCACCTCTCCCCGTCTCTCTTCTTCGCTTCCCTCTCACTTTTCTCCTCCACCTGCCTAGTGCCTCTCCTCCCTTTTTCCTTTTTCACCCATTACTCATGCTGGTGCTCTCAGGGCCTTCTTGACTCTAAATCCTCACAAGGTTGGGGGCCCTGATGGTCTTGACCCTAGTCCCCTATTTCTATCTGCTTATGCCATTGACCTCCCTATTATCTACCTCCACAACTGCTCTTTTTCCTTGCAGTGTCCCTAACACTTGGAAGTTGGCTACGTCATCCCCCTACCTAAAGGGGGAGAGCTATCTTCCTCTATTAACTTTTGACTTATCTCTCTTCCTCCAACTCTAGCTAAACTCCAGAAACATCTTGTTCTCTCACAACTCCCATCTTTTCTTGACACAACCTCTTTCGTCATTCCTTTCCAGTCTGGCTTTAGAAAGTCACACTCCACTTCTACCTCCCTCCTCCAGCTCTCTGATACTGTCCTCTCCGGCATGGATCAGGACTTTGTAACATCCACCATTTTTGTTGGCTTAGCCAAGGCTTTCAACACTGTAGTCCATCCCATTCTTCTGGACAAGCTTAAGGCTGCTGGATTTCCAGTTTCCTCAGTTAAGTGGTTTTGCTCCTACCTTAAGAGCAGGTCACAAGCTGTTCATATTGGAGTCTCCACCACTCCACACTCCCCATCAGTTCGGGCATTCCGTAAGTGTCTGTCCTTGACCCAGTTCTTTTTTCCATTGTTACCTGAGTAGTGGAGCTATGCAGACATATTGTGATTACATCAGTAGAGAAAGGGGGCTCTGGAATGTCTGGAATGCTTGCGAACATAGCACTGCCTGTCAGCTTCAATGAAGTGGATATGAATAACATCTCTCCACGACTTTTTCATTCAGTTCCGTGTCGTTGCTACCTCCCTCCCCTCTCCCTCCCCCACCACACTATTTTCTTGCTCCAGACCTGCTGGCTACAAATGGCTCAGCCACTTGCTCTGCCCCTAATTAAATGTTGACGGGCACTAGCCCTCAGAACCTAGCAGTGCTCTGTGAGAAAACCTGACATTGCAGCTTTGGTTTCCTGAAACAACTGAATCTATGCTGATGGAATCATTCTAATTTGGTTGCCTGTGTGGATTGTAATCAAAATAGATGCTGCCCAGCTGTGGAAGTATTGCTTACTTAGTCTCTACTGCTCTGGCCTGCTGACTATGAACAGCTCAGCCAGTTGCTCTGCCCCTGATCAAATGTTGACAGCACTAGACCTTAGAACTGAAAAGTGCTCTGTTTGGAAACCTGGCACTGCAGGTTTGATTTTCTTAACGGAGCTGCATGTGTAAATAGTAAAACTTATTATTAGATGGGTGTGACCAATCACTGACATTGGTGCTGAAATCTCTTCAGTATCTAATGGGAGCAAATGGAGAATCAGGCATCATAAATAGATTTACCCAAGACTTCCTGGTTTTGGTTACGATAACCAGATGCTAAAACCATAACAATTTCCCAGGAGTTCAATGCCATAACTCAGCAGCCAGCTTAGCCGTTTCTTGGTTTATTATTTTGATTTGAAGAAGTACCAGTAGGCTTGGACATCTGTGTAATGCATTCTTCCTATTTTGCAACATTAGATTTCGTCATTAGAGGATGAAGCTGAGCAAGTAGTTTTAAAGTTCTCAAGAACGTTACTAGGAAGCAGTAAGGTACATTTACAGTAGTTCATCTGCTGTACATTATTGCTATGGCAATGTTGTTAGCATTGTCTCTTCAGCAGAATTAATGCATATATTAAGAGAGATTGCCAGCGTTTGTCTATTATTTTGTTCAGTTTGCGGCTCCTGCTACATGGACATCCTTTCCAGATTGCTGAATAATTTTCACCAAGGTGCTGACTACTGGTGGCATACACATTCTTGAAACTGCAATTTCCTCTAGTCAGTTGTGGACAGATATGTATCTAATAATAAAAAATTATTTTTCTCGACCATGAATGAGAAAGAAAAAGTGAAAGTCATCACCATCAGTTGGTGTTTTGGAAGCTGAGTTTTTAAACACATAATGCTGCAACCATCGAAATGTAAAGGTCATTACTCTTTACATATGTTGCTGTAGTGGAACTCTGTCAAGACTGAAAATGTTTCAGGAAGAGATATTAAGAAGAGCACAGGTGCTGTGGTGAGTGTTTTTAAAAGCAAACTACACTGCAAGGAAATAGAAACATACATACTGTCAGCAGATAAGAACCACCAGGCCCATCCAGTCTGCCCGTAGGCCCTATACACTGCATGTGGCCACTGAGAGTATGTGATCAATGGCTTTTCATCACTCCCTCCCCTCTCAAGGTTCCCTTGCGCATGTCCCAGGCATACTTAAACCCCTTCACTGTGCTTGCCCCCACTACCTCCTGTGACAGACTTTTCCAAGTGTCAACAACCTTTTCTATGTAGAAAAACTTACTCACATTACCTCTTAATCTACCCCTTCCAATTTCATATCGTGCCCCCTTGTTCTAGTACTTTTTCTACACTGAAAAAGGTCCCCCACCTGTACCTTGCTTATGCTCTTGAGGTACTTGAAAGTTTCAATCATGTCCCCCTCTCTCTCCTCTCCTTCAGCAAGTACATATTGAGGTTCCTTAGTCTCTCCTCATCTGTTTTGTGGTGCAAGCCCTGCACCATCTTTGTCACCCTTCTCTAAATAATCTCCACCTTGTTTATGTCCTTGCACAGGTGTGGTCTCCAGAACTGCAAGCAGTACTCCAGGTGAGGCCTTACTAATGTTTTTCACAATGGCATCACCACTTTACACCTTCTGCTAGTAACACCCCTGCCTGTGCATCCCAGTATGCCACTGGCCCTCCCCGTCACCTTTACGCACTGCTTTAATATCTTAAGGTCATTGGAGAGGATAACCCCTTGGACCCTTTCCTTCTTGGTGACAGTCAGCTCCTCCCCCCCACCTGTAGCTCTCCCCAGGGTTCCCTCTACTCAGGTGCATTATTTTGCACTTTTTTGCATTCAGCCTTAGTTGCCACATCTCCAACCATCTTTCAAGCTTCTCCAGGTCCCTTTTCAATTTTTTGCATCCCTTGTGGGGTATCTACCCTGTTGCAGATCTTGATGTCATCTGCAAACAAGCAGACCTTTCCTTCCAGCCCCTCTGCGTAGAAACATAGGAACACAGAAGTTGTCAGCAGATGGGGATTGCATGATCCATCAAGTCTGCCCTTGGCTTCCTACCCCCCTTACTTAGCTGAGTGCTTGAATATCCCACATTGTCTGACCCATGCCCACTTGAATTCCCCCACCATCTTGGCTCTCACCACCCCCCTCCAGCAGGTTATTCCATGATACCACAACATGCTCTGTGAAGAATAATTTCCTCATATTGCTCCTGAACTTTCCTCCCATAAGTCTAAGGTCATGCCCTCTTGTCCTGTTGTAGTCTTTTAACTGAAAGAGGTTCTTCACATGCACCCTGTTGTTGCCTTTAAGGTATTTAAATGTTTCAATCATGTTCCCAGAATTCCTGCATTGCTCCAGGGAGTATAATTTGAGGTAATCTAGTCTTGCCTTGTACAGTGTCTGATGCAAGCCCTGCTCCATCTTTGTTGCTCTTCTCTATACCGTCTCCAGCCTATCTATGTCTTTCCTGAGGTATGGCCTCCAGAATTGGACAGAGTACTCCAGGTGAGGCCTTACTAGGGACTGATAAAGGGGCATGATTACTTCATGCCTTCTGCTTGTGATGCCCTTCCCTATGCATCCCAGGATGCCACTAGCTTTTAGTGCTGCCTTTTTACATTGTTTACTGACCTTGAGGTCATCAGATATGATCACCCCAGGTCTCGCTCCTGCCTAGTAGTCACCAGCTGCTCTCCTCCCATTGAGTACAGTTTCCCTGGGATATGGTTTCTCAGGTGCATGACCTTGTATTTTTTGGCATTGAATTTCAATTGCCAGGTCCTGGACCACTCCTCCAGTTTTTGGAGATCAGCTTCCATGCTTTGCTGTTCCTATGGTGTGTCCACTCTGTTGCCAATTTGGAGTCATCTGCAAACAGGCACACCTTTCCCTTCAGTCCATTTGCAATGTTGCTGATGAATATGTTGAAGAGGATCAGTCCCAGAACTGAGCCCTGCTGGACCCCACTAATCACCTTCCCCTATTCTGACAGACTGCCACTCACTAATACTCTCTGAGTTCTCCCACGGGACCAGTTTCTGACACAGTTCATTACCTCGGGCCCGACTCCCATGTTTTCCAGTTTTTTGACTAGTCTCCTGTGTGGAATGGAGTCAAAAGCTTTACTGAAGTCCAGGAAACCACATCCACTGCCCCACCCTGATCTGCTGTTTTGGTGACCCAACTGAAAAAATCTACCAGATTTGCCTGACAGAACCTCCCTGCCATGAAACCATGTTGATTTTTGTCGAGATGACCAGTTTGCTCCAAAAAAGCTATGATTCTTTCCTTCAGCAGGGACTCCATCAGTTTTCCCACGACTGGTGTTAGATTAACTGGATGGTAGTTTCCTGGCTGTTCCTTGCTTCCACTCTTGTGGAGTGGTACTACTGTTGCTCTCCTCCAGTCCTCTGGCACCTCCTCACTCCTCAATGATTTGTTGAAGAGCACTGCTAAGGGGCTGCCAGTTATTTCCCCAGTTCTTTAAGTATTCTTGGGTGTATCCCATCTGGCCCCATAGCTTTATCTACCTTTAACTTGTCTATTTTCTTTAGGATCCTTTCTTCTGTGAAGGGACCCGTTTCTGTTCCTTCAATTGAACACTTCTTTATGCCTATTGTTGGCACGTTTCCATCTGCTTCCTGTGTGAAGACTGAGCAGAAGTACTCATTGAGTGCCTCTGCCTTCTCCTTATCTTGTTTTGTGGATTGTCTGTCCTTTTTTGTGATTCTAACAATGCCTCCTTTAGTCTTCCTTTTTCCTTATATGTACCTGTAGAAGGTTATGTTACCCTTTTAAACTTCCTGCTCTATCCTAACCTCTGTCTGAGCCTTTGCATTTCTTATCATGTTTGCTGTCTCTTTTAGTTTTTGTGTGAATTCTGTTTTGTCTGCCTCGTTCCCTGACTCCTTGTACTTTCTTTTTTTTTTTTTTGTGTAATCTTTTTTCCCCTCTGTCGAGCACTGGGACCTGCTCCTCCTTCAAGTCACCTAGTACCACCAGCGACCCCTTCCTGCAATTCCACTAGAGCTGCCTACCTCATATTTGCAGCCTTCCTTCAGGTTAGCCCGGCATATCCCTTTGCCAGAAGGGTCCCCCTCCTTTGGGAGGTAAGGCACTAGCCGGGGGAACTCCAGCACACTATTTTCTTTCTTGCCTGGGTGTTGCTGAGGTGGACGTTACTCTGCCAGGATTGCTTGAGGGTATCGTTGGGGATGGCTGCCATCATCCAGACGATCCTAGTGCAATTTCCACTTTTCTGTGGTGTTCCCCTTAGTGCAGTCCCTCTGCTGTGTTCCTGGTCTCCACCGGGGGCCGCTGCAGAGTGACCATGCATCCCCAACACACCCCAGGAGAGGAGCGAGTCCCATGGATGCTCAATCCTACCCCTTCCCCTGCCTACCCCCGGCACCCGAGTCCATTCTCGAACTTGGGTCGCCGGCGTGGTTCAAGGTGTGGTGTCCAGCGCCTCAGCCCTCTGTACCACTGTGCCGGCCCCTTGTACTTTATGAAGGCTATGCACTTCTCTTTCACCATGGTTGCCACCTCCTTGGAAAACCATAGTGGGTTTTTCCTTCTTTTGTTCTTACTAACCTGACGGGCACACTGTGATGAGACCATGGTTATTGCAGCCCTCAACCTTGTCCAACATTTCTCTGTTGTGTTACTAAGGTTGACCCTCAGGCAGACCTTAATTTTTGTGAAGTCTGCTCTCCTAAAGTCAAGGACCTTCAGTTCGCAGTGTCTGGAGTCTTCAGTCCTAATCACTAATGAAAACACTGAACAGGACTGATCCTAGTGCTGACCCCTGCAGTACCCCACTGGTCACCCCCCTCCCCAGATTGTACCCCATTTACCACCACCCTCTGTCTCCTGTCTGTTCACCAGTTCCTAACCCAGTTCACCACCTTGTCTCCCATGCTCAGACTACCTATTTTGTTAACCAGCCTTCTATGTGGGACATTGTCAAAGGCATTGCTGAAATCTAGGTAGGTGATATCTACTGCCCCTCCCTGATTTACTTCCCTAGTCACCTAACCAAAAAAATCTATCAAATTAATTTGACATGACCTTCCTGCTGTGAATCCATGTTGCCTCAAATCCTGGGCACCCCTGGATTCTAGGTGTTCCACTATCCTTTCTTTTGGCAGTGTCTCCATGATCTTTCTCACCACTGAGGTGAGGCTGACTGGCCTGTAGTTCCCCACCTCCTCCCTACTGCTGTTTTTGTTCAGTGGGCCCACATGTACCCTCCTCTAGTCCTCTGGAACCACACACATGTTGAGTAACTCCATGAACAGGGCTGCCAGTTCCCTTCGCAGCTCCCTTAATATCCTTGGCTGGACGCCCTCTGGCCTCATGACCTTATCTACCTGCAGCTTTGTGAGTTCTTCCAGAACTCTCTCCACTGTGAATGGACTGGTGTCCACTTCTCTCCTTCCCCACTTTTGCCTCTGCTACCCATCTGTGGTCCTTGACCTTCCCTCTCCCTAGTGAATACTGAGAAGAAATATTTGTTCAGTATTTTTGCCTTGTCCAGAACCCCCTCCTTACACTCTCCCTCCTCCCCTTTCAGCCTAACAATCCCCACCCCATTTTCTCTTTTTTTACTGATGTACTATGAGATGCCTTGTCCACTTTTTTCACAGACTGTGCTAAACCCTCCTCAGTCTGCACCTTAGCTCTCCTAACAGCCTTCCCTGTTTCCCTTAGACATTCAAGGTACACTTCCCTGTCGTCTTCCCTTTGTGTCCCCTTATATTTCCTGAAGCTCAGTCTTTTAGCCCTGACTTTGTTCCCCACCTCCCTGGAGAACCATGGTGGTTTCCTTCTTCTTTTCCCTTTGCCCACTATGCCACCATCCAAACGCATTGGTTTGTTATCCCCACTATGGCTCCTTTCACTTTCTCCCATTGTTCCTCCACCCCCTCTATTACCTCTCCCTTCCCCAGAACAGCTTGTATAGATCTACACATTTCAGTGAAATCTGCCCTCCTAAAATCTAATACTTTTGCCCTTGTGTGGCATACCTGAGTCCATGTTGCCATGTTGAACCACACTATGCGGTGCTCATTGGACCCCAGCTGCCCTTCAACCTGTATTTCTTTGACTCTGTTCCCATTGATCCATACCAGGTCCAGAACTGACTTGTCCCTAGTTGGTTCATGCACCAGCTGCCTGAGTCCAACCCCCAGCAGGGATTCTCGGATAGCTCTGCTTCTGGCTGAAGCAGCCACCTGAGTGGTCCAATCCATATCCGGCATATTGAAATCTCCCAGCAGCAGGATTTTGCCTTTAGCTGCCATGCTGTGTATGTCCTCCACTAGTTTCCTCTCAACTTCCTCCCTCTGTGTTGAAAATATGTAGAACGACCCTGTGTGTATTGCTGTTCCATTCCCTGACTCCAGGGTGACCCACATTGCCTCATCCTTCCCCTGTCTTCCCTGAACTTCTGTAGCCTTTCTATAGCCTTTGATGCATATGGCCCCACCCACCCTTTTTACCGTCCCTTTCTCTCCTGAACAGTGTATAGCCTGGTACAGTACATTGATTTCCCAGCCATGATTAGCAGAGCACCATGTCTCTGTTATTGCTACTTCTGTATGTCAAGGTCAGCATCTGCCAACAAGGCTTCCAGGTCTGGAACCTCATTTCCTAGGCTACAGGCATTTGTTAACATGACCTTCCATGTTTTACAGTCTGCCCTCTCTTTGGTCCTGTCCTCCCTCCCTCCCCAGAGTGATCCCCCCCACCCTGGTTTCCTTTCCTATGTGCTCCCTATGTATCACTTGTTATACACTTTTTGCCTACCTGCCCCTCACTGCCTACTTCAGCTGTATATGTTGGCAAATTATGTTCCTGCATGTTCACATTGGGGGGTGTTCCTAAGCCTCCTGCCCCTTCTGGCCCTCCCCCCTTGGCAGGAAGTTATTGTTTATTCCACATGCCGAACATTGCTTCCTCTCCAGAGAGTCTGGTAAACTTTGTCTATTTGTAGGCTGTTACCATGTGGTCTGACATCACCTTCACAGCTAAGAGACCACAGAGGCTTTTTCACATTTTTTGAAATCTGACAGACCCTTCATACTCTGCTATCAGTGTGCTCTTTAGGTAGTAGTCTTCAAAATTGTTTTTGTTTCTTCTATTTATTCTCCAGCTGGCCAGGGCATCTCTTGGGTGGACTTGCTCAACCTTGCCTTCACCGCCTGCCTGAACCCCTTTCCCGACTGATGAATTAGGTGTTGGGTCCCCCCTCTCTCACTGGCCCCTTATGGGAGGAGGCAGTGCCATGGAGAGTCAAGTCAAGGTCAGGGCCAGCACTGGGCATGTGGGCTTGGACACTGGAGATCCACTGTCACGTCTCCCAGCAGCTGGGGCTTTTTTTACATGTTTCCCCCATCCCCCCAGATGCAGGATGTGCAATGCCATCCATGCAGCTGGTCTGCCTCCTCCTGGCTTCTCTCCAATTCTGCTGTTAATGTCTTTACAGAAAATAAATATACAGGTGTAGTGCACCCCACCCCAGCAGGTGTCCCACCATTTTGCTCCAACCCCCGTCCAGAAGCTCAGTGGGCAGACCGACACAGCCCTTCTCTCTCCACCACTGCTGGCCCACCCACTGAGCTGTCAATGAATAAGCGCATTCTCACACAATGACGTGCTGATTCATTGACAGCTCAGTGGGCAGACCAGCCATGGTGGACAGAGGAGGGCTGTGCTGGTCCACCAACTGGGGTTCAGGTTGGCGGTAGGAGCAGGTTGGTGGGACACCTGCTGGGTTGGGGGGCACTAGACCTCCAGGTAATTAAATATTTATTCAGGGACTGGGGATTGGGGATGGGGAGGAGGGGTTGAAACCACTAGACCACCAGGGAATTTTTTTTTTAAATACATTCAAAACAGTAATTTGCCTGACTATAGAAACATAGAAACATAGACTTTGATGGCAGATAAGGACTGCTAGGCCCATCTAGTCTGCCCATTTCCCTACCTACAGGATAGGCCGCAGATCCTAGTTAACCAACAGCCTATTTCTTCCTACCCCCCCACAAGAATTGCCTTATGTCTGTCCCATGCATTCTTGAATTCTCCCACAGTTTAAACCCCACAACCTCCTCAGGAAGGCTGTTCCACGCATCCACTACCCTCTCTGTGAAATAATACTTCTCACATTGCCCCTGAACCTCCCTCCTTCTATCTTTAAATTGTGCCCCTTGTTCTTGCAAGTCTCTTTTTCTGAAAGATGCTACCTCTTGGACTTTGTTGATTCCACTGAGGTACTTAAAGTTTCTATCATGTCCCCTCTCCTTCTTTCCTCAAGGGTATACATATTAAGCTCCTTTAGTCTCTCCTCATACAGCTTCTCTTGCAGACCCTGCACCATTTTAGTGCCCTCCTCTGGACTGCCTCTATCCTGTCTATGTCCTTGCGGAGTGGGGTCTCCAGAACTGGACACAGTACTCCAGATGTGGTCTCACCAACTGTCTGTACAGAGGATAACAACTTCCTGTTTTCTGCTGATGATGCTCTCCTATACATCCCAGTATACCCCAGCCCTCCCTACTGCCTTCTCACATTGCTTTGCTAACCTTAAGGTCATCTGATATGATTACCCCAGGTCCCTTTCCTTTTTGTTGTTGTTACTACCTCCCACCCATTGTGTATTCTTCCCCTGGGTTCTTGTTTCCAGGTGCATTATTTTGCACTTCTTTGCATTGAATCCTAGCTGCCATACTCTGACCATTCCTCCAACCTTGCCAAGTCCCTTTTCATCCTTTCCACACCTCCTTGTGTATCAACCCTGTTGCAGATCTTTGTGTCATCTGCAAAAAGGCATACTTTTCCTTCCAGTCCCTCTGCAATGTCACTGATGAAGACATTAAAAAGGACTGGACCCAATACTGAACCCTGCGGTACCCCACTAGTAACCCCCTTTCTTCAGAGTGGACTCCATTTACAATTACCTTCTGTGTCCTGTTGTCCAGCCAATGTTTTACCGAGGCTACCACCCTGGGTCCCACTCCCAGGCTGGTTAATTTGACTATTAATCTTTTGTGTGGGACTGTGTCAAACACCTTGCTAAAGTCTAGGTAGGCCATGTCCACAGCCCCTCCCTGGTCTACTACTTTGGTCACCCAGTCAAAGAAATCTATTACATTCGTCTGACATGACCTTCCTGCTGTGAACCCATGCTGCCTTGGGTCCTGTGCTCCACTGGCCTCTAGGTACTCAACTATTCTTTCCTTAAGAAGTGACTCCATCACTTTCCCTACCACAGAGGTCAGACTGACAGGTCTGTAGTTTCCTGCCTCTGTCTTGGTCCCACTTTTGTGAAGGGGAATCACATCCGCCTTCCTCCAGTCCTCGGGTACCACACCATCCTCCCATGATTTATTAAAAGAGTAGCCAGTGGTTTCACTAGTTCCTCCTTAATTCTTTAGAATTCTGGGGTGAATCCATCAGGACCCATTGCTTTGTTCACCTTCAGTTTTAGGAGTTCTTGCAGAACCCTTTCTTCTGTGAAAGGACTGGGATCGACCCCCCTATCAAGAGTGCTTCTGTTAATTGGATTAGGCACTTCCCCCTCCTCTTTTGTGAATACTGAGCAGAAATATTCGTTCAGCATTCCTGCTTTTTCACTGTCCCCCTCTGCCCACCCACCGTTCATTCTATTCAGCCTCACTATCCCTCCCTTTGTCTTTCTACGCTCGCTGATGTACCTATAAAAGGTTTTATCCCCCTTCTTAACTGAGTTGGCTATCTTTTCCTCAGTTTGGGCCTTTGCTATTCTGACTTCCCTCCCTGCTTCCTTCTGCCTTAACTGGTACAGCTCTTTGTCCTGCTCCTTCTGTGTTTCCTTATACTTCCGGAATGCTATCTTTTTCTTCCTGACTTTCACAGCCACCTCTTTTGAGAACCATAGTGGCTTTTTTCTTTCATTTTGATTTGTTTATTTGCTTCACACAAAGGCTTGTTGCCTCTGTGATGGCAGTTTTGATGATTCCCCATTGTTGCTCCACACCTCCTTCTAGCCTGTTTGCTAGTGCTTTTCTGAGGCACTCTCCCATCTTGCCAAAGTCAGCCCTCCTAAAGTCCAGTACCCTCACTTTTGTATGGCTTGACTCTGTAGCTGAGTTTAACATGAACCACACTGTTTTATGGTCACTTGTCCCCAGATGGCAACCCACTTCTAGATCTGAGATCCTCTCACTGCCCCCGTTTGAGAGTACGAGGTCTAAGATTGCTCCCTCACGAGTGGGTTCTGAAACTAGCTGTCTAATGCTAGTGGACAGAGATAGGGATTGGAGGGGGGATACTGAGCACTACAGGTGGTAACTGGGTGGAGGGGAGGAACCACAAGCCACCAGGGCATTTGTCAGCATTTGTCAGGCAGGTGATAGGGTGGGGGGAGAGGGTGCAACAACCAGGGGTATGTTTTTAATGAGTCAGGTGGGTGATCCATTAGGAGGAGGGACAGCTAGCCACCAGGGATATTTCATTTAAATGTGGGGTGGGTGGGAGAGGGACCACTAGTCACCAGGGCTTATTTTATTTTGAGAGGAACATGTCAAAATTGTGCAGAAGTTTTCCACTCCACTACAGGCGGAGGTTTGTAACTTCCACAATACTTTTCAGATTTTCATGGAAGTTCCATGAAAGCAGAAATACCCACTTTTGCCCACCTCTAATTATGAGTTTTTTGATGTCAGTGATTCCTTATGGCAAAACAATGATACCCATATATTACAGAAATATAGAGAATGGGAGGAACCTGTATACTTTCTCTTTGATGCTTACAACAATAAAGTGTGAATCTTCAAACTAGCTACTATGTCCCACTGCAGTACAAAGTGTTTATGCTATCCTAAAATAGCCATTGCAATTCAGAACACTACCTGGTAACTGCAACAGGGCTAGTGCTGCTCTTGATGCAACTCCCCAAATGGTACTAACTACATTGTGCAAGTATGTGGAAATTGCTGGATGAGACTGCAAAAAAACTGTGATATTTGTGTATCAGAACTTACATAGAAACATAGAAGTTGACGGCAGATAAGGACCGCAAGGCCCATCCAGTCTGCCCATTTCTTTTTCTACCTTATAAATGTGCTATCGCCCTTTGCTCTGTCAGTGGCCTATCTATTCATAGTCATTTGTATTGCTCCCTTATGCCTATCCCATGCCTGTTTGAAGCCCTGCACTGTATTCATAGCCACCACTTCTTGTGGTAAGCCATTCCATGCATCCACCACCCCTTTCTGTGAAAAAGAATTTCCTCACATTCCCCCTTAATCGGCCTCCCTCTAATCTCATGCTGTCCTCTTGTCCTGCTATTTTCTTATATTTAAACATGTTAGACTCTTTCACCTTGTTTATGCCCTTAAGGTGTTTGAATGCCTCGATCATATCACCTCTCCCTCCTTTGCTCAAGGGTATACATATTGAGCTCCGTTAATCTGTCCTCATATGTCTTCTGATGCAGTCCCTGCACCATTTTGGTTGCCCTTCTCTGACTCTGGACTGCCTCAATTTGGTTAATGTCCTTGTGAAGGTGTGGCCTCCAATAATGCACTAGTACTCCAGATGGGGCCTAACCAGTGTCTTGTACAGAGGGATTATTCACTCCCTCTTACGACTTGTGATACCCCTACTAATACACCTAACACCCCCCAGTACCTACTGCTTTAGAGGTCTGCTTGATGATTTTAGGTCATCAGTGATGATGATGCCCAAGTCTCTTTCTTCCTTTGTGACTGCTAGCAACTCCTCCCAGCCTATAGGTGGCTTCAGGGTTTCTCTTCCTATGTGCATGATTTTGCACTTCTTTGCATTAAATCCCAGTTGCCACTCTTCTGACCATTCTGCTAGTTTATCCAGATCTCTTCTCATTCTGCCCACCCCATCTGGATCATCTACTCTGTTGCAGATCTTGGTGTCATCTGCAAACAGACAAGTCTTACCCTCTAGTCCATCTGCAAGGTCACTAATGAAGATGTTGAAGAGGACTGGCCCCAGGACTGATCCCTGAGGTACCCCACTTATGACTTGCATCTCTTCTGACTGTATACCATTTACCACCACTCTCTGTTTTCTGCCCGTCAACCAGTTTGCCACCAGTTGACCAACTTCTGACCACCCGAGCCTACCCAGCTTGTTTATCAATCTTCTATGTGGAACGGTGTCAAAAGCTTTGCTGTGAAGTCAGGTGGCGACATCAACTGCTCCCTTGGTCCACCACTCTGGTTACCCAGTCAAAGAAACTATGAGATTAGTTTGACAGGACCTTCCTTTGGTAAACCCATGCTGTCTTGGATCCTGTGCCCTATGGATTCCAGGTGTTGCACTATCCTTTCCTTAAGGAGTGCCTCATAATCTTGCCCACTACTGAGGTAAGACTGACCCGCCTGTAGTTCCCCGCCTCCTCCTGCTACCACTCTTGTGGAGCGGGATCACATGAGCCCTTCTCCAGTCTTCTGGGACCTCTCCTGTGCTCAGAGACTCACTAAACAATTCTGCTAATGGCTCTGCTAGTTCCTCCTTTAGCTCCTTAAATGCAGCTGGGATGTGTGCCATCAGGTCCCATTGCCTTATCCACCCTGAGCTTAGCAAGCTCTTGTAGGACCCTTCTTTTGTGAAGGGGTAGTGCTCACCTCCCTCCCCTGTGTCCATGATGCTGAGCTGTGGGTCCTGCCCTACCTTCTCTTCAGTAAATACTGAGCAAAAGTATCTATTTAGGATAGATGCCTTTACAGGTCCTCCTCCTCACATGCTCCCTTTCTCCATTAAGCTTAGCAATGAGCCCCTCTGGACTTTCTCCTTCACTAATGTATCTATAGAAAGTCTTGTCACCTTCTTTACTGTTCTGCTAGTGTTTCCTCAGTTTGGGACTTTGCCTGCCTTACTGCCTACCTGCTTCCCTTAGGGCAGTTTGGTATGCCTCCCTATCTTCATCCCGCTGTGTTCCTTATATTTCCTGAAGGCCAGCCTTTGGCTCTGACCTTTTCTGCTACTGTATTTGAGAACCAAAGTGGTTTCCTTCTTCTTTTGCACTTCCTTTTCTGTCTAACACAATGGGATGTTGCTTCAAGTATTTCATTCTTAATGCTTGCCCACTTTGCCTGTACCCCCTCACCTGTGTTTCTTTTTGCCAGGGCTAGCTTAACTCTGTTGGCCATCTTATCAAAGTCAGCTCCTCTGAAGTCCCATATTTTTGCCTTGGAATGGGATGATTTAGATGTAGTAGCCAAATTGAACCATACCATGTGATGGTCACTGGCCCCCAGGTGACCTTCTACCTGGAGATCTGTGATCCCTTCTTTGTTAGTCAGTATTAGATCTAGGATAGCCCTATCTCTTGTGGGTTGCTGTACCAGTTGTTTGAGGCCCTCCTGCAGGAACCCACTATGAGTCTAGTTCTGGCAGATGTTCCTGCTGGTATTGACCAATCTGTATCTGGCATGTTGAAGTCTCCCATTATCAGAACCTCCCTTTAGCTGTCATGTTTTGTATATCTTCTAACAGTAATGTGTCTATGTCCTCCTCTGGTCTGGGGCCTGTAGACAACCCCAGTTCTTATGGCTGTCCCATTTCCTGTTTCCAGGGTGACCCACAGTTCTTCTGGCTCTTATGTGTATTCTGAATTTCTGTAGCTTTGATATTTTCATTAACGTACAGGGCCACTCCTCCCCTTTTTGCACCTCGGTCTCTTCTGAACAATACATAGCCAGGTACTGAAGTCTCCTATGTGGTTACTGGTAAACCACGCCTCACTAATTGCTACTATGTCCAGTTTAGCCTCTGACATTATTTCCTGCAGGTCTGGGATCTTATTTCCAGGCTGTGAGCATTTGTGTACATGATTTTCCATTGGCCAGATTTTGGTGTGTTAGTTGTTGGGTGAAGTTTGGCATCACCCTGTGCGTTGTATGGGGAGACAAACCTTTTTCTTACCTGGTGTTGCAAATGAACGCAAACATGCTGAATTCCTGTTTGACCACTAGCTGAGGGGGGAGGGGTGTTCTTCCCATTCGACGTATGGGGTGCTGCACCCCTCTCCCCATTTGCTAGTTTAAATATTCTGCAAAGACGTCAAACTTCTGCCCCAATGCACTGACTCCCTCTTTAGTCAGATGCAGTCCATCAAATTTAAAGAACTTACGCAAAAGAACTTGTGCAAAAGTCATAATTTTAAATTAAACTTTCTTGATTTTTGTAAAATAACATTCCTTTAATACCAGCAGTGAGTATTGGGCACTAGCCGAGCCAGCAATGTAGCATAGCAACACCTGCTACCCTCTTAGACCAGCAAGTAATTGCTTTTTTAGCTACATCTGTATTTCAGAAGGAAAACTTTACATTATTTCTTGGAAACATGCAGGTCCCCTAAGCCCCTTGAACCCCAGCTACCACATACAAAATTGTGGTTCTGCCCCTGCTTTTGGATGAGTCCCTATGTTTGTGTACATTTTTGTTATAATTCTCCACCATTTGACTACTGTATCATTTCAAATGCAATATTTTAAAATAGCTGAGGCTATTTTGTATTCAGTGTTCAAACAACACAAACATTTAACCAACTTAAATTTCTTTGACCCAATCATAGGACTTGTAGACAGCGACTGAGACAACCAAACTGTTTAATAACAGCCAGATATGCCTTCATATATCAAGGTTATCAATTTCTGAAAGTCATTTGAAGATGAAATGACCACTATAATATTGTAAGCTTGCTTGTAGTCAGGTTAGAGTATGTAAAAAAACACTGTCTAATTTTTCAGACCATTCCAGTTTGAAATGAGTGAATGTTGTAAATTATAATTTTAACTTTTTAATGCTGCCTGCTACCTCTTTGTCTGTCCTTAGATGTGGCTGTAATGGGGTGATCACCCAGTCCACCTTTTCAAGTAAAGACATTTAAAAAAAAATGAAATGCAACATTTTTATCTGATACAAAGCTTGACTATTTACCTTCCTGCCAACAACATGCTACACATTTATTTCAAAACAAATTTGCAATTTTCTTTTTCACTGCCATATATTTATAAGATGAAAGAACAGATGGCTTGGGAAGAACTAAAGTTAGTATGTAAAATCTGCATGGCTAAGTTTCTCTTCAAGCCCCAGTTTTCATGATGTTTCTGACACTTTTCAACTTAACTTGCGAGTTAAGAATACGATTGCTAACACCAAAAGCACATTGGTAAGTGGGATTTTTACAAGGTGTCTAAATAAATGCTAGGGAGGACAGAAAGGGCCACTTTTCATTAAAAGGCAAAACTGCTTATGAGGATACTGTTCACCCAGACAGGTGAATGGTGGTGCCTCGCTCATGTAGTAACACCCTGGGCAGGAGTAGTAATGATGGCACATGTTGCTATTTTCCCAGGTTGATGTGAACATGTGTGCTTGCTAATGAGGGAAATGGGTGAGTGAGTAGAAGAAAAATAAAACTAGTTTTGGTCAGGTATTGACAATGATAGCTTCCATCACCACCTCTGTCACCTGGCAGTCTGATACACCAGGTCTGCCCACTCTACCACTGTCTCAGTACCTCTCCCACTGCTTCCATGGGGAGAGGAGAGGGTGAGTCATGGAAAGGAACAGGGACAGACCACTGACAAGTAGAGTTAATGGTGAGCCAGGTGATGAATTTTAGTGTCTGCAGGCTGAGTTTTGCAGGCAGCTGCTAGATAGTCCTGAAATAATAGGTGTCTGGGGGCTAAGGTAGAGGTGATAATTTAACTAGCTAACTAACTGACTAATTAACTAACTGACTAACTAACTAATTGTGTAGCCTGCTGAAAGCTGATAAGTAACATTTCAGTATCAGATCATACTCACATAGTTTGGGAGCTGACATGGACCCAGTAATGTGGCAGTGCCTCTTCAAGCTATGTTATGAAGATAGGACAGTTGATAGTAATGAGCATTAGAATGCCATGTGAGTCACATTACCACTATTCATTACATTTTATTAATGCTAGAAACGTAGTTACCTTGAGTCATCTACTTGTCAGCCACTCATGTGTTGTGACAACATCCTGTCCAAAAAATTCTTACAGTACAGAAAAAGACCTACATTTTAGTATAATAGTGGGCAGGCCCATTTTGAGAATTATTTTTATTTTCATTCTGTCTGATTGTATGACTTATTTTGTGTATACTGCAGGAGAAATACAAGGATCCCTTGATATAAAACTATTCTTGTGAGCAAGGCAATATTAGGTGTTAAAGTAACGTGTTGTTGTATAAAGAAGGATTATACTAGACTTCAAGAGAACGATAGGGAAAGTATACCAGCCTTATTCTGAACTTGATCGAACCACATATTTTAATTGTTTAGCTACTGAACAGATAATGTGGTACTGAAAATGTCAGTTCTCAACAAAATGGTGTCACAATCTAGAAATATTGTTTTTAATCTGGCATGGAAGAATGTAAGGTCTCATATGCCCATATGTAATGTTTACATGACTCTTGATAAGACTTGTACCTATCATTTGACCTGACAAATACCCACTGTATGGATGCAGTGACATTTTTAAACATTCCAGGCTTGTCTTTGCATCTATAAAGGGCTTAACACTGTTAATCAAATCTATTTAGAATATTTGTACAAATTAATAGTTCTGCATTCAAATGAAGACAGAAAACTGCTTGGAAGCCTTATAGTTAAACTAAGTCCATTACCAGATGAAGCCAGACAGGCAGTTCTTTGTCATAATCAAAACAGCGGGTGCTGTGGCTAATGATAGTCTCTTCAAAAATGTGCATTAATGCTGACAATGTTGTGTTATA